>CM066035.1:791692018-792292018 GCA_033557465.1 Ichthyophis bannanicus | reverse complement strand
CACGTGATTGGTTGAAACAAGAGGTCTGTTCTGAGCATGCTCCTGCTGTAAGGGGAACATTTTTAACACAGAGTTTCAGAAAGGAAAAAATGGCTCTTTTTGGAACACCAAGCAGAATTTCCAGCAGGGCACACAACATTAATTACTTCCTTAAGGATCATGATGCCGTTGCAGAGGGGTATCCACCGATTGAAAATCCATTTGAACTACAAGAGAGTCTGGCAGATCCTGAGCAAGAAATAGCAGCTTTTGTGGATTATCCAGGTGCCCAAATATTTTTCAACTCTCAAGAACCCTACGATTCTGGCACAGAACTTGGCTTAACATCTGACAACACAATGGACCCGGAGGATATAGAATTATATCACGCCACTGTAGATGCAGAAACAAACTGCTTATTGGAAGACCTAGGATCAGCAGAGGTAAGAGAAGTTTTTTTATTTAGAAAAGTGTTATAGAAGGAGGCGGAGCCAGCACGTCTGCAGCATGGCGGTGTGAGTGAGTCTCTCCCATGCCCCACTACACTAATCCTGACCGTTTCAGTTATTGTCTGCGGAATTAGCCTACCTGAACCGCCGAAGTACCAGGGGATTATGTCAGTCAGCAAACAGACTCGACTCGAATTCCCAAATCCGACGCCAGTGGGCACAAAAAGAACTAAGTCGGACCCGTTGTCACCGCGCAAGATGGCGTCACAGCATGAAGCTGCAGAGGGCATGCAAGAATTGTTAAAGGAGGTACGTGCGATTCACAGTAGGGTTGATGCAAATGGAGATACCCTAAATGCAGTGCAGTCGGACCTGAAGGAGTTGAGCGCCCAGTTGCAATCGCTTACATTGAGAGTGGAGAAAATGGAGGGGGCCGCGGCTAAAAACGAGGAACGCTTTGCACAGATGCCAAGAATCCTACGTAAGCTGGAGTGGCTAGAAAAGAACTACGAGGATATGAACAACAGAGCGCGGCGCAGTAATATCCGGATCGTCGGCCTCAAGGAGGGGGTAGAAGGTGGGGACCCGATCAAGTTTTTGGAGGCGCTAATACCCAAATTGCTCAAAATAGAGTTTTCCTGCCTGTTTGAGCTGGAGCGGGCCCATCGTATCCCCACGTCACCCAACTCGCGAGACCAGGCACCGCGCCCGCTGATTTTGTGTGTCCTGAGGCACCAACAAGCAATGCAGATTCTTGCGGCTGCTAAGAACTGCCGGCAGCTGATGTATGAGGGCCAGAAGGTAGCCCTATACCCGGACTTCAGTAAAGCGACCGTTGAGAAACGTAAGCAGTTCCTAGCGCTGAGGCCGCGCTTACAGAGGTTGCAGGCAAGATATGGCCTAATTAATCCAGCGCGCTTTAAAGTCACTCTCAATAATGTGACCAAGTCGTTTGAAGATCCTGCGGTTTTGGCGCAATATATAGAAGATCAAGAAGCGCTCCTCATGCATGCGTGACTGTTCACTGACTCACAGGTTGTTTGCATTTATATGCCTCTAAGTTGCCCGTGGGCCTTGTAAGTGCTTTATTGGCCTGACCTTCTGGTTTGATGTTTTCAGCACGGCTGAGTCGAGGCCCCGGCCCTATGTTCGAACCCACCCTTCTGGCCTAATAGGAGTGAGGCTGGGCCGGATGACCAACAGTATCCCCTATAGTAGGGTGGCGGTTTGTGTTAGAAGTCTCACTTTTTACTGAAATGTGTCGCACGATATGTTTAACTTCCATTGGGGACGGGAACCGCTGTGCAACAACAGTCTTGCTGTCTCGTCCAGGTGGGTGTGGGGTGGGGGTAAGGGGATGGGACGGTTCTCAGAGGGAAATTATGGTTTATATTGGTATGTATTATTTAGCATCAGTGTTATGTTTTGATATATTTGATCATGGCTAGCGAATTAAAACTCCTATCCTTGAATGTAAAGGGTATCAAGACGCCAATGAAACGAAAGAAAATATTAACATACTGCGTGAAGCAGCGAGCTGATATAGCTTTTCTCCAGGAGACGCATCTCTCAGCCTTGGAGACCAAGAAATTGGGAGAAGGGAGGTTTGGGTTAGTTGGCTGCTCCCCAGCGGTCAAGAAGAGGAACGGGGTTGCTATTCTAGTGCGTAAGACTCTGGGGGTGGAGATACTGCGGTCCAGCAGCGACATCGCTGGAAGGTGGGCCATTGCTCTCCTCCAGATTGGGAAATTCAAATGTGTATTAGTTAATGTATATGGTCCTAACAAAGACGACCCTAATTTTTTCTGTGAATTGAATTGCACATTGCAAGGGGCAAATGAAGCTCCCATAATTCTGGGCGGAGACCTCAATTTGGCCCTAGATTCCCTAATAGATCGTAGTCCAGGGAGGATCAGTAAGAGGGCGAGAGCGGATATAGCCCTCTCTAGCCTCATGGAAGACTGTGGGTTAGTGGACATATGGAGGCTGCTACACCCAGTCAATAAAGAATACACCTTCTACTCCCCAGTCCATAACTCTTTCTCTCGTATAGACTACTTCTTGGTTTCCAAGTCTCTGGTTGCGAGCAGCTGTGAAGCGGAAATATTGAGTATGACTATTTCTGATCATGCTGCAATCACGGTAAAGATCAAGCTACATGATCCTTCATGCTTGGGCTCAAATTGGTCATTCAATAGGGCCTGGTTGGCGGAACCCGACTTTCTGAATGAGCTGCGCACCACTGTAAGGTCCTATTTTGAAGTCAATAGGATTCAGGATACGGCGGGATGGGCTTGGTGGGAAGCCTTTAAGGCCTCGCTCCGGGGAACTATTACCAGCTATAAGATTAAAGAAAATAAAAAACGGAAAGCTCAAATGGCAGCTTTGGAATCCCAAATAAAAGCCGGGGAAAGATTGTGGTATAAACGCCCTAATGCTGCTGTCCTGAGGTGGCTCCAAAAGCTGAGGTTTGATTATAACGAGAAGTTGAGCTCCGAAGTAGAATATCATATGATGCAGCAATCCGCTCGTTATCATATTGAAAGTAATAGGGCTAGTAAGTCATTAGCGAATGCCCTTCGAGGGAAGCGAGAAAAATCCCGGATTTCCTCGCTCATCGACAGTAATCAGGCCTGCGTAGTCGAGGATGAACAGATTTTACATGAGTTCTCCCAGTATTACGCCAAGCTGTACTCTACTGAGGTCAAGGCGGAACCGGCAGCTGTTTTAAGCTTTCTGGAGAAACTCACACAGCCTAAATTGATGGCTGCGCAAGCTAAGAAGTTAGGAGAGCCCTTTTCCCTTAAGGAAATTCGAACGGCACTCAATTCTATGCCGAGAGGTAAGGCGACAGGACCTGATGGGCTGCCAGCAGAGCTTTACAAAGCCCTAGGGGCTGAACTGGGCCCCTTCTTAGTGACCTACTACGAGTGGCTAGTACAGGAACAGGAGCGTGTGGGCAGCTTCTCAGAAGCCACGATAGTAGTACTGGAAAAGCCTGGTAGAGATCCCAATTATGTTACGAATTATAGGCCCATTTCCCTCTTAAATACAGACTATAAAATCTATGCCAGTATTCTGGCAAAGCGCCTAGCCCACTATGTTGGTGACCTTATACATCCTGACCAATCTGGGTTCATTCCCGGCAGAGCGACCACCGATAATGCGCGGCTACTATGTAACCTGTTGGACAAGGCCGCTGGAGAGGAATTACCATATATTGCCCTTTCCCTTGATGCCGAAAAGGCATTTGATAGGCTAGAGTGGCCCTTTCTCTTCTCTGTCCTAGAGTGGTTTGGCCTAGGGGGTGAGTTCATACGGAAAGTACGTGTACTGTATAGGCAGCTGAGTGCTAGAATTCTTGCTAATGGTGTGCTCTCTGCTCCCTTCCTCCTGCACAGAGGAACCAGGCAGGGTTGCCCTCTCTCCCCACTGCTTTTTAACCTGGCACTAGAACCTTTAGCTATCGCCATTAGGCAAAGCACTGATGTAACCGGCTTTCCGTGTGGGGAAGTCCAAGTGAAACTTTCGGCCTTTGCTGACGACCTCATCCTGTTTACGCAACCACGTGAAGTATCATGGCTTTTGGAATTGATTGAAGCCTATTCGGGTCTTTCGGGGTATAAAATCAACTGGACCAAGCTGTTCTAACTCTAGTATGATGGCCTCGTTTCCCTTCCGCTGGGAGACGGGGTGTATTAAATATCTAGGAGCCTATTATTGCATCTCCTGGGAGCGAATGTTACAAGCAAATATAGACGAGATTATCCAATTGATACGCCATAAAACCCTAGCTTGGTCCCCCCTGCGGTTTACATGGTGGGGTAGACTGGAAATTATTAAAATGTCGTTGACACCCAAGATTAACTATATCCTTGGCATGCTTCCTGTCACTCTCCCATCCAAAATTTATTCAGATATCGAGAGATGTCTCTTATCTTTTCTCTGGAATGGGGCCCAGCATCGCATTGCCAGTAGAAAAGTGTTATAGAAGAAACAGCAGTTTACACTGACATTATTTTGGTTTTTTTTTGTAGGGAAGTGACGAATCTCTGCTCCTACAGGGGCACATACAGGGGTGTGTCAAGTGGGGGGCGGTGGCCACGCCTGGGGGCGGGACTGGGCGGGGCTAACTCACCATTCACTTCTATGGGAGGGGGCGTGGCCTAAGGCGGGACATACACCTGAAGTGGGCGCTGATTGGTACCTGTCAACATTTTGGGGGCGGGAGTGGGCGGGGCTAACTCGCCATTCACTTCTATGGGATGGGCGTGGCCTAAGGCGGGACATAGACCGGAAGTGAACACTGATTGGCTCCCGCCATCCTTATCTCACCTGTCAATCAGTTTGACAAGTAGTGTACCCATTATACTACTCACAGTATATAAGAGAATGTAAATAAATAATGGGTGATTTCAATTACCCTGGTATCAACTGGGTCAGTGTCATGGCAGGACATGCTAGGGAGATAAAGTTTCTAGATGAAATAAATGACTGCTTCTTGGAGCAGCTGGTTCATGAACCAACCAGAGGGGAAGCCATATTAGACCTAGTCCTTAGTGGAACACCAGATCTAGTGCAAGAGATAAGGGTGTTGGGGCCACTTGACAATAGTGATAATAGCATGATCACCTTTGATTTAATTAGTGGAGGAGGGATAGTAAGGAAATCCACAGTACAACCTTTTAACTTTTGAAAGGGAGACTATGATAAAATGAGGAAAATAGTTAAGAAAAAACTAAAAGGAGCAGTTGCAAAGGTTAAAGACTTACATCAAGCTTGGGTGTTGTTGAAAAATACTATTTTGGAAGCCCAGATCAGCTGTATTCCACGCTTTAAGAAAAGTGGAAGGATGTCCAAAAAACTGCCAGCATGGTTTAAAGGTGAGATCAGTGAGGCTGTTGTTGCCAAAAATCATCTTTCAGGAAATGGAAAAAAGAGCCAAACGGCGAAACCTGGAAACAACATAAGCACTGGCAAGTCAAATGCAAGGCATTGATAAGGCAGGCAAAGGGAGAATTTGAGAAGAAGCTTGCTGCGGAAGCAAAAACGTGCAATAAAGACTTTTTCAAGTACATTCATAGCAAAAAACCCGTGAGAGAGTCAGTTGGTCCATTAGATGATAGAGGTGTTAAAGGGGCACTAAGAGGCGACAAGGCAATAGAGGAGAGACTGAATGAATTCTTTGCTTCGGTCTTTACTAAGGAAGATGTAAGGATGTTACCCATGACTGAAGTGGTATTGAAAGGTGCGGAAGAATTGAAGGAAATATCAATACATCGGGAAGATGTATTACAACTATTAGATAAACTGAAGAGTAGCAAATCACCTGGGCCGGATGGTATACATCCAAGGGTGTTGAAAGAACTGAAATATGAGATTTCAGACCTGCTATTAGTAATCTGTGAACTATCATTAAAATCATCTCTAATACCTGAAGATTGGAGGATCGCCAATGTAACACCAATTTTTAAAAAGGGTTCCAGGGGTGATCCGGGAAACTACAGACCAGTAAGCCTGATGTCAGTACCGGGAAAAATGGTAGAAACCATCATAAAGAATAAAATTACTCAGCATGTAGATAGTCATGCCTAATGGGAGACAGCCAACATGGCTTTAGACAAGGAAGATCCTGTCTTACTAATCTGTTATGTTTTTTTGAAGGTGTGAATAAACAGGTGGACATGGTATAGGAGGCAGTGTACTACTGTGGATCAGGAACTGGTTAAAAGATAGAAAGCAGAGGTTAGGGCTAAATGGCCAATTTTCCCAATGGGGAAAGGTGAATACTGGTGTACTCCAGGAATCTGTGCTGGGTTAAAATACAAAATACAAATCACAAAATGCACGCCACTACCCACTACCTCATGGTCTACCTCACACTCCTACATATGTTTGCACCCTGCACACACAACATCAGACTCAACGAGCAAATCCCCTTGCTCAACCTACATACCACCCTACCCAGATGCACACCAGCATCACACCTATCCAAAGAACGCCAACAACAAAAGCATACAGCCCACAAACCATACAATTCCACACGTAATACAACCACAAACCACACAAATAACGAACATACAAACCCAATCATAACAACAAACACCAGGTGTGCTCTTCTAAATGCCAGATCTATCAGGAATAAGCCAAATACTCTCCTTGACCTAATCTACGACAAGAAGCTTGATATAATATGCATCACAGAGACCTGGCTAAACGATTCAGACCAGGTCATACTAAACCAAGTAACCCCAACAGGATACTCGGCATTCAACTGCATCAGACACAAAGGAGAGGAGGAGGAGTATTAATACTTACCAGAAAAGAATACAGATTCAAAACAATCGTCACCACTAACACAATTGAATCCAACACACTCACTATAGCCAACAAGTACCTAAGCATCTCCCTCACATACAGACCACCTGGAACCACAACTGAACACCTATCCACAGTAATCAAAACGATATTTATTTATTTATTTTATTTATTTATTGCTTTTATATACCGCACTATTTAAAATCAGTGTGGTTTACATTATAACATAATTTGTGCGTAACATGTGCTCTGTTAAGCACTTACAGTGGAACGGGACAATACAATTTGGGATTCAACTGGGGGAAACTATCTACAGCTATATACAGTTATCTGCAAAATTCGCATGAGACTGTTTGCTAGTTACTATTTCCCAGAAAGGTGTATGGTGGATAGGGTTGACAGTAGTGTAGAAGAAAGAGGTGGTGTTTTAGTGCTTTTCTGAACTGAGCAAGATCTGTGATCGCTTGTATGGAGGATGGGAGTGTGTTCCAGCAGCTGGGAGCGTAGAACTTGAAAGCTCGCTTCATTGTTGCTTGGGTGCATTTTGTTATTTCCTTGGGGATCTGTAGGGTATTGATGGCGAATGTTCTCCTAGCCCTGTTTGTTGGAGTGGGGTGGAGAAGGTCAGTTAAAGAGGTGGAAGATATTTTGTTAATGGCCTTGAAGGTCATCAAGACTTCCTTATAGGTGAGGCGGCAGTAACTTGGTAACCAGTGCAAGTCCATTAGGATTGGAGTGATGTGCTCCCTCTTAGAGGCTCCGTGTAGGAAGCATGTGGCTGCGTTCATTGCAAGTTGTAGTGGGTTTAGCGTGCTTTTGGGTAGGCCATGCAGGATCACGTTAGCATTTTCAAAGTGAGGGGTTACCATTGTCTGAAAAACTGATCTAAAGTCCTCTGGTTGCAGTAGGGGTTGGAGGTGTCGTAGTGTCCGTAGTTTGTGGTAAATTTGTTTGGTGGTGTTGCTGATATGAGTTTTGAATTCGAGCTGCTGGTCTAATGTAACGCCTAAGTAGCGGATGCAGGGTTTGGTTGGGAGTTCAGCATCTCTTGTCTTTAAAGTCGGAGGTGGTGAGAAGGATTGGTTTCTGGATATGAACAGGACGTCCGTCTTACTGAAGTTTATTTTGAGGCTCTGTGAGAGGAGCCAGTCGGTTACTACCTCGAAGCATGTTACTAGTAGAGAGAAGTCAGGGTGATCAATCGAGAATGGGGTGTAGAGTAATACGTCGTCTGCGTAGATTAGACATTCCATGTTGAATGAGTGAATTATTTCACATATCGGTTGCATGTATATGTTAAATAAGAGGGCAGAGAGTGAGGAGCCTTGAGGTACCCTGTGTTTTTGTTGGAATGGTTCAGAGGTTGTGGATCCCATCCGTACTTGCTGCCATCTGTCCGTTAGATAGGATTTGCACCAATTCCATGCAGAGCCATTGATTCCCTTGTCGTGAAGCCATATCAGGAGTTGCTCGTGGTTTACGGAATCAAATGCAGCGGCAATGTCTGGGGTCTGAGGTTTGGCTTTATTCGCTATGCATGCGAAGGAGCTCAGGCAGTTGTTCCATGAAGCCATCGCCTCTTCAAGGTTCGGTGATGCTGTTGTGATATTGGGGAGGACCTCTTTGATGATCACTTTTTTGCCAAAGGGTCCAAAACATCTTGAGGGTGTTGTTGATTTTTCAATTTGTTTCATTGTTCTTCCGCTGTCTTGGTTTATGGGTATTTGGAATTTAATTAGATTATGGTCAGACCATGGGACAGGGGATATAATTACGTTGGGTTTGTAGTTGGAGCTCGCGTCTGGTCTGGGGGAGAAAATCAGATCTAGCATGTTCCCTTTTTGATGTGTGGGGGCATCAACTATTTGTTCGTAGTCCAGGTTGTTGAGAGCTTCGAGAAAGGCTTTGGAATGATTATCCTGCTTAGCTGCTAGGTTAAAGTCACCTAGTACCTAGTTCGGTCTGCGTGTGTTCATGGGGTTGGAGGCTAGATCGATTATTGTTGCAAGGTCTTCAGGGGGTGATGATGGGGCTCTGTAGATAAGGTTGATGGTATTGCAGTTGTTGGATTTGGTGATCACATCAAGGTGTGTTGAGCTAATGGAGCTGATCGTTTGATACTGGAGGTTGGTTTTTACAAGAATGAATGCACCACCTCCCCTGCGGTCTTCTCTGTGGTCTTCTCATAAAAGACCTCTCCCAATTTAGGAAAGAACTCAAGACATACCTATTCTCCGAACACTTTGAAATCCCCTACCCTCCAAGTCCAGCTACACAGCGTCCACAGACACACAAACAAAAAACCCGCAAAAACACAATTAGTTAACCATACACAGTCCTCTCACAGACAGTTCTCCCACAGACACACCAAAAATCCACAGACAGTTCTCCCACAGACACACCAAAAATCCACGAAAAAATGGAAATAAATTCCACCACACACACACCACACCCCCACTTGACTGACGAATACGCTACTCTATAACTCATTGTATTTTAACCTTTTTGTAAATAACCTCTGTAAATAACATTGGCAGTTCTTTGCCTATTCCCTGTAAAAAGTTAGAAACTTCTGATCAATATAACGATACAGAAGTATACAAAAGTATACACCTTGTAAATAGTTTTAAGCAGTTTAACGCACTGTTATATGTAAAAAGTTAAAAAATTTCTGTTCAATGTAATGGTATACGAATGTATACAAAACTGTTAATTTGTTCCATGTAAACCGCCCCTGATCTCTGGAAGGGGCGGTATAGAAGAAATAGATAAATAAAATAAAATAAAAAAATGTATGGATTGAGAAGTTGGGGGGTGAGTTGGTTGATGAGGACTGAGTCTGAGGTGGTGAGCCATGATTCTGTTACTAGCAGGATGTCTAGCTGGAGGTGTGATATGAGGTCAGTGACTATTGGCCACTTTTTACGAACAGATCGCGCGTTTATGAGGGCACATGTCAGGTTGCATGGGCTTTGATGGGGCTTGGGTTTTGTGGTGTATTGGAGTGGTATGTGGATTAGGTATGTGTGAGGGACATGTGAGGGTTCAGCTGGTGAGCGGTATGTGTTGTTGTGATATCTCCTTCCTTGGCTTCGTACAGTCAGGATCAGATTGTGGTCAAGTGCAGAGGAGCGTGAGCAATTGATGGCGTTGCTGAAGAGGTATATACTGATTAAGGTTATACTGGATATAGCCATTTTGGGGTGGGGTTTGGTATGTTCTGTGTGTGTGGGTGTCTGTTATTAGGCTTTGTAAATGGTTCTACACGGGCTGTATGTGTGTTGAGCTACCCAGTAGGGGCTAGCTTGTTCTATGAGACTAGCTAATGGAGAGCAGTGTGAATGGTCGCAGGGAGCAGAGATCAGTGTGAATGGTAACAGTATGAATACTTGTATCCTTTGGCAGTAAAGTTTAACAGTACCTTCAGCAGTGAAATACTTATATTATACAGTAAATATTCAGTGAGCAGAGAACAGTATGGAAGGTAACAGTGTGAATATTTGTGTCTTTTGGCAGTAATGATTAACAGTACCTCTGGAAGTGAAGTACTTATATTATACAGAAATATAGGTGCTCACAGTACAAGTTGGATATTACACACTGAAATTTTAGCAGTGACCATTGGATATTAGTAGTGAACTATTCTCGGTATGTGGTAACGTTCAGTATTGAAGTCGCAGTAAGCTCAATAGTGAGATACTCACGATGCTCTCTGAGTGGGATATTCACAGAGCAGTCAGGTTACTAGGCACAGCACATGTCTGGAGGTTGTTGTATCATGTGGGAGTCTTAGGGGAACTTCTGGGGCTAGATGGGGAGTCAGGCGGGTGATTAACCTGATTGGGCGGATGTAGCGACAGGATGCAGCTGGAGGCAGGACGATCATCGGTGAGGCTCGGTATTTTCTTGGAGAGATCCTGGAGCTGCATCAACGGTGGCAGGTGGTGCCTGGGGCTAGAGAGCTCAACCCTGGCAGGGAGCTCAAGCTAAGGTGTTCAGGTTTGTCGCTTGGTCAATGTGGAGGCCCTGCGGCAGTACTGAGTTGTTCCGGTGGGTCTGTTGAGTGGGGAGGTCTTGGACCACCGCCTAAGGGCCACGCCAAAGGGCCCTCTGGCGAAGCCCTCAGGCACGGGCCCTCAGGCGCGGGCCCGCCAGGAGTGGGTGCGCCAACTGTTGCTCTTTTTAAATGAGTAGATCAACTCCGATTGGACAGGCGAAGCAGTGGCAGGCGGTCGGAGGCGGAGCGGGTGCTGGCGGTGGCTCAGTCCCTCCTGGGAGAGCTTTGTCGGCTGAAGAGGCTGTCCATCTTAGCTGTTGCTCTTTTTAAATGAGATCAACCCCCGATTGGGCAGGCGAAGCGGTGGCAGGCGGTCGGAGGCGTAGCGGGTGCTGGCGGTGGCTCAGTCCCTCCTGGGAGAGCTTCATCGGCTGAAGATATGCGCACATAACAGAAGACACAAACCTTTCATTGCACTAGGAGACTACAACCTAACATCTGCACCCACCAGAGAAACCGCAACATTCTTAAAAGCCATGGAGTCATTAAAATACTGCCAGACAATTAACACACCAACGCACCAGCATGGTACAACGCCGGACATGGTCTTCATGCCAATGCAACTAGTGGAACAGAACAACACCAGAAAACCAACAATCACGCCAGTCCCCTGATGAAAGAATAACTAAACGTTTCAAAACATTTAACAGAGACTCATTCATAAACTAAATCACTCCACAACTTCAACAGGAACACAAAACCCTAGACCTAAACATAGAAGAATGGAACACAATAATATCCAATGCAGCATCTGCCCCAGCTACCAAAGAACCACAAACATGCAAGAGATCCAATGCCCCATGGTACGCACATGAAATCAAAGTCGCAAAACAAACACTCAGAAGACTGGAAAGAAAATGGAGACGGAACAAATCACACAACCTCCTAACTCAATACAGAGACAAACAACGGGAATATAACAATCTAATAAATGACCGTAAACAGCAACACCATACCAACCTAATTATGAAATCTACTAATAGACCAAGAGAACTCTTTAGCATTGTCCAAAAACTCACCAAGGATGACACACAACAAAGTACCCACCAGCTTGACCCACAAAAATATGCAGACTACATGAAGTCAAAAAACACCAACCAAACATGCCATACTACACTACAAACAAATGATCACACGATAAAAAACCAACATCAAACATGGGAAAGCTTCTACATACCAACAAAACAGCAAGTAAAAGACATTATATCTGGACTAAACACAACATCACCAGCAACAACATGCCCAGTGACGTAACTCAAAGCTACAAAAAGCCAACTCTCTCATCACATTCAAAAAATCGTCAAAGATTCACTCCAACAAGGATACATGCTGCAACTCCTAAAGCACGCAATGATAACACCAATACTTAAAAGCAGCAATCTGAGCCCCTGTGAACCAAAATCATACCGTCCCATCTCCAGCCTGCCAGTCCTTGCGAAAATTGTGGAAAAGGCAGTGCAAAGGCAACTTCAGGATCATATTGATATAAATGCCCCACTGGACATACATCAGCATGGATTTAAGCCCCAGCACGGCATGGAAACAGTACTAACCTCCCTCTTTGACAATCTTCTAAGAGGCATGGTAGTGTTCATGGACATCTCTGCAGCCTTCGACACTGTGTCCCACACCAAGCTATTGCAACGCTTACAACAGATAGGACTATGCAAGAATACCCTGAAGTGGTTTATATCATACTTGGAAGGGCGAACGCAACAAGTCAAATGCGACCAAAAGAAATCACTACAATTCCCCATCACACAAGGAATACCTCAAGGCTCAGCCCTATCATCAATGCTCTTTAACATCTACATACAGCCCATATGCAACATCATCAAGCCCCACAAACTTCACTATCACATTTATGCTGACAATATTATGGTGTACGCTCCAATCAACCTACTAGCATTAAACACCGCAACAATAACCAAATGCCTCGAAGACATGAATGACTGGCTCACAGCAAACAACTTGACGGTCAACTACGATAAAACTGAGGTAATGTTCGTCACCAGGAACCGCACCTTCATACCTCCACAAACTATCAGCATCCTAGACAAACACATAGTAGTCATTGAACAAGTCAAGTATCTAGGCATCACACTAGACAGAGCTCTAAACCTCAAATCCCACATCACCAAAACCGCAAACAAGGCCTATCAACGATTGAAAATAGTCAGACAAATCAAACCAATGCTCCGTCAGGACCACTTCCGTACAGTGTGCCAAGCACTCATTACACCGCTACTTGACTCACTATATCAAGGCCTACCCCAGCAGACACTCCACCCACTATAGATGGTACAAAACACCACAGCATGCATCATTACAGACACACCAAGCACCGAGCACATCACTCCTGTCCTACAGCAACTGCACTGGCTCCCAATGATGACAAGAGCTAAATACAAGATAATCATGATCATCTTCAAAGTCATTCACCATCTCTCAGCAGACGCGCTCCAAAACGTCATTACAAGGAATATCGGCAATAGACCAAGAAGAACCAATAATGACAACATGATCGGCACACCTGCAGGCTATCACAAAACCAAACAATCAACTTCAAAAAGAGCACCATCACTACTGGCATCCACACTATGGAACTCCCTCCCAACAAGCCTGAGAGCATTAGATGACCTCACAGAATTCTGCAAAGACCTCAAAACATTTCTATTTATAGAAACATATGAGCATCCAGGCAACATTCCATACCAATACTGAAATACCACTTACGCTGCCAACTAAGCACGCACCCATCCTATCCACACAAACAAGTTTATCATACTACGTTACTAAATACCTTCATATTATGTTACCTTTAATTATACTTTCTAAATGCTGTTATGTAACTGTACTGTCTAAATGTTTACACGTACCCTAATGTTAAATGTAACCCTCCAATTGTGATGTGACATGACGTGACCACCTTGATTGAAGGATAAGGTGGCATACAAATCTGACTAAATAAAATATTTATTTATTTATTTTATTTAGACAGATATATATGGTAGGCAATCTACAAAGCTAAATAGCCCAAGACTGTGTACCTCCACCAGTGCCTGCTGTACCCCATGAGTGTTGCCTAAGTGTGCCTGATCTCCCCCACATCAGGTGGATATTCACATTGTTTTTTTCCATGTGTTTTCCTGCACTGTTCTCCCCACTGTCCATAAATAACAACCTGAAGCAAGAACTCACCATCTCAGAAGCAGCAAAAACATGCGCCCAAACCCCTAACTGGACAGCCAGTAAGTAGAGAAATTCCTAGGGCAGAGTGCCAGGCAGGAGAAAAAGGATGGTCCTTCTCTGTCCAGGCAAGAGAGCAACCTGCAAGCCCTTTTTAAGGCTGGCCATGGCCCACCCCCCTGCCCCTCCACCCCCACTGCACTTAACCCCTGCCCTTTTTGCCCAGCAGCTGATAATCCAGTCGGCTGGGTCTTTCTCTGCACACATCTAATAGATAGCTAAAACCTGTTACTTCTTCCTCTATAACAGCAAAATTCGTCCTCTTTCTAAGCACATTACTACGACCCTCATCCACTCTCTAGTTACCTCCCATCTTGACTACTGTAACCTGCTCCTCGCTGGTCTCCCTCTCAATCATCTCTCTCCACTCTGTTCAAAACTCAGCTGCACAGCTTACCTTCCACCTGCTATGCCTATATAAACTCTCTTTTCAAGTCACTTTACTGGCTCCCTATTTGTTTTCCGCATCCAGTTCAAACTTTTTCCTACTGGCCTTCAAGTGCATTCATTCTGTGGCTTCTCACTACCTTTCCTCTCTTATCTCATTCTACATTCCTCCTTGGGAACTCCGTTTCTCTGGCAGATCCCTTTTATCTGTGCCCTTCTCTACTACTGCCAATTCCAAACTTTCTTCATTCCACCTTGCTGCTCCATATGTCTGGAACAAACTATCTGAATCATTGTGTCGGGCTCCTTCTCTAACCCTATTCAAATCCAGATTAAAAATCCACCTCTTTGAGGCTGCTTTTGGATCCTGATGCTCCTCACTCTCTTGTTCACTACTTATGTAAATCTTACCATACGCTAGTCTCCAGTTTTGTGATTTTTTTTGCCATGATTAGATTGTAAGCTCTGATGAGCAGTGACTGTGTCTTACGTCTATATGTACAGAGCTGCGTACGCCTTGTAGCTCTATACTGGTAGTAGTAGTAATTTGTCAAAGTATGCTCGGAAATTCCTCTTATTCAAACCTCTGAAACTCAACATGATGGCAAAAAGCTCAGTCTCTTTCTGCCACATTTTCTTGGTTTTTGACTATATTTCTTGATACCTGAAGATCTTCTCCCTTTCAACGCAATTCAGAGAATGGTCACCTGAAACTGACACCTCTATAATCAATGCCATTCTTGGGTGGTCTTCTCATTTACCAATATGTCCGGCTTTCTTGCATCCAGCTTCTTATTGGTTGGAATGGGCGTATTCCAGATGATCATAACTTCTTCATTCTCCATAATTCTCTTAGAGTCATACTCCAATACTTTACTAGTACAATGGGTTACCTATTCGATCACTGAGTTTCCAATAGATGAGTTGTGCTACTTTATTCTGCCTTTCTGTATATAAATGTTTTGCCATCAGAACTTTGCAGCCAGCTATAGAATCTACGTATGTCTGTTTTACTGTTTTTTTCAATGCTCTCTGTAAACCATTCCATCTGTAATCCACTGTCCTGGACTGCAACTATCAATCTCTCATGCCCCCTTAACTATACCTGTGTCCGGTCTTGATTGACAAAGGGTTTCTGGAGTAACACTGTATTTCCCTCTGTGTTTGTGTACTTGCCACTTGTTTCCCTTGTTTGCTGATCTAATTCTTTGAAGAGTTTTTTTTCTCTTGTTTTGGCAAATTCTGTTACTTCCTTCATTTTGTGTGCTTGTGGACTCACACTCATTCCTTCTAATGGATAGAATACTTGCCCAAGTTTGATAATGGAAACAAATTCATAAGAACATAAATGTTCATATTTCAGCACGGTTTATGTATTTGGATCTGATGCGGTTCTGTAGACTTGGAGGCCTATGATAATAGCTCTGTGTGTATAACTGATTTTCTATAAAACCTAGTCCTACTTCAGCCTTAGGGATTACAGTCTCGGCATACACTGATTCTTGTAAATTACTTCATGGGCATGGAGGAGTTTTCTTATTTATACATCCAGTTTTTCTAGGTCTTTAATCCCAAAACTGTATGAGAGTACAGGAATTGACTGCTGATTAATGGCTTGTATCTTATTGGCTTGGATTAAATCAGTGAAGGAAGATCTTATACACATCATCCACAACATGGTGCACAGCTCCCTGATCCTAGGTATCATGCCAAACACCCTAAAGCTAGCAACCATACGCCCCATCCCGAAAAACTCTCCACTAAGTAAAACCAACCCAGCTGCCTTCAGGCCTATCTCAGGCTTACCACCTCTGGCTAAGGTTATTCAAAAGATTGTTCAACATCAACTCCAGGACCACACTGACAACCATGCCCCACTGGACCCTAAACAACACGGTTTCCGCCCAAACCATAACGTCAAAACCCTACTGATATACCTCTTCGATAACTTGATCAAGGTTATTGACAATGTCAAGAGAGACATCATTATGATTTTCATCGACATCACATCAGCTTTTGACACAGTCGACCACAGCACTCTTCAATCAAGACTACAGGAAATTGGCCTATACGGCATCACCTTGAATTGTTTCCTGGATCCCTTAGTCTGGCTTTCGTCCTTTGCACTCTACTGAAACGGTTCTTGTCAAGGTCTCCAGTGACCTGTTCCTGGCAAAATCCAAGGGCCTGTACTCTGTCCTCATCCTCCTTGACCTCTCTGCTGCTTTCGACACCGTTGACCACAACCTTTTTCTCGATACCCTGTCCTCACTTGGCTTTAAGGGCTCTGTACTATCCTGGCTCTCCTCCTATCTCTCCCATCGCTCCTTCAGTGTGTGTTCTGGTGGCTCTTCCTCTTCCACCACCCCGCTCCCAGTTGGTGTACCCCAAGGATCTGTCTTGGGTCCTCTCCTTTTCTCTCTCTATACCTAGTCCCTTGGTGTGCTTATCTCTTCCCATGGTTTTCATTACCATCTGTATGCTGACGACTCCCAGATCTACCTCTCTACGCCTGACCTCTCTCCAGCAATCCAGACCCGGATTTCTGCCTGCCTTTCTGACATTGCTGCCTGGATGTCCCACCGCTGCTTGAAATTGAAGATGGCAAAGACTTAACTTCTTATCTTTCCCCCTAAAACCTCTCTCCCCTTCCTCCTTTCTCAGTCTCTGTGGACAGCTCTGTACTCCTTCCCGTTTCCTCGGCCCGCAGTCTGGGGGTTGTCTTTGACTCCTCCCTCTTTCTCCACACATATCCATCTTGTATCTAAGACCTGCCGCTTCTTTCTCTATAACATTAGCAAAATCTGCCCTTTCCTTTCTGAATACACTACTAAAACGCTTATCCACTCCCTAATCACCTCCCGTCTTGACTGCTGTAACCTACTCCTTGCTGGACTCCCTTTGAGTCATCTCTCTCCCCTTCAATCTGTTCAACACTCCGCTGCATGGCTAATTTCCACCAGCCTCATCATACCCATATTACTCCTCTTCTCAAGTCACTTCACTGGCTCCCTATCCATCTCCGCATCCAATTCAAACTTCTCCTGCTGACCTATAAATGTATTCACTCTGTGGCTCCTCAGTACCTTTCTTCTCTTACTCTCTTACTTCCCTTCCCGTGAACTCCGCTCCTCTAAACAACTGCTTCTATCTATGCCCTCTACTCCTACTGCTAACTCCAGACTTCGCTCCTTCCACCTTGCTGCACCTTACACCTGGAACAAACTACCCGTGTTTGTACGCCAGACACCTTCGCTAACCCTCTTCAAATCCAGGTTGAAGGCTCACCTCTTCGCTGCTGCCTTTGGATCTTGATTCACCTGAACTCCATCCCCCTGTTTTTACCCGTTTACGCCTTAGTGTTTGTCTTGATTAGATTGTAAGCTCTGATGAGCAGGGACTGTCTATTACATGTTTTTGTACAGCGCTGCGTATGACTGGTAGCGCTATATAAATGCTCAGTAGTAATAGTAGTAGTAGTTCACCTCATACCTCACAGACAGACAACTCCAAGTGAAATGTGGCTCTGTCACCTCCCTACCATTCATAGCCAAACCGGGTGATCCTCAAGGCTCTTCCTTCTCTGTACTGTTATTTAATCTTTACATACAACCTATCTGCTCCATCATCAATAACCACAAGATTCAATACACTATCTATGCAGATGACATTATGATATTCACCCTAATCAACCTCGATAACCCAGACTTCTCTAAAATAGCAGACTGCCTTCAACAAATGACAAGCTGGCTTCTACAAAACAACTTGACCATAAACTACAACAAAACAGAAGCGCTATTTCTCACCCGAAACTCTGCTTTCACCCCCCTCTATCAAGCTGAAGAACATCACAATGCCAATAAAGTCCGAAGTAAAATACCTCGGAGTGACTCTTGACAAAGATCTGAACCTACAGTCTCACATCAGCAGAACCCACCAGGAACGCATACCTCAAAATGAGAACCATCAGACACCTCAAGCCAATTCTCTCTCAAGATCACTTCCATACTGTTTGTCAGGCTCTAATCACACCCATTCTAGACTACTGCAACCCTATATACCTTGGGCTCCCAAAACACGCACTCCAGCCCTTGAAGATGGCGCAGAACACTGCTGCACGCATAATAACTGGTTCCTCAAGGCACGATCACTTTACCCCCATTCTGAACCTCCTCCATTGGCTACCAATTAGTTCTCGCATCCGATACAAAACCCTACTAAACATCTTTAAAATCAAACAGAACCTCTCAGCGAACAGTCTGCAGACCCTCATCAGCTCTGACTCAAGCACCAGACCCAGGAGGAGAGGCACCAAAGACACCATCACAACTCCCAGAGCATTCACCAAAGTAAGGCAAACTACTTCAAGGAGAGCACTATCCCTGGCTGCTCCTGCTCTATGGAACTCCCTCCCAGACTGCCTAAGATCAACTGTGGACCTTAAGGACTTCAGGAAGTTGCTCAAAACCATACTCTACATAGAACATTATGGTGATATCAAGTGACCTGCCCAACATCCCCTACAGTCTGCATCTTAAGCATTCCTGCCCCATGCCCTACTCTTCCTCCCCCTCCCTCCCACCCTAGCCAACCCTGCTCCACCCCCTTGTATATAGCACTTTTATATAGCTCATCATGAAATTAGTTATACGTTATCTACACCAACACAAATGCACTGAAGTAACCACTGCATGCCTACACCCACATACAATGTAATATGATTTGGCTGAAGTGTAAACCTCTTTGATTTACAGGATAAAGCGGTATATAAATCCTTTAAAATAAATAAATACATTCTAGCACCTTTCATTAATGATTTTAATCTCCTGTAATAGTCTTTACTGATCTTTTCTCTCAGTAATTTCTGCTTGATTGTTGATCCTTCCTCTACTCCTGCAAAATGCAATGCAATGGGTGTTTTTGAGTCAGTGCTGACTCTTGGCAACCCAGCAGCTCCTAGGTTTTCTTGGCAATGTGACCTCCTGTTCAAGTTCCCTGAAGTCACAGTCCTTTCTCAGGGAGATGTTTTCTTTTTTGCTGTTTTCTCTAAGGAAAGCTTCCTTAGCACATCTGTCAAAGCCAAAAGCAGAAGAGGTTATGGCCTAGTGGTTAGAATAGTGGTTAGAATCAAGGAAGCCAGGGCTCAAATCTCAATTCTAGGTCAGGCACAAAAGGAGCAGGTCGCTCTCACAGAGTCAATCAAGTATACAAAGAAGCAAGAGTGAATGATGAACACAGATGCTTTACTGAAAAACCCCAACGCTTTTTGTCGAACGCCTTCCTCAGGGGGACTAAATTGCTTACAAACAAAAAAGATAAAGAAACATATTAGTCCCCCTGAGGAAGGCGTTCGCCGAAACGTGTTGGGGTTTTTCAATAAAGCATCTGTGTTCATCATTCACTCTTGCTCCTTGTGTATACTCAAATCTCACTTCTGTCATTAACACTCCTTGTGACCTTGGTCACTTTATATCATACTGATTCAGACAGCATTTGGAGAAGGGACATATTGTATCAGTATATTTTTCACCACTGTACACCACTATTTATGTCTAATAGTACTATAAATATTATTAGGGGGGTTGAGGAGTCACCTAATGGTTAGAGCAGTGGATACAACCTTGTGAGCATGAGCAAGTCACTTAGCCCTCCACTGCCTCAATACAAACATAGGGGTAGGGACCTCAGCACACATATCGCGCATGCGCTACTAGCACCACTTAGTAAAGCTACCCCTTAGATTGTAAGCCATCTAGGAACAGGAAAATACCTACTGAACTCTAGGTAACTATGTAGGAGGGAGGAATGGCCTAGTGGTTGGGGAAAATTACCAGAGAGCCAGGGATTCAAATCCTGCTAGAGAACAGCAACCATGGGCCAGAAGGACTGGAGGTTCTAGTCCCAGAGATGCTTCTTGTGGCCTTGGGCAAGCCACTTAACTCTATGTTGCCTCATGTACAAAAGACATAGATTGTGAACCCTTCTGGAATAAGGGAAAATATATATATAGAGTATCTAAATGTACACTGCTTTGACTGGTAGAAAAGTGGTATATAAGCCTAGTTAAATAAATAAGTAATTTCTAAGAAAAGACATGAGCTAAAGCTAAAATCTTTATATCATCCAAGAAGCTATTCAATATATGGAGTTCTACTTATTCTTGGTCATTAGAACTATTAAGATCATCTACAAAGAGTCAGTGTGAGGCCACGATTAGGCCACGGCCATCTTTAGATTTTGGGCTAAATCCATATCGCAAAGAGTTTTTGAGAGCACTCATTGCATTGAGCACCTTACAAAACATAAGTGGTGACAGAGAATCTCCCTGATATAGTCATCACCGGATCTTTATGTTAGGAATGATGTACTGACCATCCTTATACTTCAAAAAAAGTGTGGCTTGCCAGATTTTCATGGTGAACTTAATCTACTCTATCAACGCAGTTTTTCTTTTACATGATTCAAAGCAATTGTGTGGATGAGTTTTGCACGTACCATGACAATCATGAACCTCACTTCTAAGCCAGGTTATGTGGAATATGATCTCAGTTTCTCAAATGTACTGCTAATTCTTTCCACTGTGGATCGGTTGATGGCTCTTAAGACATGATGAGTGAGTGAGACCCTTGTTGCACTCAGTACATATAAAAGGTTTCATTTCACTGTGGATCATTTGATGGCTTTTAAGATGCAATGGCTGAGTGGAATTCTTGTTGCAATGTGTACAATGGAAAGTTTCTTTCGGGGGCAATTTCTCCAAATGGGCGAGTTTTGTGCATACTATGAGTCGTGAACCTCACTTCTAAGGCAGAATATGTGGAGTATGATCTGAGTTTCTCAAATTTACTGCTAATGCTCAGTGCAATACTTGCATCATGACAAAGAGAGCTGCCCTCTGGAGTTTGTAAGATGTTACATGTATTGGTAATTTATCAAGGTGTACTTGGAAGTTGCTCTTAATTAAGCTGTGGCACCCAACACAATGGGAAATAACTTGGTATCTTTCTGCCACATTTTCTTGGTCTCTGACTGCATTTCTTAGTACTTGAAGATTTTCTCCCTTTCAACATGATTCAGAGTATTCGTTTGGAATTGACACTTCTAAAATCAATGCCATGCTGGTGTTTTTCTTCTTTACCACTATATCCGGCTGCTCACATCCAGCTTTTCATCATTCAGAATGGGAATATCCCAGGTGACCATAACCTCTTCATTCTCTGTAATTCTCCGAAGGTCATGTTCCCACTGCTTTTCAAGCACAGGGATGTTACAGTGCTTACAGAGTTTCCAGTGGATAAGGCACACTACTTTACTGTGCCTTTCTGTATAGACATTTTCTGCCATCAAAACTTCACAGCCAGCTATGAGGTGAGTCACTGTTTCCAGGCCTTTCCGACAGAATCTACATATGTCCATTTTGCCAGTTTTTTTCAATGCTCTCTGTAAACTATTTCATCCGTAAGCCACTGTCCTGGGCTGTGACTATCAACCTCTCATCCTTCAGCGGGGGAGGGGGCTAATAGTCACAGCCCAGGAGAGGGGCTTATGGACGAGATGGTTTACAGAAAGCATTTCTTTCCACTGTGGCTTATTTGATGGATTTTAAGATACGATGATTGAGTGAAACTCTTTTTGCACTCAGTACATGCAAAAGGTTTCTTTCCACTGTGGATCATTTGATGGCGTTTAAGATTTGATGACTGAGTGAAACTCTTATTGCACTCTGTACATGTAAAAGGTTTCATTCCACTGTGGATCATTTGATGGCTTTTAAGATGTGATGAATGGGTAAAACCCTTGTTGCACTCAGTACATATAAAAGGTTTCATTCTACTATGGATCATTTGATGGCTTTTAAGCTGCAATAACTGAATGAAACTCTTATTGCACTCAGTACACGTAAAAGGTTTCTTTTCACGGTGGATCATTTGATGGCTTTTAAGATGCGATGAGTGAGTGAAACCCTTCTTGCACTCAGTACATATAAAAGGTTTCATTCCACTGTGGATCATTTGATGGCTTTTAAGATGTGATGAATGGGTGAAACCCTTGTTGCACTCAGTACATATAAAAGGTTTCATTCCACTATGGATCATTTGATGGCTTTTAAGCTGCGATAACTGAATAAAACTCTTATTGCACTCAGTACACGTAAAAGGTTTCTCTCCACTGTGGATCATTTGATGGCGTTTAAGATCTGATGACTGAATGAAACTCTTATTGCACTCAGTACACGTAAAAGGTTTCTTTTCATGGTGGCTCATTTGATGGCGTTTAAGATGCAATGAGTGGGTGAAACCCTTGTTGCACTCAGTACATATAAAAGGTTTCATTCCACTATGGATCATTTGATGGCTTTTAAGCTGTGATAACTGAATGAAACTCTTATTGCACTCAGTACATGTAAAAGGTTTCTTTCCACTGTGGATCATTTGATGGTGTTTAAGATGCGATGACTGAATGAAATTCTTATTGCACTCAGTACACGTAAAAGGTTTCTTTCCACTGTGGATCATTTGATGGCGTTTAAGATTCGATGACTGATTGAAACTCATATTGCACTCAGTACACCTAAAAGGTTTCTTTCCACTATGGATGATTTGATGGCTTTTAAGAGTTGATAACATAGTGAAACTCTTATTGCACTCAGTACATGTAAAAGGTTTCTTTTCACAGTGGATCATTTGATGGCGTTTAAAATTTGATGACTGAAGGAAACTCTTATTGCACTCAGTACAAGTAAAAGGTTTCTTTTCACTGTGAATCATTAGATGGCTTTTAAGAGTCGATAGCTGAGTGAAACTCTTGTTGCACTCAGTACACGTAAAAGGTTTCTTTCCACTGTGGATCATTTGATGGCATTTAAGATGCGATGGCTGAGTGAAACTCTTGTTGCACTCAGTACATGTGAAAGGTTTCTTTCCACTATGGATCATTTGATGGATTTTAAGATAAGATGACTGAGTGAAACTCTTGTTGCACTCAGTACACGTAAAAGGTTTCTTTCCACTGTGAATCATTTGATGGCGTTTAAGATGCGATGGCCGAGTGAAACTCTTATTGCATTCAATACATCTGTGGCTCATTTGATGGCTTTTAAGAGTCGATGACAGAGTGAAGGCCTTATTGCACTCAGTAGATGTGAAAGGTTTGTTTCTACTGTGGGTCCTTTGATGCATTTTAAAGATTGATGAATAACTGAAACTCTTATTGCACTCAGTACATGTAAAAGATTTCCTTCGGAGGCAATTACTCCAAATTGGTTTCCTTCCACTGTGGCTCATTTGGTGTTTCTTCATTTGTGACAGATACATGAAGCTTTTATCACACTCAAAATAGGTATGTTTCTTTCCACTGTCCCTCAGTTGGAGAACTATTGGCTCTGATTGGCCAGTGAAGCTTTTCTCTAATTTCAAAGGGGAAAATCTTCTCTCTCCTATGTTTAAACTTTGGGTCTTTCTTAAGAATTGCTTGAAGTAATTAGGTTTCATAACTTGTTTTCTTTGGAAAGACATTTTTCCAAAGTGTTTTATTTGGTTTGTAAATAATAGTTCCTTATGACAGAAAGCTTTGCTAAATTCAACATAGGTAAGTGGCTTCACTTCAGCATGAATTCTGTGGTGTAATTTCAGGGTTAACTTCTGTTTGAAACATTTTCCACACTGAGAGCATGTAAAGGGTTTCTCCCCACTGTGCGTCCTCTGGTGCAATAATAAATATTTGTTATCAAAACTCTCTTCATGGGTGTCACACAGAAAGGATTTCGTCCCTTTCCTCTCTCCGTAGTGGTGTTCAGAAGTCATTTGATCACTGCTGTTATTTTGGAAGGATCTCTCTGCCCTCCTGTGTCTCTGGTGCTCAAGGATGTCTGTGAGCTCCCTGTCACTTCTCTCACACTCAGTGACTCCATCCAGTGAGTCTCTTGCAGGGTCTCTCTGCTCCTTCTCTGATTCCTGGCAGTTTCTTGTATTTCTTTTCTCAGTCCTGTGTAAAATATTCTCAGAGACATTTCCTGATTGTTCCATTTCTACAGGACGTTCTTCTTGATTCCCCTCTTTCTTCTGTTCCTGTACGGCCTGATTATCTGCAGGATACAAACAGAAGACATTAATGAGGTATTAATGACTATGGAAAGTTACTAATGATACAGGAAATGGTTAGTACAGGTGTCCTCAAATTATTCACGTGGAGAGCCATTAGTAGAAATTTCAGGAAAAAAGACCTACAGCTCAGAGGCCCCACATAACTCAGGAAAACTGTGCATACTTGCAGGGCAGTTGCAGGTATATTAGGCACCCTAGGCAAAACTTCAGCCTTGTGTTCCTTCACAATTAACCTTTAGACCCCAAGCTCCCTGCCCCTGGAAGAAGACAAGAGGGCTGAATGAATCTATCGGTCTGCTTTCCCAGAATCCTCTCTGAAAAACTCCATTTTGAACTGAATGCATAAGAATGTGTGTGTGTGTGTGTGTGTGTGTACTGTGAACCTTCAGACTTCTGAGAAGATGAATTGCAGACAGAATGCTTTACCCATGAGTATATATAAACAAGGGAAAGACAGGAATTGAGGGAGGTTAATAGAGTTGAGACACAGAGATAAGACCCCTGCAAATGACCATAAATCAAGAGAACAAAGAAAGGAATGTGTTCCTATGTTATTGTAAGGAATAACCATATAAGAGAAAAAAGTGTGAATTGAACGTATAGCATAGTTACTCACCTGTAACAGGTGTTCTCCAGGGACAACAAGGATCAGTCCTCACATATGGAGGATGGCACCAACGGAGCCCACGCAGAGCATTTCCCCAGCTTTCAAAGAAAGCCTTTGGGAATGCTTCCATGCATGCATGGTCCCCTTCCTGCCAAAGGGTTCCATCTTGCTCAGTCAGATGACATAGCTAGGATGGCAGTAAAAAATAACACAATGTACAGCGGCAACTCCCAGGGGAGGAGGGAGGATTGTGAGAACTGATTCCTGCTGTCCCTGGAGAACACCTGTTACAGATGAGTAACTATGCTTTCTCCAGGAACAGCAAGAAGTCAGTCCTCACTTATGAGACTCCCTAGCTCTAGACTGCTAAGGACCGAACCACACCAGCACCAATAGCGACCTATTGGAAGCCGTGAGTTACAGAAGGTGAGTCCCCACTGAGAGACTCTGCAAGACCTAGCGTCCAGCGGCACTATCACGCCGGTAGCCTGAACATAGAAGGGTTGGGGAGCAGGAGTTGCCTATACTCCAAGAATGTTACGAAATACTGCCTGGCCAAAGGCACTGTCCCTGCGGGACTCACTCTCCAGGCAGTAGTGATCTAAAAATATGAATTGAAGACCATGTGGTAGCTTTAGAGATCTCAGTCACTAGCACTGAGCGAAGGTTGGCCACCAACGTGGCCATCTCCCTCATGTGATGCGCTGTGATCCGGTGCTCAAGGGAGAGGCCAGCTTGGGGGTCGGTGCATGGTTCCTCCTCTGATTCGGTCGGGACCGAGAGGGCTTGGGCCATATCCCAGATGAAGTTGTGGAAAGCCACATCCTTGGGCGGGGAATGGCGCCGAGGTTCCAGGGGAAACAGCTCCAACAGGACATCAAGGTGTTGAGAGGTCACGGGGGAGGCCTTGACGTTGGTCTCCCAGTCAGAGCCGGAGGGCGTCGAGGATTCTGATGCACAGGGCTCCCATGCCTCGAGGCTGGCCCTGAGGAACTGGGACCCCCTGGCAGGTCTCGAGTCGGACTCCCGGAAACTGGCCAGGGAGGACAGGATACCTGAGGATCGGGACGAGGACCTCGATTGGTGCCGAGGGTTTGCTCAAGGCCAGTGGCTTTCAGTGTCTGGCTCGATGCCCGGGTTCTCCCCCACAGTTGGGGGCCCGGTTTTCAGGGCAGATGATGCAGACAAACTTGACATCATTGCCTGTGTGAGAGCCAGAAGGGAAGGAGTTAACAGTCCAAATTTCTGGCATTTGTACTGCATGTGCGTTGTGGGATGCTAAGGGTATTAGGTGACATCAGATGGAAAAAATGTGAGAAAAACCACACTTATCTACAGAGCACAGGAGAGAGAAGGCATCATTAGCATGGTTATGACAGTTTGGCATGGGGGCCTCCTGAGGTCTAGTGTGGAAACTGTCAGAATCAGAGAACTAGTAAGATATATTTTCTATATTTCTTAAAAATAGTGGATGGAAAGACAGACCAGGTGAAAGGTTGAATAAGTGGGAAAAGGGTCAAATGACAGGGAATAAATCTGACAAAGGCCTGAGCACATGTTTATACACAAGGCCATAAGGGTCAACAGGTCAGCAGGAATGGGAGTGCAGATATGACAGGACAAAGGAAGGAATGAAAGAGAGAATCCAGATGCCTGGAATCGAAAGCAAAGGGACTAATTGGAAAGAAAAAACTATATAAGGGGACAGAACTTTTAAAGATTGGGAATTTACACTCCATTTTCTGAAGAAGGTGGTTTGTAAATTTCCACTGTATGTCTGCTAATGAGTGAGTGGGTATGATTTTGATTCTTGTCTGTGTGAAAGTTTCCTTAGTTTATCTTTGAGTGTAGCTAGGGAGGAGTAGCCTAGTGGTTGGGGCAAGGTACTTCAGGCCGGAAGGTCATGGGTTCAAATCCCACTAGAGGACAGCAACCTTGGGCCAGAAGGACTGGGGTTTCTAGTCCCACAGATGCTCCTTGTGGTCTTGGGCAAGCCACTTAACCCTCCATTGCCCATGTTCCCTGTAAGTATCAGTGTATGTGTCTCATATCCCCATGTGTTAAATGCATCCCCCAATTGCGTTGTGACCGCTTTGATTGAAGGATAAGGTGGTATATAAAACTGTCTAAATAAATAAATAAATAAATCCTTCTCTTTCACTGTACTAGGATCTGTCTATGGACAGGAAGGCTCTTAATTACCTTATAGCTGTAAACTTGTAAGAAGAGGGTGAGGGAATTCTCCAAGTTACTTTGTATTTAGCTAGTTTTGGTTATGCTTCCTGTATGCTTGTTTCTGTGATATAAGAAATAAATAAAGGATTTTATTTGTAAGAAGAATCTGTGAGAATTTTGTGCCAGGTACGAGTTTAATCTGCATGAGGTGTGGTTTATTGGGAGGAGGTGGTAGGCCCTCCCTTTATGTAAGGTTTTGTTTCCCTCTTGCACAGAGGAGGAGGGATGGCATCCGCCTGGCCAATGGATTCCCCCCCACTGATTCCGTACACTGGTGGCCTGTACGGTGAGTCATCAGGGTCTTTGACGGCTTCTGACGCAGTGTCGAGAGGTTTTTGTTTTTTTTTTCTTTTAAATTTAAAGTTTTTATTATCACCCCACATAAAATACATCACCGTACATAATATGCATCACATAACATTAAATCCCCAACCAAACTTAGGATACACATGCTTCCACTTCCTTTATACATTCTAAAATCCTTATTCCCTGTGAGTCTCTCATTTAAACCTGCTCACCAATGACTTATAAACATAAACCATTCTACATACTTCTCTCCATGCACTCCTCAACCGAATTAACGGTGATGCATTGCATTGACCACTTACACTTTTCCCTTTACATGATTATTAGGTGGCCTATCACAATACCCCAGGAATCTCTCAACACTCCGATTATCCTGTTTACTCTCTCTATTGCTTCATATTGAGTATATAGTTCAGCACCTCACACTCCAACATTTGTGCACCTCCGAACCACCACATATACCACGCAATATATCCACCTTTCACTCACACTATCCATCTACTCCTCTAACCCCCCTACAAAAAAAAATACAACCCTTCACCCCCCTCTTTGTACCAGACCCCATGCACCCAGTCCGGTTCTCCTTGCTACGTGTTCCTCCTCCCCTCCCATAACCCCCCTCCCCTGGGCACTATCCCGCCTCTTCCCCCCTACAGGTAACTTACTGAGTTCCTATCCAACCCTACCCCCCTAATCCCCCCCTCCCCCCTTATCCCACTCATCATTAATCATCAGAGCGCTTCATTGCCCTACTCTCCCCTCTCCTCCCTTGACGCCACCCCTACCCTCCCCTGACCCATCCTTCCACTCACCCCTACGCAGCCATTCCCATACCCCCCCCCCACTGCCTCTCCACTTTCTCCCTGATACCATTTTTTATTCCTGTGATCATATGCATTTGATACAGCTCTGACAATCACCTAGCATAACTGCCTATAGGTGACAACAAGCAATTCTTCCAGTGCTGTGCAATCTCGCATCTTGCCGCCAAAATACATTGCCACACTATGCTCCATGTTCCTTCCCCCCTTCCCCCTCCTAAGCAGCAGACATATCTCAGGCATCAATACCAACCTATTTCCTGTAATGCTCCAAATGCACTCCCCAATTTTCTCCCAGTATTTATTTACCACCGGGCACGTCCACCACATATGCAACCCCTTTCGCGCCACACATCCGCCAGCATTCATCGGCCTGCCAGACCCCCGCCTTGAACAAGCGCTCCGGTGTCAGATACCATCTAGTCAGCACTTTCCACCCATTCTCTCTAAGGGAAGTAGCTATTGAAGATTTCGCATTTTCTAATGCTATCCGCTCCCACTCTTCCATTTCCCAAGTCACCCCCAGCTCTTTCTCCCAAGCCAGCGTATAACTAAGTTTCTCCCCCCCCCCTCTCATAGCCAGGCCTTTGTAAATTCTCGAAATGACCCCCTTCCTCCCCAACGAACCTAGACAGCTCCCTTCAAACCAACCCGGCTCCTTAACAATATCCTGCCAGCGCTTCCTCTGCCTGACATATGAACCAATCTGCAAATATGCAAAACGGTCACTTTCCCGCAAGTGGTATAAATCTCTAATGCCTTCAAACTCCCTTATCCCTTCTCCACCAATTATCTGAGACACAGAACTTAACCCCTGCTGTGCCCATCTTTGCAACACTCCTACATCCGGTCCCCTTCCCTCCTCACAACAAGCCAGCAGCGACATTGTACGTGCACAACTCTTTTTCCCTACCATCCGCTTCCTCTGCTGTTGCCACATATGCAACGTATGGTCTACCAGTGGATTCTCCCCTCGCTTCCCCTTACCACTCCACACCAACCTCTCCAGCTCCCCTGCCGCAGAACCGCTTCTTCCATCCTTACCCAGTGCTTTGTTGGCTCCCTCAGCCAAGAATAAATTGCTCTCAACTGCGCTGCTTGATAATACTTCCCCAAATTGGGCACCCCCATTCCTCCCTCCTCCCTGGGGGCCTGCAACATCCGTGCCGCCACCCTGGGGCACCTCTGTCCCTATATGAACACCTCCACTTGCCTCTGCAGCTTTTTTAACACCTTGGCTGATATCTCAATTGGCAATACCTGAAAATAAAAGAGGAACTGGGGAAGCAGCATCATTATAATCACCGCCATCCTCCCCATCCATGAGATATATCCCCTTTTCCAGCTCTCCAACCATACTTCTACTTGCCCAAAGAGCTTCTTATAATTTAATTCATATAGTTCCTCCAACCCCCTTCCCAGTTGGACTCCTAAGTACTGTATTGTACGGCTTGCCCACCTAAATTGAAATTTATTCTGCAGGCTCCTTTTGCAGCTCTATCCCCCCTGTCAAATTTAAAATTTCGGACTTGCTCCAGTTTATACAAAACCCTGCCAAGCCCCCATACTCCTCCACCTCCCTCATAATAGCTGGCAGTGTCTCCATAGGCCTAGTTATCATAAGCAGAATATCTTCCGCAAACATTGTCAGTTTGTATTCTCTCTGCCCCACCCTTACCCCCTTAATGCCTTTGCCCCCCCGAATCTTCCCTGCCAGCGGTTCCAAAGATAATGCAAATTGCAACAGTGAAAGCGGGCACCCTCGTCTAGTTCCCCGCCCCAGGGGAAAAAATTGCGAGTAACTCCCATTCACTCTCACACACGCTTTAGGCCCCTCGTATAACGCCTTCACCCAATCCACAAAGCCCTTACCAAAGCCCATATGCTCCATAACTGCAAACAGAAATTTCCAGGATATCTGGTTGAACGCTTTTTCCGCGTCCAACGAAAGCAGTATTATCTGACCAGGTACCTGTTTCGCTTTCCAAATTATCTTTATCTTTATCTTTATTTACACGATTTGATAGACCGCACAGGCCGAAGCATCAGGGCGGTGTACAATACAAAAATAAGGCTGCTAGAAACAAAGTCAGAAAGGGAACACCAAAAGTCAATAGGACAGAGAGAGACAGATTAAAGGTAGAGAGGAGGAAAAGCCCAGGGGGGGCAAGAGGGCAGGAGGACGGGGGGGGGGGAGAAAGAAAGGAGAAAAAAGGGGAAGCGGACCAACGAGGGGAGAGTTATGGAGGGTGGAGGGCGAGGCTGGGGGAGAAGGCACCATCGTCAGAGGGGGGAAGATCGAAGGCCTGGCAGAAGAGGTGAGTCTTGAGGAGAGTTTTATAGGACGGCTCTAAACGAAGGGATAGGGGAAGTGAGTTCCAGAGAGCGGGACCCAAAAAGAAAAAGGCGGAGTGACGGGTCAGTTCTAGGCGGGCCTGGGCAGGGGAAGGGAGAAAGAGGCGGTTACCATAGGCCGATCGGAGAAGACGTGGGGAGGGTTGGAGGTGGATAACGTCCGACAAGTATTGGGGGGTGCTGGAATAGAGAGCTTTGTGAGTAAGGATGAGCACTTTAAAGACAAAACGGAACTTGACCGGAAGCCAGTGTAAAGTGAGGAGGCAGGGAGACACATGGGAGCGAGCTGGGGAACCGGTGATGAGACGGGCAGCGGCATTTTGCACTAATTGGAAGCGGTGAAGCTGAGAAGAGGGGAGGCCTGCATAGATGGCATTACAATAGTCTAACCTGGTCATTACCAGGGACAGGACGAGGGTGACAACAGAGGAAGGAGGAAGAGATGATTTGACGGCCCGGATCCGACGCAGATGGAAAAAAGAAGTGCATATGACAGAAGAGATGTGTTGATGGAAGGAGAGGGAGGAGTCCAGAGTAACCCCTAGATAACGGAGGGTTGGGACTAGGGGAATGGAGCGAGAGGACATAACAGGCGACAAGCTAGGAGAAGGGAGCCCAAAGGAAAACCAAATCGCGGAGGATTTGGCGGGGTTAGAATGCATAAAGTTAGAATCGAACCAAGATGCAACAGAGGAAAGACAACGGTTGAGCAGAACAAGGTCAGGGGCGGAAGAGGAAGTATGATGAACCAGCAGGATATCGTCGGTGTAAATGTATGTGGAGATGCCAGACTGTTGGATGAGTAGAGCTAGGGGAGCAAGGAAGGCATTGAAGAGTAGGGGGGCAAGAATAGACCCATGAGGAACACCACAGAGGGAAGGGGATGGAGGGGAGGTGGAGTGGCCAGCGTGAACTGAGAAGGTGCGTGCAAACAGGAAGGAACGGAACCACTGCAAGACAGTCCCACGAACCCCAAAGTCAGATAGATGAGACAGGAGAGTGCGGTGATCAACAACATCGAAAGCCGAAGAGAGGTCCAGAGACACCACAAGAGAGAAATCACCACGGTCGTGAGCACGGTGAAGCTCAGAGAGTAAGGCTGTGAGAATAGTTTCGGTGCTATGGCCTACACGGAATCCAGATTGACGGGGATGGAGGGCGAAAGTAGAATCGAGGTGTGTTGCAAGTTGGGAGAATACCAGTTTTTCGAGGACTTTGGAAAGGAAAGGGAGATTGGTGACAGGTCGCCAATTTGCGAGGGTGGCAGGGTCAAGGGAGGGCTTCTTCAGGAGAGGGCGGACAATGGCGTGTTTCCAGCTGGAGGGAAAGAGACCGGAGGAAAGGCTAGCATTAAAGATAGAGAGAATGTAAGGCACAAGAGCAAGGTCTGAATTAAGCAACCAGGAAGAAGGCAGGGGGTCAAGGGGACAGGTAGTCTGGTGGGCTGATGAAATGGCCTTAATGATTTCAGGGGCGGAAACGGGCGAGAAAGTATGCCAAGTATGGGGGAAGGCGTGAGGGGGTAGAGGGCTAGCAGGGGGTGAAGTAGAAGGGGAAGGGGAAGCGGGGGGGGGGGGGAAAGAGGGAGAGGGCAGGCGGGGAAGGAGGAGTGGAGGGAAAGGACCTTGTTGGTAAAAAAGGAAGCAAGGGTAGATGGGCTGGGGGCCGACGGAGGGGGGAGTGGAGGAAGAGTAGACGAGGAGGAGATGGATCTGAGTACGAGAAAGAGACGTCTAGAAGAATTGGAAGAAGAGGATATGAGCTGAGAGTAATAAGACTGTTTGGCCGATGTTATCAAGGAACGGTAGGAGAGATGAGCTTGGCGGAAAACTAAGTAGGAGGCAGTGGAGCGATGCTTCCTCCATAAACACTCCGCACGACGGAGGTGTGAGTGATGAAGGAAAAGTCCGGGATGATACCAGGGGTGGTGAGATGAAGGGCGGGGAGATACAGGACGAAGGGGAGCAAGAACGTCGAGGGTGGTAGAAAGGGCGGAGGACCAGGTATTGACCTGTTGGTCAACAGGGAGAGAGGAGAAATCTGGCAGGAAGAGAGAGCTGGCTGGGGGGAAAGAACGTAGGGTATGAGGGGTAAGACTCCGTCTAAGGGAGGAAATGGAGGGGCCAGAAAGGAGAGGGCCTAGCGGCCCGGGGAGGGGAAAGGGAAGGAGAAAAACAGGCAAAGGTGGTCGGACCAGGGAACGGGAACAGTGTGAATGTTAGACGGTAGGTGGGGAGAGAGATCGAGAGTGAGAATGAGGTCCAATGTACGACCAGAAGCATGGGTGGGACAAGTGACATGTTGGGTAAGGGCCAAATCAGAAAAAAGAGAGACAAGGGTCTTGTCACGAGAACGCGAAGGGGAGACCAAGTGGACATGGAGATCACCTAGGATAACTAAGTGGGGGGACAGGAGGACGGAGTCAGATAGGGTAAGTTGAAGAGAGTCCCAGAGACCAGGGCGTAGGGAGGGGGGAACATATAGAAGGAGAAAGTAGATGGGAGTGGGAGAATCGGAGCGAACTAGGAGGTATTCAGGATAAGCCGGGGGGGGGGGGGGGTGACACCTGCAAGAATGCAAGGGTGGACCTGAAGATTAACGCCACCCCACCCCCAGAATGCTGGAGGCGAGGGGTATGAAATGCTGAGTAGCCGGGAGGGAGACACTGATGAAGAAGGGCATCCTCTCCCTCGCGGAGCCAGGTCTCCGTGAGGAAGAGGGCATCTAAGGACTGCTGGACCAGGAGATCGTGAACAAGGTGGGTCTTTGAACGCAGGGAACGACAATTCAGGAGGGCCAACGAAATCGTGATGAAGGAAGCGGCTGGGGAGGGCATGGACGGAGGGGAAGTGAGGGTTAGGGGGGCCGATCGAGGGCAGCAAGGGAGAAGACTGGAGGGGTTGCGTGCAAGGAGACCAGAGGGGGGGGGGGAGCGATCGGCAGCGGCCGATGTCCCCAGATGACGGGAATAGTGACCATACCCAAAGAGGCAGGGCTGACTGGAACAGAGGAAGAAGGGACAGCCACAGGCAGGGAGCTATACGGGGTAGAAAACAAGAGAGAGATGACCGTTAGGAGGAATAGATGTAGCCAGGAGAAATAGGCGTATAGAGAGAACCGACGGTGCCACCCACCCCAGTCGTCGCCCCAAGGAGCTCGCCCAAGGAGCACACCGCACCAGGAGACTTTAAGTACTGTGGAATAACTGGATGATGACGCGGCGCGTTGCATGCGTCCGCGTCATGTCCGGGAGGCGGGACCTCGCTGGGAGGCAAGGAGAGAGGCAATCCGAGACAGGCAGGTACCGGGTAATCTGCAGGGGGAACAAACAAACAGGAGGCAGCATACAGCAGGCACAGAAATCAGCAACAACTGTAGAAGGAGGCAGCAGCACGGAACGCCGCACCAGGAGACTTTAAGTACTGTGGAATACCTGGATGATGACGCGGACGCGTTGCACACATCCACGTCACGTCCGGGAGGCGGGACCTCGCTGGGAGGCAAGGAGAGAGGCAATCCGAGACAGGCAGGTACCGGGTAATCTAGATGATGACGCGGACGCATTTAAAATCTTCCTTATATTGTCAGACACCTGCCTCCCTGGTATAAACCCCGCTTGGTCTTCGTGAACTAAATTGCCCAACAATGTATTAAGTCTGCTCACCAGCACTTTAGCCAGCAACTTCGCATCTACATTTATCAGCGAAATCGGCGGTATGATGCGCACTCCAGAGGATCTCTCCCCTCCTTCGGGATCAGAGCCACTCCAGCCCACCCCATCATCTCCGCCAACCGCTCTCCCTCCTTTGGTAGATTAAACACTCCTATCAGCGGCTTCAGCAGCACTCCTTTAAACTTTTTATAGAAGCTCCCGGTAAGTCCATCGAGTCCTGGTGCCTTCCCTGGCTTCAGTTCTTTAATCGCCTGCTCCACTTCCCCTACCTGTATGTCTTTATCCAAGGCCCCCCGTTCTACTTCCCCCAATTGTACGAGTCCCGCTACCTCCAGATATTTCCTCATTTCCACCTCTGCCCTATCTGGCCTCGCTTCATATAATCTCTGGTAGTACCCCACAAACTCATCCCTTATCTTCTGCTCATCGCGCTCCACCACTCCCCGGCATCTAAGCTGTGTTATTTGTTGCCTATTCCTCTTTTTCTGTAAATATCGCGCTAGGTACTTACCCGCCCTGTTTCCTCCTTCGAAAAATTCCTGCCTCAACAACTGAAGCCGATGCTGGATCCTTTCAGCCTCCAGCGCATTTAGCTTGGCCCTAGTTTCAAGCACCTCCCCCCTATATTTCCCAGCCCCATCCTTTGCATCTGCCTTCTCTAATCTGACCAACTTCTGCCGCAATTGTAGTTCCTTTTCCTCCCTTTTCCTCTTTAGTCTCGCCCCCCATTTGACAAAAATGCCTCGAACCACCGCCTTAAAGGCATCCCAGACCACCCCTGCCCTTACCTCTCCATTCGCATTTCTTTTAAAATAGTATGGTATCATCTCTTTGAGGACCTTCACCACCCTTGGATCATCCAAAAGGGCCTCATTCAGTCTCCAATAATGTACCCCCTTGTTTTCTCTCTTACAGCTCATACGCACAATCACCGGCGCGTGGTCAGACCACGTAATCGCCTCCATTTCACCCCCCTCCGTACCCTACCCGCTATCTCTTTCTCTACCCAAATGGTGTCCAACGTAGCATAGGTACCATGGACCGCTGAGAAAAATGAGTACTGACGCCTTCCCGGGTTCATCAATCGCCACGCATCAATCAAATCATGATCCTGTACAAACTTCTTATATCTCTTCCTGTCTGCTCTTCTCCCTTCCCCCTTCCCTTTAGAGTCTCTTCCAATCTCCCAGGGCATATTAAAATCTCCTCCACATATCCTCGCTCCCTCCCCCAACATGCTCACTTTCATATCCACCTCCTCCCAAAACTCTTTTTGCGTCCCAGTGGGTGCATACACATTGATCACATATAACCATTCCTCCCCAACCCTCATTCGCACCATTAAATATCTACCCCCTCTATCTCGGACTACCGAGTGCACCTCTGCCTTTAGCATCTCATTAAGCAGCACAGTCACCCCACTTTTCTTCTGCTCATTCATATTGGACGCAAACAACAGCTTTCCGTACCCTTTTGGTCTCACCACTGATTCATGTTTCCGTAACAAATGTGTCTCTTGCAATAATACAATTGATGCTTTCTGCCTAGATAATTCCTTATAAAATTTCTGTCTCTTAAAGGGTGAGTTCAACCCTTTCACATTCAATGTAACAATTTTCAGCTCACCAAGATCTCGTTCCCCCCCTTCTCCCCCCCCCTACAGTTCTCTCTCCATCCCATCTCGGGCCCACCCCTCCTCCCCTCCCCCTCCCTCTCCCCCTCATCCTCCCCTAGTCCCCCCCACTCTCCTACTCCTACCCCTCCCTCCCCCACCCCTAAACCTTCATCTCCTCCCCTCTCCCTCCCCCGTCCACCCCAAGTCCCTCCCCTAATCCCTCTCTCCCTGAAGGAGATTCGTCTTCCATTACAGTGACGTAATCAGGCCGCCTGCTTCTTTAGCTCCTCCTTCCCGCCCCCTCCTCTATAATCCCCAGTACTCACTACTCACCTCCCCCTCCTCCCCCTCAAACTCCTCCCTCCCTCCTCCCCACCTAGCCTCTACCTCCCCAACTAACTCCAAGTCCCTCACCCCCCAATGCCTCTCCCTTCTATCCCTCTCCCCCTCCCGATCTCACCTTCCCTCTACCGTTCCCCCCCTTGCAGAACTTCACCATCATACTCAAAACTTGGCAATGTCCTCATTTTCAACCAGCTCCCGTCTCCTCCTCTGACGCTGCTCCTGTGCTCTCTTTATTCAGCCTCAGCAGGAACTCGATGCCAACTTAGACTGTCCCTCTTAGCACTGGTCCCTCCTCCTGTTGTGGCCGTTCCAGGTGTCTTTCTCTCCCCCTCAGGCAAATTCGATAGTCCAAGGGCTTTAAGTGCTTTCCAGGCTTCCTCACTTGTCTGCACTTTCCTGGATCTTCCTTTTACTGTCAGCAACAGCCCAAATGGGAATAGCCATTAATATCTCAAGTCCTCCTTTCGCAAATAGGTCGTCACTTCTTTAAGGTTTCTTCTGCACTGGAGGGTCCCCAAGGAGAGGTTCTGAAACAACTCAAGCTTGTGCCCTTCCCAGATAAACTGACGCTCTGCTCAGGCTGCACTGAATATCTTTTCTTTAGTCTTGAAAGAGCCCAGGCACACCACTATATCTCGTGGCCTGTTATCCCTAACCGGCCCCAAGCCTCTATGTGCTCTCTCTATTTTGATGCTCTCTCCTTCTCCCCCTTCATCCGGCTCCTCTAGATGCAGCAGTGCTCTAAAGATTTTCCCCGTTATTGCTTCACAGTCCTTGTACTGCGCCTCCTCTGAGAGGCCCCGCACTCTAAAGTTACACCTTCTAGAGCGGTCTTCGAGGTCCTCCAATTTCATCTGTTGTTCGGCTTGCTGGTATTTCACTTCCTCCCACCCTCTCTGCAACTCCTCCAGCGCTTCCCCTTGCTGTTCCACCTGACTCTCTACTTCTTCTAGACGGTTACCAATGTCCACAATATCTTGTCTCAGAGCCTGTACTGACTCCTTCAGCTCATTTTTCACCCCACTGAGCTCCATCTTGATCTCCTCCTTCAGCTCTGTGAACCAGCCTTTTAGCATTGCCCCCATTCCTGGGCTGCATGCACGCTCCATCTCCTCCTCCTGCTCAGGAGGATCTTCTCGCTGTAGCCCACCATTCTTCTGTCCCTCCTTTCCTCCTCTGGTGGTCGCATATGAGGATCTGTACTCCGCCAGCTTCTTTCACACTGCTTGGCTTCCCTTTGCCTTATCCATGCTCACTTTGTTCCTCCCCCCAGGCAACGTGTCTGAGGCTTTGCTTACAAACACTTGTCTTCTCAAACAATCTCTCGAAACCTCTTCTTGGCCTCCCCTGGGGGGTAGCACTTTTGTCTTCTACAGGTAGAGGTCCGCTACTTTGCACAGCACTCCTCCTGCTTTCGCTCTGGCTCACTTCTCTTTATGCCCTGCGTTATCCCGCTCTCCTCTTAGATCTGGCTACTCTTCTACTTGTGCTCTCCCGTGCCTCTGCTAAGGCACTCTCCTTGCAGCCTACCACATGGTCTTCCTTCTCCTCCTCCACACAGGCTCCTTATCCCTTCTCTCCACTTGGTGGTCCCTTGCCAATTGCAGTGCTCTCCTCTTCTCCAGGGCACTGCTCAGCCTTCTGTTGCCATGCACTGCAGGTCATACTGCTCAGCCTTCTGTTGCCATGCACTGCAGGTCCCGTTTTGCTATATGTCCCTCTGGACTCCACACTAGCCCTAGACAGGCTCAGCAACCACCACTATACTTCAGCCACCCAGGGCACCGCTTTTCTCCCGCACTCACCGGCCTCTGGCTGTTTTGTGACCAGCGCCGTTCCTCCGCTTCTCCCCACCGGCCTCCGCTGCTCTCTCCGGGCCTCACTCCACACTCAGTTCTCCACTCCTATTACCAGACAGCCCAACGATCCTCTCTGGCCAGCCACGAGGCTGTCTGCTCTGCTCTTTGCCTCCGCAGCTACACGCCACCGCACTGCTGCTCTGCTCTGACTCCCCTCTGCGGGCTTGCTTCGTGCTCCGTCGCTCTCCCTCCTGCCTCTCCGTGTTCGATCTCTTCTGCCTTTTTAGCACACTGCCGCCCACTCGCTGACTCACCGGCTGAATCGCTGTCCGTCAGCCTCCCCCACACTGTCCCTCTACACTCAGGCCCGCCACGAGGTCAGCGGTGCAGACAGCCTTCAGTGCTCCTCGTCTCCCCGCCGCTGTCAGACCGGGATCTTTGCTCTCCTCTCGCTGCTCCCACTTTCATCTCAGCGCCCTACTCCCCACTCTATGTTTCTCCATGTAAATTTCACATTCAGGGGCACATTTCCCACTGCTTACAGGCTTGGATGGCTGAGCGCGATCGCTACACCGCCATCTATCCCGATGATGTCACCGGAAGTCGCGTCGAGAGGTTTTGAGGTATTCTTTCCCTGGATAAGGTAAGCCACAGATTTTTCATTTATTTCTAAGCATAGTATTTTAGCTATAGTCTGTTATTGTCAGTTTATTGTCTCTTTTGGACAAAGCTATTTAGTGAACCTATTTTACCGGTGATAGGTTTACACACTATAAAGATGCTATATAGTTCTGAACACTAGGATTTTTTTTTCTTTTCTCTCTCTCTTCTTTCTTTTCCTAAAAAGAGAACCCTTTAATATGGGATGGAGCAAAGACACAATAGAGATCCCTGAGGATTCCCCCTTAGGGCGCCTATTAAAGGAGGTGCCGAAGTTGGATAGGAAATTAGCGAAGGAGTACCACTGGAAATGGGTGAAAGGAATGCACGGACTGACTAAACCTTGGTCACAATTTGGGACAGAAGATAGGGACACTCTGGCAGATGTCCAGATTTGGATAGAAGCCACCAAACCAAAAGCAAAAAGTAGAGAGACAGTCCCCTGTATGAGTGGTTTTCTGTGGTGGATTTAAGCAATGCCTTTTGGACCCTGCCTTTAGCCAAGGCTTCCCAGGTTTGGTTGCCCTCAGAAAATACAGACAAATAATGGCACACATTTTCGTAATAAATTAATTCAAAAACTTACTGAGGGATAGGAGATGCAACATTCTTTTGTTTGTGTTTACAGGCCACAAGCAAACGGACTGGTGGAGAGAGTTAATGGATTACTAAAGACAACGCTTCGTAAGATTTTACATTCTACAACTTTGAATTGGCTAACAGCTTTACCTTTTGCTTTGTTTTCTCTCAGGAATTCCCCATTGAAAGCCTCTCATCTGACACCCCACTAGCTTGTTACTGGTCGATCACTGTCCTTCCCAGTGCTTCAGGTAGCCTCAGCTGTTCCAGCAGACAACAGTGACACCTACTGGACAGCTCTCCAGGCAGCATGGGCAGTGTTACAAGAAGCTGCAGATCACCTTCCACCTAATACGAACACTGAGAAACATCTCTAGTATAGCCCAGGGGACTATGTGTATCTAAAGAACTACACTCGGTCCTATTGCTCATTTCCCAACCTCCCAACAACAGATCCAAGAGGTTGCACTCCTCCAATACACTTATTACGCCAAAAGTATCCACAAAGTGGGCACAATCAACCAACAATCGGGCATTTGTGTCCTACGCACCCAGATCATGGAACAACCTCCCACATGACATCAGAGCAATCAAGGACATCACTCAATTTAGAAAGGCCCTCAAGCACCATTTGTTCATTACGTACTTTTTACAACACAACAATCCCCCTCACGCCTCACATTCTCACACATACCATCCCTCAATCTGATAGCCTAACAGCATACACAAGTTTGATAAGAGGAAGTGGCCCGTAAATGGAACACGGTCCACACTGGTTCTCACTCCCTGCTCCACCCTTGTAACATTATCCCCTGTTCTACCCTTGTAACATTATTGACACAGCTGTATGTAAATTGTACATAGTTTTCCCTGTTTTTCTCCAAGTTGTTTTCCCTGTTTGATGTAAACTCGGGAGTGCCCTGCGGTCCTCGAGTCATTCTGTTAACTGTAAACTGCACTGATTATAAAGAGCGCGGTATAAAAGAAATGTTAAATAAATACAAATAAATAAATAAATATTGGACTGAACCATTCTTTGTTGGTCCTTACAAAGTTACTGTGGTCAACCCCTTGGCTTTGCGGGTGGAAGGATCTTCGCAGTGGCATCATATTACTAGAGTGCGACCAGCTCCTTACATTGAGACAGCATGAAGTCTCTGTGGACTTTTATGGGACTCTTTGGGGTGGTATGGGCACTGTTACATTCTTATACTCCATCATTGCATTCTAACACATGGAATCCAGAAACTAAGCTTTTGAGCAATTCTAGAAACAGTATAGTATGCAGAGCTTCGCCCCCTTTTTCTCTCCCCGGAGAGTACTTGGCAGCTGAACCTGTGCCTGCTAGTGATGCCTTATGTCTGTATACAACTATGCATCTGGGGAGTGAGACTCTCCTTTCTAAGATGGTTCATTATCATTATTTTGTGAATACACCAGTTCAGCAAATATATGCTAATTGTAATCAGGATTTGGGTATGTGGTTTAAACATTCCCTCGACACAGTGGTTAGAGTTTTTTCTAAAAACTCTGCTTCTTTGTCAAAATGTTTGAATCGATGTTCTACACATTTAGCTTCTATTGTATCTCCATATCATTCTGGTAGGGTTAGACCAGAACCCCTAAGATTCTCCCTTGCTGCACCAGTAAATTTTACATTTTGTTACAAGGGTACAGGGAACACAAAGTCTGGGTATTTCTCCCTCATGCCAATATTATTTACCGTTTTCCAATTCTTCTCCCTCTTTCATGGATGTGTATTACCAATATGGTTCTCGTGTGTATGATTATTTACCTGCACAGTTTTCTGGTGTTTGTGGGCTTGTTCGCCTACATCACCTAATAGACACCTTTCCCCTTAAAATGCTTGCTTCAGAGCATGACCATTTTCCATCCCCTAACTACACAGATCAGAATCCTCCATTGACTAATGATATCCCAGATGCTATTGATCTTTTGTTTCACCCCTTCCCCCGTCCCAGGTTTAGTAAGAAGAAAAAGCTCAAATTAATTGAAAAAGTTTGATATCCCTGAAGAATTTCAAATTGTTTAGTCGTAGTTCTGTTGCTTCAGCTACACTCTTTGCACCATGGTTTCAAATTAGTACTAATTCTCAAACAAGAAGTGTCCCACCGACGTCTATATACCTGTGAGGTATTCGGGTGAACCCATTGAATACCCGACCATGTCGTAGCACAATATATACATGAATTACATGGACCAGTGTTTTGAGAATTTTACATGCTCATTGGCCTATCCTCCAGCTCCATGAATGTTTTCAACAACCTCTGCGTGTAGCTTTTTCCAGGGGTCTATCTTTGGGGGATCGTTTAATGAAGACCACTTTAGCATCGGATCGTGTGGAGTATCGCCCGGCAGAGGAGGGTCATAGTCCATGTAATTCATGTATATATTGTGCTACGACATGTTCGGGTATTCAATGGGTTCACCCGAATACCTCACAGGTATATAGACGTCGGTGGGACACTTCTTGTATTTCTACATATGTGGTTTATCTACTCTGCTGTCCTTGCCATTTACTTTACGTGGGCAGAACCATTCGTCCGGTCAAAAAGCGGTTAGCTGAACATGCCTCACGTTTGCGGCAAAGGGTAGATACAGCTCCGATAGTGGCACATTGTATAGCTTTCCAACATGTTTTTGAGGATCTTCGATGGACTATAATTGATCACATACCTGAGAATCCCCGTGGGGGGGACCGTGAAAAACATCTTCAGTGGCTTGAACAGAGATGGATATTCATTATGAATTCAATGGAACCGGCTGGCCTGAATCGAGAGATCGATTGGTTAAGTGTATTTTGACGTATCAAATGAGTATGACTCTGTGACGGTTTGCTGCACCAATCAGATTTGGGATTCCCTTTGTGGTGGGTGTTCCCTTTTCTATTGGAGGGTTCTTGCTTTAAAACGCTTCCATTCAGCCTATTGCAAATTTCCTCTACCGTGGCCGCAGAAGACGGCGTTCTTTCATCAATGTTGCCATTTTGTTTACTGTCGGTGAGCACTTGATACAGGGTTTGATACCCGAAATGTGCACGTCGTGTAAAGATGATATTTGGAGCAACATAATTCTTCGGTGGAGTTTTTTCAACGACAGTCGCTAATAATAAGATAAGTGTTCAATAAGAAGTTTTAACTGGGTGAAGAACCTATTATGAATAAAATGTAGCTAACTGCTTGGTGTGAGTTGTGTGTCCATACCAACTCTCCTACAGCTGGCTCCGACAAAAAAAGTAAAATAGGGGGGTTGTGTTTTGTAGTGAACTTTAGAATTTGTGAGCTTTCTTTGATAGCATTGTCCATCTCTCCAAATCTGTGGTGATAAGTGAACTGTTAAGCGATGTGATTTAATGGGGCAGTGTGTAAGGGGGAGAGTGGGGGGAAGAGAGAGGAAGGGGAGGGGTAATAGCGAGGTGCTCTTGAGGTACAGCTATCTCAAGAAAGGGGAGGAGGGGGGCTATATGGGGAGGAGGGGAGTAGGACCGAGGGTAGCAGATGATAAGAGGAACGGGGTAAGGGTGGCGAGAGGAGTCTTAATAGGGTTAAGGCAGGGGATGGTCTGAGTGATAGTCACAATATATGGAAGTCGAGTCTCTAAGGACGAGACAGGGGAGGGGAGGGGAGGGGAAGGGAAGGGAAGGAGGGGAGGAGGGGGGGTAGGGAGGAAGGAAGGGATTCAGAGGGGAAGAGAGAAGGGGAGGGAGCAGGGGGAGAGTATAACTCAACAGTGAGTTAGCAATTGTATCCTTAAATGTCAAAGGGCTTAATTCCCCATTTAAAAGACAAAAGTTGTATAAAGAAATAATGCGCCAGAAGGCAGCGATAGTGCTCATTCAAGAAACGCACTTGACAAGAGCGACAGAATACCTTGTCAAACCCAGGGGATATGGTGCCTGTGTGTATGCCTCCAACATGGTAGAAAAGAAAAAAGGAGGGGTGGCCATTCTGTTTGATACAAAATTGAAGCTGTTGGTGCACACATAAGGGATAAAGCAGGACGCTATGTGTTGATGAGGTTAAAATTGGGGCATGAATGGTATTGTATAGTAAATGTCTATACGCCAACAGGGGTGCAAAGTGAATTCTGGACAAAACTGAATGAGGAGGTGGGGAAATTGGGAGAGGGGAATTTAATCTGTGGAGGAGATTTCAATGTAACGTGGAATCCCGCCAGAGATGCCACAGGGAAGAGAGAGGGTAAGCGGGCAGATAGGAGAAGGTACCATAGTTTTGTAAATCAACATTGTTTGATCGATGCTTGGAGATACCACCATCCCGGGAGGAGGCAATTTTCCTACTACTCACATGTCCATGGCTCATATTCCCGAATAGATGCTATATGGGTTTCGAAAGAACTGGGGGGAAGGATTAAAGGGGCGGATATGGAGTCTATTACATGGTCATACCATGCGCCTGTGCAGGTTATATTGACAATAGAGGTGGAGGGGAAAGGTCGACAGTTTTGGAGACTTAATGAATCCTTATTATAGGATGGGAAGGTACGAGAGGACATAGCGCGGGAAACTACCGAATACTTCCAATGGAATGATAACGGGGAGGTAGCATGGGGAGGCATATGGGGACGGTTATGCGAGGTATTTTACTTAAATGGGGGGCGCGAAAGAGGAAGGAAAGGGAAGGTAGAACGAAGGCCTTGCGCATGAAATTGATGACCTTGGAAGAATTAGACACGCAGGGGCAGCCAGGAGCTTACCGAGATCAGGTGCTAGCAGTCAGAACCCAATTAAATGAAATGCAGGCCGATCAGATCCAATACGAAATGCAGCTTTTGAGACAGGATTTCTTTGAGGGTGGAAACAAAGCGGGGCGCTACATGGCGCAGAAACTAAAGCAGAGGAAACTGCGATCACACATAATAAAAATTTGGAATAAAGAAGGGGGGTTGGTATACAAAGATGGGGAGATTAGGGAAGCATTTAGGGGATATTATCAGGAGTTATATAAAGCCAGAGACACTCCACAGAGGGAGAGAATACAGAGCTATCTAGATTCTCTGCAGCTGCTGAAGTTAAACAAGGGGGAACAAATGGAGTTAAATAAGGTCATCAGAGCTGAAGTATGGAGCGCAATAAAACAGCTAACAGTAAATAAGGCTCCAGGGCTCGACGGGCTTACAGCGAGATTTTATAGACGATTTGAAGATATGTTAATAACACCGCTAGTGCAGCTCTTCAATCTGCCAAGGGAGGGAGGGAGATTGGCGGGCACCCATGGGATGGGCAGGAATAACCCTCATACATAAAGAAGGAAAGGACTCCCAAGATTGTGCCTCATATAGACCTATATCGTTGCTTAATTTGGACGCCAAATTGCTGGCTAAGGTATTAGCTATGCACTTAAACAAGGTGATAGGGAAGTTAATACACCATGATCAAGCGGGATTTATTCCTGGTAGGCAAGTAGCTGACAATATTAGGAAGATCTTTAACATGATTTGGCATACTGAGCACAATAGGGAAGAGGCTGTATTGCTGTCACTAGATGCAGAAAAGGCCTTTGACCAGGTGTCTTGGCCATTTCTTTTCCAGGTAATGGAAAGAATGGGTCTGGGGCAGAATTTCAAAGCTGGGTAAAAGCGCTGTATAATAACCAGAAAGCCTGTGTTAGGGTGAATGGGGCCTATTCAGAGTTTTTTGAGCAGGGGAGAGGAACAAGACAGGGCTGCCCCTTATCCCCGTTACTTTTTGCTATTTCCTTAGAACCGTTTGCGGAGAGAGTGAGGAGCGGGAAGATGTGGAAGGAATACAAATAGGGCAGAGTGAGTATAAAATCTCTCTCTTCGCCGACGACATAATTTTGAGTGTGGGCAGGCCTACATCTTCTCTTCCCATCTTAATGTGGGAACTAGGGGAATTTGGCGAGTTATCGGGGTTACCATTAATTGGATGAAATATGAAATTTAACGATACAAGGGGCCACTCAGAGCTTTTTAAAAGAGAAATATCTCTTTCTGTGGGCTAGAGACAGTATTTGATATCTTGGAGTTCGGATAGGTAATAGGATAGAAACTTTATATGAGCTTAATTATCTGAAGCTTTTTAAGCAGGTAGAGAGTTTGCTGGATGGGTGGGGGAGGGGCTACCTCTCATGGTTGGGACGGATCGCCACAATAAAGATGTTATTTTTGCCCAGATTCTTGTTTCTATTTCAGACGCTGCCCATACAGGTCCCACCTAGAAAGCTTAAACAGTTACAAAGACTCGTGAATCGATTTATTTGGCAAAATAGACGGCCGAGAGTAGTTATAACCGTCATGCAAAGAGCTAAAGGAGAGGGAGGGTTAGGGATACCTAACTTTCGAAAATATTACGAGGCAGCGCAACTGAAAATGATATATGAGTGGCATTGCGGCACGACGAAACAATGGGTTAAAATGGAAGACGAGTCCCTATGGGGAGTAAGCCTGGTTAGACTAGTGTGGAAGGGGGGGGTACTATCTTAGAGCATCGATACCAACATCCTCTAATAGCGCATAGCTTGCAAGTGTGGAAATAAAATAGAAAACAATTAGTACATGATAAAGGATATATACAGGGCATGACACTGGAGGATTGTTTGATAAGGGACAGGGACCTGGGGTCGCTATTCTGCGCAGATGGGCACAGGTGGGGCTAACGCATCTCTCTCAAGTAGTGAATAAGGAGGGACCCCTGGAATTTGAGGGCTTGAGGGATTTATATGAGCTGGAGCATTGTGATCGTTATGCATACTTACAAGTGAGCCACTTCTTGAGACAGCGGAAAGTCTGGAAGGATCTTTGGGAAAATAGGGGGTGGTTCAAGATGTTGTGTTCCGGAAATTTAGAACACAAAGGGATTTGGTCCAGGATTCACAGAGGATTAATGGAAGGCGGAGAAAGTAAATTGGGCTATATGATAAAATGGGAGAACGATTTGGGGGTGCGCTGGACAGATGAAACTTAGGATAAAATTATACGGATTGTGGCAAGGGTGTCTGTCGCTACGCAGGTAAAAGAAAATGCATATAAAGTATTAATGCACTGGTACTGGACCCCAGTATGTAAAAAGAGAGCTGGAGGGGGACACACTGATCATTGTTGGAGGGGATGTCAAGTGCGAGGAGGTTGGATACATATGTGGTGGCAGTGTGAAAAGCTGCAAGCTTACTGGATAGAGATCTTGGAAATGATTTATAACATGACAGGATACTGATTGCAAAGGACACCAGAGGTTTGCTTACTGCATCAGTTAGAAGAGGACATTCCAAAACAGAAATTACACTTACCTGGTAATTGTAGTTCCTGGAGGATCCAGTTTAGTCCTCCACATCCGGGTAGTGCACCTCCTCCTGCAGCTCGGAGACTGGACCAATCAGAATCTTCCCATGTTAGGATGTCTGCTGCTGGATCTCCCATCATCCCCCAGTGAACTAATGACAAAGCAGACTCAAAGAAGCAACACATGAGATAACTATAAATAGTAAACCAGTAAGAACGTAGTACCCTTAATTGCTTAGTGACCCCCTCCCCAAACGAGGAAGCCAAAATTCTGCACAGCGCCTCTGATTGCACCTGAAGAAAGAAGCAGTCCTAAGCCAGCCACCCGAACTGAACAGCTGGCAAAAGAGAGAAGAAGCGAGCCCGGGATACGACAATCCGAAGAAACTGACTGAATCAAGTCATCGCCGATCACCGTAAGCGCGCCGACACTAACAACCGTGACACTTGGGAGGGAAGGAGGACTAAACTGGATCCTCCAGAAACTACAATTACCAGGTAAGTGTAATTTCTGTTTCCTGAGCGGTAATCCAGTTTAGTCCTCCACATCCGGGATGTAACAGAGCAGTCAACATCGGGCGGGACCCTGCCAACCTGTGCGCAACACCGCCGAACCAAACCGAGCATCCTGAGCGGCGAGCACATCCAAGCGGTAGTGTCTACTAAAGGTATGAAGAGATGACCAAGTAGCTGCCTTACAAATGTCCGCAGGAGGAACAAAACTATGCTCCGCCCAGGACGTCGCCTGAGCCCTGGTAGAGTGGGCCCGCAAACCCACCGGAACCGGTCGATGCTGTAAAATATAAGCCGATGCAATCGCCTCCTTAATCCACCAGGCGATGGACGCCTTAGCCGCCGGCTCTCCTTTGCGGGGTCCGCCAAAAAGCACAAACAAACGATCCGTCTTACGGAATGTATCGGACACCTTCAAGTAACGACAAAGTAGGACCGTCTGCTTCCGAATTAAGGACCGGAAGATATACCGGCTGATTCAAATGAAAAGGCGAAACCACCTTAGGTAAAAACGAGGGCACCGGCCGAAGAACCACGCGATCTCGAGAAATGGACAAAAACGGCGCCCTACACGACAGCGCCTGCAACTCAGAGATGCGCCTCGCCGAGCAGATTGCCACCAGAAACACCGTCTTCAGAGTGAGATCCTTAACCGACGCTATCCAAAGGGGCTCAAAGGGTGCACTAACCAAGGCCTGTAACACTAGGTTCAAATCCCAGGAAGGAACGGATACTCTGCGCGCAGGGCGCAACCTCAAGACCGCCTTGAGAAAACGTTGGACGTCCGCATGCATCCCTAGAGAAACCCCGAGAACCTTGCCCCGGTAGCACGCCAGCGCTGCCACTTGCACCTTCAGAGAACTGGCCGCCAAACCTTTATCAAAACCGTCCTGCAAGAAACTGAGAATTACCGACACTGAAGCCGTAGCCGCGCGAACCCCACGTCGCGAACACCAATCCTCAAATAACCGCCGCACTCGCACATACGCCAGCGATGTGGAAGGCTTCCGCGCCCAGAGGAGCATGGCAACCACCTCAGGGGAATAACCTTTCTTTCTCAACCGAGACCACTCAAGGGCCAAACCGTAAGCGAGAATCGATCCACCTGAGGCATCCGCAATGGCCCCTGAAGAAGCAGATCCGGAAGTGGAGGCAGTTTCCAAGCCACTCTGTGATGTAAGCGAACCAGATCCGCATACCACGGTCTTCTCGGCCAATCCGGAGCCACCAGTAAAACTCGCCCCTGGTGCGCTTCGATGCGCTGAACGACCCGACCGATCAGCGCCCAAGGGGGAAAGACATAAAGAAGACCGTCTGTCGGCCACGGCTGAATTAGCGCGTCGATGCCCTCGGACATGCGTTCTCTCCGCCTGCTGAAGAACCGACCCGTCTTCGCCGACTGGAACGCTGCCATAAGGTCCATAATCGGAGGTCCCCATTTGCACACTATCTGCGCGAACACCTGCGGGTTCAGTTCCCACTCCCCGGGGTCGACCCACACTCTGCTGAGAAAGTCCGCCATCACATTGTCTTTTCCGGCGATATGCGCCGCCAACAGAGCCGGCAAGCGGGATTCCACCCAAGCGAACAAGACCTCTGCCTCAGATTCCATGGCCACACTGCCAGTGCCGCCCTGGCGGTTGATGTAGGCCACCGTCGCCGAGTTGTCCGAGAGAACGCGCACTGCTCGCCCCCGCACCAACTCCTCGAGGGCTTGCAGCGCGAGTCTCACCGCCCGCAGCTCGAGGCGGTTGATCGACCAAGACGCTTCGAGAGGGGACCATGTCCCCTGCGCGAAGCGGCCTTCTTAGTGGGTTCCCCAGCCCAACAGACTCGCATCCGTGATGAACGGGATCCAAGAGGGCTGCTCCAGAGGAAGCCCCATCCGGAGGTTCGTCGAGCACAGCCACCACCGGAGCGACAAACGGACCGATCTGGGACACGGCAACCGCTTGTTCAACGAATCCAATTGGTTCAACCAGCGGCGTAACAGGGCTCTCTGAAGCGGCCGCAAATGAAACCGGGCCCAAGGCACCACCTCCAATGTCGCCGCCATGGTGCCCAACAGGCGCAGGTACCACCACGCTGACGGAGCGGGAATCCCCAAGAAAGAGCGCACGAGACTTCGCAAGGCCTGGACACGGCGCTCCGGCAAGCACACCAACCCTCTTGCCGTGTCAAAATGAACTCCAAGGTATTCGAGGGACTGCGTTGGCTCCAAATGACTCTTGTTCTCATTGACCACCCAGCCGAGGGACCGTAGCAAGGCCACAACTTTGTCCGTGACCTGCACACTCTCCTCTTTGGACTTCGCCCGAATCAACCAGTCGTCGAGGTAAGGGTGGACTAAGATACCTTCCTTGTGCAAGGCCGCCACAACCACCACCATGACCTTGGTGAAGGTGCGGGGAGCTGTGGCGAGACCGAAGGGCAATGCCTGAAATTGAAAGTGACCCCACGGGAATGCGAACCTTAGGAACTTCTGGTGGACCGCTCGGATGGGAATGTGTAAATAGGCCTCCGAGAGATCGAGAGAGGAAAGAAACTCTCCTTGACGCACCGCTACTATGACGGACCACAAGGTCTCCATCCGGAAATGTGGGACCCGAAGGAAACGATTCACGCCCTTGAGATCTAGAATCGGGCGTAACGACCCATCCTTCTTTGGCACCACAAAATAAATGGAGTAGTGACCGACGCCGCGCTCGGAAGGAGGAATGGGAACCACTGCGCCCAATGCGATGAGCCGACTCAACGTCCCCCGAATGGCCTGCACCTTCTGCTCGCCTCTGCAGGGGGAAAGGACAAAGGCGTCAGGAATTGGCATAGCAAACTCTAGGGCATAACCTTCTCTGATTATCTCGAGCACCCACTGATCTGACGTGATTTGGGCCCAGGAAGGCAGAAAGTCCCGAAGACGGCCTCCGATGACTAACCCTCCTTCCGGAGCCCGCCTCGCTTCATTGTGGCTTACGACCAAAGGAAGAGGACGCCGAAGAGGACGCCGCTGCAAATCCTCTTCCCGCCCCCGAAAACCCTGAAAACAGTGGCCTCTGGAACTATACCGGCTGCGCTGTGAACCCCAAAATCGGGAAGAACAAAATTTGCGAAAGTCACGAAACTGACCCCGCACCGACGGCAAACCTCTACTCAGCTTAGGCTTATCTTCGGGCAGCCGACCACCCTTGGACTCCCCAAGATCCTTTACCAATTTATCCAGATCGTCACTGAACAACAACTTACCCTTAAAGGGAAGCTTACTGAGTCGGGACTTAGAAGAACCATCGGCCGCCCAATTCCGCAGCCATAAGGATCTGCGCGCCGCCACCAAAGAGGCCATACTATTCGCCAATGTTCTAATCAAATCATACTGCATATCCGCCAGATACGCAGATCCCGACTCCAGCCTAGTCACCTCCAGCAAGCCCTGCTGATCCAAGTCGGGGAGCTGCCTCAAGCGTTGAGCCCAACGTAAGCAGGCCCTAGTCACCCAAAGCCCCACAAATGGAGGCCTGCAAAGACAAAGCATTGGTCTCAAAGGACTGTTTCAACAACCCATCTATCTTCTTGTCCTGTGCGTCCTTCAAGGCCGCACTGCCTTCCATCGGAATGGTAGTTTTCTTAGTGACTGCCGACACCGCGGCGTCCACTTGGGGCGATCTAAACTTCTCCTTGTCTTTATCCGCCAATGGATAAAGGCGGTTCATAGTCCGAATGCCCTTAAGGCAGGATTCGGGATGATACCACTCAGCTTGAATCATCTGCTCCACAACACGGTGCACCGGAAACACCACTTGAGAGTCCCGCACCGCCTGAATGAGAGGATCCTCCAAGCCATCCTCCTCAGCAGAACGAGGAGCAGCGAGATTGAGAGCGTGAAGAGATTCTGTAATCAAAGGCACCAACTCCTCCTTACGAAAGACCCAAATTATCCGGGCCTGATCCTCGGGTTCTGGGATCTCCCCATCTTCCAATTCGTCAACAGTACCTTCTGGATCCACCTCTGCATCAGCATCCTGCCAGCTCAAGTCGTCATGGTCCAGGTCTATGGCGTGAAGGCGCTTAGCCGAAGACTGGCCTTCCTGCCTGGCTTCTCCACCTTGAAGGGATGACAGGGGCGACGGCCAAACGTCTGGCAACTTGCCCGAGTGCCCCAAGCGAAAAGCCTGATGCATAAGCAGGACAAAGTCCGGGGAAAAATCCGGAAAGGAAGATACTGCCGTTGCAATCGGCCATGTGCCCCCCTGTCCTTTAGGAGGGGTCGTAGACCCAGATGTAAGAGGGTCAGGAGAGGGACCACTGTCCGCCTGCACCGTCGGGCTTCCGGGGCCGGACAATTCCTTATGCTCCAGTTGGTGCTCTAAACTGGTGGAAACAGAGGCGCAGCCCTTGCAGACCCCAGAGTCATCCACCGCCCCCCTGCGCGACCCGCAGATAACGCACTGCGGTCTGGCAGCCATGCTACAGCAGTCCCCAGGGAAAGAAAAAGTAAATTTAATTGAAAGTAAAGTTAAAGTAAATGTAAATGAAAAACTGAAAGAAAGCAAAAAGAAAAGCTTCGGGTTTTCTTTGTTTTTTTTTTAAGAACCAGCAACTGGGAACTGCAGTGCCCCCCTCTCCCAGCAAAAACGCTATTCCAAAAGTGCGTTAAGTGGAAGGAAAAGGCAGTTAAAGCACACTGCTTGCTGGGCGGGAAAAAACCAGGTCTGGAAAATGTTTAAATATTAAATTTTGTTTTGTAAATATATGCATAATGAGAAGCATTTGAAAAAGCTACTTGCAAGGGGAAATAGACTATTTGCATATTGTTTATTGTTTATAATCACTTGATATATCGCCCCCCATTACATCGAGGCGGTTTACAATAAAACTATAAAATATATAAAATGATTAAAAAGAAAAGGAAAATAACAATACTTTAAAAATACTTTTTTCTTAAAAAGGATAGGAGAAGAAGAAGGTCAGGATAGAGAAGATAGATTGCAAATAGGAGCAAATCATAGGAGAAGCAGAAGTCACTAGAAAAGATTAAAAGCAGTGGAGAAAAAATGTGTTTTGAGACGGGAGCCAAAATTAGGAATGGACTGTTCTAGACGGAGGTCAGTGGGGAGGGAGTTCCAGAGAGCAGGACCAATGTAAAAAAAGGCTGATTGCCGGGTAGAGTGAAGGTGAGCTTGAGAGGGAGAAAGGAGGTGCAAGCGATTAATATGAACTGAACGAAGACTGCGGGTGGGAGTGTGAAAGGTTAATAGATCGGATAAATACTGAGGTGTGTGCAGATAAATAGCCCGATGGACAAGAGTGAGGATCTTGAACTGAATTCAAAAGTTTATTGGCAACCAGTGAAGATGCTGAAGAATGGGAGTGATATGGTCACGGGGAGAGGCATGGAGGATCATCCGAGCTGCAGTATTCTGTATGAGTAGTAATCGGTGGCGCTGGTATTGAAGAATGCCAGCATAAACAGGATTGCAAAAATCTAACCTAGTGATAACTAAAGAAAGTAAGAGGGTGGAAAGAGCCTGAGGGGAGAGAAATGGTCTGATGGCACGGATTTGTCTAAGGCAATGGAAAGAGCGACGAGACACCTGGGAAATGTGATCGTGAAACGAATACTATCAAGAAAGACACCTAAATACCGAAGCTTAGAGACTAGAGATATTAAGGTACCCGAAAAAGATGGAGCAAGTGATGGAGCAGTAGAGCTGTGTGCCCTTGTTCCTGCAGGTAAAAGCACGCGCTAATGACTTTGAGTTTGTGTGTCTGCTCTTTGCTGCCCGCTCCTGCCAGAAGCTCCTGCCCTAGGCGACTGTCTCATTTCCTGGTAACTGGCCCAGCTCTGCAAACTTCTTTTATTGCCTAGCTTGTCTGGACTGGACTGGACTGGAGGGCCGATGAAGAATATGAGCCATTTTGTGTATGTAGAGCATGCGTAACATGCCGATAAAAAGATTTATTCTCTACAACTGTATCTATAAAACTCCTGATTTATGGGGCAAGTTACACCTGTACAGCCTGTAGATGTGTTCAAGCTCATCCTAAGTGAGCAGAGGCCTCCCTGAACCTGGGTTACGGGGAGGGTTTCCATTTATACAGATATCTTTGAAAACATATGTATAATTGTGTAAAATAAACCTCAAAAACTGAGTGTGCCAAAGAGTGGCTATAAAAGTGCATAAATTCCAGGGGTCATTTTTAAAAATGGAAAGATGTGCACACTTTTATTTCATTTTGAATGCACACAGGGAAAAGTATGCACATACTGCTTTACACACAGTTATAAAGTTTTCAAGGTTTTTTCCGGGCAGAAATGGTTCTTTTGACAATTAACCACCCTATCATAAGAAACTAAGAACAGAAGAATTGGACTCTTCAACTTGGAATATGATAGAGGTCTTTAACATAAGTGGAGTAGAACAGGTAAACATAGATTGGTTTTTACTCCTTCAAAAACTACAAAGAGTGGAGGACATGCAACAAAGCTACAGTGTAGCACATTTAGGACTAATTAGAGAAAATATTTTTTACTCAATGCATAATCAAACTCTGACATTTGTTTCCGGAGAATGTAGTGAAAGCTGTTGGTGTAACTGGGCTTAAAAGAGTTTTGGACAAGTTCCTAGAGGGAAAGTCCATATACCATTAGTAAAGAGAGCCTGGGATAAGAATCATGGAATCGGTGTACCTTTTTGGGAGCCTGACAGGTACCCTGTGACCTATATTAGTCACTTGGAAACAGAATACTGGGCTTCATGGACTTTTGGTCTAACCCAGTATGGCATATCCTGTTTTTATGCTCTTAAAGAGGATACTGTGGAACTAGAAAAGGTTCAGAGATGGGCAAAAAAAATGATAAGGAAAGTGGAGCAACTTCCTTATGAAGAGAAGCTAAACAGATTAGGACTCCAGCTTGGAGAAGATGAACAAGAGGAGATATGACAGAAGTTTATAAAATCATGAGTTGGGTGGAACAGTTAAACAGGGAACAGTTACTGTATTTAATCTTTCAAACAACAAAAAAAACCCTAGAAGACACTTCATGAAACCAGTGACAAGCAAACTGAAAACAAATTGTGGAAAGTATATTTTTTTTCACGCAGCACATAATTAAACTGTGAAATCTGTTGCCGGAGGATGTGGTCAAGGCGACTGTCCTGACCTGAAGAAGGTTTTAACCTTAAAAAGCTAGTCCAAAAATGCATTAAATTATTCCAATAAAAAGGTATCATTTTATTTTCCTTTTCTGTTTCTCCTTTTATTTAATAACCTAGCAAAGAGATTTGGATAAGTTCTTGGAGAAAAGAATTCATTAAATATTATTATCTGGGTGGACCTGGGAGAGCCACTGCACACTGGTGAAATTAATCATCAGGATCTGGTCTACATTATGGGATCTGCTGGGTGCTTGTGACCCAGTTTAGCAACTGGCAGAAAAAGGATGCCCTAAGTCTGACTCAGCTTGCATTTCTTATCTGTTTATTTATCTAATGAATATAAAATTGATTCATTCACATTAACCATTTTTTCTCTTGTTAATCTAATTTTACAAGCATTAATTCTGAAACAAACTGAAATAAATCCAGAAATTAGCCAAAAGAAATAAAAAAAAAAGATCTGGAAATAAACCTGAATTTTTTTCAATACACACCCTCCTACAGAGGTACCAAGTCTCACTCGTTAGGAGTGTGTCCCCCTCATTTGAAGGCTCTCACTCTCTTTGAGCCCCTTCCCTCAAGCATTAGAGCCTCAGTATCAATTCCCAGCCAGTGCGAAGAAATCTGAGCCCAGCTTCTTGTGTACTGCCTCCCCCAGTGCCAGTCCAGGTGCTGTGAAACCTCGGCACATAGTTTTAGTCATTGAGTGAAAAGCAATTTTCAGCCCAGAGAATTTACCAATATTGCCGCCCCTATGTCTATATCCTTTCAGAGGCTCCAAAGACAAGCAAATATTTTATGTTGTTTTTCTTTTACATTTGTAAAGCAATATTACATTTAAATCTCTTTGGAGTTCACTCTCTGGGATGGTTCAGCCTTGGTATCTCTGCTCATATCAAGCAGCTATGTACCATGTGAACAAGCGAGAAAGAACGGGATTATACTTTCCTGTGTCAGAGACTGTCAGAATGGGGAACTGGTTCATCTCACATGAGATAACTTTCAGAGTCATGTATCTGGCTGGAAAAGACAACGACCTCGCAGATAAACTGAGTCGTGTTCTACAACCACATACTGGAGTGGAGAACCTCTTCCCATCTCCTCTGAACAGGAAAGTTCCCTAAACCTCATCATGCAGCTTCAGGGAACTCTGCTACATCCCAACATCAGGACCATGGTCCTCACGGCCTGGATGCTGAGTGGGTAATTGCATGATAATGGGGGGTATTTTAGAAACATCTCATGTGTAAATGGCAGCATTTACATGTAGAGATTGGCACACATGTGTGCATACCATTTTATAACAGGAGCTATGTAAACCTGGGGATGCTTAGAACGCTTAGATGTCAAGGGGTGTGGCCAGGGCAGGGAGAGAGAGTGGTTCAGCAAGCCTAAAATATAGACGTGGATTCCCCACTTCAAACAGGGAATTGATATCTCTAGGAAAAAGCATAGACGTTGGCATTTATAGTTGCCCCAAAGCACGTATAAGTGCCTACTGGAAGTCCACCGTTCCCCAATTACCACTGCCAACATCCAATTCCCTCTGGACCCCTCTTGAGAGGCAACTGCTCTAACCACCTCGGTCAGCATTGCCCCCCACCATAAGATCCAATCTTCCTAGCTGATCCCACTGTGGAAAGAATCACCTGCTGGAAGCTCCCCACCCTCCAATCCCATCTCCGGCCTTACTGGGTGTCCCTCATGCAAAGTGGAGCAGGAGAACTCCCCAGTCGCTCCTGATCTTGGTACCAGGACCCCCAGAGATAATCTCATGGTTTTACTACTAGGGCTAAGGTTGCATTTTCCCCTTATCTAGGGAGGATCAGACAGACAATCTAAGGGTGTGCCCGAGGGATTCAGATGACAGGGATACTGGTGTTGTAGGATTGGCCGCCCGTCTATAGTAGAAGCAGTAATTTTACAAGCTCCTCCTACATATATAGTATCTGAGAGCTATTTCTATGTTTTTTTGCTCAAGTGCAGTTTTCTAAAATCATTGCTCCTACTGCATGTGAAGAAACATATACATGCAGTCCTGCACCGCTTCTACAAGAGGCTCTCTATTTGGCACAGCCTCCTGTAAAACACTATGGGGGTCATTCTGAACCACGAATAGCTATTCGTGCCAGCTTCAGCCCCCGACTAACTTCCCTGCCGGTTGTGCGGGGAAGTTAGTCGGAGGCGGGGAATGGGCGGCCTGGGAGCAGACAGTGGGCAGGCAGCGGGCGGTTGCCGGCCCTGAACATACAGGGCCAACTCTAATTTCGGCCCTGTACGTACAGGGCCGGTGAAATGGCCGGGGAAGTTATTCCACCTCTGAGGTGGAATAACTCCCCTGGATGTTTGTTTTGTTTTGTTTTTTAATTTGGGGTGCTGAAGGGGCTGGGAGGGCCAGGGGACATTCCCTGCAGCCCGACCCTGGACTTTGGAGGCTGGATTGGGGGTAGGACTGTGGGGAATTTGCAGTTTTAGTTGGCGGCCAGCATCACGGCTTTAAATGGCGCCATGGCGCTTTGACTCCATTTAAATGCCCTGACTGAGTTACCGGGTGCATTCCTGCACCTGCAGGCTGGACAGAATCACTGTCCCAGGCTGCACGTGCAGGACTGTTAGCGATTCTGATCTTGTGGGGCTAGATGTGCCCGGCGGGTTTAGAATCACGATCCCCTCTGTGCGTCCGGTTCACACCGGACGCACAGAAGGGATGGACGTGCGGGACAGAAATAGGCCCTATGGGAATTCTCCTGGTCCTGACTTGAACATGCTTATTCCCCTGGGCTCTGATGAATAGCATCACTTACCTGTGAGGACTTATATTTTCCATATGTGAGAATACAGAGTACAGGTAAATAGAATGCATTACTCATCTGTACACTGTAATATTTCCTATTACCCAGAACAGTATTTATTATAACTCACCTGGGTATGAGTCAGTAACTGCTCTTTCTCTTGATTCCTGAAGATCCCAGACATTCAGCTCTTCCTCTTGTTTAATCCTTGATAATATATCAGGATTGATTCCTTCAAAGCCTGTTTCCAGGAATTAATATGAAAAATGAGTCATGTTTCCCTTATAGTCACTGAAAAATACACAGCAGTAGCTCTCAGGGTGCAGCACATGATGGGGGAGAGGAGGAAAGGTCTACTACTGGCATCCACACATAAAGCAGAAGAATCGGGGGAGGTTATTATACCTCACTTCGAGTATTCTGGTAATGGAACAAGCCATATATTTTTATAATAAATAATTTGAATCACTGAAGAAAGGGAGGCTGTGATCGTTTGATATTGACTAAATAGATTTTCAGGAAACTGCATGTTATGAGGTCCCTTGGTATTAACAGCTGATTTAGGAAGCCCCAGTGACTGTCTTGTGGGATGACTGCTGAGCCCTTCGTCACCTTCACCCCTCAGAATCAGATACAAGATTTTACACACCATCACTGTGAGAGTACGAAATTCTATGAGAATTAAAGAGGAGAAACACCTGCTGATGAAAGGGAAATTGTGGCCTAATGAGGGCAGGGTTCAAATTTTACTCTCCCCCATCATTCCTTCTGACTTCAGGGAAATCCCTTTGGGTGTAACTTTATAACTGCTGACATTAGTGAGAAATGTATGCTTTGCTTTTCAAAAGTACCACTTAAGCGCAACTCCTCCCTCAGAAATCCCTCCTCAAACAGCAACTTAGAGGTATGTTTACTATAAACGGTGCAAATGTAGCAGCTGCGACGTTATCTTGCGATAATGATGCATTACCATGCGAGAACATCACGTATCGCACGATAACGTATCCTGCGGCGGTAAGGTACGCAGAGGGTTAAGGACGGCTCCCCAGAGGGCGGAGTAAGGCACCCCAGAAGCGGAGAGAAGGGGTCAATGGGCAGAGAGTGGGCGGGGAGAGTCTCCATGCACACTAATGCCGTGGAATGAAGCTCTGAAAATTAGCGCCAGTGAAAACCTCGCACTAGGCACATTTGCAGGACAGAGAAACCATTTCAGTCAGCAATGTACAGCAAAGGCAGGGAGACCCAGAAAAGTGATAGTAGTGATACATCTGCAGCAACCAAAAAGGCAAAACCCATAAATGATGACCAGAACCAAAATTGAAATCTAAAACACTGAGCAGGCCAATAGAACAAATAATGACAAGCGGTAATGAACACAAGCTATAAAGAAGAAAAAGGACAAGCTAACTTCTGGAAGGGTCAATTCACAGTCCCCCCACAAGGTGAATGTGCTAACATAGAAATAGTGCTGATGAGGGTTTTCTGTGGTGTGTATGAGGTAGCTTGCCTTTGTGGCTTACACATGTGCAGCAACAGAAGAGTGGGCACGTGGGAAAGGGCACTATGGTGATGGTGTAACTGGGGTACAGGGGGCTGCAGGCAGCACAAGCAGTGGGCCATCTGGGGCACAGTGTGGACTAGGCAGATGCCTACCTGGCACATAGGAATGCAGAAACTGAAAAGCAGCAAGACAGCAACTGACCAGGGTCCAATATGTTCACGAGTGTGCATCCCACAGTGTCCCAGGGGATAGCACCCAGCAGGTACCCCCAAGGGCACAGAACATTGGCAGGCGGTGCCGGGGGGATGTGCTAATGTCCATGTCAGCACCCCTACCCAGACCCCACACCATAGGCAGCCGCCTAGCGGCACACTGGATGGCATGGGACTGGGCACCACCAGCATAAGGGCATATCAGCATGGTGGTGGAGGGGGTGCCGGCGCCAGAGGAGGTAGTGGCAGCTGCCCACAGCAGAGCAAGGCCAAGCCCTGTATAGGTGGGTGGCGTGCAGTGCAACAGATAAGGTCTGTCTGAGGAACAGTCATGGGATCCCCAGGGAACGACCTGCCTCTGTGCTAACAGTGTGGTGCAGTACACACAGCCAGTATGCCCAAAGGCAGAAGGTCACAGGTTCGTGCCCCAGCTGGGGCCCCTGCAGGCCATGTCCCACTATTTTACCCTACAGAGTGCAGACACCATAAACATGTCCACTGCCTAGAGCAGAGGTTCCCAACCCCAGTCCCGGAGGTGCAAGCACCAGTCAGGTTGTCAGGATGTCCCTAAGAAATATCCATGAGATGCATTTACATGCACTGCCCCCATTGTATGCAAATGTATACATGCATATTCATTAGCAACATCCAGGAAACTGGAATTGTGTTTGGCCCACCAGGACTGGAGTCTTAACCCTCTGCACCTGAGCTGCGGCCAACAGATGCACAAACACCCACACCCACGGGCCCCACTATACAAAGCCTCATGGAGAGTCAGGCTGTTGGGCCGTGTTGCCAGCAGCAGCTACCACCACCTGCACCTCTATACCGTAGCAATGCGGTCAGAACCATGGAAACACATTCCATATATGTATCAAAAGCATGCTATGATTAATGTGAGATCACAAATCCTAACTTAAAAATATTTGCTAAAAGAGATTCATCATACCAACCTTTCTGATATCTGTGGAGTGTGCTGCCATATGTGTTTACAACACTGTCTACCACCCCGGAGAGTGACCCTAATAGTATTGCGTACTGTCGCACTGCCTGCACAGTGCCCAGGACTGGTGTGGCAGCCAGGGCTGGCAGCCACCTCTAGCGCTGCACAATGCAGAAATAGGTGTTGGAGTGTGTATATGTTTATCCAGTGTTTTGCGGCTGCCCACACCTTACTGAGCCCACAATGCTTGCACAGTTTCCAGCGTTAGCCTGCCATTGTGCATAATGAGGGCCAAGGTATTGTGGGTATGGGCCGGACAGGGCGGTCTAGGCAGGATGCATTTGTATAGGGCATAGGGCAATACCTGGAATATTGTAGTGCACATCCACTACCTGCAAGGACACAGTGGCCACAGCATGTCATGCTGTGAGGTCAGTCCCACTCTGACTGAGCAGTGACCATGGCATGTCCAAGTTCCCACATAATGCTATACACCATTTCTGTAAGTGATATTTGTTGGTTCCCATTTCTGGGGCCCAATCATTGACAGACCTGCTTACTGTGTGTGCCAGATCCCACGCTTGGATGCACATTGTTCCTTTTGGAACATGCACTGTGTATGTGCTAGCAGACTGTCTGCAGTTAGCAGGTGTATAGCCGCAACACCTTGCAGGATGCAGCAGGTGAACACTGACTGCCCTCTGCTGGGAAATGTCAGATTGAAGTGGGGGGCAGCTGAGCAGACCAGGCATACTACCTGTCTGCCAGTGGCCCAGTTCCATGTGCAGATCTGCACCAGCTCTGTGTTCACCAGTTGTCCGGGGGTTGCTGGTCTCACAGTTCATCATCATTTACCGCAACTGGCCCTACTGCAAATGGTGATAGTGTGTGTCTGTTGTTCGCATGTCATGTACCCTACCCTGACCCACAGAGGGCGGGCTTGCTACGTCATGTGAGTACAGACACACCCCTGCTCCAAAAACTGGTGTCCATGGCAACCTCACTGAATATGCATTATGTTGTGAGCATCATGGTCCACATGGGTTACACATTATTGGCAAATAGAAATGGACATAGAAAAGTCCTAAGGCTGTCTGCAAAGAATACCTCACACATTGTCAGTGATGGTGAACTGCAGCAAAACCTACTGCAAACAACATGGGTATTGTGGACCTGGTGCTGTCCACACGACATTACCCTCAGGGTGATCACAGAACATGCAGAATGGCATGGGCAGTAGGCACACTGTGCCAGTAACACACACGGTCAGTCCCCCTACCCAGTTGACGTGCTGCAGAGGTGCAAACCCCATCTGGTGAGCAGATGTAGACTGCTGTTCTGCATGTGAAGTGCATCATGGATACTCTTGGTGCTAAACTATCCTGGTAGCCACACCACACAGTGTGTCTGGTGACCTGCACTGGTTCAGTAGCTAGCCATAGTTTAGTTACAACCAATATTGATGTAGGACAATGGTTACTATAATGACCTCAGTGGGAGAGGTCATAGGTTCAATACCCTAGTGGGCCTGTATATTGATGTATCTGGACGGATATAATATACCGTATTATCATTACATCTGACTGTTTTACCACATGAAACAATTTTTACAAGTGTGGCCAGTCGCATGCAGTGGATATGTTGGAAAAGTGGTGTGGGCTGCAGGTTGCTAGATTAGCTGGTGAGCTATATACAAAGTGCGTCCGTCAGTAAAACTGTTCGAGGCTACGGCCGTTTATGCCTGTAACAGTCTGACATTGATCTGAGATCAGTGTGCACACCCCAAAGCCCCCTCAGCTCAGTTGCCCAAACTAAGGTGCCCTGTAAAGTGCCTTAGCTGTCGCCTTACGCTATCCCGGTAAGCAGAGCAGAAAGTGTGTGCAGATGACCTGGTGTTGCTGAGTAGCCAGCCATTACCCTGTTAAAAGACATAGCACACTGGTTAATACAATGCCTTCACAGCCAGTGGTGATGGGTTTGAGACCCCAGTGTGCCAACATCAAGAGAAATGCCTAAGAAATCGTGGTAAGAATAGTCAGACACATCTCTGCAATGTGTGTCTGCAGCATAAATCTTTTCACTGTAGCCGTGTACCCCAAGGTGCCTCACAGCATGGCGTGGCGTAAAGTGCGTGCAAAGACGCCCCATGAAGCTGCCCAGAGAAAGGGCAGAAAGCCTCTATGCCGTGTATCTTGGAGGCGCCACCGTTCTCCGTGTACTGGCCGTGGCACTGGCACGTAGCTAGCGTGCCATAGTGATGCGTGGCAGCGCGCATATGCGACGTGCGTGCATGAGTCAGCAAGGCATCGGAGAAAATGGCGACGCGGTCAAGGTAGCCTGCCTTCACCCGCTGGGAGCTATGACACCTTGCAGGACCAATCTGCGCTAGGCAGCACAAACTCTTTCCAGGCTCCTCCAAACGCCAGGTTGGATGGCATGGGAGCATGTCACGAGGCGGTACAATCGCATTGCTGATATGGTAGTTTCTCCAGTTGAGGGTTCACACATCTGCCCTACCTCCAGGAGTTTTGAGACCTGACTACAGAGGTCTGTAATAAATCCTGTCAGTATGGTAGTGTATGCAATTGCAGGTTCACACATCTGCCCTAAGACCTGATCAAAGTGGTCTGTTATTCATCCTGGTGTTATGGTATCTGCTGCTGTTGATGTGTTCAGATTCACCCTACCCCCAGGAGGCCACAGACCTGATTACACAGGTCTATTTTGGATCCTGATGGTATGGTAGGTGCTGCTGTGGATGTTTTCAATCCACCCCACCCCCAGGAGTCCTGAGACCTGATTACAGAGGTCTTTAATACATCCAGATATTGTGGTTGTGTATGCAGGGTCAGGTCACACATCTGCCCTATTCCCAGGAGGCCCAGACCTGATTACAGAGGTCAGTAATAACTCCTGTCAGTATGGTAGTGTATGCAGTTGCAGGTTCACACAACTGCCCCACCCCCAGGAGTCCTGAGACCTGATCAAAGTGGTCTGGTATTCATCCTAGTGTTATGGTATCTGCTGCTGTTGATGAGTTCAGATCCACCCTACCCCCAGGAGGCCTGAGACCTAATTACAAAGGCCTATATGAAATCAGGATATTGTGGTAGTCAATGCAGGGTCAGGTCACACATCTGCCCTATTCCCAGGAGTCCCAGACCTGATTACACAGGTCTGTTTTGGATCCTGATGGTATGGTAGGTGCTGCTGTGGATGTGCTCCAATCCACCCCACCTCCAGGAGTCCCGAAACCTGATTACAAAGGTCTGTATTAAATCCAGATATTATGATAGTATATACAGTTTCAGGTCACACATCTGCCCTATCCCAAGGAGGCCCATACCTGATTGCAGAGGACTATTATAGATGCTGGTGTCAAGGTAGAAACACAGAAATATAATGACAGAAAAAGACCAAATGTCCTATCTAGTCTGTCCTTCCATAGCAACAGCTACAACAGTCCCCTTTTTACCTTTAGAGATCCTCTGTGCTTGTCCCATGCCTTTTTTAATTCAGTTACTGTCCTCATCTCTATCACCTCCACTGGGAGACTATTCCACGGATCTACTACTCTTTCCGTAAAGAAATATTTCCACATATCACTCCTGAATCTATCTCCCTTCACTCTCATCCCATGTCTTCTTGTAGCAGAACTTCCTTTCAATTGAAAGAGGCTCTCTCCCTGAACATTTATGCCACAGAGGTATTTGAACATTTCAATCATATCACCTCTATCCCGCCTTTCCTCTAAGGTGTACATATTAAGATCCTTAAGTCTGTCCTCATAAGCTTTATAATGAAGACCACTAATCATTTTAGTAGCCACCCTCTGCACCGACTCCATCCTGTTCACATCCTTTTGAAGGTGCGGTCTCCAGAATTGCACACTATACTCCAAATGAGGTCGCACCAAAGACTTATACAGAGGCATTATCACCTCCTTTTTTCTGCTAGCCATTCCTCTCCATGAGATCCTTCCTCATGTTATCTACACCTTCTTGGGTGTCTACTCTATTGCAGATTTTGGTATCATCCGCAAAGAAGCAAACCTTACCCGACAGCCCTTCCGCTATATCACTAACAAAGATGTTAAAAATAATCGGACCAGAGGAGTTACTTTGTTTCCTGACTATTTTGCTTTGCAATCTTTGATTGGCCTGTTTCCCGCTCCCGCTTCTCTGATTGGGGCTGCTGGATTTCCTGGGGCTATAACACTCTGCCCCCAACGCGGGACACCAAGGAGTTACTTTGTTTCCTGACTATTTTGCTTTGCAATCTTTGATTGGCCTGGTTCCCGCTCCCGTTTCTCTGATTGGGGCTGCTGGATTTCCTGGGGCTATAACACTCTGCCCCCAACGCGGGATGTGTAGCGGGCGCGTGCCCGATAGGCTCTCGCGGATGGGGAAGAGAAAGAAACGCCTTCAAGCCGGTAGCTCAGCCGAAGGCAGTTAAAATTGTGGGACCCATGGATGTGCATGTGTCTGTGGGTAGAGCACTATCTGACAATCAATCATTGGCTACTTCGTTGGGCGAAAAGTCAACTGTGAGTATGGTTTCTTCTCACTCTTCCCCACAAATGAAGACTTCTCCCCCAGCTAATCAGGAGAAAGGTGTTTCTCTAGATGTGGATGAACTTAATCATTTAGTTATTGGCGAACCTACGCTTTCTTCTTCCTTTTTGAGGATTGATTCAACTAATGTTACATTGCCTCCACCGCTTCCCTCTGTGGTAGTTTTTCCGGGACTTCTGAACCCCCGGCCCCTCCGGATGACGTTTCTTTGAAAGATTTGTGGGCTATGTTATCTAGGTTGGAGCTGGCTCTGGATTCCTTCCTTCAAAAGATTTCAACTTTTACAAAGGAAACTGTGGAAAAGTTGTCTAACCAGGAATCTAGACTGTCTGCTATTGAAAAATCCTTTGCATCTACTGAAGCTCGGTCTGCTTCTCAACAGACAGTTGCAGATAACTTGGTTCGAGATGTGGTTTCTTTACATTGTCAAGATGAATTACTCGAGAATTCCTTGCGTTCAAGGAATCTCCGTATTCTGAATTTTCCTAAGACACATTATCTTGCGCCTTTTATGCTTTTTCACAAATACCTGAAAGATGTATTGTTAATCCCTGATTCTGATTCTATTTCCTTGTTAAATATTTATTATTTGCCTTCTAGAGGGAAAGTTTCAGAGGATAAGGGTTTGGAGGTAGGGGCACAGGGCGGTGCCCAAGATTTACCTTCTTTAAATATTTCTGATTTCTTAGAGTCCTCGCAGGATGAGATTCCTACAAGGGCGACTCTGTTAGTTACGGTTGCTTCTGAATTAGATAAACAAAAGATTTTTCGGGCTTATTTTAAGAAGAAACTTGAGAAATTCTGTGGCCAGTGTGTTCAGATTTTTCCGGATGTCTCAAGGGCCACACAACGATGGCGGAAGGCCTTTTTAGAGGTCCGCTCGCGCGTTTTGGCCCTTGGTGCATTATTTTACTTAAAGTTTCCTTGTAAATGCCACATAACTTATCAGGGGGTACATTATGTTTTTGGTGAAGTAGATCAACTGTTGGATTTTTTGAAGGGGAAAGGTTAGGTTTTGGCTTTATTTATTTTTCTTTCTTTTCTTTTCTTCTTTTTCTTTCTCTTATGGCTTGGGGGTACCAGGGGACGGTCAGAGATTCTTTAACATTTTGTTGAAATAATGTATGGAGCTTCTTCTGAATGTGGTCTATTGAATAATGTTGTTATTTCTTTTGCTGTTGGAGGGATATTGTTCCCAATTATTGTTACCTCTTTGTTTTTTTTTTAAATTTATTTATTTACATTCTCTTATATACCGCGCTATTCTACATCAGTGTGGTTTACATTGAACAAACTGAAATTACATTGAACAGGGCATTATAACTTGGAGATAACTATTTTACAGGGAACATGGGCTATGGGGGGTTAAGGGGCTTGCCCAAGACCACAAGGAGCACCTGTGGGACTAGAAACACCAGTCCTTCCGGCCCAAGGTTGCTGTCCTCTAGTGGGATTTGAACCCCCGACCTTCCGGCCTGAAGTACCTTGCCCCAACCACTAGGCCACTCCTCCACTCCCATTTTGTATGTTTCTTTATATTATAAATAAACTGTATAAAAAAAAAAATAATAATAATAATCGGACCAAGGACAGATCCCTGGGGCACACCACTGGTAACATCCTTCTCCTCAGCGTGAGCTCCACTTACCTGTACACTTTGTCGCCTCCCACCCAATATGGATAGCAACATTGGGTAATAGTCAGTGGGCTTGATGAGTCTTGGCAAACTCTCCGTAACATCTTGGATTTTGGCACCAGGCAGACAGCATACCTCTCTGGACATCAAGTCTGGTCGGCAGATGGACGCCTCAGTACCCCTTAGAAGAGAGTCTCCAACCACCATTACCCTTCGTTTCCTTCTGGTCACTGATTCTGCAACTTTGGGGTACTTGAGCTCTGGTTCTTCCCTTTCCAGGGATGCTTTCACCTCCTCCACTTCCAGGGCTGCATAATGGTTTTTCAGTTCAAGGGCTGGAGAAATTGGATTGGTGATTTTGCAGGCCCTGGTGACTTGTGTCCAACCATCGACATTCTGTTGGCACCCATCTTCTCCTGTGCTGGAGAGCTTGGTTGCTGCAAGAAGCATCTCATCAATGTACTTCTTACTGTCTTGAATGATCCTCAACCTTGCCAACTCCTCTCTGAGTTCCTCCACTTGTTTCCTCAGAGCTTCAGCACGCAGGCACCCTGCACATGGAACCGGTCCTTCAACTGGCATTAGGACCTCTGTCTGGACAGAGGGAGAAGCTGTAATGGGGGCAACAGCTTTAGCAATAAAATTTTTCCCAGCCATTGTTCTGTTCGTGGAGCTTAGGGATCTGTTAAAGCAAAAGAGAGAGATCTACCAAGTACCAGCCAGTTTCCCAGCTGTCCTTTCAGAGAAAAAGCAGTGAAATCGCTTTAATTATATTCAAAATGTGCTGGTCCAAGTCTCTGTGCTTTGTTAAATGGGAAGGTGCCCTATAAAGCAAGAAGGCTCACTAGGGGTGGGTGGGAGTCGGGGTGGGTAGGGAGGGACCTAACACCTGATTAGGTGTCAGCAGTTCCCAAAGCTGAGGAAGTTACTAGAGTTCAACAACCTACTCTGCTCAAGGAAATTTCTACTAAAGCACTAAAAAGAAAGTACCTGCACCTGTTGGGGTCTCACAGCTCTGCCCAAAACCAGGAGGCCCAAGACCAGATCACAGATGTTAATAGCTCAGCTAGGTGTGGTGGGCCATGCTCGTGTTGCAGCCGCCCACAACTGCCCTATTCACAGGAGGCCTAGTCCTGACCATAGAGGTATAGTGGAAGGCCCAGTGTCATGGTAGTGGAGCCTGACAATGTGTTCAGGGCCACCCACCTCCCGCTCCATCTCAGAACACATCACCCATGTTTTGTAAGGATATCATGGTGCCATGGCGGGTGTGTCGGCTGATGTGTGTAGGTTAGGCAAACACACAGGTGTGTGTCAGACCACACAGGGAGTTAGGGAACACCTCCCCTGGAGACCAGCATGGCCAACCCACACATGGCACAGTGCTGCCATGTCATGCAAGGAGAGTGTAAGAACAGGGTATGGGAGGTCTGGGGGGTTGCGCACAGTACACATAGGTGGCACCTCACACATGCTCCGATCCACAGCCACACATGCAGGCGGTGCTGGCAACAGGTAGCAGAGGACACACTGGCCAGAGCAGCAGCAGCAGCACCCTGCTGCCCACAGTGATGTGTGGTATGCGTTGGGCATCCACCAGAGATATCTGGCCCCTAATGCTCCCACACGTTGCTTTCCCCCCCAGGTAGAGAATCTATGGAAAAAGGGTCGGGAGTTGCGGTTGCACTGCCCGGAGGCCCTTGCCCGCCTCCAAAGGAGGACGCTGAAGCAAAGTGGCGGTGAGTGTTGTGGCCTCTGCAGCGCAGTACAGCATGTCACAGTGGCCCAACAGCCTGTGTGAGGCCAAACTATGTACATGTGGTATGTGACTCACATGATGGTGTGCTAATGACTGTCTTCCCCCACAGAGGATTCTGCTGCTGGTGAGGGCCCATCTACATCGGGGCCCCCCAGAACAGGCCCCACAGTGCCAGTCCAGCCAGAGGAGGAGGAGGGGGCAGAGGCCGAAGAGGAAGAGGACAACATGGAGGGGGCGGAGGGCGCGGTGGGGGAGGGTAAGTTGTATGCGGCAGGGGGTGATGCGGGTGAGGGGGATGTGGGGGTGGAGGAGGAGGAGGAAAGCGGTGAGGTGGGTGAGAGAGAGGGTGGGTGGAGGTGTCAGGAGGGGAGGGGACACAGGACAGCACAGGGCACTGTGGGTCCCTGCCAGCTGCCACATGTGTGCAGCGATGGTGGCCGCCTGGGAGTAGCGTCCCCACCCATTGCCACAGACAGGGCCCACGCACATGCCACCACACAAATACTGGGCACCTGGCGTGGATGTGGTGGCAGGTGTGCGCGGGACCTGTATGTGGCAGTGGGTGGTGTGCTGCAACGCCAGCGGAGCCAGGACCGCCCCATCCAATGGCTGGCAGGCGCCATTCAGTGGCTGGCTGCCGAAATGCACATGCAGCGTGCAGCTGCTATGGGCGGTGCATCTCGACAGCCATCCCCTGATGGGCATCCCAGGAGCGTTTAAGGGGCAAAGGGGCGCCCACACACGTGCCCTGTGCTGTCCTGTCATCCGGGACAGAACATGGGGTGTCATGTACAGTGTACCCATTTTAATTGTTATAATAAACAAGTTTGTACGTACAGCACAATGGTCACGTGTCTCCCTTATAGACAGACTGGACGTGAGCATGGGACATATGTATAGATCCCTATGTGTATGAGTGGGAGACACAGGTAACATGCATGGACCATCTCAACACGCAGGTGTGGGGGCTGCACATGTGCATAGGCGTCTGTGTCTCCTTGTGCCACTGTGTTGTGCCGATGTGTAGTGTGTCCCAACAGCTATGATCACAAGCATGCTGCCTGTGATGTATAGACTGCATATCTGATACACCATGCTCGGGGGGCAATAGGGGAAAAGGATAGCAGCAGCTATGTGGCTGGAAGGGTAAGGGGGACTGCTGTACCCAGGAGCTGCATGGGGGGATAGCTGGTGGGGCCATGACAGGTGGGTGCTGGTCAGGAGGATGAGCGACGGCGCACTACAGGCGCTGGGGATGTGTAACCAGTTGACTGTAGTTAGATACCTTTGTCTGCCTGTGAACCCGCAAGCATATGTGTGTCAGAAGCCATGTAGGCTCTGGTATGGGCAGAGAGGATGGCCACACATGTGTGGAGAGTAATGTAGAGCATATGGGATGAGATAGAGTGACATATCCATAAAACATACATGTACCAACATATATATATTGCTTGGCGAAGGGAGAGGTAGGGTACACCCAAACACATAGCTAGAAGGGCGCCCACATGGCACGGTGCTTGGTACACAGGGAATGGTACTACGTATGTGCAGTGATTGGTGGCAGTGCAGACACCACACCCCTATGGGAACTGCAGTGGCACATGTGGCCAGGATGATAACATGGGTTGCATGGTACCCAGGGGAGCACAGTGGCACACACTGGAGAAGTACACATAGGTATACCGAGGTTATGATGTTTTTATTGTAACAGATATGTTGACCCCGCCCCATCCACGGTGCCCACGGGCCAACCCACCCCTCTGTGCTGAGGCCACTGGTGTTGCCTCTGGAGCTGGTGCTGGTGACATCGAGCCATGGCCTCCTGGGCATCTGCAATCTACACTAGCGCTGCTGCCATTGTCTCAGCTGTGGTGCGCAGCTGGCTCACCTCCTCCCGAATGGCCATCAGAGCCTGATGAGTGGCTGTGGGGAGACACAAGGTGATGTGTGAGACATGTGTTGCAACCCCCACCGTGACCCATGCACATGTCTGGTGTATCCCAACAGCCGGCTGTAGAGCACCTCATACCGCTCCAAAACACTGGCCAGCAGGATGTTGTTTTCCTGCTGGCTGAATCTCACAGCCCTCCTACGTTCCTCGGCTGGCACCGGAAGATGCCTATGTTTTGGCACTGGGTGGCCCCTGGGTGGGCTGCTCCACACCCGATGGGCCTGCAGCCCCCGCCTCAGGTCCAAGTCTCCCTGCCGGCTCTGGGTCCCGCAGCACATGTGTCCCTCCCTCCTCCCCTCCTGCCATGTCCTGTTGCTCCATCTCCCTGCCCTCTGTGCCCTCTACCTCCCTGTCACACATCCTCACCCCTCCTGGTCCTCGCCTGATCTCCCCTCTCCTGCCCCTCAGCCCCTCTGCTCCGCCTCACACCTGCTCCTCACCTCCTCTCCCTGCCGCCTGATCATCCACTCAACTCCAGTTTCTGTGGCCTACTCATTACCTCCCCTCCTCTCTCTCTCTCAGCTGCTCCTCAACACACCTCTCCTCACCTGCTATTATCCTGACCTCACACTCGCCTGCTCTACACTTCGTCTTCTCTCTCCGTCTCCTACACAACCCCTCAGCGTGTACCATGTGTGCATGTGTATTTATGTTGTTTTCTATGTTGGTGCGTCCTTGCGCGCGTTGCACATGCGCAACAGCACGAGCATGGCTGCTGCGGGTCTTGCACATGCGCAACAGCACGAGCATGACTGCTGCGGGCGTTGCACATGCGCAGGGGAGCTGCGGGTGTTGCGTGCACGGGGACACCACGGTGCGCATGCGCTGTAGGTGTGTGTGAGCATGAGACGTGCGTGTGCCATTACGTGCATGCGGCTGGCCTCACGTCACCGGCACTCATCACATGGGTGCTGCGCACGGACCTTCTGCAGCTCTCCTGTGCATGCGCAACACGTGCAGCAGCCACGCTCATGCCACTGAGCATGTGCAATGCGCGCAGATGTAAATAAACCCATAGCTACACACATACACATGGTACACACTGAGGGGTTTGTGTAGGCGAGGGAGACAAGGCATGCGGTGTTGGTTGTTGGTGAAGCTGGGTCTGTGTGGGTTAGGGGAGGTGAGGGGGGTTGAGTGTATGGCGGGCTTTGTGGTTGCTGCATGTGCACATGGAGGTGTGCAGGGCCTGCGGTTGCCTGACATGGGAGATGGTGTCCATGGGGCTGAGGCACAGAGCATGGGTGCAGTCCCGCTGCAACACAGACCTGCAGCTGTGGGGGCAGGCCAGGCAGGGCCTGTGCCGGCACGGCACAGGAGGCGTGCGGAGTTGCAGACTCACCATCCTCGCCTCTACAGGCCCAGGGCCTAGCTCCAGGACATGCGTGAGGACCAGGTCATCTCCCTCTACCGCCTGAGCACAGGGGCTATTAGGGAGCTCTATGAGGATCTAAGACCTGACCTCGAGCCCCTGACTGGGCGGTCACATGCCATACCGGGTTTGGTCAAGCTCCTTGGTGCCCTACATTTCTTTGCCTCTGGCTGTTTCCAGTCATCTGTGGCTGCAGTGGGTGGCATGAGCCGTCCCACCTTCTCACGCTGTCTCCACCAGGTACTGTGTGCCATGATCAGCCGGGTGGGGAATTACATTGCCATTCCCAACACTAGGCAGCAGTGGGGGACCCTGAACCAGGCCTTTGAGGCATTTGCCGGGATACCACACGTAATGGGAGCTATTGATTGCACACAATTTGCCCTGGTCCCGCCCAGAGACAGGGAGGCAGTGTTCCGCAACCGCAAACACTACCATTCACTGAATGTTCAGGTTGTATGTGATGCAGATATGCGTATTCTGAATGTAGTCACTAGGTCTGCAGGGTCCACCCATGACTCCTATATCTTGCATCACTCGGCACTATTCAGACAATTTGAGGCAGGACAGTATGAGGACTGTATACTGCTGGGTGGGTATTTCGCATCTCTGACATGCACATGATGATCCTCTGACTAACCGTATGTGCACATGTCTGTCTTTGGAGTGTATCCCTAGTTGTGTGGGTGTCTCATCTGTCTGTGTGTGATCTAACGTTGGGGGGGGGGGGCCTCAAGCTCTTCCTTGCTACGGTGCTGTGTCTTCATGGTAAGATGCACGCTAGCATTTGTTTTGTGGTTACAGATTATGTTGATTGCAATTCTTACACCTACCCCTTGTTTTGTGTGTCAGACCTTCAAACGCTGCTGCAGAGTTGTGGTGTCCCATCATGTGATGTCATATGTTTGTGTCACAATTGTTTGTGCTTTTGGTTTGCACATACATACGTTTCACCATGTGTGTGGACATCAGCTCCTGCTTTGACGTATCACATTTCTTTCTGCAGGTCATGCAGGATATGGGTGTCGCCCCTGGTTGCTGACCCCTGTGCATCAACCATGGACACATGCAGAGATGAGATACAATGAGGCTCATGCCTCCAGCCGCTCAGTCATCGAGCGCAGCTTTGGCGTTTTGAAATGTCGCTTCAGGTGTCTGGATAGAACTGGCGGGGCCTTACAATACAAACCCATCACTGTGGCACAGATTATTCTGACCTGTTGCATACTGCACAACATTGCTCTCAGGCATGATCTCCCAGTCCAAATTAATGAGGCTCTGGAAGTTGATCCTATGTGCCCTCCTGTATGTGGCCGTGGTGACACACGTGAGGGCACAGCAGTCAGGCGGCGGGTGATTGAGGAGGTCTTCTCATGTAAGTACTGCATATGTTTGAACATACATTTCTTTACGTATGTGTTTGTTTATTTACATTCTCTTATATACTGCGCTATTCTGCATCAGTGCGGTTTACATTGAATAAACTGAAATTACATTGAACAGGGCATTATAACTTGGAGATAACTATTTTACTACTGGTGAACATCTGTATCGCAATAGCAGTAAGACGCAACACTGCACTGATATATGAGAGACAATGCCTGGCCATCAGATCTTACAATCTAGTCAGGACTCAAACACAGAGGATGTGAGCAGGGCACCACAGAGGGTGGAGGTGGATTATGTGTGTCATGATTTGTAGGCTTGGGGGAGGTGGTAAGGTGTCACACATGAGTTGTAGCTAATTGGGTAAGGGGCTGCTGTACAGCCACAGGTAGTTAGCTCCAGCCTTTGGGTGCAGCAAGGTGAAAGGCGTATAGTCTGGGGTCAGTAGTAGGTGAGCGGACCATAGATGGGACCAGTTGCCTAGACGTGTGTGGTTCACATTTTGTAATATGAGGCGCTTGATTTGATTGTATGCTCTGCTGAGCAGGGGCTGTGTGTTACTTGTTTCGGTATAGTGCTATATATGACAGGTAGCACCATATACATGCTCAGTAGTAGTTGCATTGGTGGTATTTGGGATCACCAAGGAAAGGTACTGCAAAGCCACAGTATGACTGCATGTATAGGTCAGCAGGCGGGCCTTGACATGGATGCAGAGACAGATAGGGAGCCTGTGAGGTGTCATGACAGGGGGTGTATTATTGTCAATATGCATCTGGCGGTAGATTGGCCATGCAGTGCAGTGTTGCATATGTCCACGCAGACAGAGATGATTTATAGGAAGATCAGCAAGATGTAGATTGCAGTAGGCAGGCTGGGAGCTGATTAAAGGGTGGGTTTGCGTTGTAGTTGTGTGTTCAGGGGAGACTGGGGAAATATAGCTGTTGTCATCTAGAAAGATACCCCAAGCCTCAGCTACAAGCTGGGTATGTGTGGCGAGGCAGAACGTGGAGTCCAAGACAACCCCTACATTGAGGACCGTGGAGAACTGAAGGTGTGGCCACCCACACACAGACACTGTACTGGAAGGGTAGGGTTTAGTTGGAAATCTGGGATATCCGTTCTTTGCCCTTGTACATTTCATGCAGTGGGGTGACATGCAGCCAGCAATGTCATGTGGCAAGCAGACATCGGTGTGTGGTTTTGCAGAAATAGCTCAGCCGTAGAGAGATATATTTGAAGCTCATCAACACACAGCTGGTAATGTAGGTCACGGGATGAGATAGCCACACCAAGGAACTGAATATCTGGAGAGAGAAAGGAAGATGCCCCTGGATATATCCCTGTGGTACAGGTACTGGCAGCAGGGTAGCAGAGGACATGGCGCCACCAGAACACACACTTAAGGGGCAGTGCGAGAGATATGGGGGGTGCAGGATAGTACACAGGCCTTAGAGACGAGTAGGCACACAGTAGGGAGGAAACGATTGCGTTCAACAGTTTTGGGGGCAGCAGTGAGGTCAGGATGGGAACGGACAGAGTAGGGACCCTTGCATTTTGCCACACACACTTCAGTGAGAACCTTAGCATGACTCGAGACGGAACAGTGTGATGGAGAACAGCCAGTCCTTAAAGGATATTGGGAGGTATGAGAGCTGCGAACATGAAGGTGCTGTGTGTGTTGCGCAGCTCCAACATGACATATGTATGTTTCTCTTGTGATTCTCAATCCACAGGACTTCCTTGGTGACCCTCCTGGTCCTGTGGTGCAGTGCCAGCTGACTGTACGTCATTCAACATGCAATAGTCTGGGGTAGGTGAACCTACCGGTAATCTGTCTGTGGGAACACTCAGGGGGAACATATGTCTGAGATAATCTGTCATAGTGCACATATGCTGTTGTTCAGCTCTTTGCGCTACCCTCCAAAACCCATATGTTGGTGTTGGCACACATATCCACATGTGTGCCTGGCTAGTTTGTTGTCTCCAACACTGTCTCTGGGACACATCCAACAGAGCTGCGTGTGTCTGCAGGTCCTAGGTGTCCTGGTGGTGGGATGCACATACACCCTACCCTGACATTGTAGCATCAGCCAGCAGCAGTGTATCATTGCATTTGACACGCCTTTACCTCCACTAATCTCCAATTGTGCACATACAGGCCGTATGCTACTGCTGGCACGCTCACCTTAGCATAGTGTGTGTGTGTGTGTGTGTGTGTGTTTTGGTTGGCTGTGTGATGATACAGTGTGCAGCCATTTTGCATTATCATGTGGTGTGAGGGGTCTGTACACCTGTGGAGCGGTGGTGACTGTGCTATCTCTGCCTTATTGCTGTTGACCATGTGAACAATGTGGGCATGTGTTGTGTGTTGTGAGCTGACCTATCTCTTGTGTGCTGACAGACCACTGTGCAAAAGCATTTATGTATCATAGATATCGCCATACTTTGGACATGCATCAACACTGGCTGGACATGGTAATTCTACACATTTTGATGACATCTTCTCCCTTCACTGTGACGTGTTGTGGCCTTTGCCAGCCTCAGAGGATCCCGAGCAGACACTTGCTGCAGACACATGGTAGGTTGCACCTTGGGTCTTTTGGGAATGACATCAGCCTTTACATGTTAGTGATTTGCTGTTTGTTTCATGGACCTTTCCTGTTGAGTCTCTGTACAGCAATGCTGATGCACATGGGGTGTAGCTCTGCAATGCCTGTGGGACATGAGCATGGACATGACCATATCCAAGACACCCTCGTCTGTGGTTCCATTTCCAAGTGTGCTCTGTGTTGTTATCATGTTATGTTTGCCTGTGTGACGTTTCATTACGTACATATTTATGTTTGACTCCCTGCAAGGTGGCCTGATATAAGCAGCATACCAATACATTGTTTCTCCTTCTTCTGCACAGGCCAGTGGACACACACAGCACATCTACTACAGTGCATCCACGGTGACCATCACCCACCTGTTGGTGGACACAACAACACCATGCAACTATCCCTGGGAGAAGGTGCCATAGGATGTTTGACCTCTACGAGTGGGACACCTGCCTCGGATGGACATTATTGTTGGACTGCTACTTTGAGCATAACAGGCCTGTCCAACACACCGTTGCTACCATCATCTGGCTGGATGTTGTGCTCATCGCAGGAGACAAATATGACCTCTCCAGTACTGTGTCACACTGCAATGTCACACTTGACTATGCATGCCCATGGTTTCAGGGACAGTCTTAACGGGACTTGTTGGGTTGCAGACACCTTTTGCACTGTGGACACTGTGTACTGGTCCCTACGTGTGCAGCAGGGACTGACATTGTCGCTATATGTTGTACATTCATCTGACATTGTGTTGGTGTGTTTTGCCCATGTGTGTGTCCTGAACCACAGGATACCCTCATCTGTTTAGTTCAGCAGGGGCATACAGCCATGCGTGTGGCACAGGGGGCACACTGGGGAGGTCCTCTTGTCCATGTCGGCTCACCCTCCACTTGGACAGGAGACAAGTATTTGCCACCACACCACTTTACTGCATACCAGCTTTTTGGATTGATGTTTGCCCTCACCAAGGGTGTTACAGTGCAAGTGTGGCATCACTGTGTCATGTTTCAACGTACACGGTGCATGTGCATGTGACTGGATATGTTGGTGCAACACAGCATGGGACAATATGGCTTCTGTGTGGGTTACTGGAACTTGTTTGACCTTTCTTTCAATCTCTATAGACAGGTTATTGTGTTTGTTTACAGTACAGACGTGTCGCTCTACATTGATTTACAAATCTAGCATTGCATGTCTGCACAGTCCTATTTATCCCCTGAGGTTCCGGCACTCACATTGCCCCGTTATATTTGGAGTGTGGGTGTCCATTTTCTTCCTCATTTGTGCATTCCATGTACCGTGATATATGTGTACAGACACTGTATCCACACCACCCATTGCAGGGGACCTTCTGCATAGTGCTATCTCTGCATGTGTCTGCGGTTAATTTTATTTGAATTCGCTGTGTTCATGTGCCTCTTGTACCTGTTACCATTTGCATTTTGCATTTGGCAATTGTTTTTGGTTACATTATTGCCGCTTTGACACCTATATCAGGCATAATGTGGCAGCTGTAACATATATTTCGATATCTGTGTTTACACTTGCTTACTTTTAACAATGTATGCTGTTTCATTTATGTGCCTCCTGTATTTGCACACAGATATGTTTTGGGGTAAAAATTATGACTATTGTGTGTTGGGCCCTCATCATGAACTGCCTACTGTCTACATGCACACATATGTGAATGAGGCATTTGGGACGTGCGCCAGCATGTGGGGGGTGGGGTGCTAATGCATAGTGCACACCATGCACCTACTGCACATTATTTCTCCAGACCATCATCTGTAGACGGCACAGTGACTTTTCTGTGACATGTGGGTTGCTGCCCTGCCAAATGTGTTTTCACTTTTTTTCACAGTTATCCATACACCTTGATATTATGTAAGGCGGTATCTACGCTATGTCTTATGGTTAACCAGAATAAAAATATGTGTTGGACGTACATTTGTCTCTGCTGCTGCTTGACCACACTAACACATGTATTTAGTGATGTCCTGGGCAGGTACATGGCCCACCTGTGCTCACATCCTTGTAGAGTGCCAGCTGTCTATCTGAGAGCCATCTGCCACATCACTGGGTGTTACGGGTTCCCCTACACACATTCCCTTTGAGGTAATATCATTGCATTGTGCTTGCAGTGGTTGTTTGGGATAGTGATTACAGACATATGTTGGCACACCATAGGTTGCAGGTTTGATTCCCACATGGGTTTTTTTCTGGGGGGGTTGTGCTAACCTGATCATGAGCAGCCCACAGATTTGTCACCTCTCCACACACTCTTCCATCTCTTCACTGTACACCACAGTGTGCCCTCTGTGCTGCCTATCCATCACATATTAGCTGTAACATATGTCTCTTTCTTTGTACTGTCCATGTGGGCAGTCCACTTGGGGGATTAGCATTGCTGATCTGGGCCACACCTGTTTGCAGGTTCAATTCTCACATGCTCCTTTTTCTGTTCTGTTCCCTATTTTGGTGGCATATCACAATCTGTAATTCGGAGAAGAGCCACATATACCTAAATGCACACACACAATGAAATGTTATGCATCCCCTGCCACCCTTTGGGTCTAGGTTCTTTCCTCTTTTGCATGCTCTATCCACTGCATAACAGTTCATCGTGTGTGTGCATGTAGTTATATGTGGCTCTCGTCCCGATTACAGAATGTGATCTGGCTGTACACACCAGTTCTGCATGTACATTCCAGCATGGTTACTGTTGGGGGTTGCCCTATCCTGGCAGACAGCAGGCTTTTTGTGTGGTGCCCTGCAGTCTTCTTGCATGCAGCCTTTGCTAATGTACTCACGTTGGTGGTGTAGCCTACCGGTTTGTGCATTGACATTTGTGCTAATGGTCATGGGTTTGATTCCTCTCTGTTCTCTTTAATTTGTATGCCTGTCCTACTCAGCTACTTTTCATTCCTGTAACAGTCATATCTGTGCAGGTCTGTGCTGGTTGGCATATTGTACCCTTGTCGCAGTTGCCAAACATACTTCTGTCCGTCTATGTGTGTCTGCCAGCTATGTGGCGTCCTGCCTTGATGTGCAGGCTGCTACCCCATGTCCTGCACTGGTACACGTTTCTGCATTGTGGCTCTACCTGCTTGCCTCACCTGTGTCTGCTCTGCATGGCACTGCTAACCTTTTGTCCTCCTGTCATTGTACCTATCCTACCACCTCTACCTCCTCTGCTGAACACGTCTTCCCATCCTCTGCCACACACTGTCATTGTTGCACGGTACATTTCCATCACCCTGTGCATCGGTACAGCTGCACACAATATGTTTGTACACTTTACCAGCTGCCACATGGGCTGGCCGCAGATTTGTCTGGTCCATCAGCTCTGATCTACCTCCTACCATCACTTGTGCATTGCCTTTCCTTGTTGCTCTATGCAGTGTTAGGATTAAATCTGTGTTTGGGCCATAACTTTCTGGCTTGTCAGCTTGGGGCACCTTACTGCCCTTGGCCTCCATTTCTTGCGTCACATATAGATCCTTGGGGCATCTTTGGCGGCACCATAGATTCTGACAGCTTATGGTGCGCCTTATATGGTGCCTTGGGGGTTGGCAACCTTTTGTGCCGCCCTCTGGGGCACATTATGACCCGCCTTGGCTGACGTGGTGGTTTATGATGTGCTTTCTGGTGCGCCCTAAAAGGTGCATTAGGTTACGGCACTGGGATGCAGTTATTTTTAGCTGGCAGCACAGATTTTTGGAATGTGTCTGTTACAAGCAGGAAAAGGAATTGCCTTGGGCACCCTTAGGGGTATGTTTACTAAACCCCCGTTAGGTGCGCGCCGCGCTATTGTGCGGGATGCTATAAAAGGAGTGGGCGTGCCAGGTTGAATAAAGCAAACCGGGATTATTCAGGTGCTAATGTGCGCGGCACACTAATGTGCGCCGCGCACATTAGCGCATGAGAAACGCGCGCGGGAAGCATAAGTGGCATGCTGATGTGCAAGCACAGGAACAGAGCCACAGTACAATGGTTAAGACACTGACCGATGGTGCAGGGATCATGGGTTCAATCCCCCACTGTGTCCAATGAAGAAGGCTGGCTGCGGCATTACCTGTTATAGGTAATATTGCAGTCTGAGGCATATGAATTTTATTTTAATTACTGCTACTAGCAAACGCACTCTGAAAGCACTGTAACATAAGGCGCCCCATAAGGTACCCCAGAGGGCACATTTTAAAGTGCACTGTCCGCCAAGGCACCCTAGAATGTTGCTTATAGGGCGCTTTATAGGGTGCCGTATGAGGCACGTCAAGGTCACAGCACTGTTTTTGATGGCAGCAATGTGCAGTTTAACGAATGAAAATCATAAGTAGGTGCGCTGACATGCAAGGAGGAACAGCAGTGTAGCACAATGGTTAAGGCACTGACTGCTGATACAGGGGTCATGAGTTTGCTCCCCAGTGTGCCTAATACATAAGGCTGGCTGAGGCATCAGCTTTGCAATGTACGTATTGTTTCCTGCAGCACTTCATTTGTATTTTATTAATTGCTGCCAGCAAACACGCCCTCGCGTGCCGTAACTGAAGGTGCCGCATAAGGCACCCTATAAGGCACTCCATAGGGCACATTATAAAGTGCACTGTCCGCCATGGCACCCTAAAATGTCCCCTATAGGGCACCCTATAAGTCGCTCCACAGGATAACGTATAGTGCACCTTATATGGACGGTAACCATAAGGTGCCCTATAGGGCGCCCTATAAAGCGCCCTCTGAGGCACCTTATGGGTACAGTACGCTGAGGGTGGTTTTGCTGGCAGCAATAATGTACATTAAAAAGAGATAATGCTTTGGGAAGCCCTATCAAATAACCCCACTGTGGGTTTGAACCCATGACCTCTGGCTCCACAGGCAGTGAAGTAACCAGTGGGCTACAGCTCTATAGCTGCTAGCAAGCCCCTGGCTGGCTGCAGAGGGCCTGCATGTCACCACACAGTCAGTCTGCTGTGGTCACCAGGATAGGGTTAGCCCACCCGTACCCATGATGCACTGCACATGCAAATCAGCTGTCTACAGATGAACACAAGATGGGGTATGCACCCCCACAGCACCTCGGCCTGGTAGGGGGAGCTGACCATGTGTGTTACTGGGACAGACTAGCTACACACCGTCACAATGTACGGATACTGTGCTCACCCTGAGTGTGCGGTGGGGCGCCCAGCACCAGGTCCACAGCACCTTCCATGGCAGAAATAGGCCATGCTGCAGGTCCCCAGCAGTGCTAATGTGTGAGATAGGTAGTTTCTGCAGAAACACCTTGGATATATCTGTATGTCTTAGTCAGGTGTAGCCCCTATGGACCCCTAGGAGGATTATGTACCACCACCCTTCTCCCCCAGGGCTGAGGGTGGTAAACAAGATCTCCCATCAACAGATCCACATTCTACCTCCCTGCAATGGTGGCAGAAGAGGGGACCATCAACCCCAGTCCTGCTGGGGAACAGACACCTACATGGCAGTCAATGCAGCTCTGTACACATCCATAACGCAATAGCAGACAGACATTAGGCCTGGATATGCTAAGCTGCACCCCACCACTATCTGATAGTCTCCTGCAGCAAGCCTTCAGCCGCTGCACCCTGCAAGGCGCTCCATCAAGACACATACCAGCTGCAAACAGTCTGCTAGCTAGTCCATAGTGCATGTTCCTGGTGGAAATGCGTGCACCCAGAACTGGGATGTCAGCATACACAACAAGCAGATAAGTCAGTGACTGGGCCCCAAAAGGAAACCCATAAATATCACATGAGAGAAATACTATATAGCACTATGGGGGTGCCTAGCCATGCCGTGGTCACTGCACAGTCAGGGTGAGAGTGATCTCCCAGCAGGACATGCTGTGGCCACCCTGTCTGTGTAGGTGTTGGCCGGGCACTACAATGTCCCAGCCATTGCCCTATGCCCTGTGCAGATGCATCCTGGCCAGGCCACCCTGTCCGAGCTATACCCATGGTACCTTGCTCCTCATTATGCACATTGGCAGGGCAATACTGGCAACAGTGCTGGCAGTGTGGGCTGTGGAGGGTGTTTGCAGCCACCACACACTGGATAGACAGATACACACTCCCACACCTATGCCAGCATTGTGCTACTATAGAGGAGTTTAGCAGCCCTGGCCACCACACCAGTCCTGGGCACAGTACAGGCATGGATATGGTACGCAATACTGTTGGGGATCACTCCCCAGGGTGGTAAACACTGTCAGGGACCAGACCTGAAGCACACACCACAGACATCAGAAAGATTGTTATGATGGAGCTCAATCAGCAAACTGTGCTTAACGTAGGCATTGCTATCTGCCAGTAATCATAGCAAACGTTAGATAGCTGTGTACCGTATACCCAGGTGTAGGGTGGCATTGCTAAGGTATGCAAGTGCTAGTATTGGGAGATGCACGCAGGGCCCAATGTCCTGCCTCTCCAGGAGGCACTGGCTAATGGGGCCTGTGGGTGTGGGTGTGTCTGTCCCTGTTGGCTGCTGCTTTACGGCAGAGGTTCCCAACTCCAGTCCTGGTGTGCCAAACACTGTTCGGGTTTTCATGCTGTCCCTCATGAATATGCATGAGATACATCTGCATACCATGGGGGTGGTGCATAGATATGCAGCACAGGCATCTTTATTAGAGGCAGCATGGAACCTGAATGGTGTTTGGCTCTCCAGGACTGCATTTGGGAGACTCTGCTCTAGGTAATGCGCCTGTTTATGGTGTCTGTGCTCGGTGGGGTAAAATATAGGCGTATTAACCATACGTATGTTCTCTGCAATAAAGGTTTGTCCTTACTATCACGGTTTAGTTGTGGGAAAAATATGTGGACTGGATTGACAGTAGCCCCAGCTGGGCTTTGAACCTGTGACCTTCTGTTCTTGCACACACTGTCTGTGTGCACTGCACCACCGTGTTGTCACAGATATACTGCATTCCCTGGGGAGTCCATGACTGTACATCCGACAGGGCCTGTTTGTTGCAGTGCATGGCACCCACCTGGACAGGGCTAGGCCATGGTCTGCTGTGGCCACCAGCTGCTGCCACCTCCACCACCAGTACTGCTCCATCCTTAGATTGGAGACAGCATACACCCTGAAAGATCTGTGGCCCTCCAGGACTGCATTTGGGGGAATCTGCTCTAGGTAATGTGCATGTTTCTGGTGTCTGTGCTCTGTAGGGTAAAATAGAGGTGTTTGAGCCATGCTTATGTTCTCTGCAATAAAGGTTCGTCTTTACTATCACGATTTAGTTGTGGGTAAAATATGGGGACTGGATTGGCAGGAGCCCCAGCTGGGGCTTGAACCTGTGACCTTCTGTCTCCAAACACGCTGGTTGTGTGCACTGCACCACCGTGTTGCCACAGAGACAGTGCATTCCCTGATGATACCATGACTGTTTGTCCGGCAGGGCCTGTCTGTTGCAGTGCATTGCACCCACCTACACAGGGCTAGGCCATGGTCTGCTCTGGGCAGCTGCCACTGCCCCCCTCCACCTCCAGTACCCCTGTGCCACCATGCTGACATGCCCTTCTGCTGGTGGTGCTGGTGGTACACAGTCTCAGGCCATCCTGTGTGCGAGTAGGCGGCTGCCTATGGTGCGGGTTCTGGGGTAGGGGTGCCTGCATATCTGTCCGCACGTCCCCCAATCACCGCCTGCCAATGTTCTGTGCCCTTGGGGGTACCTGCTGGGTACTATCCCCTGTGACAATGTGCTAAACACTCTCGTGCCCATGTTGGGCCCTCATCAGTTGCTGTCTGGCTGCTGTTCAGTTTCAGCATTCCTAAGTGCCATCTAGGCATCTGCCTAGTCCACACTGTGCCCCAGCTGCACCACAGCATGTGCCGCCTGCAGCCCTCTGTATCCCCTTTCCCAGCATCTGTCCAGTTGCCCATTCCAACCTGGCTGCCCTGCTGTTGTGGAACATGTGCATGCCATAGGTAACCTGTCCAATGGAGAGGGAATCCCTGATCAGTGCTATTTCACTGTGGGATCATTCACCTTGTATGGGGACGGAGCGTAGACCCTTCTAAAATTCATATTTATTTTTTGCGGCTTTCTTGGGAGTGTTTTTTGATGTTTCCCATTACTATCACTATTTCCCAGCTTGATTATAATTTTATTTTATTTTGTTGGGGTCATTTTCAATGTTTATTTGCACTTTTGTTCCGTGCACATGTATCACACTTATCACTGTTTTGTGGGTTTCCCTGGTTTTGCTGTACATTGCTGACAGAAATGGTTTCTCTTCCCTTTAAATCGGCTCTACCGCGAGGTTTTCACTCGCGGTATTTTTTGCCTTGAATTTCGGCCCCGCTAGTGTGCGGGGAGCCTCTCCCCTCCCACTCTCCACCCATTGACCCCCTTCTCTCCGCCCCTGGGGAGCCTTCCTCCCCTCTCCGGGAGCCTTTCCACGCCTTTATCGCACATTAGCGCGCCGCGCACATGAGTGTGCATTTTAGTGCGCCGCGCACCTGTGCGGGGCACATTTGTGCCCCGTAACGCGACATTAGCGTGCGCTAAGGTACCTTAGCATACGCTAATGTGCGCCACGCACATTAGCGCAGTTTAGTAAACATACCCCTTAGTCATTGGGCCCACTGAGGGATCGAAATTATGACCCCTGTCTCAGCAGTCATTGCATTAACCAGTGTGCTACACCTCTGTTGCTGTGATCACAGGTCAACGCGCGAAGTTAAGGTTAACACGCATTAACATGCCATGGCAACCTCTATCGCACGATAGCCCATCATTGCTACCTTAAGACCGGAACGCCCACTCTTTATATGGCATCCTTCACATTATCGCTGCAACTAGCGCCGGCAACATTAAGACGGTTTAGTAAACATACCCCTTAATTTAGGTACATACAAACCATACAGATGTAACTTTACAAAGGGGGCACAATCCAAGTATATAAAACCCATTTCCACAGTAAAAGCAATGCTTAATCTAAGGAAATAGCTTGGAAAATTACTCTCCTTATCTCCCCTCATCTCAAGTGCCCACTTAGATTGTAAGCTCATTGGGGCAAGGATAGACTATGTCTCAGTTATAAAAATGCTGTAAGTTCCCTTGAGCTAAAACTGGAAGGGGGAAATTCGTAGGACATATAGGATGGCCTTATGATCCCTCAGACCTGGATCTCATCCTGCCATCTTAAGACAGTCGGTAGGACTGAGACAGAATCCTGCTCATACCTGCAAGTTCCTGGAGTGAAGGATGTACACAAAAACATTTCTTATTCTTGTGTCTGCTAGAAATACAGATTCAATCCTTACCTAGGGAAATCAGGGTCTCATAATTCTCCTTCATCACCTCCCTGTACAACTCTTTCTGTCCTTCATGCAAATACCTCCACTCCTCCTGGGAGAAAGAGACAGCGATGTCCTCAAATGTCACCTGCAGCTGAAATACAAACCAGAAACACTCAGGAGCAAGAGAAGGTGCTCAGAATGCCTTAGATTTCAGCTGGAAAGGATGGTGCTTCAGTGTTACATTTTCAATTGCAGGGGGCAGCCACAGGCAGGATCTGTGGGACTCCTGTGGAACTGCCTGTCCCTTGTGATTGAAAATGTGATATTGATGCACCATCTCCACCATCAGGAATGTGTGTGCAGGACCCATGCAGCTTAGTGGATGTTTTGGACGTGTGTCCCCCTGTGAGTGGTCCTAGAATCCATTTCCCCCTTCGGCTCCCAGGTTTGCTAATCTACTATAACTATAAAAATGTCTCAAATATAGGACAAAGAGAATATCAAATGTTACTGTCTGAATAAATCAGCACGTAATAAAACCAGGGCCTGAGCTTTCAAGTCCAACTTCAGAAGCCAAAGTAAATGTCCCCTTCCCACACTAGTTAAATCTAAATTTAGCACAGGATTCAGAAATTCAACTGACATTTTCTGGTGCATCTGACAGTTTCAAAATTCACCCTGTAGAAAAATTAAAGGAAACATTAATGGTGGTACTGTGTGGCAACAGGGAGGTAGATGCTTAGAATGCACCAATATCATAAGCGAGTGAGCACATAATCTCCCTTATGACATAGGTGTACATGCGTTGGAATGCGTGCGTGTAATAAAGACCTAGATGAGAAAATAGGAGCCTGTGTAAATATGCAGTAGGACTAAACAGGGTGCCTTTATCTCCAGGAACAAGCAGGAATGAGTCTTCATATATGGGTACGTCGGTACCGACGGAGCCTGCACGGGAATGCTGCCCAGCTTTCAATCAGAAAGCTTTTGGCAGCATCCCTCGCGCCTGCGCAGTGACTTCCCGCCTTCTCCACAACCTCTCTTCAGTTTTCGTTTTTCCGCGGAGCCGGCAGGACGTTCTCCTGTCACCGCAGAAACTTTTCTTTTTAATTGCTTTAATTATTTTAATTTTTTTGTTTTCTTGTGGTCGCGACTGTTTTTTCCGCTACCACCGGTACACCCGGTGGTTTTTGGGCTAAAATCTGTAAAACTTTTCTTCAGTTTTTTTTTTTTGCCTTATCTCTGAGGCCTACCAGGCCTTTTTTCATTATGGAGCCTTCTTTTCCTAAGAAGTGCATCCGGTGTGGAAACACCTGTTTCTTTTTAGACACCAATAGTTGGTGTCTCAACTGTATGGGTCCTGACCCTTTTTCCCCTGACTTGTCAGGAGATAATCTTGTGAGAAAACCTTCAGTATTTAGAATTTCCCTCGATACCGTTTTTTCTTCGGCATTGAGGGTACCCGGTTTCTCTACTCCACGGAATCAGGTAACCCAAAAACAGTCTGTTAAGACTAGCCAATGCTTGAGTGGTATGTCCCATGCCCAGCATGGTGACGGCTCCGGCCTTACCCTCAAGAACCCATTGGCATTACCCCTGCGGGAGTCTTCGAGCTCCAAAGCGTTAAAGGGGTTTCAGGATGTTCCTGGGGCTCACCCCTCACAGAACATGCCTGAGCCATGCGCGGAGGTGGTATCCGCTTCGAGCGGTACCGAGCCTCCGGCATCGGCACCGGTGTCGAGTACTCTACTCTTCACCAGGGATCATCATCGGGCATCCTCGGTACCTTCGGGACCGATCGATACGCACCGCATTGACTTCCCTCAATCTCAGTCATGCTTTGGGACGGTACCGGCGTCGATCGGTTCCGATACCCTAGCATCGGCATCGGCATCGATGGGTGCTCATAGGGTATCCTCGGTACCGTCGGTATCGATCGATGTCACCCAGGCTGCCTTCGTGGTATCGGCATCGCCGATCCTACCACCGCCGTCAGAACTGTCGAGACATGCATCGCTAGCCTCGCTCTCTTCGATGCCGAGTCTTGAATCGATATCGAGTCTAGAGGACTGCGTACCGACGCATCCCGGAACCGACTCCTGTCGTTTCCAAATACGCTCATGATCTCGGTACCACTACAGCAGTTCCCGATGGCTACTTCACCTGCTAGTCCTTTATCAGCAGCGATGTTGATGCCTGTCCTTGCACCGATGCCTAGTTTGGAACCCATACCTGGCCTTGGTGCAGTACCTTCTCCGTCCTCTGATACTCAGGCTCTTTCTTTGGCCTCACCAAGAATACTTCCCCTAGGAGATCAGTCTTTTCAGGCTTTTCTCCTGGATATGGCAGCCTTTCTTAATATTTCTATCCCTGGTTGTGATCCTACTCATGGCTCACCGGCACAAATGCAAAAATATACAGTTTCCTTTACATCCTGCTCTGCAGGATCTCCTTCTCAGGATATGGAAATCACCCTTACGACTTCCTCAAGTTTCTACTGACCTTGAGGTTAGGTACCGAGTGCCACCCTCTCCAGGATTCCAAAAACCTCAACTTTCTCATCGTTCCCTTGTAGTGGAATCAGCACTGAGAAAAGTTAAGAGCAAGAAGAAGCATTCTTCTTTTCCGCCAGGTCGTTCTTCAAGAACACTTGATGCTTTTGGCCGTCAAGCCTTCCAAAACTCTATGCTGGCTTCCAGAGTGCTCTCCTATATTTTTCATATGAGTCTAACACTCCAGGAAGTCACAGAGCAATTGTCTCTTTTGACCCCTTTTTTACCAGAGCCCAAAGCTGCTGATTATTCCTTGCCCATTAATCACAGTCGGAATATATCCTGGCTCCTGTCTCGTGCTTCTATAGACTCTTTTGAGTCCGTTAGCAGATCCTCTGCTACTGCCATTGCAGCACGTCGCAGAGCCTGGCTTGAGGCTTCAGACTTGAACAAACGGGCACAAACTATACTAGCTCATTCTCCTTGTACAGGGGAAAGTCTTTTCAATAAGGAGGCTTTACGTCAGGTTGCTCAATGCTCCACTGACTCTTTTTCCACTAGAAACCATTCTAAGCCGCCTCCTTCTTCAAAGAGTAGGAAAGGTCCTGCCAAACCTTCTTTCCCTAAGAAAAGAAAGTTTCATTCCTCTCCTGCCCATTATTCGGCTGTACCTGAACAAGAGACGCCTCAACCTAGTCTGCAGTCCTCCAGTTCTGGCCAGTCTCCACATTCCCAGCAACCATAGGGACCGGGAATTGTAACTTACACTTTCCTTCTACATCTTAGAAGTTTTTCAGTGTACTACCCTGTAAAAAAAAAAAAAAAAAACAACTATTTTGTTCAGGGACTACACACTTCTCCTCTTCTTACTCTCTAGAGGAGCAGTTGTGACTATTACCTGATAGTTCTATCCCAACTGAACATCCTTCCTTCAGTTGACTTCCCCATGGGTACGTCACCCTACAACTACTTAAGGACTTCCATTCGGAACTACTTCTCTAACAAGCTCGTTCCCCAGACAAGGATAGATGATATTCCCTCCTTTTTCTTGTCTGTTTTTTCTTTTTCAACACACGACGGTCTCTTTGCTGTTTCCGTCAGCAGCTCTGCCTGCAGGAGTTACAGTAATTCTCTTGCTGGAACTTTATCCAAGTTCCAGTCCCTTGTTCAAATCTTTGTCTACCCTCAGTAGTGATTCCAAGCTGCCTTGGATCCTCCTACTTGTTTAGACTTTCTCACAGTATTCTACCCATCTCCTTTCCTAGGATATGGCAACATACCTGACTTTCAGTCAGTTTGTCTCATAGCTCTCCTGCACAATGCTCTCTGCAATCTTCAGAGAAGCTTTCTACTATGGGGGCCTTGCTGCAGAGCATTGGTCTTGTCTCTGAAGTTCCTCTTTTACTAAAGAAGAACTTATAACCCTTCCTATACCTGAGAGGGTTCTACGCCCCCCCCCCTTTTTTTAAATTGGGGTGTTAACACATAATCTCAGTTCTTCTACGAGAAGATCCAAGACATCCACCATGTCAGTGTTCTGTGGAAATCCCGTATTGATCCTTACATATTCCTATCTTCATCTGTTCACACGCGAACATCACGGATAACTAGTTGGATTGCCTTCCGGCATCCCTCAATCCATGAAAATAGATTCTCTATACATATCCCAAGTGGGATCACCCTCTTGTAGGATGCAGAATCTTTTTCTCTTCTATTCCCCATGTACAATCATGGGGCTGCATGGTAGACATGTATCTCAATCTGTTGTCTTGTATGTAGCATCTCCTTATATGTCTACATACTTATATCATTACTCTGGTGGTGCTAAACCATGCCCCACAAATTTCCATATGTAGATTTATATTTTATGTATATATATATATTAATATATATATATCTATTCAAGTCACATATATATATCTCCCCATATATATGTGTTACATGGGGGGCTTCTCAAGGGTTGGTTAATCGTCTTCACTATCACCCTTACTGTCTATACTACATGTTTTACCTCTTAGAGGTTTTAGACAGTCTATTGCCCTACGTCCCATGCCAAATTATGTTACAGGACGTGTTAAGCCCCAACAACCACTTGGTGCTAACATTTCCCATTTTTTCTTTATGTCCTTGAAGCATCCAGCTTCAATATTTTTTCCTATCTCTCGCCAGCTAGGAAAAACAGTGTACATCTTTATCTTTGAGTACACAGCTGTTTTACTTAGGAATAGGGGTTTTTTCCAGTTCCCCTCTTCCTGCCAGGACTGGACTAGTTCTCCAACTCCGTCAGTCTTCTTCCTTTAGTCCTCAATGTTAATAACTTTATGCCTAAAGGAGTTTTCAGCTTTTTTCCATAAAGCTTTCCATGGAAGACCTGATGTCTAATCCTACCCAGTTAACACCTGGATCGTCTACTACCTCAAGGTCTGGACCTTCATCCTCACTACTGGGAGGTCACCTTGAAGATTCAGCCACTGCTTCTCTAGTAGACTCCATCCTGCTTCCTACTTCCTACACTACAGTAGGTAAGCTGCCTATTTTAAGTGTACATTAAATGTGTTTAATGCTACTCATCATATATACCAAGGACTCCTGTACTCTGTACGACCCTCTAGTCCATGGCTATGCTGTTTCTTTCCTCACAGCTCCTTTATTGTCAACTCCTACCCTCCATCCCACATTGGATGCCGGGGATTCCTGGACACAAAATGCACCCCTGATCCAGGCACTTGCATTTTTATGGGATCTCCCCCTGGCATCTCCAGCTAGGGAGTCCCCATATGTGAAGACTCATTCCTGCTTGTTCCTGGAGATAGCACAGTCACTTACCTGTAACAGGTGATCTCTGGGAACAGCAGGAATTAGTCTTCACAACCCTCCCACCTCCCCTAGGAGTTGCATTCTCTTAATTTCTATCCTTTTCTCTCCTCGCCTTTGTCTCAGCTCTGAAACTCAACTGAAGAGAGGCTGTGGAGAAGGCGGGAAGTCACTGCGCAGGCGCGAGGGATGCTGCCAAAAGCTTTCTGATTGAAAGCTGGGCAGCATTCCCGTGCAGGCTCTGTCGGTACCGACGTACCCATATGTGAAGACTAATTCCTGCTGTTCCCAGGGATCACCTGTTACAGGTAAGTAACTGTGCTTTCTCTGTTATTATTCAGTTTACAAATTAAACAAATAGCCCATTCAGTAAATATTTGGTTACAAGTTTTAAAGAACTACATATAGAATTTTATTATTTACTGGTCTTACTAATTTTGAGCCACTTTGCAAAGCTAGCAACAAAATAGTAAGGTTGATATTTGATGAATATAGCAATAAGTCCATTGATGAACAAATGAGAATTTTTAACTCTAGAGCACAATTTCAATACGTGCGTGTCTTGGTTTGCAGTGGAAGAGCTCCAGGCTGAGGGTATGAGTTTACGGTTCTTTCTTACAGCTGAGCTCGACACTCTGAAAGTGCGACAGATTTGTACTGTGAGCTCTATAAGAGCACACGGAGTTAAGGTACAGAGAGCAGTGAGGACATTTTAATAAATTCATTGGTAGATACTTCTCTGTTCTTGGTATTGAGCTACATTTGAAATATTTCAGATCACAACTTTTCTGTACTTTTGGCTGATTGGAAACAGAAAGGTTTAAACATTATTTTTCATTTACAGAAAGATAAAGTTTTTTAAATTATAGTTTACTCACATTGACACAGTGGATCCCTTTACAGCAACACGAAAATATCAAAATAATCTGAACCATCTAATTCCTTAACATATAGGGGTATCCTACATGGAGTGGCGGGATCACCCCTGGACAAACACATGGGGAGGGGGGGCCTGCACGGAGCAGCAGGTGTACCTACTCGACATCATACTGGGCAGACTAGATGGACCATACTGGTCTTTATCTGCCATCATTTACTATGTTACTATGTTATATTAAGTTAAATCCAGTTAAGTTTACCTACTCAGTTCTATGTACTTTTAAGTTAAATTATTATCTCGACAATCTGATAAGGCGGTATATAAACCAGTTAAATAAATAATAAATTATTAATGTTGTGATCTGAAATTCAAAATCGATCTGCCTTTCTATAGTACTATATATTATTTTTAAATTTAAGCTCTTATTTTCTCAGGGTTCACTCAAACCAAAGTGCAGAAAGGAAAGAAAGAGGCAGAGAAGAAGGAGAATCTAGAGAGATGAGATGAAGCAGAAAGTGAGGGCATAATAAAGCCAGAGGGGAGAGGAACAAGGAAGAAGAGCCTCATTGGCTTTTCTGATTCAGCAGTGTCTGGCACATTTCTTCTGTTTTCTCTATGCAGGGTGTATTTATCAGAGGGTGGATGGCATTGCCTGGCACTGCGTCCCCTGCTACCCACCTCCTGACAGTCTCCTACCTGCTGAGCAGAAAACCCTGCAGCCATTCTCCTGCCCTTCCCACAGCACCAACTCCAGCCCTAACTCTCTGCAGGGCCCCCTAAGCTGCAGCTTTCGGCTTTGTAGGATCAGAGTCCACGCTCAACTTCTCTCCCGTGTTGCAGGATATCAGCATCAGTGCACTGAGTAAGCAACGCCCCTTCCAGGAGGAGGTGATGTCACAAAGGCTGTCCTACAGCTGAAGGCATGGATGCTGGGAAATGTAGTTTTATTGTGCTCTTTAGCTAAAGGGAGACTGCAAATGGTGAAAAATGCAGTCCTCTAATATTTTATTTATTTATTTATTTTTTATATTTATTTTGCATTTTCTTGAATACAATAAACAACAAGAAAACAACTGTAATTACAGTGACTCAAAAGATTGAAAAATCAATTCAAGAAATAAATAAAACACATAACTCGAAATCACATTAAAGAAGGAAAGATAGCCTTCAAAAGAACAAAATAAATTACCAGAAAAAAGGAGACTGGAGAAAATCCAGTCTCCACATAAGGAAGCCATAACCATCCCACCCAATTAATTCCCCACATTTTCCTTAACAGACAAAAATTTCTGGAGCTGAATCACATCCGAAAAGAAATAATTCTGTTCCTCAAAAGTTATTAGACAACGGCAGGGAAATTTGAGAAAAAAAGAAGCCCCTAGTGCTGTGACCCTAGCTTTCAAATCCAAAAATTGTTTACGATGTAACTGAGTGGACCGACCCACGTCGGGGAACACCTGAAGCTTAAACCCACAAAACACCACATCTTTATGCTTAAAATAAGCACGTAATACCCTTAATTTATCGGACTCAGAACAGGATGTTACCACCAAGGTACAACGCTTGGGAATAACATCTAAAGAGTCTTATAAAAACGCAGTTAAGTTCTGGGCAACTGAATCCTCAGGGGGGAGCAAATCCCCTTCAGGATTCGAAATCGCCCGAAGGGCAGGTGAAAAAGAAAACATTTGGGCAATTTCAACAGTTTCTTTCAGTTGGAGTATCTCAGTAAAGTATTTTTTTAACAACAAATCAGAAGAAAGTAAATGAGTGGAAGGAAAATTAAGAAAACGTAAATTCCGAGCCCGAGACTGATTTTCCAAAATCTCAACACGATAAGAAACCGCTGAAAGCTCTTTGACAAGAGCTAAATTACTATCTAAACACAGCTGGACTTGGGACTCAGTCCGGGTAGTCGAACTAATTAAATAATTAAGATGCTGATCGACAACTTTCATTTTGCCGACCACATCAGAAGAAAATTTACACAAAGAAGAAACAGTACCAGACAAGCGAACATCCTGTCCTCTAATATTTTAAATAAAAGCTAAATCTTATTGTGGAGAAAAGGAAGAAGGGGAGGAGAAGAAAGAAGGTAGAAAATGGAAGGGAGGGGGGAGAGAGAGACAGATGTCCATCTTTCCCAGAATGAGAGAAAATCAAAGAATGAGCATGAAGTACTCTCTATAATTTTGGTGATAAAGAGGAGACATAGCAACATAATATATTATATCCTGTCACCAGGCAAGAAATATGAACTGACCCAGAACAAATATGGACCAATACCAAATTTCTACTTGATTTTACCTTAACCTCTGAATCTATTCATAGTATATTTTGAATTGTAGGTTTTTATCTGTTCATTATTATTAGTAGTAGTATTTTAGTATTACTATGCACAGTCTACTAGATATTAGTGACTGGATTTGGTTTTCCGAGTATCAGATCTTTCCTAACGGTCTGAGATACTTAGAGGTATTGTCGTAGGAGATGGGCTGTACTACTATTTGTAGCTGATAGCTGGAAATTTTATTGACACCTAATGTGTTTACGTGGTGGTTTCGGTCTTTGGGGATTGTACCCAGGGCGCCAATTACGACTGACACTACTGTTGTCTTTTTCCTTCACAGTCACCCAATTTAGATTTTTATATTAGGGGCCTGTCCCTTTGCAGAAGTGATCCCCTTATATCCTCCTCTTCTTGTATTACTGCTACTGCTCATCATTTGCATCGTGCTATGAGGCATACGCAGTGCTGAACACATTCATGTAAGAGACAGTCCCTGCTCCACAGAGCTTACAGTCTATTCAAGAGAGACCAACAGAACAAACAGGGGACGAGGCTTTTTTTTAAGGGAAATGATTAAAAACACTTAAGAGTATTAAACAGAATCCAAAAGCAGCCTTGAATAGGTGGGATTTTAGCCTGGATTTGAATAAGCTTCTTGTCAGGTAATGGAATAATCAACGCTTCAAGGAACGGAGGTGGAGGAAGGAAATTAGGCACAGGAATGTACTGTGACTTAACAGATATTTTTCTGTATACCCCTATTAGCACTTTTGCAGTGATCCTCACTAAACACATATGCATTAAACATCTAACTTCCTGCTAATCTTTGTCACTTTCTTTCAAATTCACTTTCTTTCAGACGAGCAAAATTCTTTCCTGCAGCTGCTCCACATTAATTTTTACATCACTCATTCGCCTTACTTATCAAGCAAGTTACTCCTCAAAAGACAGAACTTTCATGAGGGTTGACACCTGTGAAAGAACTTTATTGTTGGCTGCTGTTAAAATTCACTTTTAAATCATTTTTACCTTAATTCTTTTAGGAAACTCTTTAAAATCTAGCAGCTCCTTTAATACATCTCTCTTTTGTCCAGAGCATCCAACTGCTTAGTATAACTGTCACTTTTGTCCCTGACTCGAAACAGCCATTAAATTCCAGTCTGTCATCTGATCACCTGCTTCAGGAGGCAGAGGTCTGACAGAGGGACTCCTTTGCAAGCTGCATTGTCTTTCCAATTTCTCCAGGGGCTTTTTACTTTGTGCACATCATAAGCTGCTCATAAAGATGCAGAACTGTCCCCAGGATCAACCTATGTTAAGAGTAATACAAGAAATCATCACCAGCTGTTAGAGGGTGGAGCACCACATCAGGATCTCTGAAAACAGTGTCCCCAAAGAATCAGTCCTGGCTCCTGCTCTTTTCAACCTTTATACTGCTGATCATGCACAGATCTTGGGGATGAGCCTTAGCTATGTCAGTGCCTTGACCATCCTCCATCCTGGCAGCTATTGGGAGGATTCCTAATACTGTCCATACAGAAGCAGTAAGGGCAAATTCCCTGGTCTCCAGTGATACCATGAGAAGAGGCACATAAACCATGGAATTGGCTGGGGCTGAACCAGGTCATTCCTCTTTCCTCTCCCCATCCATGATCCTTCCTCTAACCTCTCCATCTAAGAAAGAACAAAAATAGATTACTGAAACACAAAGGAAGGTTGTAAAACTACATTATTTTTATCATGTAGAATAAGTGTACATGCTTAAATATACATAATTCCAATTTATGCAAACAGGGCGCATAATTGGTACAGAATTTCAGAAACTGGCACAGAATCTACCCCTGTGAGCTGTGGCAGGAAACTGGGGCTGTGCTTAAGGCTCTGCATATCTGTGTTACCATCAGTGGCAGCTCCATCTTAATACTCAGAAGACCAACTCTTCAATCTTCCACCTCAACAACAGGGAAGAAAAATTCTCCCCATGAGATGCAATGGATTCCTCTGCCAGCTTCCAGCAGCCCAAAAATTTGGGGATAAAATTAGAACTCTCACCTTTCTGTCATCACATCAATATTTATTTATTTATTTATTTATTTAAAGTTTCTTTTATACCGCGCTATTCGACATCAGCGCGGTTTACAGTGAACAGAAATTACACTTCACAAAATTGATCAGTGCTTACAATGAACAGGGCAATACATTAAACAGGTTTACATTAAACAGGTTTCTTAAACAGAGAACATAGAACATAATAAACTATGTACAGAAGGCAACTATATACAAAGCCGCTAAGTGCAGCTATATGATTCCTGATGAGAGCGGAAGCAAGGTGAGATTGCCGCTCTTCGTGTTAAGACTATAGAGCGCATGGGTTTAACGTGTTGACCTGGGATGTAGAGGTGGGTTGGTGTGAGACGGTGTCGGAAACATTGTAGTGAAGCAAGAACAGGTGGTGCTTCAGTGCCTTCCTGAACTGAGAAAGGTCACTGATGGTTCTGATGTCTGTTGGTAGGGCATTCCAACATAATGGTGCGAAGTAAGAGAAGGCTCTGGATCTAGTGGCTTGAGAGCACTTCGTGATTGCCTTAGGTAATACAAGGGAGTTAGAGGCAGTTGATCTCCTTGCACGATTAGGGGGTGTAATTGATATCAGGTCGGTGATAGAAGATGCGGAGTTGTTGTTAATCGCTTTGTGAGTCAAGGTTAGTATCTTGAAAGAGATCCTGGACTGCATCGGAAGCCAATGTAGCTGTTTCAGTATTGGAGTGATGTGGGTTCTCTTGGAGGCTCCATAAAGGATTCTTGCAGCCGAGTTCATGGCCAATTGTAAGGGGTTAATCGTGCTCTTTGGTAGGCCATGGAGGATAGCATTGGCGTAGTCCAAGTGGGGCATTATTAAGGCTTGAAAGACTGAACGAAAGTCATCAGGTTCAAGCAACTGACGCAAATGACGGAGGGTCCGGATTTTATGATAGATAGATTTCGTTACGTTGCTGATGTGAGCCTTCATGTTGAGCTGTTGATCGAGAGTAACCCCTAGGTATCTAACTGTGGTCTTGCAGATGAGCTCAGCGTCACGCACCTTGATGGACCTTGGTGGAGTGAATGCAGGGTTTCTGTTCACAAAGAGGACTTCAGTCTTTTTAAAATTTATCTTAAGCATTTGTGATTTTAACCAGTCTGTAACCGCATCGAAGCACTCGATTAGTGGGGAGAGGTCAAGGAGATCTGTTGAGAATGGCATATACATAAGGACATCATCGGCGTAGACCAGGCAGTTGATGTTAAAAGAGTGGATGAGGTCACAGATAGGCTGCATATAAACGTTGAAAAGTAAGGCGGAAAGGGAGGAGCCTTGTGGCACACCTTTGGTTTGCTGGAAGGGGTCAGAGGTTGAAGATCCAGAACGAACATGTTGCCAACGGTCTCTGAGATATGAGGAACACCAGGAGAGGGCGGATCCATGAACTCCCTTCTCTCTAAGACGTGACAGGAGAACTTCATGATCAACAGTGTCGAATGCCGCGGCAATGTCCATGAAGATTAAAGCAAAACCTTGTCTGATATTGTTTAGGCCTATAGTTAGAGTATTGAACAGGGAAGTCAGTAGGGTTTCGACACCGTGTGACTCACGAAATCCGTGCTGACATGGGTGCAAGGGTGAATTGGAGTCAAGATGATCTTGTAGTTGACGTTGGGTAATCTTTTCGATGACTTTCGAAAGGAGAGGGATGCTGGAGATGGGTCTATACGATTCCATCAAGGAGGGGTCCAACCTGCTGTTTTTAAGAGAGGTCTGATGGAGGTCTGTTTCAGAGCGTGGGGGAAAGTCCCTGTAGCGAACGATACATCCATTATTTTAGCTAGAAATGGGCTAAGATCAGCCCGTAGTGCCTTTATCCAGGAAGCTGGACAGGGGTCGGAGGGTGATGTTGTAGGGTTTATTTTTAAGATGGTATCTTGAATGACTCTGTCATTTGGGGTGGAAAAGGATGAGATAGTGTGTTGGGTCTCGCCTGAGAACTGGCTAGGTGCGGGTGTAGGGACAGTGTAGGGGGTGTTGGCTGAAGTGGGGGGTATAGAGGTTGAATCAAGCTGATTACTTTTGCTTCGTAAGTAGTTGGCGTATTCCTGGGGGTCTAGGTGTGGTGGAGCACCCTGAGAGGGTTCCTTTGATAAGGTTTTCACAATGTGGAAGAGCTCGTGAGGTTTGTTGAGGGAGCGCTGTAGTCTGCCTGCGTAATATTTTTTCATACTGGAGGATATGGATGAGCGATGCCTTGATAATTGTGTTTTGAATGCATCGTGGTTCTCAGTTGTTCTTGAACGTCGCCATCGTCTTTCTAGTTGTCTGAGGAGGAGGAGTGATTTTCTTAACTCTGGAGAGTACCATGGTACATTCTTTTTCTTATGGGGTGTTTTGATAGAGGTAGGAGAGTGGATCACAGCATCTAGGCAGGAGTTCCAAGAGTCGACCATGTCATCAAGGCTTTTTCAGGAGAGCAAATTAGGTTCTGGGTCTTCTTTAGGATGTCTTCTTGGTTAAAAGGGTGAAAGCGTCTGAAGTGCTCTGAGGAGAGTGCATCTGCTGGGAGTGTCTTGGAAGATCTAGGACAGATAGGCATCTGAAACAGGATTAGGAGGTGATTGGACCATGGTACTGTAATTGAATTTAGGTAGGACTGGTGCCAATGGGTAAGAGCTGATTGTGGTGCGAAGATAAGGTCCAGTGTGTTACCTTTTATATGAGTGGGTGTGTTGACCAACTGAACAAAGCCTAGTTCAATGAGTGCATCAGTAAAGGCATTAGTATGGCTGTCTTGAATGGTTGGGAGGTTAAGGTCGCCTAGAACCCAGTTTGGGGTGTATGGGTTTGAAGGGTTACAGGCCATATCAATGATTGTGGCTAAGTCGTCTGGTGAGGAGGATGGTGCTCTATACAGTAAGTTGATAGTGACCTGTTTATTTGTGATGGTCACAAAATCAAGGGTCGATGTGCTGTTTGAGGCTGCAAGCTGGAACCTAAGGTCTGATCTGGATAAGATGAGTACCCCACCGCCACGGCGGTCAGTTCTGTGACATGAGTGAGCTATGAAGTTAGGGGGAACAATCTGGTGGAGGAGCACAGAGTCAGAGGCAGACAGCCAGGTTTCAGTGACACATAAGATGTCGAGGTTATGAGCTGAGAGGATATCTATTAGTGCTGGCCATTTCTTCCGCATTGATCGAGCATTTATTAGAGCGCATTTGAGGTTAGAGGGATGGAGAGGCTGTGTGCTCTGATGGGGGTTGTGCTGCTGTAGGGCAACATAGATCACATGTGGACCAGGTGGGCGCCGTGGTGGTTCGGTTTGGTGGTTAGGGGAGCCAAAAGGTCTATTCACTGGTCTGTGAAGGATTGGGATAGTGTAGTGGGGTAAGGTGAAGGCTAAGGTATCATAAGTTAAAGCTATTAACATATAACACAGGGAGAGGGTAAAGGGGTATGGTGTTGAGCAATATGGTAGCATGGTAGAGGTAAAGCCTGAGCTAGCGTAATAGTGTTAGATAATCTGCGTGTACTAGGAGGTGTTTGAAATATATCTAAACCACAAGGCAGAATAAATGCAGAATAAATGCTCATTTAATTGTAATAGCTAGGACAGTACTAGTGTGCTGTCTATTTAGAATATACTATTAAGCAAGATGTATTACATAGGAGACAGAGTAACTAGAAATAGAATACAATGTTGCAAGGGACTGACTGACTCTAGCAATGTACTCTAGTGAGAGGCCTGCATTGCTATAAGGTATGGAATACAACAGACCTGGTCAGGCGTAATAGGTGGGCTCCGTTCAAATTGAATATAGTGCCCCGCCTAAGGGCCACGCCAAAGGGCCCTCTGGCGAGGTCCTCAGGCGCGGGCCCGACAGGCGCGGGCCCGCCTGTCGGCGGCACGATTTAAATGGAGCTGCTGCTCCCTCCCACAGCCCGGATTGGGCCGGAGTCAGGCCGATGGTCTGGCGCTTCACCTGGGGCAGCGGTTGGCAAAGTGGCAAAGTGGATCAACTTGCTGCGGAGACTGTGCAGACATCATGAGCTGACTTTACTAATTGATGCTCCTTCACCCTGTTTCTTGTGTATGTTCCAGCTGAGTATTAGGTGTTTCCTTGGGGCTGGAGCACATACATCTGAATTCTGTCCTTCATATGTTAAGTGACTGCCTATGACCAACATCAGTTCATGGACTGCACATTTTGCCACATTTTGGCTTAACACAGGTTGGCAGCATTTAAAGAGGCTAAAAATCCAGCAGACCCCTTCCATGACAAGATACCTGTCAACCCAAAGCCTTAAGAGCCACAAACCTTTCTTCAGAGCGGGTTGGGCTTCCTTTCATCATATAATTACCAGAGCCAGAGTTAATGGACCATGAGTGAATAGAGAAAAGAATAATGCTGTGTCAGACTGAGGCAATTGCTGCCCGTCTCCTTTAACCCTCTGAGTCTAGGCTGCAGCAGGTCATGTAAGGACCGGTGTCATGTAAATCATTTGTCTGCTGGTACTGGGCATTTTGATTCCTTTATATACAGCTGGAGTCTTTGTGCTTCAGTTCTCCCCTTCAGAGCTTTAAGAGCATTAATACTGTGTTTTCTGTTATATTATTTTGTGTTATATTTTAAGCATTCTATAATATGGATTTGTATCTTAATTGTAACATAGTTAGATTTGTATATAAATAATATTCAATTTTTTGAGTAACAGATGGGCTAATTGACCTGGATAGCTAAAAGAAATAATATAGTTCCCTTGTCTTTCCCCCCCCCTCCCCCGCCCCCTCTATCCCCACAGACTTAAATAACTACTTCCATCGCCTTGCAGCATCCTGGTACATGTAAAATCTTGGATCTGATTCTAAGGGCAGAAGGTTCTGAAGGGCTAAGCTGTCATTCTGCAAGACGATCACTAGAGACCCCTAAATCAATCATTACTCAGAGACCTCATAATTTGCATAATTCTTGAAAATCTATCTGGTCTATTTCAAACAATCACAGCCCCCCTGTGATTCAAGTTATTTATTATAAAAATGTATGATTTGTTCCATTACCAACATACTCAAAGTGAGATATAATGACCCTCAGATCCCTCTGATTTATGATGAACGGCAGTAGTAGATCCTCCCTCCCCTCCCCGATCATGTTCTGCTCCCTGAGAGATACTGCTGTGTATATTTTCAGTGGATGTAAGGGAAACTTTAACTAATTTTTCATGTTTATTCCTGAAAACCGGCTATGAGGGGATCAATCCTGATATATTAGCAAGGATTAAACAAGAGGAAAAGGTGACTGTTCGGGATCTGCAGGAGTCAGGAGAAAGAGCAGATACTGACTCAAACCCAGGTGAGTAATAATAAATACTGTACTGAGTAACAGGAAACATAGAAACATAGAAAAATGATGACAGAAAAAGACCACATGGCCTATCTAGTCTGTCCTTCCATATCAACAACTACAACAGTCCCCTTTTTTCCTTTAGAGATCTTCTGTGTTTCTCCCATGCTTTTTTAATTCAGATACTGTCCTCTTTTCTACCACCTCCACTGGGAGATTATTCCACGGATCCACTACTCTTTCCATAAAGAAATATTTCCACGTGTCACTCTTGAATCTATCCCCTTTCACCCTCATCCCATGTCCCCTCATAGCATTACTTGCTTTCAATCGAAAGAGGCTCTCCCCCTGTGCATTTAAGCCACGGAGGTATTTAAATGCCTCAATCATATCACCTCTATCGCGCCTTTCCTCTAACGTGTACATATTAAGATCCTTAAGTCTGTCCACATATGTTTTATAATGAAGACCACTAACCTTTTCAGTAGCCATCCTCTGTACTGACTCCATCCTGTTTATATCCTTTTGAAGGTGTGGTCTCCAGAATTGCACACAATACTCCAAATACGGCCGCACCAAAGACTTATACATAGAGGCACTATCACCTCTTTTTTTCTGCTAGCCATTCCTCTCCGTATGCACCCAAGCATCCTTCTAGATTTTGCTGTCGCCTTTTCTACCTGTTTAGCTTCTTTAAGATCATCAGACACAACCACGCCTAGGTCTCGCTCTTCTTTAGTGGACAAAAGTACTTCACCCCTTATACTATATTGCTCCCTTGGATTGCTGCAGCCCAAATGCATGACCTTGCATTTTTTAACATTAAATCCCAGCTGCCAAATTCTAGACCATTCTTCAAGCTTCGCTAGATCCCTCCTCATGTTATCTACACCTTCCTGGGTGTCAACTCTATTGCAGATTTTGGTATCATCCGCAAAGAGGCAAACCTTACCCGACAGCCCTTCCGCTATATCACTAACAAAGATGTTAAAAAGAATCGGACCAAGAATACTGGTAACTTACCCTAGTTACCCTGTTAGCCAAGTTGAATATCCTGTTCATATGTAAACACAAAGTACTATTGGAAATGTGTATGTTCACTGTTTATTGTAAACCGCGCTGATGCTGAATAGCGCGGTATAGAAGAGACTTTAAATAAATAAATAAATAAATAAATAACTTCCTTCTCCTCAGAGTGAGCTCCATTTACCTGTACCCTTTGTCGCCTCCTACTCAACCAATTTCTGACCCAATCAGTAACTTTAGGTTCCATCCCTAGGGTGATCAGTTTGTTTATAAGTCGCCTGTGAGGAACAGTGTCAAAGGCTTTACTGAAATCTAAATACACCACACCTAGGGCTCTCCCTCGGTCCAGCTCCCTGGGCACCCAGTCAATGAAATCAATCAGATTTGTCTGACAAGACCTGCCTCTGGTGAATCCATGCTGCCTCGGATCCTGTAATCCGCTGGACTCCAGAAACCTCACTATTTTCTCTTTCAGCAGCGTTTCCAATAATTTGCTCACCACCGAAGTTAAACTAACCAGCCTGTAGTTTTCAACCACATCCTTACTTCCGCTTTTGTGTAAAGGGACCACATAAGCCTTTCTCCAGTCCTTTGGCACCACTCCCGACTCCAACGAGGCATTGAAAAGGTCAGTCATTGGAGCTGCTAGAACGTCCCCAAGTTCCCTCAGTATTCTAGGGTGTATCCCATCCGGTCCCATCACTTTGTCTACTTTAAGTTTAGCTAGTTTCTCACAAACACAGTCTTCTGAAAATTGTTCAAGGCGCCCCTTGCTTCTGTTCCTGTTTGTGGGTATTTTCTGAGGTCCTGTTCCTGGTTCTTCATCTGTGAACACAGAACAGAAATATTTGTTAAGCAATTCCACTTTATCCTCATCAGCTTCTACATATTCCTCCCCTTCACCCTTGAGTCTGACAATACCACTTTTGCCCTTCCTCTTCTCAGTAACGTATCTGAAAAATGTCTTATCTCCCCCCCCCCCCCCCCATTTTATTGCATTGGCTATTTCCTCCTCTTTTTGAATCTTTGCTTTCCTGACTACTTTGCTAGCTTCTCTAAGTTTTTCCAAATATAATTGCCTGTCTTCCTCTCTTTGTGATCTCTTGTATTTCATGAAGACCTCCCTCTTTTTCTTCACCTTTTCAGTTACTTCTTTCGAAAGCCATAGCGGTCTCCTTTTCCTTTTACCTTTATTTACCATTTTAACATAAAGGTTGGTTGCCCTTAAAATATGCCCTTTTAGTTTTGCCCGCTGTTTTTCTACATCCCCCAGCTATTCCCATCCCGCTAACGAATACCTGAGGTATTGGCCCATCTTGGCAAAGTTAGTCTTCCTAAAGTCTAAGACCCTCACCTTTGAATGGATTCTAACAGCCCTAGTCCTAATACTGAACCACACCATCTGGTGATCACTGGATGCAAAATGATCTCCCACTATAACATCAGAAACACTTTCACCATTGGTAAGCACCAAGTCCAGTATGGCCCCTGCACGTGTGGGGTCTGTTACCAATTGCCTGAATAGTTCTCCCTGTAGAGAATCCAGGATCTCTTTGCTTCTAGATGATACTGCAGCAGGAATGTGCCAATCAACATCTGGTATATTGAAATCCCCTATCAGTAGCACTTCCCCTTTCCTAGCAATGCTGCGTATGTCTTCAATTAACTCTCTGTCCACCTCTTCCTCTTGTGAGGGAGGTCTGTATATCATGCCAATGAAAATAGACTTCTGTTTACCTCTTTCTAGTTTAGCCCACAATGCCTCCTCTCTTCCTTTTAAGCTCTGTAATTCCAAAGCTTTAATAGTATTTTTTACATATAGTGCCATTCCTCCTCCCCTTCTTCCTGTCCAGCTGTCCTTTCAGAGATAAAGCAGTTAAATCTCTTTAAGAGTGTTCAAAATGTGCTGTTCCAAGTCCTGTGTGTAGTTAATTGGGGAGGTGCCCTATAAAGCAAGATTGCTCACTAGGGGTGGATGGGAGTTTGTGGGGGTGGGGTAGGGAGGGAACTAACAGCTGATGAGGTGTCAGTAACTTCAAAGAGCTGAGAAAGATACTAAAGCAGAGTTTTAAACCTACCCCACTAAACAAAATATTTCCCCTTTTAAACTAAAGCACCAAAAAGAATGTAACTTTGTTTTAAAGATGTACCAAAATCCTTTTAAGAGCTCCCAGACAGAGAGCTAGTAATTTAAAAAGCCACAAGCTCTTACCTTTGCTTGAAATGTATAGCCCCTTTTAGAAAGATGGCAGGAAACCTAAAACAGTGTATAGAGGCAACTCCCAGGGGTGGAGGGAGGCTTGTGAGGTCTGATTCCTACTGTTCCCGGAGAACATCTTTTACAGGTGAGTAACTACACTTTCTCCAGGAATAAGCAGGAAGTCAGTCCTCACATATGCTCCAGGCTGCCAAAGTCCCCTAGCTCCAGGCTGCCAAAGACCAAACTATGACAGCATCAACGGCGACCAGCCGGGTAGCCGTGAGTTGCAGAAGGTGAGTCCCCACAGAGAGACTCCACAAGGCCCTGTTTATTTATTTATTTAGCTGTATTTATATTCCGCTTTTCACCGGGTCAAAGTGGTCAATTGGGGGATACATTTAACACGAAGGGATATGACACACATACGTTAATACTTACAGGGAACATGGGCAATGGAGGGTTAAGTGGCTTGCCCAAGACCACAAGGAGTGCCTATAGGACTAGAAATCCCAGTCCCTCCGTGCCCTAGTGTCCAGTGACATTATCACTCTGGTAGCCTGAACACAGAAGGGTCGGAGGGCAGTTGTTGCCTACACCCTGAGAATATTACAGAGTACTGCCTGGCCAAAGGCACTGTCCCTGCGGGACTCAAACTTCAGGCAGCAGTGAGCTGCGAGTGTATGAATTGAAGACCATGTGACAGCTTTGCAGATTTTCGTCACTGGCACTGAGCAGAGGTTGGCCACTGATGTAGCCATCACTCTCACGCGATGTGCTGCGATCTGATGCTCAAGGGAGAGGCCGGCTTGCTCATAGGTGAGTGCAATATGGTCTGCCACCCAAGTGGACAGGGTTCTCTTGGTGATAGGGAGCCCCAGTCTGTTGGGGTCATAAGACACAAAAAGCTGAGGAGCTTTTTGATGGGCCTGGGTCCGCTGCAAGTAGAAGGACAGGGCCCGTTTTCAATCCAGTGTGTGCAGGCAATAGTTGCTCCTTACCAGCATGAGATCATGGGAAGAAGGTGGGGAGGACCACCTCCTGGTTGAGGCAGAAAGAGGACACCACTTCAGAAGGAATTTGGGGTGTGTGCGGAGCACCACCCTGTTTTTATAGAACATAAGATATGCCATACTGGATCGGACCAAAGTCCATCAAGCCCAGTATCCTGTTTCCAATAGTGGCCAATCTAAGTCATAAGTACCTAGAAGATTGCCCAAAAGACACAGGTTCCACAATGCTTGTACTGGGTCAAGCAGTGATATCCCGGGTCCCTTTTAATAATGGTTTATGGACCTTTCCTCCAGGAACTTGTCCAAACCTTTTCTAAATCCAGTTGGAACACATTACCCCCACGCTGCTTGCCCACCACTGGCTACCTATTCAAAGCCACATTAATTACAAAATTCTGGTATCTACTTTTAAATTAATAAATGACATTGCCCCTTCACACCTATCCATCCTCGTCGCAAAAGAAACACACAATCGAAACAACGCAATCGGAATAAAAACAAACTGGTTATACCATCAGACTTCAGGAAATCCAGAAAGATAACAAGCAACAAAGCATTTTCACATGTCGCCCCAAACCTTTGGAATGCCCTTCCGGACAACCTTAGAGAATTAAAAGACCTCCATACATTCCGCAAAGAACTAAAAACTCACCTATTTTCCATCCATTTTTGTAAACAAGCAGAGTGCAATAGTGCAATCCCTCAGACTCAACACCCTCATCCACATAAACTCCACTATGAGAAACACTTTCCTCCACTCTACATGAGCAGTAAATAGTTAATGAGGAATTTGTAACCTCATTTGTGTATATAGTTTAATTTTTTCTTCAGTTATGTATATACTTCCACATTGTTCTATGTAATTTAATATGTATATTGTTACCCATACGATTCAAAATGTTGTTATCTGTAAACCACGATTGATCTTTTTGGAAAACACGGTATAAAAATTTTAATAAAATGAATAAATAAAACAACACAGTTTCCCCAAAAGACACAGGTTCCACAATGCGTGTATTGGGTCAAGCAGTGATATCCCGGGTCCCTTTTAATAGTTTATGGACTTTTCCTCCAGGAACTTGTCCAGACCTTTTTTAAACCCAGCTACACTAACAGTGGAGTAGAGGAGTGGCCTAGTGGTTGGGGCAAAGTACTTCAGGCCGGAAGGTCAGGGGTTCAAATCCCACTAGAGGACAGCAACCTTGGGCCAGAAGGACTGGGGTTTCTAGTCCCACAGGTGCTCCTTGTGGTCTTGGGCAAGCCACCTAACCCTCCATAGCCCATGTTCCCTGTAAAATAGTTATCTCCAAGTTATAATGCCCTGTTCAATGTAATTTCAGTTTGTACAATGTAAACCGCACTGATGCAGAATAGCACGGTATATAAGAGAATGTAAATAAATAAATAACAGGTTTTACTACATTCTCCGGTAACAAATTCTAGAATTTGATTATATGTTGAGTGAAAAAATATTGTCTCTTAATAGTCTTAAATAGGTTACCCTGTAGCTTCATTGCATGGCCCCTAGTCTTTCTATATTCTGATGATGTAAACAATCGATCTACGGTTACCCGTTCCACTCCATTCATTAATTTATAGACCTCTATCATATCTCCCATCAGCTGTCTCTTCATAGGGGAATTCTTCCATCCCCTTTACCATTTTGGTGGCTCTTCTCTGTCCCTTATCTAATAACGCTATATCCTTTTTAAGATACGGCAACCAGAATTGCACACAATATTCAAGGTGTGGTCGCAACATGGTATGATACAGAGGCATTATAATATCCTTTGTTTTATTTTCCATTCCTTTCCTTATGATACCTAGCATTCTATTTGCTGTCTTGGCCGTCGTTGCACACTGGGCGGAGGGTTTTAACATGTTATACACAATGACACCTAAATCTTTTTCCTAGGCGGTAGTTCCTAATGTGGAACCTTGCATCGTGTAACCATATTTTGGGTTGTTCTTTCCTAGGTGCATAACTTTGCACTTGTCCACATTAAATTTCATCTGCCATTTGGATGCCCAGTCTTCCAATTTATCAAGATCCTCTTGCAATTTTCCACAATCCTCATGGGTTTTAACAACTTTAAATAGTTTTGTGTCATCTGAAATTTTGATAACCTCACTCGTTATTCCCATTTCCAGGTCATTTATGAATATGTTAAAAAACAGCAGACCCAGCACAGATCCCTGGAGTACTTCACTATTCATCTTTCTCCATTGGGAAAATTGGTCATTTAGCCCTGCTCTCTGCTTTCTCTCTTTTAACCAGTTCCTGATCCAGAATAAGTACACTGCCTCCTATCCTATGACTTTTTAGTTTTGCCAAAAAATCTCTGATGAGGGACCTTGTCAAAGGCTTACTGAAAGTCCAGATACACTATATCAACTGACTCACCTTTGTCTATCAGTTTATTCACACCTTCAAAAAAAGATAACAGATTAGAAAGACAACATCTTCTTGTCTAAAGAAGTGTTGGCTGTCTCCCATTAAGCCATGACTATCTACATGTTCAATAATTTTGTTCTTTATGATGGTTTCTACCATTTTTCCCAGTATTGACATCAGACTCACCGGTCTTTAGTTTTCTGGATCACCCCTGGAACCTTTTCTAAAATTTGGTGTTACATTGCCCATCCTCCAATTTTCAAGTATTACAGGTGATTTTAATGGACAGTTCACAGATTACTAATAGCAGGTCTGAAATTTGATATTTCAGTTCTTTCAACACCCTTGGATATATATACCGTCCGGTCCAGGTGATTTGTTACTCTTCAGTTTATCAAATAGTTGTAATACATCTTCCTGTTGTATCAATATTTCTTTTAATTTTTCCATAATAAAGACCGAAGCAAAGAATTCATTTAGTCTTTCCATTATGGCGTTGTCCCCTCTTGTTGTTGTTGTTAAGTGCCGTCGAGTCGGAGTCGACTCATGGCGACCCTCTGGATAGCTATCCTAAATTGTGTTCGGTCTTCAGTCAGGCGGCTCATTGTTGACAGACTGGTACCCATAGCTGCTATTATTGTATCGATCCATCTCATTGCTGGCCTTCCTCTTTTGCGTTGACCTTCTATCTTGCCAAGCATGATGTCTTTCTCTAATGATCTCTCTCTCCGCATGATGTGTCCAAAGTATGAAAGTTGAAGTCTTGTCATCTGAGCTTCTAAAGAAAGCTTAGGTTTGATCTCCTCTAGTACCGACTGGTTTGTTCTTCGGGCAGTCCATGGTATACACAGTATTCGCTGCCAGCACCATAATTCAATTCTGCCAAGAGCAATGCGTCGTTTGATTTCTTGACTGCTTGTTGCTTCTTTGTTGATAGTTGATCCAAGTAGGTTAAAGTTGTTCACGATTTCAATTTCTTCTCCTTCAATGATGAACCTTTTGATTATGCCAGTTGTCATGATCTTTGTCTTCTTTACATTAAGGTGCAGGCCCATTTTGAGACTATGTTCTTTGATTGTGAGAAGCAAATGTTTCAGATCAGCTTCACTTTCAGCCAGTAATGTGGTATCATCAGCATAGCGAAGCTTGTTGATGTTTCTTCCACCAATCTTCACACCTCTGTTGTCTTCATACAATCCTGCTTCTCTGATGATTTGTTCTGCATATAAATTAAACAGGTAGGGGGAAAGTATGCAGCCTTGTCTTACACCTTTGCTTATTTTAAATCATTCTGTTTCTCCTTGTTCCGTTCGAACTGTTGCTTCTTGATCAATGTACAGATTGTGGAAGAGTACAATCAGGTGTTCCGGTATACCCATACTTCTTAATGTGGCCCAGAGTTTCTCATGGTTTACACAGTCAAAAGCTTTGCTATAGTCGATAAAGCACAAATAGATATCCTTTTGGTATTCTTTAGTCTTTTCAAGGATCCATCTCACATCCTCAATGATGTCTCTCGTTCCTCGTCCTTTCCTGAACCCTGCTTGCACTTCAGGTAGTTCTTGTTCCAGGTATGGTTGTAGTCTCTTTTGAATAATCTTCAGTAGAATATTGCTGCCATGTGGGATCAGAGCGATTGTGCGATAATTTCCACAGTCAGTTGGATCACCTTTCTTTAGTATTGGTATAAACACAAATCTTTTCCAGTCAGCTGGCCATGATGTTGTCTTCCATATTTCTTGGCAGTGCCTTGTAAGTACGGTAACAGCTGCATCAGATTGCTGTAATACTTTTACAGGAATGCTATCAATGCCTGGTGCTTTGTTCTTTGATAAGGCTTTCAATGCTGCTTCAACTTCTTCTTTCATCACCAATGGTTCCCGATCATAAGGTACAGATTGAAACGGCTGTTGGTCCACTTGATCTTTATCATATAAAAACTCTGTATATTCCTTTCATCTTTTCTTGATCTTCTCATCATCATTCAACATAGAACCTTGAGCATCTTGTAACATTCCAATTCGAGGCTGGAACTTTTTCTTTAACTCTCGTAGCTTTAGGAAAGCCGATCTTGTTCTTCCTCTAATAGTTTCTGCTTCTATTTCCTTGCATGCATCATTGTAGTACTTTTCCTTGTCCTGTCTTGCTGCACGTTAGAAATCTCTGTTGAGTTATGTGACTGTCTTTCTTTCTCCACTGGCTTTAGCTTCTCTGTGTTTCTGGGCAATTTTCAGAGTTTCTTCTGTCATCCATTTTGGCCATTTTTTCTTTTTCACCTTTTGTAGAGACTTCTTGCTTTCTTCCAACACAACCTTCTTGATGTCATTCCATAACTCTTCTGGAGCTCTATCATTTGTATCTAAAGCAGCAAATCGATTTTGCAGGCAGTCTTTAAATTCTAGTGGTATATTCTCAAGGTCATATTTTGCTGAATTCATGAGTGGTTTGCTCTTTTTCAAACTTAGGTTGAGTTTGTATACTATTAGTTGATGATCTGTACCATAGTCAGCTCCAGGTTTTGTCTTTGTTGATGTTATAGAGCTTTTCCATCATTGACTTCCACAGATGTAGTCAATTTGATTTTTATACAATCCATTGGGTGAAGTACATGTGTACAGTCACCGCTTGTGTTGCTGGAAGAAGGTGTTTGAGATGAATAGATCGTTGGTCTTGCAGAATTCTATCAGTCTTTCTCCAGCTTCATTTCTGTTGCCAAGCCCATATTTCCAACTACTTTGTCGTCTTCTTTGTTTTGTGGGGCCCTGTATCCCACAACACATGTTTTTTTAGATATCACCAATTACCAATTAGCAACAAATTACTCAGACTACAAATTGCTCGAATACAATGCCCTTTATTCGGGTACCAAAACAAACAAACAGCAACTGCTTTGAGCAAAAGTCTCTGTCTGAGAAAGGTGGTGGACAGTCCACTTCCCTTACCGGAATTGGGGAGCAGACTGCCCACTGAGTTATGGAGCCATCCCCTTATATAGATATTCTCTGTCACAAAAACTTCTAAAAGTTCTGATGTCATCCTCAGAAAGTCAGAGTTACTTGCAAAGAAAGAAAACTCTGCTAGAACTCCTTCTCTGAGGCCCCCTCCCACGAATAATGCCAATTATGCCTTAGGGCCGCACTCCCTACAGCTGGTGCTCCCAAGGTCTTCTGGTCTTTGCTTAATTGTGTTTCTTATCTGAGCTGTGGAGCAAATCTTTCCTGCATTCCTTTGGCCTGTTTATGGTCTTTTCATCTCCTGGTGCTAAATGACATTTTCTTTTCTTCAAGGCTGAAAGTATGTTTTCTGCTAATTATTTCTCTGAGCCTGACTTTGTGTACTTCTACTCAAAGCAAGGCCTCCAGACTACAGCAGGCCGCAAAGCTCTCTTGTAACATATACTTTCTTAGATAGCTCACAGGACATTTTCTTTTCTTCATCGTGCAAACTGCAGGCAGGCCATGATTACAGTCACAGATAGCAGCTGAAGGAGCAAAACTATCCCTAAGCCAAAAATATCCCAACAGTTGCCAACCTTTGCGTTCCAGTCACCCATGACTATCAGGATATCCTGTTTGCACGTTCTGTCAATTTCAGCTTGTACTTGTTTATAGAACTCTTCAATTTCATTCTTTTCTGCAGCTGTTGTTGGGGCATATACTTGAATTATAGTTGTGTTGACAGGCATTCCTTGTAGATGAATAGAGATTAAGCGTATATCTCTCTGTCCCCTCTTAGTGCCCCTTTTTCCCCTCCAACTGACTCTCTCACAGGTATTTTGCTACAAATTTACTTGAAAAAGTTTTTATCACATGTTTTTGCTTCCACAGCAAGCTTCCTCTCAAATTCTCTCTTTGCCTGCCTTATCAATGCCTTGCATCTAACTTATCAATCAAAGTTTAACAAAAAAACCTCAGCTCAAGGTAAAAACCACAAGAATAAAAAACCTTGGCAAAAAAAGTGAAAGAAGGAAACTTCCTCGTTTTTTAATACATACTTAGCTATTATAATTATTTTCTTTTTGTCGGAACCGTCAAACACAAGGAGAAGGAACTAGACCTTCCCCCGCTGTGACCGTTACATCATTATTGGCCGATTTTAAGTTTGCATTCTTGCTTTTTAGATAAACGGTTGGTGATAGCATATAAAAGGGGTCCCAACATAAGGGATATGGTAGTGAAAACCACATTCCCTTTGGATCGCCCTCAATCATTTCATTCTGATCCTGGTCATTACAGTTGTGGCTCTTGTGGCTTTTGTCAATAGGCTATACAGGGCCCAACGTGGACGGATTTTCATACTTCTAAGATTTATAAATCAAAATGGTCAACAGACTGTAACTCAACCTTCATGGTTTATTTAATTTCCTGTTCATGCCCACTATATTATGTGGGCTGGACTACTAGGAAGATGCGGGTTCGCTTAATGGAACATGCTTCTCGTTTCCAGACTCAAAATCGATCGGCACCGATGGTCGAACATCTTTTGGAAAAAGCACACACTTTTGACCAATTAACTTGGAGGATACTTGATGGAGTCCCAGAGGATCCAAGAAGAAGAGACCGAATTTCAAAGTTACAAAAACTTGAACAACGTTGGATCTACAGTTTGTGTACGATTTCCCCAATGGGCTTGAATACTGCTTTGGAGTGGCACAGTATGCTTTGATTGGCTCATTTTTAATATAATGGTTACTTCTATCGGATTTAACCAATGGGAACGGGGGCTCCCCTGCCTTATGGGGTTTCCCCGCTGTTCCATTGGTGGCTTTAGGGAATCTTCCGATACAATGGTCCAATAACAAGTTTTTGCTGCTTGTCACATGTTCACCCTTGTTTACGTCACACGCCGATTCTTCAAAGTGAAGATTTTTTGTTGAGGTGATACATTGAAGCTTATGTGACTGCGAGATTCATTCAACCTGAGGCAGGATCAGAATTTGTTCTGATCCGAAACGGGGCCACATCATTTTTCAACTTTCTCTCGGCGGTCCTTTTTTAAGCTCACGAATAATGAACACACAACGTGAATAAGCTAAGTAAAAGATTTTTCATTGTGAATAAAAATGATTAAAAGGAATAGTCACAGCGGGGGGAAGGTCTGGTTCCTTCTCCTTGTGTTTGATGGTTCCGACAAAAAGAAAATAATTATAATAGCTATGTATGTATTAAAAAACGAGGAAGTTTCCTTTTTTCACTTTTTTTGCCAAGGTTTTTTATTCTTGCATCTAACTTGCCAGTGCTTGTGCTGTTTCCAGTTTTCGTCATTTGGCTCTTTTTTCCATTTCCTGAAAGATACTTTTTTGGCTACAACAACCTCTCTGACCTCACCTTTAAACCATGCCAGCAGTTTTTTGGACTTCCTTCTACTTTTCTTAAAGCTTGGAATACAGCTGGACTGGGCTTTCAAATAGTATTTTTAAACAACACCTAAGCTTGAGGTAAGTCTTAGCAACTGCTCCTTTTAGTTTCTTCTTAACTATTTTCCTCATTTTATCATAGTCTCCCTTTCGAAACTTAAAAGATAGTGCTGTGGATTACCTTATTTCCTTACCATCCCTCCTCCATTAATTAAAGCAAATCGATAATGTTATGATCGCTATTGCCAAGTGGCCCCAACACCCTTATCTCTTGCACCAGATCTGGTGTTGCACTAAGACTAAGTGCAAAATGGCTTCCCCTCTGGTCAGTTCATGAACCAGCTGCTCTAAGAAGTAGTAATTTATTTCATCTAGAAACTTTATCTCCCTAGAATGTCCTGCCGTGACACTGTCCCTGTCAATAACAGGGTAATGGAAATCACCCAGTATTATTATAGTTCTGTAACTTTTGTTAGCTTCCCTGATTTCTATGAGCATTTCATCATCCATTTGTTCATTCTGGGCAGGCGGTTGATAGTACACCCCCACTGCCATTGCCTTCCCCTTTTTATGTGCAAAACTTTAATCCTTTGTGACTCAATGCCCTCTCTAACATAGAGCGCAACCCCTCCACCAATTTGATCAGCTCTATCATTACAATATAGTTTGTACCCAGGTATCATAGTGTCCCACTGGTTGTCCTCCTTCCACTATGTCTCTGAGATACCAATCATATCTAATCTCTCATTTAGTGTTATATATTCTAACTCTCCCATCTTATATTTTAGACTTCTAGCATTTGCATACAAGCATTTTAGAGACTGCATTTTATTCATATTAATGTGGCTATCGGTAGGCAGGGGTAATTTTGAATCTTTAAGCTCTGTCTGCTTTATACTCAAGGGCATTTGGGCTACTTTTGTATTTCCTGGAACTTCTCTGTAGATATGCCCTAACTTCATTTTTTTGGTAGTATCCTTCAAGGATTCATTGTTCTGAACCATGCGCTCTTGGGCGACTGTGCGCTCTCCCCTATTATCTAATTTAAAAGCTGCTCTATCTCCTTTTTAAAGGCTAATACCAGCAGCCTGGTTCCATCCCGGTTAAGGTGAAGCCCATCCCTTCGGAAGAGCCCCTCCTTTCCCCAGAATATTCCCCAGTTCCTATCAAATCCAAACACTTCATTCTTGCACCGTTGTCTCATCCACGCATTGAGACTCCAGAGCTCTGCCTGTCTTTTGGGTCCTGCGTGTTGAACGGGAAGCATTTCGGAGAAAGCTACCCTGGAAGTTCTAGATTTCAACTTCCTACCTAAAAGCCTAAATTTAGTCTCCAGAACCTCCCTACCACATTTTCCTATATCATTGGTACTAACATGTATCAAGACAGCAGACTCCTCCCCAGCACTATCTAAGACTTTGTCTATGTGGTGCATGAGATCCGCTACCTTTGCACCAGGCAAGCATGTTACCAGGCGATCCTCATGTCCACCAGCCACCCAGCTATCTACATGCCTAATGATCGAATTACAAACTATAACGGTTGTCCTAACCCTTCCCTCATGGGAACATGGCCCTGGAGAAATTTCCTCGGTGCGAGAGGGTTTTACATCACCTGGAGGACAGGTCCTAGCTACAGGATCACTTCCTGACATACCAGGGTGATGCTCTCCTGTCACAAGACCTCTCTCCTCCATGGCAACAGGGATGCTGCCAGACTGGAGGTGGGACTTCAGTACTATATCCCTTTAGGTCTTGTCTTGTACCTCTCTGTCTTCCTTATGTCCTCCAAGTCTGCTACTCTAGCCTCCAGAGATCGGACTCGTTCCCTGAGAGCAAAGAGCTCCTTTCACCTAGTGCACATGTAAGACCCCTCATCAACTGGGAGAAAATCATACAGGTGACACTCAATGCAAAAGACTGGAAAACCCCCATCTCTCTGCTGGACTGCTGTCTGCATCTTAGATTTAAGGTTGTTTTTAGGTATTTAAGTTCTTTATCTACTAAGGGTTAGTAGTGATACTTATACTAATAAAACTATACCTAATACGTTTAATGTATTTTGTTCACCTCGTATATGGTGGATCTGGCTCCAGGGCCGGAGCTCGCTTCCTCTCTGAGCGGATGTAAGGGCCACTATGAAGGCCACTTTCCACTGGAAGATTGAAAGGGGCTAAAGCTACCTTTTCAGCAGCCATGCTGTTAGCGTCAGGGACACCACATTGGGGTGCAGGAGGGAGCCCCCCTCCTAGGACAGGAGGTCCATGGCCAGGTCCAGAGGAACTGGGAGTGCCACCAACAGATGGCAACAGGGGAAACCAGGGTTGTCTGGGCCACCTAACGGCAATCAGGATTACTGATGCCCTGTCGCTCTGAATTTTGAAGAGTCCTAGCAACCGGGTGTGTGTGTGTGGGGGGGGGGGGGGGTCAGTGGGAATGTATAGAGTAGGCCCTCAGCCCACGAGATTAGGAAGGAATCTGCCAGCACCCTCTGCGGGTGCAGCTGACGGGAGCAGAAGTTGGATAGTTGCATGCTGACCAGAAAGGCAAATGGGTCCATCATTGGCCTGCCCTAGAGGTGGAAGAGCTGTCTCGTTCCCATGGGATGCAAGCGCCACTCATGAGGACGCAGGACTCTGCTCAGCCTGCTCACTAGGCAGTTGTCCTGGCCCAGGAGGTACACCACTCACATGCTGTGGGGTGCTGCAAAGGAGAGAAGGGCCACCGCCTCCTGGCAGAGGGAGTACGAGCCCGTTCCCCCCTGCTTTATGATGGAAAAACATGGCAACCTGGTTGTCCGTCTGGATCAACAACGGTCGATGACGCAGGTGGTGGCGCAATGCTCATAGGCTAGGAAGATTGCCCGGAGCTCCAGGAGATTGATCTGTAGGAGGGACTCCTCTGGAAACCAGCTGCTCTGCATGCACTGGTCTCTGCAATGCGCTCCCCAAACCAGGAGAGAGGCATCTGTGGTCAGGCTTCTTTACGGTGCGGATGCCTGGAAGGCATTCCCACCTGGAGGTGGCACAGGTTCTGCCACTAGTTGAGTGAGTCTGCCAGCTGGCGGGTAACCCTGATCCTGTCTCGCAGCTGGCCTATGGTTTGAGTCCATTGTGAGAGTAGGCACCACTGAGCTGTTTGCATGTGTAAGCGGGCTGAGGGCATGACGTGGATTGTCGAGGCCATGTAGCCCAGTAGATGGAGGAGGAGACACGCCGGGACTGACCAGCAGCACTGTACCTCTCCTACTAGTTGCTGGAGACGTTTTGCCCTTTCTCTTGGAAGGACAGCCCTTGCCTGCAGCATGTCCACCTATGAACTCCAGACCCTGAGTCAGGGAGAGATGGGATTTGTGGTAGTTGATGATGAACCCCAGGTGCTGCAGGAGGCGGGATGCCCGTCCTGTGGCCTGGCTGGCCTCCAGGGCCGTACTGCCTCTGATGAGCCAGTCATCCAGGTAGGGGAAGATGAAAGCCCCTTGTAGGCACAGGTAGGCGGCTACAACCGCTAGGCACTTTGTAAATACCCTTGGCAAGGAGGCCAGGCCGAATGGGAGTACCCTGTATTGGTAATGCTCTCCTTCCACTACGAAATGCAGGTACTCCCTGTGGGAGGAGTGGATCAGGATGTGGGTAGATGCATCCTTCAGATCTAAGGAGCACAGTCAATTAACCTGGTGGAGGTAAGGCAGCCGTGTTCCAAGGGAGAGCATCTTGAACTCCTCCCTCACCAGAAACTTGTTCAGGTTTCACAGGTCTAGTATGGGCCTGAGGCCCCAGTTCTCTTTGGAACAAGGAAGTACCTGGAGTAGAAGCCTTTTCCCCATAGGTGCTTGGGAACAGGCTCCACTGCACTGTCCCTGAGTAACATAGTAACATAATATATGACGATAGATAAAGACCAGTATGGTCCATCTAGTCTGCCCAGAATAGATCTGTGAGTTCTGAGAGCAGCAAGATCTGGTGGAGGAGAGGTCACACTGGCTCTCGTGGGAAGAACCTGGGAGGTACCTGCTGTAGACGAAGGAGGTATCTCTCCCTTACAACTTGCAGAACCCACTAATCCGAGGTGACCCCAGCCCACCTGTAGGCAAAGAGTGCCAAGAGGCCCCCTGTGGCTGGGGGGAAATGGTCTCCCAGGGAAGAGGAGGCCCTACCTCAGGAAGTAAAAGCTCATCTGGGTTGGGTGGAAGTTGGGGCCTGGGACTTTGGAGCTTTTAGCTATCTGGGTCCGAGGCCCTGGCCCTTAGGTAGATGGTTTCTTGCAGGGGAGGGCTGAGGTCTTTTTGGAGAGCCGCTGCCTAGTCACGACCTCGGCCTCTATCTCGTTCCCCTTGTCGGCCATGGGTTTGCTGAACAAGTTTTTCCCCAGTACCGGGGATGTCAAGCAATGTTTCTTAGACCCATTGCTCAAGGTCCGAGATCTGTAGCCAGGTCTGGCGTCAGGCGCCAATGATGGCTGCTGCCACTCGAGTTGCTAACTCAAAGCCATTGTAGGCAGCTCGGGAAAGGAACAGAACAGTTCCTGATGCCGGCTGCCAGTGATTGGAACCTCTGGAGCAGTTCCCTGGCGAGCCCAGCCAAGATCCGGAGAGCTCCTAGATTAGGGCCTTGAGGTACATACCTATGTACAGTTCATAGGCCTGAATCCGGCACCCGAGCATGGAACCCTGGTAGCATTTGTGTCAGAGGGCATCGAGGGTCCTAGCCTCTTAGCCCAGGGGGACAGAGGAGTACTATCAAGGAAAAGAACCTCTGCTCCGTGGTTTTCCCCCGAACTGCGGTCTTCTCTTACACACCTACGAAGACTCAAAAAACGCTGGCGCCGATCACTATCCATCGATGATCATACAGCCTACAATCTCCACCTAGCAACTCACCGCGAGGCAATCATAACCAGAAAGAAGCAATATCACACGGATACACTCAAAAGATCACTGAACAAACCTCGTGACCTTTTCAATTTAGTCAAATCACTATCAAAGGAACCATCCTCCGAACAAAAGGAAGATATTCACCCACAAGAATTTGCTGACTACTTGCAATCAAAACTTCTACAGACAGATGAGCTCTCAAAAACCAATGTACAAGAAACATCCTGCCTAACATCCATGTCTGCACTTACCACACCTTCTGCCAAACACATTGAAGACACAATCACCTCACTCAACACTACCACTGCGTAAACCGATCCTTGCCCAGCCTTTTGGATAAAGGATCTTCGAAGTGCATTTAGCCCTTTCATTGCAAAAATCATGAACCTCTCATTTACAACTGGCTCCTTCCCCTCTGCACTAAAGCTCACATCCATTAGACCTCTGCTAAAAAACGCCAAACTAGACCCAAAACGGCCTGGCTCTTACAGGCCTATAGCCAGTATCCCCCTCTTAGCAAAGATTTTTGAGAAAGAGGCACAACATCAAATCCAAGACCACATAGATTCCGCAGCCCTTCTAGACCATTTTCAACATGGCTTCAGAGAATATCATGGCGTGGAAACACTGCTTACCACCCTCTTCAATGATGTTCTCACTAGCATAGACAACATCCAGCAAGGCATTGTACTAATCTTCTTAGATATAGCAGCAGCGTTTGATTCGGTAAACCATGAGATTCTCCTCGGACGACTGAAAGAGAAAGGCATCTGCAACTCCGCACTTGAATGGTGTAAATCGTACCTCGACACCAGAATGCAATACGTAAAATCTGCAACAGGAGAATCAAAACTCTTCCATCAAAAACAAGGCGTTCCCCAAGGATCCTCTCTTTCATCTCTCATGTTTAACATATATATGCAGCCTATCTGCAATATCATCAGATCATTCAATGTGAAATGTATGATATACGCAGATGAGTGGAGGAGTAGCCTAGTGGTTGGGGCAAGGTACTTCAGGCCGGAAGGTCGGGGGTTCAAATCCCACTAGAGGACAGCAACCTTGGGCTGGAAGGACTGGGGTTTCTAGTCCCACAGGTGCTCCTTGTGGTCTTGGGCAAGCCACTTAACCCTCCATAGCCCATGTTCCCTGTAAAATAGTTATCTCCAAGTTATAATACCCTGTTCAATGTAATTTCAGTTTGTTCATTGTAAACCGCACTGATGCAGAATAGCGCGGTATATAAGAGAATGTAAATAAAATAAATAAAATATCCTACTCTACATGCCATTTTCCACAATGCAAATGGATTTATTGCCTATAACAAATTGCTTCGACGCAGTATCAGAATGGCTCCTGTCACAGAACCTCCGCATTCAACATAAGAAAACTGAGGTTCTCTTTATCACAAGAGACCCCAACTTCATTCCACCACCACATATAAGTGTTAAGGGAGCTGATCTATGCACTAAGGAAACAATAAGATACCTCGGAGTCACACTGGACCATCGTCTCAACATGAAATCTCACATAAATAATATTGTAAAAGCTGTGTACTTCAAGATACACACGCTCAGGCACCTACGTTCCTTACTAGACCAAGAGGACTTCAGAACCATCTACCAAGCACTGATCTTACCGCATTTCGACTTCACCAACTCCATTCTGCAAGAACTCCCACAATCCACTCTGAGCTCATTACAGCTTGCTATGAATACTGCTGCAAGGGTTCTACAAGGAGCGTCCAAGAGTGAACATGTTACACCTATCCTCAAGCAGCTCCATTGGCTCCCTATACACGGAAGGATTATGTTCAAGACCTTAATTCTCACATTTAAGGCCATCAATGGTCTATCAGCCAACTCACTCACGGAGCTCATACAAACTGTACCACCAAACAGAAATAGAAGACAGGTAGCATTAAACTCTCTAATAATGCCAAAGGCCATAACAACATGCAGCCTATCAACAGCAAACAGAGCTTTCATATTTTGCGCACCAAAATGCTGGAACTCTCTACCACCTGATATCCGTGCCATAACCGACTTAGCCCAGTTCAGAAAGGCCCTCAAATTCAACCTATTCATCAAATACTACCCCACATGAAGTGAAACATAACAGTCCCACCACAAATTTAACCACAGCTTTCTCATTGTTACTAGCATTCTTGCTAATTTGTGTAAATAGTTTGAGTATGTTAGCTAGTTAACAGATCATATAATCCATGTAGATAGTTCTCCCATGTTTTTCCAAGTTTATGCTCCTGTTATATGTAACACCGAACAGCCTGTTGTTCTGGTTTTTATTTTGTTCTCTGTAAACCGCGCTGATACCAAATAGTGCGGTATATAAGAAATGGAAATAAATAAAATAAATAAATAATACTTCTTCTGACTCTTGAGCTTTTGCATTGTTGACTCTCCCACATCCTAAGTAGCACCCACTCGAAGATTGGCTGTACCAGCACCATAAGAGTCTCTTTGGGTGGGGACTTATACTGGAGAATTTCCAATTCTTCGGTGCGCAGGTCCTCCTCTGACTTGGTCGGGACTGATAGGGATCAGGCATATCCCAAACGAAGTCGTAGAAGGCCACTGGAGAAGAATGGCACTGAGGCGCTGGGGGGGGGGGGGGGGAGACAGCTCTGAGTGAATGTCTCAGTGCTGACTGGTTTCCAGGGAGGCCTTGACCTCAGAATCAGAAGATGTTGATGATTCCGAGGCTCTACGGCCTCGTGCCTCGAGGCCGGCCCCGAGGAGCCAGGGCCCTCCAGAGGACCTCGGGTCAGATTCCCAGAAACTGGCTGTGGAGGATCGGATACCCGAGAAATGGGACCGGGACCTTGACCGGTGCCAAGAACTCACCTGAGGCCGGTGGCACTCGGAGCCTGGCTCGACGCCTGGGGACTCCCCTACAGCCAGGGATGAACCAGCCATCATTGCCTGCTGCAGGGCCATGATAGCAGAAATATTCTGTTCCAAGGCCACCATTCTGGTTTTGAGGCCAGAAGGCTCCACAGCTTTTGACGTGGGCAACAAGGGACTCGGGCTCGATGACGGCATTCTTGCAAGTTCATCCTCTATGAGGACCACGACCTCGGGGAGCCTCACGCGGTCTCTGCCAGTCGAGGTCTCCTTCTTAGAGACCTTGGTGGGGCACTGCTCGGAGTCACCCGACTCCCTCCATGGGACTTTATTGTTGTTGTTGTTGTTGTTAAGTGCCATAAAGTTGGTGTCGACTCATGGAGACCCTCTGGATAGAAGTCCTAAATTGTGTTTAATCTTCAGTCAGGCGGCTCATTGTTGACAGACTGGTACCCATAGCTGCTGTTATTGTATCAATCCATCTCATTGCTGGTCTTCCTCTTTTGCATTGACCTTCTACCTTGCCAAGCAAGATGTCTTTCTCTAATGCTCTCTCTTCGCATGATGTGTCCAAAGTATGAAAGTCAAAGTCTTGTCATCTGAGCTTCTAAAGAAAGCTTAGGTTTGATCTCCTCTAGTACTGATTGGTTTGTTCTTCAGGCAGTCCATGGTATACGCAGTATTCGTCGCCTCGCCAGCACCAAAATTCAAAGGCATCAATTTTCTTCCTGTCTATCATTTTCACTGTCCAACTTTCACATCCATATGATGTTATTGAAAATACCATGGCTTGAACAAGTCAAATCTTTGTATGGAGAGAGACATCTCTGCTCTTGAAAATCTTGTCTAGGTCCTTCATAGCCATTCTGCCAAGAGCAATGTGTCATCGAATTTCTTGTCTGCTTGTTGCTTCTTTATTGATAGTTGATCCAAGTAGGTTAAAGTGGTCAACTATTTCAATTTCTACTCCATCAACGATGAACTTATTCATTTTGCCAGTTGTCAGGATCTTTATCTTCTTAAAATTAAGGTGCAGACCCATTTTAAGACTATATTTCTTGATCTTGAGAAGCAAATGTTTCCCCCTCCCCCCCTCCCCACATAGTCACCGGAATGTATAATAGCGCACAATGTAAAAAGCTCAACATGAATCTAATACACCCTAACTCACAAACACACACTCTGGACCACTGCATGACCACCCCTAAAACACTATTGTGATTGTTTGCTGTGAAAACCGCCTTGATTCAAGGAAAAGGCGGTATAGAAATCCTTTTAAATAAATAAATAAAAATAAATTTGCTTCACTTTCAGCCAGTAAGATGGTATCATCAGCATAGTGAAGGTTCTTGATGAGTCTTCCACCAATCTTCACACCGTTGTTGTCTTCATACAATCCTGCTTCTCTGATTATTTCTTCTGCAAATAAATTAAAGAGGTAGGGGGAAAATGTGCAGCCTTGTGGTACACGTTTACTGATTTTAAATCATTCTGTTTCTGCTAGTTCCATTCAAACTGTTGCTTCTTGTTCAGTGTAAAGGTTGTGCAAGAGAACGATCAGGTGTTCTGGTATACCCATGCTTCTTAATGTGCCTAGAATTTCTCATGGTTTACACAATCAAAAGCCTTGCTTTAGTCAATAAAACACATATAGATATCTTCTTGGTATTCTTTTGTCTTTTCAAGGATCCATCTCACATCTGTGATAATGCCTCTCGTTCCTCTCCCTTTCCTGAACCCTGCTTGCACTTCATGAAGTTCTCATTCCAGATATGGTTATAGCCTCTGCTGAATGATCTTGAGTACAATCTTGCTGGCATGTGGGATCACAGCGATTGTGCGATAATTTCCACAGTCAGTCGGGTCACCTTTCTTCAATATTGGTATAAACACAGATCTTTTCCAGTCAGTTGGCCATGAATTTGTCTTCCAGATTTCCTCGTAGAGCCTTGTAAATATGGTAACAGCTTCATCTGATTACTATAATAACTCAATGGGAATGCCATCAATGCTCGGTGCTTTGTTCTTTGATAAGGCTTTCAATGCTGCTTCGACTTCTTTCATCACCAATGGTTCCTGATCATAAGGTATAGGTTGAAACGGCTGTTGGTTCACTTGATCTCTATGATAAAATGACTCTGTATGTTCTTTCCACCTTTTCTTGATCTCAGCATCATTCAACATGGATCCTTGAGCATCTTGCAGCATTCCAATTTGAGGCTGGAATTTTTTCTTTAACTCTCGTAGTTTTAGAAAAGCTGATCTTGTTCTTCCTTTAATAGCTTCTGTTTCTATTTCCCTGCATGCATCATTCTGGTATTTCTCCTTGTCTTGTCTTATTTATTTTATTTTATTTATTTATTTACATTCTCTTATATACCGTGCTATTCTGCATCAGTGCGGTTTACATTGAACAGGGCACTATAACTTGGAGATAACTATTTTACAGGGAACATGGGCTATGGAGGGTTAAGTGGCTTGCTCAAGACCACAAGGAGCACCTGCGGGACTAGAAACCCCAGTACTTCGGGCCGAACGTTGCTGTCCTCTAGTGGGATTTGAACCCCCGACCTTCCAGCCTGAAGTACCTTGCCCCAACCACTAGGCTACTCCTCCACACTTGCTGCACGTTGAGTTCTGCGATTGCCTCTCTTTCTCTTCTGGCTTTAGCATCTCTATGTTTCTGGACAATTTTCAGAGTTTCTTCAGTCATCCATTTTGGCCGTTTCTGCGTTTTTACCTTATGTAGAGACTTATTGCTTTCTTCTAATACAACCTTCTTGATGTCATCCTATAACTCTTTTGGAACTCTGTCATTTGTATCTAAAGCAGCAAATCAATTTCTCAGGCAGTCTTTAAATTCCAGTGGTATATTCTCAAGGTCATATTTTGCTACATTCATGAATGGCTTGCTCTTTTTCAACTTTCGCTTGAGTTTGTATATTAGTAATTGGTGATCTGTACCACAGTCAGCTTCAGGTTTTGTTTTTGTTGATGTTATTGAGCTTTTCCATCGTTGTCTTCCACAGTTGTAGTCAATTTGATTTCTGAACAACCCATTGGATGAAGTCCACGTGTACAGTCGGCGCTTGTGTTGCTGGAAGAAGGTGTTTGAGATGAACAGATCATTGGTCTTGCAGAATTCTATCACTCTTTCTCCAGCTTTGTTTCTGTTGCCAAATCCATATTTTCTAACCACTTTGCCTTCTTCTTTGTGACCAACCTTTGCACTCCAATCACCCATGACTATCAGGATATCCTGTTTGCATGTTCTGTCAATTTCAGCTTGTACTTGTTCATAGAACTCAACGTCCTCAACGTCCTCCTCTTCTGCAGGTGTTGCTGGGGCATATACCTGAATTATAGTTGTGTTGATGGACTTTCCTCATAGACAAATAGAAATTAAGCGTTCACTGACTGTATTATATTTCATTACAATTCTTACAAGTTTATAAATGCAACACCATTTCTTCTTTCTCTTTCATTTCCAGCATAGTATACCATATGATCATCAGATGCAAAGTGCCCAAAGCCAGTCCATTTCAGTTCACTGACACCCAACAGATCGAATTGTACACATTCCATTTCATTCTTGACCACCTCCAACTTCCCTTGGTTCATGCTTCGTATGTTTCATGTCCCAATATATAAGATATCTTTGCAACCTCTAACTCTCTTTTCATGCACAACTACATCAGCATATCCAACCACTTCATAAATGCTGGCTTTACTCTGAGAAGTCTTCAATTCATTCCCAGTAGACATTTGAGTGCCTTCCAATCTGGGGGTCTAATCTTCCAGCACTATATTGCTATTTGTTTTGTAACTATCCATTGGGTTTTTGAGGCAAGATACAGAAGTAGATTTGCCAAGTCTTTCTTCCGCACAGTTAATTCCAGTGTTTAGTCCTCTTCATCTTTCCAAGTCCCTCTTTAATGCCTCCATTAAAGGCTTATAATTCCATTCAAGCAATTTATCCCAGGTGTTACCCAAATATAACCCCCAAGTATTTGAAAGAGTGCGCCACCCACTTTAAAGGAAATGCCACTTGTAAGTGGTCCCTTAATGCTTGTGCAACATTGAATCCTAAGACGTCTGTCTTTCCAATATTCATTTTATATCCTGAGACTGCACTATAATTGTCAATCTCCCTCATGAACACCGGCAATGACATCAACAGTTCCTGTGACATAACATCGTCTGCAAAGAGTGCAATATTATAAGTTTCCTTGACCATCTCTATCCCCTGGATGTCTCCTTGCCTTGGCACTGTTTCTGCCAGAGTTTGAATCACCAATGCATATAGTAAGGGTGACAGCAGGAGTTCAGTCCCTTGGCATTTATGGTTAACTACAATGATCCTCTTGTCCCCTGTTCTCTTTCTTCCTTTTCTGCACCTACTCTTTCTCCCCATTTGCCTTCTTCCCCCACCCTCCAGCTCCCCCTGCCTCTTTCCCCACCTCCCTGCCTCCACCGCTAGAGGCTCCATAACTAGAGTAGTGACACCCTCCTTCCCAACCCCCCACCTGTCCTGTTCTTTTCTGTCCTCCCACTCTCCTCTCCTTCACTCACTCACATACCATACACTCTACCCCCTCATGTTCTCTCACTCGCTCCCTTCATCCCAAACATCTTACTTTATTAAGGCAACTCACATTGGCATTGGCAACAGTAGCTGTACTGCAAAGTCCGTAGGAATTACTCTTTTCTTCATAACAGCGCTTCCTTCACCAGTCCTTTCCTCTTTTGCCTGGATCCTTCCTTCAAAAAAACTCACCAATTCACTCACTAGTAACTCAATCAAAAAATATTTATGTAGCTTCTAGTCACCGGTCTCAGATAAACGATTTAACTCTGACACTTATACATGGGCAATAAGCTCATCCCATCGAGTGTCCGTTTACATCAATGACCATGGACTAGTGTGGCTCTAATTTTTCAATTTTCTTTAAATATTGTGTTTTTTTACATTTCCTTAAAAATGAATAAACACCATTCAAACTTATCTCAATATGGAATGGCGTTTGAACAAGACCCCTTTGTAATTGCATACAGGGAGACCCTGTAATTACAAAGGGGTCTTGTTCAAACGCCCTTCCAGATTGAGACTGGTAATTGGCTATGGGGGGGTTAAGACTGGTAATGGGCTGTGGGCTGATGGGGGCTGTCTGGAAATGGGGTGATGGGGGGTTAGGACTGGTAATGGGCTATGGTGTGGTTAGGATTGATAATGGGCTATGGGTGGGTTAAGACTGGTAATGGGCTGTGGGCTGTCTGGAAATGGGGTGATGGGGGGTTAGGACTGGTAATGGGCTATGGTGGGGTTAGGACTGATAATGGGCTATGGGGGGGCTAGGACATGAAATGGGCTGTTGGGGAGGGGTTAGGACTTGAGGTGGGCTGTTGTGGTCAGTACGGGTAATGGGCTGTGGACTGTTGTGGGGGCTAGGACTGGTAATGGGCTATGGGGGTGGGTTAAGACTGGTAATGGGCTGTGGGCTGATGGGGGCTGTCTGGAAATGGGGTGATGGGGGTTAGAACTGGTAATGGGCTATGGGGGTGGGTTAGGACTGATAATGGGCTATGGGGGGGCTAGGACAGGAAATGGGCTGATGGGGAGGGGTTAGGACTTGAGGTGGGCTGATGTGGTCAGGACTGGTAATGGGCTGTGGGCTGATGGGGGGGGGGTTATGACTGGCAATGGGCTATGGGGGGCTGACTGGAAATGGGCTGATGGGGTTAGGATTGGAAGTGGGCTGATGGGGGGGTTAGGACTGGTAATGGGTTATAGGGGGGCTTAAACTGAAAATGGGGTGATGGGGGGCTAGAGGTGGGTTGATGGGGGGGGCTAGGAATGGTAATAGGTTGGGGGTTGCTAGGACTGGAAATGGGCTGAGTGGAAGGGGAGGCTTGAACTGCAAATAGCTGATGGGGAGGGGGCTTGGAATGGAAATGGGCTGTGAGGGAAGGGAGCTAGGACTGAAAATGGGCTGATGGAGCATCTAGGATAGGACTGGAAATGGGCTGTTGGGGGGGGGGAGCTAAGATTGGAAATGGGCTGTGGTGGGGGCTTGAATTGAAATGGACTCATGGAGGGGCTAGAACTGGAAGTAGGCTCATGGGGGGGGCTTGGACTGGAATTGGGCTGAGTGGAGGGGAGCTAGGATTTGACATGGGCTGATGGTGGGACTAGGAAAGGACTAGAAATGGGCTGATGGGTGGGGGGGGGGGGCGCTAGGATTGGAAATGAGCTGATGAAGGGACTCGGACTGGAAATGGATGGGTGAGTTAGGACTGGAAATGGGCTGATGGAGGGCTAGGACTGGAAATGGGCTGATGCAGGGACTAGAAGGGAATGGATGCTGGGTGAGACTGGAACTAGAAGGGAGCTGATGTTGGGGGAGGATTAGAATGGGATGGGGCTGGGAGAATAAAATGGAGAGGGGAAAAATATTTTGTGTGAGAGGGATGAAAAATCTACAATTGGCCGGGTATTGGGAGAGTAAGTGGGGATTGAGGATGGAGGGGTAAAATTTGTGTGGATGAAATAGGAATGAGGAAAGAGCAAAAGGAGAAAGATTAGTATGTTAAAGCAGATGTAGAGAGAGAGAATGGAAAAAAAAACTAGAAGAGAGAAGAAAGGACAAATGGACAGCAGACGATGGAGAGTTAGCAGAAAACATGAAGAAACCAGAAGAAAGTGGCTGGAGCAATTGCAACTGAAAAAAAAATGCACAAAAGGTAGAAAGATCTCTTTATTTTGAATTTATTAACTGGAATATGAAAGCTCTGGGAAATGTGCTTCATTAACGTCTGCGCTTTGTTTGGTACAAGAGGAAATTAATTTATAGTTTTATTTCTACAGTGTTGTTGTACATTCCAAGTTTGGCTTTTGGGGTTCCCAGTTTAATTATTGCCTTCCTGTTTCTAAATTGTGATTCCTTGTTTGGTGATGGTCTATGTTCTGCATGTGTAACTGAGCTGAGGTATTCTGTTTATGTAATTCCTATTTGACATTGCCACTTGTTCTCTTTCCCCAGTATTCTCTGAAATGTATTGGTTTAATATTTGCAGTGTTGCCTTCTGATAGGTAGTGTATGGTGCTTTGTGAGTCCTGGTAATTTTTCCAGCAGTTAACGTGGAACACTTTTCCCTAATGCAGCTGCGATAGCGTGGGTGCACTTAGGGAAAAGCCACTTTGATAGAGTGTCTGTCAGGATACGGCGGGTTTGCTATGGGCTCTAAATGGGCAGCGTTTGTAGTAGTTCCTAATGTGCCTGGCGGTTGGCACTGGATTATAGTAATGTAGAAATCTTGTAGTCTTTCTTTATCCATACACTCATTAAGAGACATGTTTACTAAATGTTAGTGTATGGTAACATTATGCAAACATTTATGCAAATAAGGCCACTTATGCAAATGAGGCCCCACACCGAGTCTCCGCACATGGCCCCGCACCCCCCTTGGGCTGCTCCTGGTTCCATGTTCCAATGTGTAAGATATCTTTACAGCTTCTGACTCTCATTTCATGCGCAGCTACATCAGCAGTCAGACGTCCCGAGGGCTTTGATCCAACCACATCATAAATGCTGGCTTTACTCTGAAAAGTCTTCAGCTCTTCCCTAGTAGCTAGTTGAGTGCCTTCTGACCTGGGGGTCTGATCTTCCAGCACTACAGCACAATTTGTTTTGTTGTAACTATCCATTGGGTTTTCATGGCAAGATACAGAAGTAGATTGCTGGGCCTTTCTTCCGCGCAGTTTAAATTTGATGTTGTTGCCAATGTCACAGAAATGTGATTCTCCGCCATTAACACTATCCCATTCTGCTACTGCCCAGATGAGTGGTTTGTCTTGGTCTGGCACCTCAGCTGAGACCTGTCCATCTTGGGAGACCCTGCCAGTAATTAAACTACCGATAGTTTAGCTCTCAGCATCACTGATGCACACAAGCCCTCACAGCATGACAAGATGCAAACCAAGTGAGGGCTTTAAGATATAGTATACAAAAAATATAATGAAGTGTGGGTATAAAAGGTGGGGGACGAGCTGGTTGGGGGACAGAGGGTGCAGTTTGAGGTTGAGCTTGAATTCATGTATAATGTATAATGATGCAAGGAGAGTTGGTGGTGCAGGAAGATGTATGAATAAGCCTGTAAACGTTGCAGCAGTTGTCTGTAAAGTTTGAAAAATGGAAATAAAAAACTTTAAATTAAAAAAAAAAGACTTTCATCAGATCCGCTTGAGATCCTGACTCTGCAGTGTCCCAGGTCACAAAGCTGCAGCAGTGTTTGCAGAGAGAGGACAGGAAGTTGGGGGCAATCTCCTACTTGAGCAGACTTCCTGCAGGCATTTTTCTCTCTGATTTTGATGTTTGTGGGATTAGAAATGAACCAAGGAGTGGGGGGAGGGGGGACTCTTTCTCTGACTTTGAGCAGAGGAAGTAAGGGTTTGTCTCTTGCAGTGCTCAGGGATTATTACAGGAGCAGGCGGGGAGGGGAATTGAACACAGACTGATGACATCACAATGAGGGGCTGGAGCTTTACACTGAGTCCCAGGAGCCTGAGCTGAGAGACACACACTAAGCCTTTTCTTCCTGGTTACACCCCTTTAATAGTGATTGGTCATCATGTTCCTAGGGGAGGAGAGAAGGAGGTTCCAGTCTCTTTAGCACTGATTGGTCAAAACTTTCCTGAATGCGGTGAGAGGAGGAGTTTGATCTCCCACTTCTTCCTTCTAGAGGCCAATAAAGGCAGGGAGTCAGGGGAGGGGTGCCTGGAGCTAGTGCTGTCGCTGTGGGGTAGGACAGGCAATGTTACCCAGCCTCTGATATACCCATGCTGCATGGGGCAAGTAGAGGAAGAAATAAGCTCTACACAGCTTAATCCAGGCCTTTGGCTCCAGAAAAGAAAGTTCTGCTCTTTTTTTCCCTGCAGCCCCTGAGGCTCTTCTGCCTGGCTTCGGCTTCTGCCCCTGCCCTCGGCCCACTCCCCCCCCCCCCACCCTCCCTCCCAGCTTTTAAGAGTCCATAGATTGATTTTCATTCCTGTTTTGCTGCAGAGGTAAAATTGCTTCTTGTTCTGACTTCCAGTTTCACTTTTCTCTTTCTGATTCTATGCTCAGCATTATGAAGAGGATCCCACCCGCTCTGTCTATCTTAATGTTTTTATAATGTAATTGTAAATCCTGTATAATTATTTTTTTTTTAAATAAAAAAGATGGCATATAAGGGACAGGGTTGGCACAAGGAGATGAGGTGCCCTAGGCAAACCTTATCCCTTGAGCCCCCTCCTCCAGCACCCATTGCCGCTGCTGCACGTCCTACAAAACAGTTACAGTAAGTCTTAGAGGCCCTTTTACTAAATGCTGCTGACTAGTTAACGCACGTTTTAACGAGCAGTAACTGGCTGTGGTGAACCCTAACATGCAAGCATGCCAGCTACCGACTGCTGGAGCGCACATGATCCAGCTCTCGTATGCTAATGTGGGCAGTGCGCGGCTAGAGGCGGAGTGTGGGTGTGGAGAACACAGCACATGAATGCAGTAAATATGGCATTTAGCACGGGTTCCCAAATGGCACCTCTATGGACGCATTAGGTGCACCCACATTACTTTGTTGTTTGTAATAGTACTCAGTCACGCATTAGCTGCCAGTCATGCCCGCGACAACTAACGCAAAGGCTTTGCACTTACCATGCGTTGGTAGTGGTTAAATGCGAAACCTTAGTGGCATTTAGTATAAAACCCCCTTAGTGTCACGCATGAAATGAGAGTCAGAAGCTGTAAAGATGTCTTACACATTGGAACATGGAACGTACGAAGCATGAACCAAGGGAAGTTGGAGGTGGTCAAGAATGAAATGGAACGTGTACAACTTGATCTGTTGGGTGTCAGCGAACTGAAATGGATTGGCATCGGGCACTTTGCATCAGAAGATCATATGGTCTACTATGCTGGAAATGAAAGACAAAGAAGAAATGGTGTTGCATTTATAATAAAGAAGAAACTTGCAAGAACTGTAATGAAATACAATGCAGTCAGCGAACGCTTAATCTCTATTCGTCTACGAGGAATGCCTATCAACACAACTATAATTCAAGTATATGCCCCAACAACAGCTGCAGAAGAGAATGAAATTGAAGAGTTCTATGAACAAGTACAAGCTGAAATTGACAGAACATGCAAACAGGATATCCTGATAGTCATGGGTGATTGGAACGCAAAGGTTGGCAACAAAGAAGAAGACAAAGTAGTTGGAAAATATGGACTTGGCAACAGAAATGAAGCTGGAGAAAGACTGATAGAATTCTGCAAGACCAACGATCTATTCATCTCGAACACCTTCTTCCAGCAACACAAGCGGCGACTGTACACATGGACTTCACCCAATGGATTGTATAAAAATCAAATTGACTACATCTGTGGAAGTCAACGATGGAAAAGCTCTATAACATCAACAAAGACAAAACCTGGAGCTGACTGTGGTACAGATCATCAACTACTAGTATGCAAACTCAAGCTAAAGCTGAAAAAGAGCAAACCACTCATGAATGCAGCAAAATATGACCTTGAGAATATACCACTGGAATTTAAAGACTGCCTGCAAAATCGATTTGCTGCTTTAGATACAAATGATAGAGTTCCAGAAGAGTTATGGAATGACATCAAGAAGGTTGTGTTGGAAGAAAGCGAGAAGTCTCTACAAAAGGTAAAAAAGAAAAAACGGCCAAAATGGATGACGGAAGAAGCTCTGAAAATTGCCCAGAAATGCAGAGAAGCTAAAGCCAGAGGAGAAAGACAATCACAGAACTCAACAGAGATTTCCAATGTGCAGCAAGACAGGACAAGGAAAAGTACTACAATGACGCATGCAAGGAAATAGAAGCAGAAACTATTAGAGGAAGAACAAGATCAGCTTTCCTAAAGCTACGAGAGTTAAAGAAAAAGTTCCAGTCTCGAATTGGAATGTTACAAGATGCTCAAAGTTCTATGTTGAATGATGCTGAGAAGATCAATAAAAGATGGAAGGAATATACAGAATTTTTATATGATAAAGATCAAGTGGACCAACAGCCGTTTCAACCTGTACCTTATGATCTGGAACCATTGGTGATGAAAGAAGAAGTTGAAGCAGCATTGAAAGCCTTATCAAAGAACAAAGCACCAGGCGTTGATTGCATTCCCATAGACGTATTACAGCAATCTGATGCAGCTGTTACCGTACTTACAAGGCTCTGCCAAGAAATATGGAAGACAGCATCATGGCCAACTGACTGGAAAAGATCTGTGTTTATACCAATACTAAAGAAAGGTGATCCAACTGACTGTGGAAATTATCGCACAATCGCTCTGATCCCACATGCCAGCAAGATTCTACTGAAGATTATTCAAAAGAGACTACAGTCATACCTGGAACAAGAACTACCTGAAGTGCAAGCAGGGTTCAGAAAAGGGCGAGGAACGAGAGACATCATTGAGGATGTGAGATGGATCCTTGAAAAGACTAAAGAATACCAAAAGGATATCTATTTGTGCTTTATCGACTATAGCAAAGCTTTTGACTGTGTAAAGCAGGGGTCTCAAACACGCGGCCCGCGGGCCGCATGCGGCCCGCGATGCACAGGAAAGGAAAAAAACGGCTTCTGCTGCTGCTGCCGCGGGAAAATTAAACTATTGAAAAAAGCTGGCTGCTGCCGCGGCGGTAGCAGCAATATCGCAAGTCCCGCGGCCCCCCCCCCTCCCGGCAGATCCCTTCCTGCTTGCCTGCTTGTGAGTTCTTCTCTGCTTCGGCTTTCAGAGCCGCGAAGGGAGAGCTTCTCCCTCGCGACTCTGTTAAGCTCGCCGGGGCAGATGGGAAATTTCCCATCTGCCCCGGCGAGCTTAACAGAGGCGGCTCTGAAAGCCGAAGCAGAGAAGAAACTCACAAGCAGGCAGGCAGGCAAGCAGGAAGGGATCTGCCGGGAGGGGAGGAGGGGGCCGCGGGACTTGCGATATTGCTGCTACCGCCGCGGCAGCAGCCAGCTTTTTTCTATAGTTTAATTTTCCCGGGGGGGGGGGGGAGCAGGACTTGATGTGGGCTGCTGGGGGGGGGGAGCAGGACTTGATGTGGGCTGCTGGGGGGGGGGGAGCAGGACATTATGTGGGCTGCTTGGGGGGGGAGCAGGACTTGATGTGGGCTGCCGGGGGGGGAGCAGGACTTGATGTGGGCTGCTGGGGGGGGAGCAGGACATGATGTGGGCTGCTTGGGGGGGGAGGGAGCAGGACTTGATGTGGCTGCTGGGGGGGGGAGCAGGACTTGATGTGGGCTGCTGGGGGGGGAGCAGGACTTGATGTGGGCTGCTGGGGGGGGAGCAGGACTTGATGTGGGCTGCTGGGGGGGAGCAGGACTTGATGTGGGCTGCTGAGGGGGGGGGAGCAGGACTTGATGTGGGCTGCTGGGGGGTAGGACTGGTAATGGACAGATGGGGGTTAGGACTGGAGGTGGTCTGATTGGGGGGCTAAGACTGAAAATGGGGTTATGGGGGGGCTAAGAATGAAGATGGGGCGATGGAAGGGTTAGGCCTGGAAGTGGGCTGTTGGGGGGCTTAGGACCGATAATAGGCTATGGGGGGGGGCTAGAACTGGTAATGGACTGGGGGGGGTGCTATGACTGGAAATGGGCCGAGTAGAAGGGGGAGCTTGAACTGCAAATAGCTGATGGGGACAGGGTCTTGGAATGGTAATGGGCTGAGTGGAAGGGGGCTTGGAAAGGAAATGGGCTGTGAGGGGAGGGAGCTAGGACTGGAAATGGGCTGATGATGCGGGGACTAGAAGGGAGCGGATGCTGGGTGGGGCAGGAGCTAGAAGGGAGTTGATGTTGGGGGACGATTAGAATGGGATGGGGCTAGGAGAGGGGAAATATATTTTGTGTGGGAGGGAAGAAAAATCTACAATTGGCCGGGTATTGGGAGAGTAAGTGGGGATTGAGGATGGAGGGTTAAAATTTGAGTGGATGAAATAGGAATGAGGAAAGAGCAAAAGGAGAATGATTAGTATGTTAAAGCAGATGTAGAGAGAATGGGAAAAAAATAGGAAAGAAGAAAAGACAAATGGACAGCAGACGATGGAGAGTTAGCAGAAGACACAAAGAAACCAGAAGAAAGTGACTGGAACAATTGCAACTGAAAAAAAAATGCACAAAAGGTAGAAAAATATCTCTTTATTTTGAATTTATTAACTGAAATATGTCAGCTCTTGGAAATGTGCATCTTTAACGTCTGCACTTTATTTAATACAAGAGGAAATCAATGTATAGTTTTATTTCTACAGTGTTGTACATTCTAAGTTTGGCTTTTGGGGTTCCCAGTTTAATTGTCTTCCTGTTTCTAAATTGTGATTCCTTGTTTGGTGATGGTGTATGTTCTGCATGTGTAACTGAGCTGAGGTATTCTGTTTATGTAATTCCTATTTGACATTGCCACTTGTTCTCTTTCCCGAGTAGGTCATGTATTGTTATTCTCTGAAATGTGTTGATTTAATATTTGCAGTGTTGCCTTTTGATAGTTAGGGTATGGTGCTTTGTGAGTCCTGGTAGTGCTGTTAGGACACGGCAGGTTTGCTATGGGTTCTAAATGAGCAGTGTTTCTAGTAGTTCCTAATGTGCCTGGCGGTTGGCACTGGTTTATAGTAATGTAGAAATCTTTTAGTCTTTCTTTATCCATACACTCATTAAGAGGCATGTTTACTAAAAGTTAGTGTATGGTAACATTATGCAAATATTTATGCAAATGATGCCCTTATGCAAATGATGCCCTTATGCAAATGAGGCCTGCGTCTTGTGCGGCCCCCGGGTTACTCTACAAGTCCTCATTTGGCCCTCAAAGCAATTTGAGTTTGAGACCCCTGGTGTAAACCATGAGAAACTCTGGGCCACATTGAGAAGCATGGGTATACCAGAACACCTGATCGTTCTCTTGCACAATCTGTACATTGATCAAGAAGCAACGGTTCGAACGGAACAAGGAGAAACAGAATGGTTTAAAATAAGCAAAGGTGTAAGACAAGGCTGCATACTTTCCCCCTACCTGTTTAATTTATATGCAGAACAAGTCCTCAGAGAAGCAGGATTGTATGAAGACAACAGAGGTGTGAAGATTGGTGGAAGACTCATCAACAGCCTTCGCTATGCTGATGATACCACATTACTGGCGGAAAGTGAACATGATCTGAAACATTTGTTTCTCACAATCAAAGAACATAGTCTCAAAATGGGTCTGCACCTTAATGTAAAGAAGACAAAGATCATGACAACTGGCATAATCAACAGGTTCATCGTCGAAGGAGAAGAAATTGAAATCGTGAATAACTTTAACCTACTTGGATCAACTATCAATAAAGAAGCAACAAGCAGTCAAGAAATCAGACGACGCATTGCTCTTGGCAGAATGGCTATGAAAGACCTAGATAAAATTCTCAAGAGCAGAGATGTCTCTCTCCATACAAAGATTCGACTTGTTCAAGCCATGGTATTTTCAATAACATCATATGGATGTGAAAGCTGGACAGTGAAAAAGATAGACAGGAAGAAAATTGATGCCTTTGAATTATGGTGCTGGCGGCGAATACTGTGTATACCATGGACTGCCCGAAGAACAAACCAGTCTGTACTAGAGGAGATCAAACCTAAGCTTTCTTTAGAAGCTCAGATGACAAGACTTCGACTTTCATACTTTGGACACATCATGCGGAGAGAGAGATCATTAGAGAAAGACATCATGCTTGGCAAGATAGAAGGTCAACGCAAAAGAGGAAGGCCAGCAATGAGATGGATCGATACAATAACAGCAGCTACGGGTACCAGTCTGTCAACAATGAGCCGCCTGACTGAAGACCGAACACAATTTAGGATAGCTATCCAGAGGGTCGCCATGAGTCGACTCCGACTCGACGGCACTTAACAACAGTGTCACAATAGAAGTTTAGTCACAGAAATCCTGCACATTGAATTTTATTTCTAAGTTATTACTTTGTGAATTTTAACATGTGATATTCTTTTATATACATTTGTGATCCAGTTAAAGATCAATCTGTTTCATTCACAAATGACTGGAGTCTTATTGTCCCTGATTACCAAACACACTGCAGGCTTAAAGTAAGAGACACATGCAATGAAGGTTCCTGTCTCATCTTACAACATTAAGAAGCAGAATACAGATTCTCCCTGTGCCTCCTGCCTGCTTGGGTAAAGAAAGATAAAGAAAGATAATGGGTTTGGCAGGAAGTGATACTTGCACAAGTTAAAATAATAGAAGAAGATTTGAATTTGTATTTATTTTTATGCTTTTAAATCTTGTTCTCATTTATCTGGCTCTTGAAATCCTACTTAATAATAATAATAATAATAATATGTTCCTTATTGTTAAATGTATGCACAGTAACCCACAATTCAAAATTCAATTTGAATACGTTTAGAGATTAAGATAAAAATCAGAAGGAAAAAATGTACAAAATAGTAATAACAGTAAAATAAAATTGCAGTGTACAGATAGGACAGTAACAAGGACAAGTCCCTTCCTGGTCAGGTCACATTTCTTGCCCGATGGCAGGATACAACATATTTATCTGCTGCTCTTTCCCTCTTCTACTGATCATTTGTATAGCACTACTGCATTATGCAAAACTTTTCCTGCTCATTCTCTTGTGGACTAAACCTCTGACTACTACTACTACTGAGCATTTGTATAGCGCTACAAGTCATATGCAGCGCTGAACAGACAAGTAAGAGACAGTCCCTGCTCATCAGAGCTTACAATCTAGTCAAGACAAACACAGAAGGTGTAGGCAGGGATAAAGCAAGGGAAGGAAAAGGAGATCAGGAGAGTCAAGATCCAAAAGCAGCAGCGAAGAGGTGAGTTTTCAGCCTGGACTTGAAGAGGGTTAGGAAAGGTGCCTGGCATACAGACACAAACACAGACTAAACCATCTAGTTCCAGGAGAGAGATTTATAAAAGATAGGATTGCATTTCCAAGTATTCCCTTCTCCCTTTATCCTGGGAGAAAGGCATCATAGGACTGCATTTCCCAGTATCCATACCCCCAGCTGCAGGACTCCACCTCTCTGTGACATCACTTCCTTCTGGAAGGGGTGGAATTTGTTATACAGTCAAACCTCGGTTTTTGTTTGCCCCAGTTTTCATACGCTTCGGTTTTCGACGTCTTTTTTGATTGAGATTTTGTCCCGGATCTCGTACATCGCCTCGGTTTTCGTAAAGTACAGTACTGTAAATACATACACCCTCGCGCTGCACACCGGTCTGTATACACTGCCGGAATGTCCGCCTGGTCCCGGCAGCACTGCCCCCCGGACTCACCGATCACCAGCGTGATGAGAAGCGAAAGCCAGCTGAGCACGTAAATGAACCACATCCTCGAGCCCGGTCAGAGTCAGAGAGGCAAGGATTGCGCAGAGAGGAAGGCCCCGATCTCGTCCACCGCCTGCCCGTTCTCTGGAGCGCCCCCTCAGGCTTGGAGGTAGCAGGGAAGAAAAGCTGTCAACGTAAGCAGGAGATTTCTTCCGAAGGCGCTTGCATTTATTTCTTCCAGCTTGCAAATTGCTTTTGAGACGGAGTCGGCGATCAGATTACAGTGCTGTACAGTACAGTATCTGTGTGTGTGTGCTGTCCTGTGGACGATCGGGCAGGTGAGAGAAGTGACAGGAGCTGTTCTACTGCCTGGCTGAGACTTCGGGAGCCCGTGCTGCTGCAGCCATTGCCACATGGCTCTGGAACGCATGCTGAGCTCTGCGTTCCAGGTTTCCTGAGCGGGAGAGTGGTGTTTCCGGTGGCTGTGGCTGGTGCCTTTTTTTGTGGATCCTTCTTGTTTTTTTCTGTTGTTTTTTTTAAATTCCTGTGCCCGATCTCCTTTCTGGGTGTTTTTTTGCTGAAGATTTGCATCTTGACCGTGCTGTTAATCTTTCTCCCTTCTCAGCAGTTTAAACAATCTGTCCGCCAAAAATACCTCTGGAGCACCATCTTGTGGCCAGAAGTGGGATTGATTCTCTTCCTGATTGACTGCAATTTGCTAAAAGTTCTCATTGTGCCTTGACACAGACTTTGAGGGGAGCAGTGATCTGAAAATGGTCAGTATCAAACTCGTCCGCCTGCTCGCGTGACTCGGCCACTCATTTCCCGGAATCGAGCACCCATACAAAGTGCGTTTGTGACTCAGTCTGCCTTTGTTTCTCGTTGAGTGAGCATCACCCTGCATTCATTGAGTGCGACTGCTAAATAAGCCACCATGGGGCCAAAGAAAGTTCCGAGTGCCAGCCCTTTGATGATAAAGAAGGTGAGAAACATGATAGAATTCAAGAAAGAACTCATAGCAAAGTATGAAAGTGGCGTACACGAGGCCGATCTCGCCAGGATGTACAGGAAGTCCGCATCAACGATCAGTTCCATCCTGGTGAAGAAAAATGAAATCAAGGAAGCTGATGTTGCGAAAGGAGTAAATGAGCTAACGAAACAGAGATGGCAAACAATCGAAGATGTTGAGACGTTGTTGTTGGTGTGGATCAACGAAAAACAGTTAGCAGGAGATAGTGTTTCGGAGGCGATAATTTGTGAAAAGGCAAGGCTGTTGCATGTAGATCTTGCAAAGAAAATGCCTGGAATGAGTGCTGATGTTACTGAATTTAAGGCCAGCAGAGGCTGGTTTGACAAATTTAAGAAGCGAACTGGCATACAAAGTGTGGTAAGGCATGGCGAGGCTGCAAGTTCGGACAAACTTGGGGCCGCAGAATTCGTTGATGAATTCAAGGAGTACGTAGAGGCTGAAGGATTCCTCCCCCAACAAGTCTTCAATTGTGATGAAACAGGCCTCTTTTGGAAGAAAATGCCAAAGAGGACCTACATCATGCAGGAGGAAAAGGCACTGCCAGGACACAAGCCTATGAAGGATAGGCTAACTCTTTTGTTGTGTGGTAATGCTAGTGGGGATTTCAAAGTGAAGCCTTTACTGGTGTATCACTCTGAAAATCCCCGAGTGTTCAAGAAAAACAATGTCATCAAGAGTAAATTGTGTGTGATGTGGAAGGCTAACAATAAGGCATGGGTCACGAGGCAAATTTTCATTGAGTGGGTCAATGAAGTGTTTGGCCCGAGTGTGAAGAAATACCTCCTGGAAAATCAATTGCCACTCAAGTGCCTCCTGATAATGGACAATGCTCCTGCTCATCCTCCAGGCTTGGAAGATCAATTGTTGGATGAGTTTAGTTTCATCACAGTGAAGTTCTTGCCCCCTAATACCACTCCTCTCATCCAGCCCATGGATCAGCAGGTCATTTCAAACTTCAAAAAACTCTACACCAAAGCACTGTTTCAAAGGTGCTTTGAAGTGACCTCGGACACTGAATTGACCCTAAGAGAGTTCTGGAGGGATCACTTCAATATCCTCAATTGCATAAGCCTTATAGATAAGGCTTGGCAGGGAATAACTTCCAGGATGTTGAACTCTGCTTGGAGAAAATTGTGGCCAGAATGTGTCCTTGAGAAGAATTTTGAAGGGTTTGAGGCTCACCCTGACGACCCTACGCCTGTTGTGCAATCTATTGTGTCTTTGGCGCAGTCCATGGGGTTGGATGTGAGTGGCCAGGATGTGGAAGAGTTGGTGGAGGACCACAGGGAAGCGCTAACCACTGAAGAGCTGCAAGACCTTCAACTGGAACAGCAACAGACAGTAGCTGAGGAAATTGCTTCAGAGGAGGAGGAAGAAGAGAGAGAAGAGAAGGTGCCTTCTTCAGTGATTAAGGACATGTGTGCAAAGTGGAGTGAATTGCAAAGTTTTGTGGAGAAATTTCACCCTAACAAAGCTGTTGCAAGCCGTGTCTGCAACATGTTCAATGACAATGCCTTGTTCCATTTTAGGCAAATCTTAAAGAGACGCCAGAAACAGACCTCTCTGGACAGATTTTTTGTGCGACAGGGGTCCAGTGACTCTCAAGCTGGTCCTAGTGCCAGTAAAAGACAAAGAAGGGAAGTAACCCTGGATAGGGCCTTGATACCTGAGGTCCTTATGGAGGGGGATTCCCCTTCCAAACAATAACCTCTCCTCCTCCCTCTCCCCTCCTTGCCGTCTTCCATATACCAACAAGAGTCTTCAATAAAGGTAAAAGTGATGTTAAATGTTCATTTATCCATTTCATTAGTCATTTATATTTATTTCTCATTGTTTTCTGTATGTAAAAATATAGTTATTCTCTATAAAATGCATTTTTTGTGAATATTTTTGGGTGTCTGGAACGGATTAATTGGATTTACATTATTTCTTATGGGAAATATTGCTTCAGTTTTCATACGTTTTGGTTTTAGTCAGACATTTTCGAACGGATTAATCATGAAAACCGAGCTTTGACTGTATTTGTATTGTGCAGTGCTGATACCTGGTAACAAAACTGGAGAGAAGCCAGGGGGCAGTGCAAGGAGGGGAGGGAGCCAGGGTTGAAACCTACACTCTAGAGAAGAGCTGGGAGAATGACTGCAGGGCTTTCTGCTCAGCAGGTAGGAGACTGGTAGGGAGACAGTGGCAGGCAATGCCATCCAGCCTCTGATACACACACATTGCATGGGGCAAGCTGAAGAAGAAATGAGCCTGGCATTGCTCAATCCATTCCTTGGGCTCCAGTAAAGAAAGTTAGAACAGTGGGTTCAGAACCAGGGAAGCCACATATAAATCCCACTGCCCCGCTTTGTGATCTTGGTCAAGCCACTTAATCCTCCATTGTCTGAGGTACGAAGATGGTGAGCTCTCCAAGAGATAGGAAAATACCTACTGCATTTAAATGTAACTTGCCTTAAGTTACCAATGAAAAAGCATTAGCTAAAGGCAAAATCCTTTCCCCTCTTCTAAGAACATAAGATGTGCCATACTGTGTCAGACCAAGGTCCATCAAGCCCAGTATCCTGTTTCCAACAGTAGCCAATCTAGCTCATAAGTACTTAGCAGTCTCCCCAAAAGACACAGGTTCCTCAATGCTTGTATTGGGTCAAGCATTGATATCCTGGGTCCCTTTTAATAATGGTTTATGGACCTTTCCTCCGGGAACTTGTCCAAACCTTTTTTAAACCAAGCTACACTAACAGCCTTTACTACATCCTCCGGTAACATATTCCAGAGTTTGATTACACGTTGAGTAAAAAAAATATTTTCTCTTATTAGTCTTAAATAGGTTACCTTGTAGCTTCATTGCATGCCCCCTAGTCTTTATATTCTGATGATGTAAACAATTGTTCTATGTTTACCTGTTCCATTGATTAATTTATAGACCTCTATCATATCTCCCCTCAGCTGTCTCTTTTACAGGTTGAAGAGCCCTAACCTTTTTAGCCTCTCTTCATAGGAGTATCCTTCCATCCCCTTTACCATTTTGGTGGCTCTTCTCTGTACCTTTTCTAATAATGCTATATTTATTTTATTTAACATTTCTTATATGCTGCCTTTCATGGTATCAAGGTGGTTTACATTGAACAAACTGGGTGTTATAACTTGGAAATAACTATTTTATAGGGAACATGGGCAATGGAGGGTTAAGTGGCTTGCACAAGACCACAAGGAGCACCTGTGGGACTAGAAACTCCAGTCCTTCTGGCCCAAGGTTGCTGTCCACTAGTGGGATTTGAAACCCTGACCTTCTGGCCTGAGGTAACTTGACCCAACCACTAGGCCACTCCTCCCTCCTATATCCTTTTTAAGATACAGTGACCAGAATTGCACACAATATTCAAGGTGCGGTCGTACCATGGAACGATACAGAAGCATTATAATATCCGTTGTTTTATTTACCATTCCTTTCCCTATGATACCTAGCATTCTATTTGTTCTCTTGGCCGCTGCTGCACACTGGGTGGAGGGTTTTAACATGTTATCCACAATGACACCTAAATCTCTTTCCTGGGTGGTGGTTCCCAACGTGGAACCTTGCATCGTGTAACCATAGTTTAGGTTGTTCTTTCCTAGGTGCAGAACTTTGCACTTGTCCAAATTAAATTTCATCTACCATTTGGATGCCCAGTGTTCCAATTTATCAAGATCTTCTTGCAATTTTCCACAATCCTCTTGGGTTTTAACAGCTTTAGTTTCGTGTCATCTGCAAATTTGATAATGTCACTCGTTATTCCCTTTTCCAGGTCATTTATGAATATGTCAAAAAGCAGCGGACTCAGCACAGACCCCTGCGGTACTCTACTACTCACTTTTTTCCATTGGGAAAATTGGCCATTTAACCAGTTCCTGATCCACAATAGTATACTGCCTCTTATCCCGTGACTTTTTAGTTTTGCCAAAAGGCTCTGATGAGGGACCTTTTCAAAGGTTTTCTGAAAGTCCAGATACACTATATCAATCGACTCACCTTTGTCTACCTGCTTCAAAAAAACATAACAGATTAGTAAGACAAGATCCTCCTTGTCTAAAGCCATGTTGGCTATCTCCCATTAAGCCAGGACTATGTACATGTTCAGTAATTTTGTTCTTTATGATGGTTTCTACCATTTTTCCCAGTACTGCTCTTTTTATAATGCTCCCAGTTTTTGCTCCCTCTGATCTCCTTAGTTTCTCCTTACTCTCTTCCTCTCCTCTTTGTTTTGAGTAAGCCTCCAGAAATTAGTGCTTAAATTTTAAAATAATATGTGACAAAATTGGAGACATGTAGTTAATCATTCAGAAGTTCTATAATTGAAAAGCATAGGTACAGGATGAAATCTCTACTGCAGCTCAGTACCAGCTGCAATGCTTACAAATCTTTTTTTAATATCACTTTATTATTTCATTGAAAGCAGTTTATATTGCAACTTAAACTTGGTAATGTACATTAAACAGGGATATTGATCACTTGTTTTTTTTCTGAGGCATGGAGGGTTAAGTGACTTTCCCAAGGCCACAAGCAGTGTTAGTGGGAATTAAACCCTTGTCTTTTGGTTACCAAGCTTGTGCTCCAACCATTAGGCCACTCCTCCACTCCAGTAGTGTCCTTAGTGCTCTCCATTCTCTACTAGTGTGTGCTACTATAGGGTTCACTCAACAAATCTTTCAGTCTGTCAGAGCTTAAGGCTGAGCTGTAAGGAACAAACACTAAATTCTCACCATCAGCCCGGTGCTCTTCCTGTGTAACCAGGAGCTCTGTGTTCTCTTTCGCACCCATTCACATATACACAGGAGTCTAGACACCTAGTGATACAGCTGTAGATTAGGGAGAACCATCCCACCTCTATCTTTAATCCTAAAAGGGGTTGTTAGCATGATCTGAACAAAGCTCCATCTATGAGGGAGGAGTGGCCTAGTGGTTGGGGCAAGTTACTTCAGGCAAGAAGGTCAGGGGTTCAAATCACATATCTCCCCTATCCCTCCTCTCCTCCAGCGTGTACATATTTAGGTCTTCAAGTCTCTTTTCATAAGGCTTCTGATACAGGCTCCAAATCATTTTGGTCACCTTCCTCTGAACCGTTTCCAGTCTTTTTATATCCTTTGTGAAATATAGTCTCCATAACTGAACACAGTATTCCAAGCGAGGCCTCACCAGTAACTTATACAGTGGCATTAGTACCTCTTCCTTTCTGCTGGTAATTCCTCTTTGTATGCCACCCAATATCCTCCTGGCTTTTGCCACTGCTTTGTCGCACTGTTTTGCCACCTTGAGATCCTCAGAAATAATTACACCAAGGTCCTTCTCCTGGTCCATGCACACCAACCTTTCGCCCCTTAACACATACATTTCCCTTGGATTTCTGCTTCCCAAGTGCATGCCACTTGTCAGACGGCTGCCTGGGTGAGACTCTTCACAGTCTTGATAATGCATATATTTATATGATTTTTGCAAGGTATTGTGGGTAATGTAGTTCATTCACACCAGACACAGCTGCTGACAATAATTTAGTTGTGCACAAGTGTTAAAGCCAATAAGATACTTCTTTATTTATGGGGTTATTCCTCCCAGCACAGATATGCTTGGTAGCACATAAATTAGGTTACTTGCTTGCAGTGTTTAACTTGGTAAAACAAAGTCAAAAACCAAAATCAGGAAAACAACCTTCAAACTTGTCAGGCAATTAGCTAATGTTTTCTTAGCATATCTCTAACAAACGAAAAGCCACAAAGAAAGAAATAAACTGTTCTTGTAAGGTTAACTTCTGATTACTTTCCACACAGATCCAGAAGTAATTCTCTCCTAGCTCACAAGCAATTAGGTGCAGCTCAATTGCTATCAGTTATCCAGCTGAAACCCTTTAGCTGGATGGCTTCCTACTGTGTGAGTCAAATCCTGCTTCAGGAGCTTTTCTTAGTGGAATAAAGAACAAGTTGTATTTCTTTATGATGGTTGCTATGCTTTGAAACAGAAAGTTACCAAATGAGTTTGGATAGAGAGCAGTCCATATAAACTGTATTTTCATCTGCTATTATTCCCCCTTCATCAACAAGCATCGGTTCACTATCATGAATTAGCCCAGATGAATCTCTCAATGGAGCACTTTCAGGAGAACACTTATTTCCCTGCTGTCTTTCAAGGTTATAGCTAGGGCACAGATCAGTGTTCATACCTGAGCTTCCATTACTGCTATAGTTCCTCTCTATATAGCCTGGCCAGTATGTAGTCCAGTTCTTATGTCCAGCCTTCCAATCCTGATCCCTGGACACTGGATCTCTCTTCACATACCTTCTGGTATAGGTCTTAGAATCCCTTCCACGTGCAGCCGTCTCCCTCACAGGTAGCCTCTGGTGATTCCTATCTCTGCAGCACCATTCCTCTGGCCTTCCCCAGTCCAATGGTCTATGCTGGCCCTTGGAATACCTCCCAGTATACGTACTGCTTTGGACTCTTCTAGACCTCTCAAAGGCTTTTCTCCTCTTCCTTCCAGAGGGTTTCTTTCCTTCTCTATCCGTCCGGTTTGGCTTCTGCTTCTGCTGATCCTTCAGATGAAACTGATGATCCTTCTCTGGACATCCAAGGTGATCATGAAGATGATCATGGAGAAGAATGTCATCTGTAGAATAAACTCTATTCTTATTCTGCCTTGATGAGTGCTCCTCCCTAATACAGCGCAGCTGTGCTGAATCAGGCCCTGCCCTTTGAGATGAGTGCTTAGGGATTACCTCATAGCCCTCCTGATTGAACACACGTTTCCCCACTTCAGCTCCTCTGATGGCTGTTGGAAACCTGGTGCATTCTGGGACTGGTAGTCTTTTATGTGAAAATCTGTTTTCTTACTTCTACCAGAACTGACAGGTTGCTTGTTCAGAGTCACATCATCTTTTCTATAGCTCCTTCCTGAGCTATGATAAGCTTCCTTATCACACACTGCACTTCTTCACATTAAATCTTAACTACCAAGCATTAGACCATTCTTCCAGCCTTTGTAGATCTTTCCTCATATTATCCACTCCCTCAGGGCAATCCACTTTGTTGCAAATTTTGGTGTCATCTGCAAAAAGACAGACTTTTCCATTCAGTCCTTCAGCAATATCACTCACAAATATACTGAACAGCACCGGTCCCAGGACCGAACCCTGGGGCACACCACTAATCACCCTCTTTTCATCCGAGTGAGTTCTGTTTACTATCACCTTCTGTCATGTCAGTCAACCAATTTCTGATCCAGTTCACCACCTTGGGACCCTTCCCCAAGCTATTGAGTTTATTAATAAGCCTCCTATGAGGAACAGTATCAAAGGCTTTGCTGAAATCCAGGTAGATGACATCCATCACATGCTCCTGATCTAGTTCTCTGGTCACCCAGTCAAAGAATTCAATCAGATTTGTTTGGCAAGATCGTCCTTTGGTAAAACCATGTTGCCTTGGATCATGCAACCTGTAGGTTTTGAGAAAGTCCACTATTCACTCTTTCAGGAGCACCTCCATTACTTTTCCTGCCACAGAGGTAAGGCTCACCGGCCTGTAGTTTGTCACTTCATCCCAGTCACCACTTGCTTACCCAGTTTATCTCATTGTGGGGTGTCCCTTTGGTTATCTCCTCTGATCAGGGTCCAGCATTCACAGCAGAAGTTTGGAATGGCATTACTGACTTTTTTGGATTACATCGGCAACTCCCTTCTCTGTATTATCCGCAATGAAGGAACCGGATGATTAAAGCTCTCCTCCAATCTCTTACTGAAGACTGGAGTCGGGATTGGATAGAAGCATTGCCTTTTGCTTTGTTTTCAATTCAAAATTTCCTGCAGAAGACTAGGGGGTGGACTCACTCCCTTATGAAATTGTTACTGAAGTCCTGCTATGAGGCCAAACCATACACCATTATCACCAGACCCACAGTTGTGGGGCATTGAATATCTGAGGTTAAAGCTCAGCAGGCAGGGCTATGCACCATATCAAGCCCTATTCTTCGTCTCATTTAACGTTCAGTGTGACATACTAGTGTGCTGCACAGTGTCTGTAGTGTCTTTGCTCTTCTGTCCACATTATTTATTTATTTATAGTCTCTTTTATACCGCGCTATTCAGTATCAGCGTGGTTTACAATAAACAATGAACACACACATTTCCAATAGTACTTTGTGTTTACATATGAACAGGAAATTCAACTTGGCTAACAGGGGAACTATATACAATAACAATATATACAATTCACAGACTGGTCATGTGTTCGTTTGGTTTCAGACAGTGGAGATTTGGGTGGTTTCAGCAATTGGTGCTGAGCTTCTATTGGTTATAGGGGCTGCCCGACTGTATCAGGAATATGCTCCTTGGGAAGGTCATGATGAGTACTATAATGTCTTTCACTCCCATATCTACTCTTTAATTAACCGCTTTGCTGTTGCTATAAAGGGATCCACCATGCCATTTTGAATTCTGTCACTGTATTTTCCCCCACCACTTCCATCGGGAGGACATTCCAAGCATCCATCTCCCTTTCAGTGAAAAAGTATTTTCTGACGTTGCCCTTGCAGCTTCAAGTTATGTCCTCTAGTTTTACAGCTTCCCAGTCTTTGAAAAAGGTTTGTTTGCTCATTAATACCCTTTAAGTTTTTAAAGGGTTGTATCATATCTCTCCTGTCCCTCCTCTCCTCTAGCATATAGATAATTAGGTCTTCAAGTCTTTTCTCTTACATCTTCTGGCGCAGACTCCAAATCATTTTGGTTGCCTTCCTCTGAACCATTCCAAGTCTTTTTATATCCTTTGTGAAATATGGTCTCTGAAACTGAACACAATACTCCAAGTGAGGCCTCACCAGTGACTTGTAGAGTAGCATTAATACCGCCTCCTTTCTGCTGGTAATTCCTTTATGTTGTCACGCCCTCACCACTCGCCTCTAGCTTAGAGGGACGTGGTTGCATGAGGAACTTTCCCCTTTCAGCCTTAACAGACTAATTCCCCGCAATGCTTTCTGGGAAATGTAGTTTAATTGCGCTTTATATGGACTGCAGGTAGAAAGCTGTAATCGGCCTCCTTGGGTAAGGCAATGACAGAAATTTATTGAGCACAAACAAAAGAGGTTCATAAATACCACATTCAGGGATACTTCTCCAAGCTTCTTTAAAGTACAACAGGCTTCCTTACCACATACCCCCCTACCCAAGATATTACGGGCTGGCGGAGGTTGTTGGAGTTCCTCCGAACAGTCCATAATCCTTGATAAGGCATCCGCATTTTGATGCAGTTTTCCTGCCTGATGTTCTACCCTAAAATCAAAAGCTTGCAGAGCCATGTACCACCGGGTTAGTCGTGCGTTGTGGTTCTTCATTTGTTGGAGCCACTTCAAGGGTGCATGATCAGTAATTAGTAGGAATTTTCGCCCTGTAAGGTAGAACCGGAGTGCTTCTATTGTCCACTTAATGGCAAGGCACTCTTTCTCAGTGGTAGAGTATTTTTGCTCTGCTGGGGATAACTTCCTACTCAGGAACATTACAGGATGCTCATTTCCTTCATGTCTCTGGGACAAAACGGCCCCTAAGCCTACCTCTGAGGCATCTGTCTGCACAATGAAGGGCTGCGTGAAGTCCACTCCGCGTAATACCGGAGCTGTGCATAGCCTCTCTTTTAACTGTGTGAAGGCCCCCTCAGCCTCCGGGGTCCAACTGAGGTGATTCGGGCAATTCTTTTTCAACATGTCCGTAAAAATGGAACTTTCCTCTGCAAAACGGGGTATGAACTTTCTGTAGTAGCCGATCAGGCCTAGAAAGCTTCTTAAGTGTATCTTTGTTGCTGGTCAGGGAAAATTCTTGATGCTAGCCACTTTATTGATCAAGGGCTTGTTCCTTCCCCGTCCTACCATATGCCCTAGGTACTTCACTTCCCGCCTGGCGAAGGCACATTTGCTCGGGTTCAAGGTGATGCCCACCTGCCTCATAGATCGCAGAACGGCTTCGATCCTCAGGAGGTGTTCAACCCAACTGCCACTGTGGATAATGATGTCATCCATATATGCGAAAGCATATTCTTGATGAGGGCATAGAACTTGATCCACCAGTCTCTGGCAGGTTGCCGCGGCACCGTGAAGGCCAAAAGGCATCCTCTTAAACTGGAATAGCCCAATTGGGGTACTGAAGGCGGTCTTCGGCTGAGATTCCCTAGTCAGAGGAATCTGCCAATATCCCTTCGTCATGTCCAGCGTAGTCAAAAACTGGGCCTGCCCCAAATGGTCCAAAAGCTCCTCTATACGAGGCATCGGGTAAGCGTCGAACACAGAGATGGCATTCACCTGTCTGAAATCTATACAGAACCGTAAGGTAGCATCCGGTTTTGGAACCAGAACTATGGGACTGCACCATGGGCTCCTTGACTCTTCAATGATACCCATCTCCAACATTTCGCACACCTGCGCCACTACCTCCTGCTTTTTAGCCTCTGGTAGTCGATAGGGTCGTTGTCTGACTACCTTTCCAGGTGGGGTCACGATCTCATGCGCCACCAGTCGGGTTTCACCAGGGATCGGGGTCAGAACATCTGGAAACTTCTCCAATAGTCTGGCCAGTTCCCGCCTCTGGACCAAAGACAGCTCTTCACCTACTTGTGGCTCCTGGTTCTTCCTGCACTCTGCCACTTGTGATCCCAGGTCTTCTTCCTCCGCCTCTTCCATTCTCTCCCCACAGGTGGCTGTGAGACTTTTCATCCTCACCCCTCCAGTAGAACCAAATCCACAGGCTTCTCGTTCCGTGGGAGACAACATGGGGACCTCTTCCAGTGGGGGAAATCCCACTCTTTCGCAGAGCAGCTGGGCAATCCGGTTTCCAACCTTTACAGGGAAGTCTTTGTGGCTAAAGTTAAACAGTAATACCTTTATACTCCCCCTATAATCAGGGTCGATCACCCCAGCCCCGATGTCCAGGAAATATTTCAGAGCCAGACCCGAGCGAGGGGCTATCCGACCATAGCATCTGACAGGCATCTCAATCTGCAGGCCGGTGTCAATGAGTGCTTTTCCCTGGCTGGGTATCACTCCATCTTCAGCACTGCATAGATCATATCCCGCGGCTTGCGGGGTCGCCCTCCTGGGAGCCTGGGCCTTTTCGGATACCTTACAATATTTTAGTATAAACTTCTGCTTACCAAGGGGACTGTCTCCCGGGGGCTTTTCCTCTGGGTTCTCGCGTGGTTTCCGGGGGTTCCCAAAAAGAGGCCCGGGGATGACAATTAACATCCCATCCCCCTTTTGTCTAAGACCTTTCTCTAATCCCTTCATAAATTGGGGCCAGTCTCTTCCCAATACTAGGTCGTAGGGGAGTTTTGGAACCACTGCCACCAGAATTTCTTTCTGCACCCCTAATCCTTTTATCACTACTTTGTATATGGGGTAAAAAGAAGCAGCACCATGAATGTATCTAATTTGAACCCTACCTTCTGGCCTCCTCTGTTCAGACTTACTCTGGGCCTCAATTGCCCACCAAAGCCTCTGCGATACCATGCTTTGGTCGGCCCCAGAGTCAAGCAGAGTATCGGTAGTGACCCCCTGTATGCTAACCGTTAAGAGAAAACCCTCTCCTAGCTGTTTCACACTTGTACCCATTAGGCCAGTGCGGGCTTTGCAACCCCTCTGCAAGTGTCCCAACTTCCCACAACGAAAACATTTCTTTCCAGCCCACCTTCCTTCTTGAACAGGCACACAAGTTTTCCCAAACTCTGCATTATTTCCCTGTTTCTTTTCTGATGAACCAACACCAACCTCTGTACCTGTTTTTGGAGCGCCCCCCTTTTGCTGACGGGCTAACTCAGCTTCCATGTAGCGTTCAGTCAAAAGGGTTGCCTCTCCCGTGCTCTGGCAGTTTTGTTGAATCAGAAAGGATTGTATGTCTTTTGGTACTGCAGCCATAAACTGCTCTAATATTACCATATCCATCACCATCTCTATAGTTTTCCCCTCTGGAGCCAGCCACATTAGGGCCAAACCACAAATTCTCTGGCTTAAGGCCTTAGACGTTTCTCCGGCTCTCAGGGCCGTGGCTCTAAACATGGGGTGATACAACATTTTTGTTAACCCTAAGTGGTCTCTAATGGCACATTTCACTGCATTATAGTCCATAGCCTGCGCTGCTGGTATAGCTCCATATGCGGCTAGTGCTTCTCCTGTTAAGGAGGTTGCTAATCGCACTGCCCACTGGCTATCTGGCCATCCTACAGCTTGAGCCACCCTCTCGAATGACTCCAAAACGTCATCTATGTTGTCCTCAGGGGAAAGCTTCCCAAAATAAAATGCCCCACTGTTATGTGAGTCTACCAGACTGTCCATTTGAGGCATAGATGGTCATGCTGGTGCCGGTATTCCTCCACTTCCTTGTCTCTGGAGTGTAATAAGGGCTTCCACCAAGTCCAGGACAGGCTTTTGCTGCTCCTTCATGGCGGCAATCACACTCTCCTGCGCCAGCTGTGCCAACTCCTGCTGATGTTGAAATTGAGTGGCCATCCATTGTACCAGCTCTTTTGGATCCATGTCTTGAGATACCTGAAAGAGAAAAGAAAAAAACACCAAGGGCGGCAGCACTCAACAGCCTTTTATGCCCCCTTTTATCCAAAAGCATTCACTTTTCTTTTCCAATCCGGTCCAGCCCACGCCTTGGTACCCTTTACCTTATTCAGGCGTTGACTCTCGCTTCAAAAGGGTGTCCTTTTCCTGGTGCTCCAACCTGGACCACTCCCTCATTTGGCCAACTCTGCCAGTGAAGTCCTGCTGCCACTTCCACCAACCTTCGGGCTGTAAATCCTTGCAGCTGTATATCCTGATATGTAAAATCCTGGTATATCCTGAAGGGTAAAAATCCTGCCAACTACGCCACTGTCACACCCTCACCACTCACCTCTAGCTTTAGAGGGACGTGGTTGCATGAGGAACTTTCCACTTTCAGCCTTAACTAACTCCCCGCAATGCTTTCTGGGAAATGTAGTTTAATTGCGCTTTATATGGGCTACAGGTAGAAAGCTGTAGTCGGGCTCCTTGGGTAAGGCAATGACAGAAATTTATTGAGCACAAAAAAAAGAGGTTCATAAATACCACATTCAGGGATACTTCTCCAGGCTTCTTTAAAGTACAACAGGTTATAAGCAAAACAAAACCCCAAACCAAATGGTAGCTTAAAATATTCTTCAGCTCAGAAAAACATAGCTTTTTAACAGCCAGGCTACCAGCTTCCTTTAGCCTTGCTGGTTAAAGCACATAACACGAAACAGGCTTTCTTCTGTGGCAGTTTGCCTTCTTTTCCAGTCTCAAACCTTTCCAGGCTATTTTCCAATTTACAAGCAAAAACAAAAGAACTCCAAACAGGAACAAACTTTCAACGTGCAAGCAAAGTTCTATCCAGGTTTTCCAGGAACGTTCAAGAGTAAAAAGAAAGCTTTTTCCTCACAGTTAATTTGGCTTCTTGCCGTCTCACTTCATCAGTAGCAGGTGGTTAACAAGCACAATTCACAACTCCAGCTTGTCCTTACGTCTTAGTAAAACTTCCCCTCTTTATCACGTGGGAATTTACAATCCATCTACCTGCTTCTTATGGTTACCTTTCTCTAGAGGGCTTCCTCTCAGGGCTGGCTTTCCTTCAACCCTTCTGTGGCTAAGGCTTGGCACAAAGAGCAATCCATGAGGGTCTCTTCCTCATTCAGCCCAGCATCAGGCTCTCCTATTTGCATAGACTCTGACTCTCCTTCTGGCTCACCGCGCTTGGCTGACGGCCTCTCGTTAGAGCTGAGAGTGTCTCCTGCTCCTCTGCACTGCCCAGCATTAGTCAGGCTTCTCCTGCTCTGCTCAGCATTAATCAGGCTTCTTAGGCTCGTACCTGTGCCTCAGCTTGTAACAGCTTCTCTTTCTCTTTCTCCTCTCTCTCCTTCCCTATAATCTAGCCTAGGCTTATATCTCCAGGGTTCTAGCCCCACCTCCTCTCTTCCCAGGTCATGGAGATCACTCTGCCTTCTGGCACCTGAGTAATCAGGAAGCTTACTGACGTAAGGTTCTTGGACCTTAGGTCTGTATTCACTCCCCCTTATTTATTTATTTACATTCTCTTATATACCGCGCTATTCTGCATGAGTGCGGTTTACATTGAACAAACTGAAATTACATTGAACAGGGCATTATAACTTGGAGATAACTATTTTACAGGGAACATGGGCTATGGAGGGTTAAGTGGCTTTCCCAAGACCACGAGGAGCACCTGTGGGACTAGAAACCCCAGTCCTTCCGGCCCAAGGTTGCTGTCCTCTAGTGGGATTTGAACCCCCGACCTTCCGGCCTGAAGTACCTTGCCCCAACCACTAGGCCACTCCTCCACTCTTTCACTAGGGGAAACCTGAAACCTGTTCCAGCTGGGGATTTTCTGGTTCCTAGGCGAGGTTGTGATTTTGTTACCCTGATCTTGCAAAAGGGGCCCTTTTACTAGGGTGAACTCTTTGCCTTTTTCCCTTTCCCCTAACTCAGGATAGGCTTCCTTACCACAATGTATACAACCCAACATCCTTCTAGCTTTTGCCACCGCCTTGTCACGCTGTTTTGCCACCTTAAGATTCTCAGAAACAAACACTCTGAGGTCCTTCTCCTGGTCCTTGCACACCAACCTCTCACCCTCTATCGCATACAATTCCCTTGGATGTCTGCATCCCAGGTGCATGACACTGCATTTCTTCACATTAAATCTTAAGTGTCAAGCATTAGACCATTCTTCTAGCTTTTGTAGCTCTTTCCTCATGTTATCCACTCCCTCAGGCAAGTCTACTCTTTTGCAAATTTTTGTGTCATCTGCAAAAAAACAGACTTTTCCATTCAGTCCTTCAGCAATATCACTCATAAATACACTGAACAGTACTGGTACCTGGACCGATCCCTGGGGCACATCACTGCTCACTTTCCTTTCATCCGAATGAGTTCTGTTTACCATCACCTTCTATCATCTGTCAGTCAACCAATTTCTGATCCAGTTCACCACCTTGGGACCCATCCTCAAACTGTTTAGTTTATTGATAAGCCTCCTATGAGGAACAGTATCAAAGGCTTTGCTAAATCTAGGTAGATCACATCCATTGCATGCCCTTTATCTAGTTCTCTGGTCACCCAGTCGAAGAACTCAATCAGATTTGTTTGGCATGATCATCCTTTGGTAAAACCATGTTGCCTCGGATCATGCAATCTATTGGTTTCGAGAAAGTCCATTATTCTCTCTTTCAGGGGCGCCTCAAATACTTTTCCCGCCACCAAGGTAAGGCTTACTGTAGTTTCTCTCTCATCCCTCAATTGTTCTGCAATGTTATCACTGACATACTCTCATTTGATTTGTCCAATTCGAGAACTTATATGTTGATCATCGGATTTATTTTGTATTGATTTGCTCTTGCTTCCAATTTTTGAACCTTATGGACTAAAATACAGAATCTGTTTTCTCAAAATAGCAGAACCTTATCTCCTTTTATACTTCTAAAGTCCATATAACTGTAATTTTCCCTCTTAATTTTTTCATTCATTCTCTCTCCTGATAAAGTAGGCTCCTGAACAAGTTTTCCATTTCCAATAGCTACTGCACCAGAGGTCAGATACATTGCTGGTTAACCAGCATCACAGGCAATCAATAGGCTGCCCATTTAAAATTCTGACTCAGTCTGCAGTTAGCAGGGATCCACATCTAATAATGCAGGAGCTTAATTTAATCTTCAAACTACTACTGTTTCTGCAGCAATGGAAGAAGATACTGACTCCCCATTTTTGGGCAAAATGGATTAGAACTACAGGTCATCCCCCATCACACTCGCTGCTTCTGATATCATCATGGGAAGGTACTCAAATCAACTGGTATATCATAAAATTCGGACCCTTCGCCATCTTCGTCAGCTGTTAGAACCTGAAGACTTTCGAACTGTTTTTCAGGCCCTAATAATGCCCCACCTTGATTACGCCAACGCGATATTACATGGCCTTCCAAAGAGTACGACCAACCCCTTACCACTTGCAATGAACTCAGCCGCAAGATTCCTCCACGGAGCCTCCAGAAGATCCCACATTACTCCAATACTAAAACAGTTGCATTGGCTCCCCATACAAGCCAGGATCTCTTTTAAGATTCTAACTATGACCCACAAGGCCATCAAGAAATACCCAGCCACTGCCATTTCTGAGCTAGTATCAATTACACCTCCTAATCGGGTAAGAAGATCCAATGCCTCAAATACCCTCATTCTCCCTAAGGCAAGCACTAAGTGCTCCCAAGTTACCAGTTCTAGAGCCTTTGCCTTCTTTGCACCATCCTGCTGGAACGCTCTACCCGCAACTATCAGTGATCTCTGTCAATTCAAGAAGGCACTGAAACATCACCTTTTTCTTCTTCACTATGATGCCTCAGTCTCCACCTCACATCCACCCACTTCCACACCTCAACGCAGCTCCCCAAGCACACGCATCTCACACTCTTGACTGAATACTCGCAATCACACATTTAACCTTCCCCCACTATGAGATGCTTGTACAGTTCATTTAACCCTTTATATAGCTACATAAAGTGGTTTGTATATATTTATCATGTTTTTCCCTGTTAAAATTGTTTTAATGTATACCCAAGTTATGATACCTGTTTTTTGTAAACACAAATCAGCAATCTGAGATGTGTAAATAAATATAAATAAAACTAGATTTGGTGAGAGATATGGACTCCCTTCAGTTATACACTGCTTCCTCTCGGGGCAATTTCTCCAAATGGGATAGTTTTCTACATACCAAGACAGTCATGAACCTCATTTCTAAGCCAGGATATATGGAGTATGAGCTCAGTCTTATCAAATTTACTGCTAATGCTCAGTGTAATACTTGCATCGTGCCAAAGACAGCTTCCTTCTGGAGTTCATAAGATGGAACAAGATCCAGGCTATCGGAGGAGAGGGCTGGAGATGAACTTAAAACCTGACCTCCCCTTCTCCCCCCACTCAACCAGTCTAACCTTGGCAGCAGGTAAATAGTAAGCATGAGAAACTGGCAGTAAGATGAACGTTCATAAACAAGACTGGATCTGAAAGCTCTCTAAAGAAGTAAGTCCATAGGGCAGCTCTGGGCTAAGTTAAATTATTTACTCCCATTTTAAAAGGAAGATCCCTATTGAGATGGAGGAGAAGCAATCATGAGAAAAGGAAACCCGGCATGAGTTTGAAAGCAATGTTTCAAGGTCATATATGTGTGTATATATATATATATATATATATATATATCTTACTAACCAACCACAAGTAACACAACACACGGAAACCCCCCCACTACCATTGCAGAAATACACATATAGTACCCACAGAATTACACCTATATGACCCAACTCAAGTCGAACACAGGTCAGTAAACCACAAGCCTAATCCCAGGTCAGTAAAATACAAATCACTAAATGCACGCCACTACCCACTACCTTATGGTCTACCTCACACTCCTACATATGTTTGCACCCTGCACACACAACATCAGACTCAACGAGCAAATCCCCTTGCTCAACCTACATACCACCCTACCCAGATGCACACCAGCATCACACCTATCCAAAGAACGCCAACAACAAAAGCATACAGCCCACAAACCATATAATTCCACACGTAATACAACCACAAACCACACAAATAACGAACATACAAACCCAATCATAACAACAAACACCAGGTGTGCTCTTCTAAACGCCAGATCTATCAGGAACAAACCAAATACTATCCTTGACCTAATCCACGACAAGAAGCTTGATATAAAATGCATCACAGAGACCTGGCTAGACGATTCAGACCAGGTCATACTAAACCAAGTAACCCCGGCATTCAACTGCATCAGAGCACAAAGGAGAGGAGGAGGAGTATTAATATTTACCAGAAAAGAATACAAATTCAAAACAATCACCACCACTAACACAATTGAATCCAACACGCTCACTATAGCCAACAAATACCTAAGCATCTCCCTCACATACAGACCACCTGGAACCACAACTGAACACCTATCCACAGTAATCAAAACGATATGCGCACATAAAAGAAGACACAAACCTCTCATTGCACTAGGAGAATACAACCTAACATCTGCACCAACCATAGAAACCGCAACGTTTTTAAAAACCATGGAGTCATTAAAATACTGCCAGACAATTAACACACCAACGCACCAGCATGGTACAACGCCGGACATGGTCTTCATGCCAATGCAACTAGTGGAACAGAACAACACCAGAAAACCAACAATCATGCCAGTCCCCTGGTCAGACCACCATGTGATTGAATTAACCATGACCCTGAATAACCCCATTCAACGCAAAGATGATGAAAGAATAATTAAACAGTTCAAAACATTTAACAGAGACTCATTCATAAACGAAATCACTCCACAGCTTCAACAGGAACACGAAACCCTAGACCTAAACATAGAAGAATGGAACACAATAATATCCAACGCAGCATCTGCCCCAGCTACCAAAGAACCACAAACACGCAAGAGATCCAGCACCCCATGGTACTCACATGAAATCAGAGTCGCAAAACGCACACTCAGAAGACTGGAAAGAAAATGGAGATGGAACAAATCACACAACCTCCTAACTCAATACAGAGACAAACAACGGGAATTTAACAATCTAATAAATGACCATAGACAGCAACACCATACCAACCTAATTATGAAATCTACTAAAAGACCAAGAGAACTCTTTAGCATTGTCCAAAAACTCACCAAGGATGACACACAACAAAGTACCCACCAGCTTGACCCACAAAAATATGCAGATTACATGAAGTCAAAAAACACCAACCAAACATGCCATACTACACTACAAACAAATGATCACACGATAAAAAACAACATCAAACATGGGAAAGCTTCTACATACCAACAAAACAGCAAGTAGAAGAATTTATAACTCGAATAAACACAACAACATCACCAGCAGACACATGCCCAGTGACGTAGCTCAAAGCTACAAAAAGCCAACTCTCTCATTACATTCAAAAAATCATCAAAGATTCACTCCACCAAGGATACATGCCGCAACTCCTAAAGCACGCAATGATAAGACCAATACTTAAAAGCCGCAATCTGAGCCCCTCCGAACCAAAATCATACCGTCCCATCTCCAGCCTGCCAGTCCTTGCGAAAATCGTGGAAAAGGCAGTGCAAAGGCAACTTCAGGATCATATTGATATAACTGGACATACATCAGCATGGATTTAGGCCGCAGCATGGCGTGGAAACACTACTAACCTTCCTCTTTGATAATCTCCTAAGAGGCATGGACGGCATAAAAAACAGCTTCCTGCTAGTGTTCATGGACATCTCTGCAGCCTTCGACACTGTGTCCCACACCAAGCTATTGCAATGCTTACAACAGATAGGACTATGCGAGAATACCCTGAAGTGGTTTACATCATACTTGGAAGGGCGAAAGCAACAAGTCAAATGCGACCAAAAGAAATCACTACAATTCCCCGTCACACAGGGAATACCTCAAGGCTCAGCCCTATCATCAATTCTCTTTAACATCTACATACAGCCCATATGCAACATCATCAAGCACCACAAACTTCACTATCACATTTATGCTGACGATATTATGGTGTACGCTCCAATCATTCTACTAGCATTAAACACCACAACAATAACCAAATGCCTCGAAGACATGAATGACTGGCTCACAGCCAACAACTTGACAGTCAACTACGATAAAACTGAGGCAATGTTCGTCACCAGGATCCCCACCTTCATACCTCCACAAACTATCAGCATCCTAAACAAACATATAGTAGTCAAAGAAGAAGTCAAATATCTGGGCATCACACTAGACAGAGCTCTAAACCTCAAATCCCACATCACCAAAACCGCAAACAAGGCCTACGAGACTGAAAATAGTCAGACAAATCAAACCAATGCTCTGTCAGGACCACTTCCGTACAGTGTGCCAAGCACTCATTACACCACTGCTTGACTATGGAAACTCACTATATCAAGGCCTACCCCAGCAGACACTCCACCCACTACAGATGGTACAAAACACCACAGCATGCATCATTACAGACACACCAAGGACCGAGCACATCACTCCCGTCCTACAGCAACTGCACTGGCTCCCAGTGATGACAAGAGCTAAATACAAGACAATCATAATCATCTTCAAAGTCATTCACCATCTCTCAGCAGACGCACTCCAAAACATCATAACTAGGGATATCGGCAATAGACCAAGAAAAACCAATAACGACAACATGATTGGCACACCTGCAGGCTATCACAAAACCAAACAATCAACTTCAAAAAGAGCACCATCACTACTGGCATCCACACTATGGAACTCCCTCCCAACAAGCCTGAGAGCATTAGATGACCTCACAGAATTCCGCAAAGACCTCAAAACATATCTATTTATAGAAACAAATGAGCATCCAGGCAACATCCCATACCAATACTGAAATACCACTTACGCTGCCAACTAAGCATGCACCCATCCTATCCACACACACAGGTTTATCATACTATGTTACTAAATACCTTCATGTTATATGTTACCTTTAATTATACTGTCTAAATGCTGTTATGTAACTGTACCGTCTAAATGTTTACACATACCCTAATGTTAAATGTAACCCTCCAATTGCGATGTGATGTGACCACCTTGATTGAAGGATAAAGCACAGTTACTTACCTGTAACAGGTGATCTCTGGGAACAGCAGGAATAAGTCTTCACATATGGGTACGTCGGTACCGACGGAGTCTGCGCGGGAACGCTTCCCAGCGTCCAATCAAACAGCTTTTGGAAGCATCCCACCACGCCTGCGTGCTGCCTTCCCGCCTTTCCCAACTGCCTCTCCTCAGTTAAGTTTTAAAGCTGAGACAAAGAGAGAGAGAGAGGAAAGGAAAGATAGATAGAGATACAACTCCTGGGGAGGTGGGTGGGTTGTGAAGACTTATTCCTGCTGTTCCCAGAGATCACCTGTTACAGGTAAGTAACTGTGCTATCTCCAGGAACAAGCAGGAATGAGTCTTCACATATGGGGACTCCCAAGCTGAGATGCCTGGAGTCCCAGCATGTCATAGGTTGGAACATGCTATCCCCCAGAACACCAGGCATCCTGAGGATGGAGGGTAGGAGTTGAAGAAAGAAAGGTGCTGTGGAACAGCTAACCTAGCATAGGACTGCAGAAAAGGAGTCCATGTGTGGATGATAAATGTCATCAATGATATTGCAAAGAAATAAAATGCAATAGGGACCTCCCCTAACAGGACTTTAGAGAAGTATGGAGGTTCATGGGATCTACTGGGGAACCCAGTAGAGGAACCTCAAGAAGGACCTCACTATAGTGGAGGTAGGGAACCTGTAGGAAAAAATAATTGAGGTCAGAATCCTGAAAGGGAACAGGGAACCCCAGTAAGAAAACCTGGGGTAGTACAAAAAATGGTGGGCCTTCAGCAGAAGGCTTTATGATAAAAACCGAACTCTTTTGGCAAAAGAGTGGCTCACTCTTAGGAACAAAAGAGAAAAGCTAACCAATTTGGACAAACAGGCTCAGTCCTTGTGGGGAGAAAGGGTATGGGAACCTCCTGTATCCCAAAAGGAAGGACAACGCCGGAGGTGTTAGCCTGTGAGTAGCTGAAGATCCGCAATATCTCTCCTAACTGAAGTCAGCTGGGAGAGATATTGGACATGGAGAGCTTCAGAGGTACCTAACCTTAGGGTTATGGTAGGAGTTAACTATCACCAGTGGTTGTGAGTGTAGGATCCCAAAACATGCTGGATAGCATAGTATGGGTAAAAACCCTTCTGTCAGAATCATATGACTATATGAGCCTCGACAGTCAGGTAGATAAAGCAGAATACTTATCTACCGATAGTAGAATATCTCGACATATACATATAGATATTTATAGATATACATATATATGTATATATATACATATAACACAGTGAGATATGAAGGATATAAATACTCACACATGATAGACATAGACATCTGTAAGATGTGTGCTATTGGTATGAATATTCCTGCTATGGGAATAGTTACCCCTGTTATCCCAGTTATTTGCCCTGTTATCTGTGAACTCATACGTGTTAATTGTACTGAGCATTTTTGTTCCATGTAAACCGCGCTGATGCTGAATAGTGCGGTATAGAAGAGACTTTAAATAAATATATATATATATATATATATAGCACAGGTATATATATATATATATATACCTGTATATGGAAGTCTTCAAGAAGCAGACCGAATATGTCCACAAGGCATTCACACAGGAAAAATGTGGAGAGGAAAGATTCATCTAAGAACAAGAAGGTGTAACCTACTTGAGAAGACATGTAGAGAATCAATTCCAACTGGTTATGGCTACAGGGATGCTAGGTAGTAGGATAACCAGGATGGTTACGTGAAAAGCAGAGGATGATATCAGTCAGCAGCCTGCAAGTCCTGAGTATTTTAAAACTCTAGCATGGTAAGTGAACAGAAGACGCATAGGAATGAGATACCATGGTGACCTGGTTAAGGGCAAAAAGGTATCATGCGTTCTTACCATGAGGACGAGCTGGAAGGAGGAAACATATTCCCTATTGGAAATACTATGGACCAAAGAAGGGAATTAGCAACTCCTTAAGCTTTCACGTAAGAGTAGGCCTATGTGCTTTATAGTAAAAAAGGAGAACTTTTCTAGTCATCGAAGATATGACTGAAAAAAGCCTTTTTCAACCATCTAGTATAGTTGTTGGAGAAAAAAAAACCCATGCTCTCTAGCAAGGGCCCATAGTGGACAGCTTCTCTGTAGAATTGCAGAGAGCATTATGCAGGAGAATGAGGAGATAGAACTGGCTACAGAGAAGCCAGTAGCTATGTTTACTATGCTGCCAAACCCATGGGAATGGAGATGGTAGAATAGAAGACAATCCAACAAGTTTGTAGTGAAAAATTTTCCAAGACAGATGACAGCACTGACTTGGAGTCACTACTAATACTAGACAGAATATTATTGGAGGACAAATCTGGTTACTGGTGGACAAGAACCAGTGGTCGAAACATAAAGGCTCCTGCTTTGGTAGCTGCTTGCTAGACAGCAGAAGAAGGGTACTGTTGAACAACAGAAAGGACAGACAAAACAAGAGTAGAAACTCTGGAGGTGTCTGATGAACTGCTGCAAAGCAAGATTGAAAAAGAGGAGTGGCTCAGAAAAGAGAACTCCGCACTAGAAAAGAAAGAAATTAGAGAGGCTGAAGAAAAGCCCTCCAGTGAGCAATACCAATCTTACAGAGGAAAACCCTGGTAAGAGGGTAAAGAAAATGGAGCTGAAGAAAACTTACAATATAGTAAGTTAATAGAAAGGAAAGGAGACATGCTGGCACAGGAAACTATCATTTGATAGTGAATGGACCTCTTTCCCTAGAAGGAAAAGAGGAGAACCCTGTGACCTAGAAGCATGAATATCCTGACAGCTCATAGAGAAAAAATGGATGTCTTTCGGGAAGAGATCCATGTTTAAGATTTAGAATGACAGCAGTGGATTATCTCTATAGAGAAGAAACAACTGCAGATTGTAATTCCCAGAGTCACAAGCATCTGATGGGTTGATTAGAAACCCTGTGGTTGCTGGGTTTGCTGAGCCTGGTGAGAGGTTGAACCCTGCAGACCAGGACGATGCTTCTCCTGTTTGGGAACATCTGTAGGATGGGCCGAGGGTGCATAAAACCTTCTTCTGCTATGGGAAGAAGGTTTGGCAGGACATTTCTTACCTACTGGGACAGAAGAAGGTGCAGAAGAGCCCCTAGGAACAGGTAAGTCAGTGGAAAACTGAGTAACCTGACGTAAAGACTCCTTGTTGAAAAGATTATCTCCAGTGCAAGGAGTATGTCCCAGTCTGTGTTGTGCCCATTTGTCCAAGCCTGAAGCTTGGAGCCAGGCTCTACGTCGTGCCCCTATAGTTATAGCAGAAGTCCTGCTAACAGACTCAAAAGAGTCTAGGGAAGCACAAGTAAGAAACCAAGAAATATTCTGGAGATGCTTGAGCAGTGAAGAGTAGTCTGCACTCTTGGACTCTGGAAGGGAAGGAGTCAAAAGATGTAATTGCTCTGTGACCTCCTTAAGAGATAGACTCATATAGAAAATATATGAGAGAATTCTTGCAGAAAGCATAGATGTCTGGAAGGCTTGACGTCCAAAGTCATCAAGCATCCTAGATTCACGACCTGGCGGATAAGAAGAGTGCTTTTTCTTGCTCTTTACCCGCCTCAATGCTGATTCCACAACTATGGAATGATGAGGAAGTTGAGTCGTTTGAAACCCTGGAGAGGGGGGCACCTGATATTAGAGATCAGTTGCTCTGGAAGGTGGGGGTACCCTTAAAGGTGTTTCCCACATTCCTAGAAGGAGATCCTGCAAGGAATGATGCAAGGGAAGCATTATGTTCTCCTTTGCTTTGGTAGAAAGAGAGGCCTGTGCAGGATCATGTCCTGGGATAGGAATGGCAAGAGATCTTGCTATATCCCGGAGGAAACTCTGAAAAGAGGGTTCCCAAATAGGAACTTCCCTTGGACAGGTTAGATCCGAAGAACTAGCCTGAGCACCGACAGAGCTATCCCGATATATAGGAATAGAAGATCCTGCACAGTGCAATGTGGAATGCTTAGAGGATGGTCGCCGGTACTGACTGTCAGGAGCAGCGACCGACATCACCACATTGTCCATGCCAGGTATCGGCTCCAAGCTTGGCATAGAAAGGAGCGATCCTGTTGAAAAAAGCATGGCAGGAGTTGGTCACGATGGTACTGTGGATACCGGTACCGATGTCAATACTGGTACCGATGTCAGAGTTGAGCCCGACAAAGACATCGGAGCAGTCATCGCAGACCGTTCAATCAGTACCGAGGCAACCGAAAACGTCCGGGTGCTATCCTCGGTACCGAGCCACCGATATCGGTCGGTGTCGGTACCAAATAATATTGGTACCGAGTCTTCCAGACTAGAGAGTGATTCTAAACTGGGCATCGAAGACACCGACCGTGAGGGTAATGAGGACATCAGCACCGACTTCAGTACCGTGCCAGATACCGGTGAATGAAGGTCAACCAATGGCAACTCAGTGGGCCTCAAGGGAACCGAGAGTTGCGGATCCGAATCATCGGAACTGAGCCTTCAGTACCGAGAGCCGGTACCAAGGCGAGTCGGTACCCAGTCCTCCAGACTGGAGATCGATTCCAGACTCGGCATTGAAGGAAGCGAGGCTATCGATGCACGTCTGGAGGGTACCGACGTCGGTGGTAGTATCGGTGTTGGTACCGATAATGGAAGGTCAGTCTGGAGCATATCCACCGGTCCCGAAGGCACTGAGGATGCCAGATGACCATCCCTGGTGAGGAGTATTTCATCGCACACCAGTGCCGATGTCGGGGTATCGGTACCGCTCGAAGCGGATGCCACCACCAGACATGGCTCAGGTATGTTCTGTGAGGGGTGAAACCCAGGAACAACCTGAAACCCCTCAAACGCTTTGGAGACCGAAGACTCCCACTGGGGTTTTGAAGCCAGTGGGCCCTCAAGGGCAAGGCCGGAGCCGTCTACATGCTGTGCATGAGACCTACCACTCGAGGGCTGGCTAGTCTTAACAGACTGTTTGTGGGTTACCTGATGCTGTGTAGAAGAAGACAGGGACGGTGCCCCGAAGCTGGAGGGAAACCGTGTATCGAGGGAACCTCGATATTGAAAACTTCTTCTCACCAAACTGTTGTCAAGACACAAATAGGTTAGACACCAATTTCAAGGGTCTAAAAATAAAGTTGTACAGCCACAGTGTGAACATTTCTTGGAGAAAGTGGCTGGCGGTTCCATGAAGGAAAAAGAAGAGGCCTAAAAGGCCTAAGATACCGTGAGACACTATGAAGAAAAATATATTCCTTGAAGAAGGAAGATTTTACAAGAAAAGAAAAGAAAACACCGGCGGTACCGGTGGCGTCGGGAAGACAGCCGTGACCACAAGAAAAATAAAGAAATAAAACAAGAATTTTCTGCGGTGACAGGAGGACGCCCTGCCAGCTCCGCGGAAAACGAAAACTGAGGAGAGGCAGTTGGGAAAGGCGGGAAGGCAGCACTCAGGCTTGGTGGGATGCTTCCAAAAGCTCTTTGAATGGACGCTGGGAAGCGTTCCCGCGCAGACTCCGTCGGTACCGACGTACCCATATGTGAAGACTCATTCCTGCTTGTTCCTGGAGATGGTGGCATACAAATCGGTCTAAATAAAATAAATAAATATCTATCTATCTATCTATATATATATGGTAGGCAATCTACAAAGCTAAATAGCCCAAGACTGTGTACCTCCACCAGTGCCTGCTGTACCCCTTGAGTGTTGCCTGAGTGTGCCTGATCTCCCCCACATCAGGTGGATATTCACATTGCTTTTTTTCATGTGTTTTCCTGCACTGTCCTCCCCCATCCATAAATAACAACCTGAAGCAAGAACTCACCATCTCAGAAGCAGCAAAAACATGCGCCCTCACCCCTAACTGGACAGCCAGTAAGTAGAGAAATTCCTAGGGCAGGGGTGCCAGGCAGGAGAAAAATGAAAAAGTATGGTCCTTCTCTGTCCAGGCAAGAGAGCAACCTGCAGGCCCTTTTTAAGGCTGGCCATGGCCCGCCCCCCTGCCCCTCCACCCCCACTGCACTTAACCTCTGCCCTCTTTGCCCGGCAGCTGATAATCCAGTCGGCTGGGTCTTTCTCTGCACACATCTAATAGATAGCTAAAACCTGTTGCTTCTTCCTCTATAACAGCAAAATTCATCCCCTTTCTATGCACATTACTACGACCCTCATCCACTCTCTAGTTACCTCCCATCTTGACTACTGTAACCTGCTCCTCGCTGGTCTCCCTCTCAATCATCTCTCTCCACTCTGTTCAAAACTCATCTGCACAGCTTATCTTCCACCTGATATGCCCATATAACCCCTCTTTTCAAGTCACTTTATTGGCTCCCTATTTGTTTTCCGCATTCAGTTCAAACTTTTTCCTACTGGCCTTCAAGTGCATTAATTCTGTGGCTTCGCAGTGTGTCGGGCTCCTTCTCTAGCCCTATTCAAATCCAGATTAAAAATCCACCTCTTTGAGGCTGTTTTGGATCCTGATGCTCCTCACTCTCTTGTTCACTACTTATGTAAATCTTACCATACGCTAGTCTCCAGTTTTGTGATTTTTTTTGCCATGATTAGATTGTAAGCTCTGATGAGCAGTGACTGTGTCTTACGTCTATATGTACAGAGCTGCGTACGCCTTGTAGCTCTATACTGGTAGTAGTAGTAATTTGTCAAAGTATGCTCGGAAATTCCTCTTATTCAAACCTCTGAAACTCAACATGATGTTAAAAAGCTCGGCCTCTTTCTGACACCTTTTCTTGATTTTTGACTATATTTCTTGATACCTGAAGATCTTCTCCCTTTCAACGCAATTCAGAGAATGGTCACCTGAAACTGACACCTCTATAATCAATGCCATTCTTGGGTGGTCTTCTCATTTACCAATATGTCCGGCTTTCTTGCATCCAGCTTCTTATTGGTTGGAATTGGCCTATTCCAGATGATCATAACTTCTTCATTCTCCATAATTCTCTTAGAGTCATACTCCAATACTTTACTAGTACAATGGGTTACCTATTCGATCACTGAGTTTCCAATAGATGAGTTGTGCTACTTTATTCTGCCTTTCTGTATATAAATGTTTTGCCATCAGAACTTTGCAGCCAGCTATAGAATCTACGTATGTCTGTTTTACTGTTTTTTTCAATGCTCTCTGTAAACCAATTCCATCTGTAATCCACTGTCCTGGACTGCAACTATCAATCTCTCATTCCCCTCTCCTTAACTATTCCTGTGTCCGGTCTTGAATGACAAAGGGTTTCTGGAGTAACACTGTATTTCCCACTGTGTTTGTGTACTTACCACTTGTTTCCCTTGTTTGCTGATCTAATTATTTGAAGAGTTTTGTTTCTCTTGTTTTGCAAATTCTGTTACTTCCTTCATTTTGTGTGCTTGTGGATTCACACTCATTCTTTCTAATGGATGGAATACTTGCCCAAGTTTGATAATGGAAACAAATTCATAAGAACATAAATGTTCATATTTCAGCACTGTTTGTTTATTTGGATCTGATGCGGTTATGTAGACTTGGAGGCCTATGATAATAGCTCTGTGTGTATAATTGATTTTTTTATAAAGCCTAGTCCTACTTCAGCCTTAGGGATTACAGTCTCGGCATACACTGATTCTTGTAAATTACTTCATGGGCATGGAGGAGTTTTCTTATTTATACATCCAGTTTTTCTAGGTCTTTAATCCCAAAACTGTATGAGAGTACAGGAATTGACTGCTGATTAATGGCTTGTATCTTATTGGCTTGGATTAAATCAGTGAAGGAAGATCTTATACACATCATCCACAACATGGTGCACAACTCCCTGACCCTAGGTATCATGCCAAACACCCTAAAGCTAGCAACCATACGCCCCATCCCGAAAAACTCTCCACTAAGTAAAACCAACCCAGCTGTCTTCAGGCCTATCTCAGGCTTACCACCTCTGGCTAAGGTTATTGAAAAGATTGTTCAACATCAACTCCAGGACCACATTGACAACCATGCCCCACTGGACCCTAATCAACACGGTTTCCGTCCAAACCATAACGTCAAAACCCTACTGATATACCCTCTTTGATAACTTGATCAAGGTTATTGACAATGTCAAGAGAGACATCATTATGATTTTCATCGACATCATATCAGCTTTTGACACAGTCGACCACAGCACTCTTCAGTCAAGACTACAGGAAATTGGCCTATACGGCATCACCTTGAATTGTTTCCTGGATCCCTTACAGTCTGGCTTTCGTCCTTTGCACTCTACTGAAACGGCTCTTGTCAAGGTCTCCAGTGACCTGTTCCTGGCAAAATCCAAGGGCCTGTACTCTGTCCTCATCCTCCTTGACCTCTCTGCTGCTTTCGACACCGTTGACCACAGCCTTCTTCTCGATACCCTGTCCTCACTTGGCTTTAAGGGCTCTGTACTATCCTGGCTCTCCTTCTGTCTCTCCCATCGCTCCTTCAGTGTCCGTTCTGGTAGTACTTCCTCTTCCGCCACCCCGCTCCCAGTCGGTGTACCCCAAGGATCTGTCTTGGGTCCTCTTCTTTTCTCTCTCTATACCCAGTCCCTTGGTACGCTTATCTCTTCCCATGGCTTTCATTACCATCTGTATGCTGACGACTCCCAGATCTACCTCTCTACGCCTGACCTCTCTCCGGCAATCCAGACCCGGATTTCTGCCTGGATGTCCCACCGCCGCTTGAAATTGAAGATGGCAAAGACTTAACTTCTTATCTTTCCCCCTAAAACCTCTCTCCCCTTCCTCCTTTCTCAGTCTCTGTGGACAGCTCTGTACTCCTTCCCGTTTCCTCGGCCCGCAATCTGGGGGTTGTCTTTGACTCCTCCCTCTTTCTCCACACATATCTCGTAGCTAAGACCTGCCGCTTCTTTCTCTATAACATTAGCAAAATCTGCCCTTTCCTTTCTGAACACACTACTAAAACGCTTATCCATTCCCTAATCACCTCCCGTCTTGACTGCTGTAACTTACTCCTTGCTGGTCTCCCTTTGAGTCATCTCTCTCCCCTTCAATCTGTTCAACACTCCGCTGCATGGCTAATCTTCCACTAGCCTCATCATACCCCTATTACTCCTCTTCTCAAGTCATTTCACTTGCTCCCTATCCATCTCAGCATCCAATTCAAACTTCTCCTGCTGACCTATAAATGTATTCATTCTGCAGCTCCTCAGTACCTTTATTCTCTTACTTTCCTTACTTCCCCTTCCATGAACTCCACTCCGCTCCTCTAAACAACTGCTTCTATCTATGCCCTCCACTCCTACTGCTAACTCCAGACTTCGCTCCTTCCACCTTGCTGCACCTTACACCTGGAACAAACTACCAGTGTCTGTACGCCAGGCACCTTCGCTAACCCTCTTCAAATCCAGGTTGAAGGCTCACCTCTTCGCTGCTGCCTTTGGATCTTGATTCACATGAACTCCTTCTCCTTCCCCCTGTTTTTACTCGTTTACGCCTTAGTGTTTGTCTTTATTTAGATTGTAAGCTCTGATGAGCAGGGACTGTCTATTACATGTTTTTGTACAGCGCTGCGTACGTATGGTATCTGGTATCTCGTATCTCAAGTAGTTTTGAGAGAAAAGAAAGGTTGGAGACAGGACGCCAATTAGAGGGAATGGTGGGATCAAGAGTAGGTTTCTTAAGAAGAGGGCGGACAACTGCATGTTTCCAGGCAGAGGGGAAACAACCAGAGGAGAGACTAGAATTACGAATAGCAAGGGCAAAAGGGGTAAGAGAAAGTGAAGAGTCAGTGAGCCAAGAGGAGGGCAACGGATCCAGCAGGCAGGTGGTCTTATGGGAGGAAGAGATTGCTATAGCAAACTCAGAGGGGATAATGTGCTGAAACTGAGACCAGGTGTGGGAGAGAGCAGGGGCGAGTGGGGAGACGAGACTAGGGGAAGCAGGGGGAGGGGAAAGTGCCATCTGGTTCACCTTTGGCGCTCCTCCCCCCACTCTGTCATCCCATATGTCCGGCTCTTCCATCCCCTTAGTGCCAACCCTCCGCTATCTCGGTGTCACTCTTGATCTTTCCCTGTCCTTTCATCACCATATCTCTGGTGTGGTACGTAGCTCTCTTTTTCACCTCCATAGGATCAGAGCTGTTCGTCCTCTGCTTTCAGTCAAATCCCTTACCACCCTTGTGCTTTCTTTAGTGATTACCCGACTTGACTACTGCAACTCTCTTCTTGCTGGTCTTCCACAATACCAATTCCGGAGATTACAGCTCTTTCAAAATACTGCTGCCCGTCTTCTCACTTTCTCCTCTCCTCGTGACCATGTCACCCCCTGCCTTCTTTCTCTTCATTGGCTCCCCATCAAGTTTCGCTATCTCTATAAACTTTTTATCTTGACACATAAAGCCCTCCACACTAGTACCCCTCAGTACCTAGCAGATCTCATTTATCTCCAGCCTATGCCTCGTCTTCTCCGTTCCTCTCATGGTAACCGTCTCTTTCTTCCATCCCCCACAAATGCCCACCTTGAGTCAACCTGCCATGCTGCTTTCTTTTTTGCTAGTCCTGCTTTATGGAACTCTCTCCCGCATCCCCTCCGCACTGAACTGTCTTTTCCTCGATTTAAAGCCCTCCTCAAGACCCATCTTTTCCATCAGGCTTTTGATCTTCCCGGCCCCCCCTTAACCATTTACACAGTTTCTAATAAGTTCTTCATTAATTCTCATTCATTATTAGACCTTCGGCCCCTCCTTCCTCATAACCTTCTGTGAATTTCTGGACATCTTCTACACCGATTATTTAGCCCTATCTACCCCCTCCTTACCCTCCCCCATTCTCCCATCTCCTTGGTCCGTATAATTGTAGTCTGTGTTGATATTTGTTCTGTTCTATTTTTCCTCTCTCTTTTCTATATCTCTCCTGTTATTTATTGGCGTTCTTTTTCCTCCTGTGTTTTCTAGCAGCCTTATTTTATTGTACACCGCCCTAACGCCTCGGCACAGGGCGGTCTATCAAATGCCTCAAATAAAGATAAGGATAAAGATAAATGCTCAGTAGCAGTAATAGTAGTTCACCTCATACCTCACAGACAGACAACTCCAAGTCAAATGTGGCTCTGTCACCTCCCTACCATTCATAGCCAAACCGGGTGTTCCACAAGGCTCTTCCTTCTCTGCAATGTTATTTAATCTTTACATACAACCTATCTGTTCCATCATCAATAACCACAAGATTTAATACACTATCTATGCAGATGACATTATGATATACACCCCAATTAACCTCGACAAACCAGACTTCTCTAAAATAGCGGACTGCTTTCAACAAATGACAAGCTGGCTTCTACAAAACAACTTGACCATAAACTACAACAAAACAGAAGCGCTATTTCTCACCCAAAACTCCGCTTTCACCCCCCCACCCACCATCAAGCTGAACAACATCACAATACCAATAAAGTCCGAAGTAAAATACCTCGGAGTGACTCTTGACAAAGATCTGAACCTACAGTCTCACATCAGCAGAACCCACCAGGAACGTATACCTCAAAATGAGAACCATCAGACACCTCAAGCCAATTCTCTCTCAAGATCACCTCAAGCCAATTCTCTCTCAAGATCACTTCCATACTGTTTGTCAGGCTCTAATCACACCCATTCTAGACTACTGCAACCCTATATACCTTGGGCTCCCAAAACACGCACTCCAGCCCTTGCAGATTGCGCAGAACACTGCTGCACGCATAATAACTGTTTCCTCAAGGCAAGATCACTTTATCCCCATTCTGAACCTCCTACATTGTCTACCAATTAGTTCTCGCATCCGATACAAAACCCTACTAAACATCTTTAAAATCAAACAGAACCTCTCAGCGAACAGTCTTCAGACCCTCATCAGCTCTGACTCAAGCACCAGACCCAGGAGGAGAGGCACCAAAGATACCATCACAACTCCCAGAGCATTCACCAATGTAAGGCAAACTACTTCAAGGAGAGCAGTATCCCTGGCTGCTCCTGCTCTATGGAACTCCTTCCCAGACTGCCTAAGATCAACTGTGGACTTTAAGGACTTCAGGAAGTTGCTCAAAACCACGCTCTACATAGAACATTATGGTGATATCAAGTGACCTGACCAACATCCCCTACAGTCTGCATCCTAAGCATTCCTGTCACATGCCCTGCTCTTCCTCCCCCTCCCTCCCACCCTAGCCAACCCTGCTCCACCCCCTTGTATATAGCACTTTTATATAGCTCATCATGTAAATAGCTCATCATGAAATTAGTTATACGTTATCTACACCAACACAAATGCACTGAAGTAGCTACTGCATGCCTACACCCACATACAATGTAATATGATTTGGCTGAAGTGTAAACCTCTTTGATTTACAGGATAAAGCTGTATATAAATCCTTTAAAATAAATAAATAAATAAATTTTAGCACCTTTCATTAATGATTTTAATCTCCTGTAATAGTCTTTACTGATCTTTTCTCTCAGTAATTTCTGCTTGATTGTTGATCCTTCCTCTACTCCTGCAAAATGCAATGCAATGGGTGTTTTTGAGTCAGTGCTGACTATTGGCAACCCAGCAGCTCCTAGGTTTTCTTGGCAATGTGACCTCCTGTTCAAGTTCCCTGAAGTCACAGTCCTTTCTCAGGGAGATGTTTTCTTTTTTGCTGTTTTCCCTAAGGAAAGCTTCCTTAGCACATCTGTCAAAGCCAAAAGCAGAAGAGGTTATGGTCTAGTGGTTAGAATAGTGGTTAGACTCAAGGAAGCCAGGGCTCAAATCTCACTTCTGTCATTAACACTCCTTGTGACCCTGGTCACTTTATATCATACTGATTCAGACAGCACTTGGGGAAGGGACATATTGTATCAGTATATTTTTCACCACTGTATACCACTATTTATGTCTAATAGTACTATAAAAATTAGTAGGGGGTGGAGTAGTAACCTAATGGTTAGAGCAGTGGATACAACCTTGTGAGCATGAGCAAGTCACTTAGCCCTCCACTGCCTCAATACAAACATAGGGGAAGGGACCTCAGCACACATATCGCGCATGCGCTACTAGCACCACTTAGTAAAGCTACCCCTTAGATTGTAAGCCATCTAGGAACAGGAAAATACCTACTGAACTCTAGGTAATGTGGTGATGCGCAGGTAGCTGAGCCTTTTAAAACTAGGGAAAAAGAGTTTTTTTCTCATGAGCGGGGGAAGGGCTCACTACAGCATAGCTCCCAGGCAGGGAAAGAGGTTAGAATACACACTAATAGGGATAGCTTGAAGCCACACCCAGCCTCTAGAGCTCGTGCAGGCAGAGAAGGGGTGGGGCCAGAGAAGGAAACAAGCTGCAGGATATTTAAGCTCCGTCACTCAGGAAGTGGAGAGGCAACGAAGAGAGAGGCAGAGAGAGAGGCAGGAGGGCTGAGGAATACAAGCAGAGGCACAGCAAGAGACACGAGGAAAAAGAGAGACACAAGCAGAAACACAGAGAGAGGACGTGCTCAAGGAAAACTGCATGCTAAAAGCCAGGAGGAGAGGCCAAGAGTCCAGAGGAGCCAAGGGAAGGAACAGCAGCATAAAGCTGTAAGGCCTGGAGGTTCAAAGGGGACCAGCCATAAATCCCAAGGCAAGTGCAAAGGTTGTGGGCATGAGTGGAGCTGGGGAAAACGTCAAGAGTATATGACTGATTCTGAGAGTGACAGCTCAAGTCCTGAGTCTGTGATTAGGCAGTACAGAAAACCAGTTGGGAAGAGGGTTTCTGCCAGTAAAGCGATTTGTGTGTGTCCTGAACAGGAGTGTCTAAGAGGAAGAAGGGCAAGAGCTTTTGACCCGTAAAAATGGGAGGCCAGAAGTTAAAATGGGGGAAGCTTCTTAGGCTTTTAAAGGAAGTGAAGCATAGCGTTCCAGAACGTGCCCCAAGCCCTGAGTGTTACAGTACCCCAGAAGAAATGGAAGTAGACTCATACTCAGACTCTCCAATATCCTCTGCGGAATCCATGGAGTGTGGGATTTGTATAAGCCGTGTTTAATACTTTTATAAGAAGCTGTGAGTAACAGGTTAAGAAGATATCTGTGCTGGTGTTGTTATGTGCCAAGCTGAAAAGCAGACAAGAAGTCATATGAACCTCATTGTTTAAAGCAGCCAATTGTATCTCTGAAGAAGCCAGGCTTAACAGGGCTAGCGTTTTAAACCAGGAGGCAGCACAGGAGAGATATCCTAATCTGCAGCAGCTGAGAGTAAAGGTCAAAAACTGCCTTACAGAAGTTTTTGGAAAACTGTGCATTTAAAAAGTGTTACACTGCTTTGTAAATGAAAGAAGCTGAAAAGAGTAATCAAGAGTGAAGTAACTGCTTGAAGAAATATTGCTGAGAAGTCTAAAGGGGAGAAAATATCCTATATTTTCAGTTTGTGATATTGTTTGCCTTATCAAGGTCATTTGCCTCAGCAAGGTCACTTGCCAAAAGTTGGTTCCAGAAAGAAATAAATAAAAGCAATTTAAGTAACAAATTGTCCTGTGTTCCTCTTCCATTCGGATTGCTGACAAAGCAAACCCACAACTACACAAAGAAGAGTGACGTCCCGCGCTCCCCACTAGGCAACCGCCTAGTCGCCTCGCCACGGACGTTTCACAGGTGGCGTAGCAAGTTGGATTTTTCGCTGGAAGCAAGTTGGCACACTATAAAGGCAAGCCGGATTAAAGGCAAAGGAGAGACAGCCCCAGGAGCAGCCGAGTCAACCCCAGGTCTGAAAAACAGAAGGGAAAATCCGGAGTGGCGGTGGAGCTGGATTCCGGATCAACGGAGTTGACAAAGTGAGACTCTGCACCAGAACCAGGTAACCCGTAGGCTGGAGGGTTGATCTGGATGGCACTGGTGTAAGAGGGTGGCTGTGGGGAAAGTAATCACCAAGGCAGGGGAAAAGGGAAAAAAAAAAAAAAAGTCCGCACTTGGTGTTTTTGTCTTTTTGTTCTCTCCACAGGAAAACATGGAATCGCGAGACATCCTGGACTGGGCCGCTGGCCAGATTGCCAAACAACAGGAGTTGTCTAGGCAGAGCCTGGAGCAGGCGAAGGCGCTGTTCCCGTCGCAGCAAGCTCCCCTCATAGAAGCCATGTCCAACTGGTTGAAGGCCCAGGGAAAGAAGGAAGATGCTGCCAGGACTATGCCAGGTGCAGGGGCAGGTTTTCAGGGCTGGGACTGGCCAGGGACTGGGACTTTCTCAGGTGGGCGCCTCACGAAGGAAGACGATGTAGAGGACTACATTGAGGCTTTCGAGAGGATAGCTCTCTTAGCCGGATGGCCAAAAGAGCAGTGGGCGCTAAGGTTCGCCGCTTCTCTCACGGGCGAAGCCTTAGCGGCCTACAGGGCTATGCCTGCTGGCTTAGTTAAAAATTATGAGGATGTTAAACAAGCTGTGAAAGATCGCTTGGGGTTAAATCCGGCGGTCTATCGCAGGCAGTTACGCACATGCAAGCTGAGGCCAGGGGAGACGCCTCAGGCCTTGTATCACCGCGTGAAAGGCCTGGTGTACAAGTGGCTGATGCCAGAAGTGAAGGATATGGAGTCTATATTAGATGCAATTATCTTAGAGCAATACATGGAGTCTGTACCAAGCAGTGTGCAAACCTTCCTAGTACTCCAAGATTGCAAGAACACCCGGGAGGCCAATGCTTTGACCGACCGCTTTCTGGAGGCTAACAAGTTAAGCCCAGAGAGAGGGGGTGTTTTCAAAAACAACAAAATGGAGTCACTAGAAAGGAAGGCCAAGCTTGAGGAATGTGCAGAAGAAAATGTAAAACTGTATAAAGGATATAAAATGCAGAGAAAGTGTTTCTCGTGCGGAGAAGATGGTCATTTAAAGAGGGACTGTAGAGCCAAGAAGGCCTTGATAACAACCCAGCACAGAGAGGCAGGGTTATACAGCCTCTCAGGAACATCATAGAACACACCGACTTTAGGACAGTAGCCCAAGCCCTCATCATACCACACTTCGACTACTGTAATGCAATCCTGCAGGGCCTGCCAAAGAAAACACTAAACATACTCCAGATGGCACAAAATGTCGCTGCCAGAATCATCACCAAAACAGGTGTGGCAGAACATATCACCCCGGTGCTGGTTGAACTACATTGGCTCCCCATCGTAGCCCGTATAAAATACAAAATCCTAATAACGACGTTTAAAACCATCCACAATCTGGCACCAACCTTCCTCACAAACCTAATCACCTTACAACCTGCTAACAGAAACAGGAGAACCGCCACCATAAACAACCTGCAAGTACCAATAAGTATAAGATCAGTTAATGTAGCCACAAGCAACAGAGCATACTCCTTCACTGCCCCATCACTTTGGAACCAACTACCGCCCGAACTGCGCTCAATAACGGACCTGATGGGCTTCAGAAAAGATCTGAAGACACACCTATTTCAAGAGGCCTACAATGTACCATAAATCAACAATGTACGCACCAAGAGATACAGCGTATTATAAATCAGCGCAAAATGTATATATGTAATATATGTAAAATATAAATGTCTATATACTGTAGAAAAGTATAATTATAGCCGCCCCCCCCCCCACTGGACCCTATTATAATTTTGAAAATCCTATATACCTCAATTGAACCTGTTCTACACACTCCAAGGAGACTTACTGTAATCTCTTAATCTTGAAACTATGTTGTATACAATAATGAAGCTCGCTCGAGTTGTTTTGAAAATCTGCTGTATACTTTAATGAAACCCGCATGATTTGTTTTTAAAACCTATCACATAACCTTGTTAATCACAATGTAGTGTTTAAATTCTGTCAATGATTTTGATTTTCTCTGTATCCTTAATCAAACCGCTGCTGATCGCTGGAAGTAGCGGTATACAAATATGTGCTAAATAAAATAAATAAATAAATAAAGGGTTCCTGTTGAGAGTGGAGGTAGAGGGAGTATCAACGGAGGCATTATTGGACTCAGGCGCAGACCAATCTATGATTTCCCAGAGGCTCTGGCATAAAATAGAGGCGAAAGACAAACCCTCGCCACTGACCTCTGGGAATCATATTAGGATACGCTGTGTCCATGGCGCCGCTTCTACCTACCCTGTACAGTCTGTGATAATAGAGGGAGTAGGCCTGAGAAAACAAATGGAGGTGGCCATAGTACCCAAGCTTCCACACGAGGTAGTGCTGGGCCGTGACTGGCCACAGTTCAGGAAGGGTTTAGCGGAAGAGTTGCAGGGAGAAGCCAACCAACCAGCTACCTTTCCGCAAGTAGGTAATCTAGCCAGGGAGAAAACCTTACCCGAGAGAGGAAAGGTTGCTGACCACAGGCTAGGAGAAAAGAGGGCTACTGAAAATACCACAGCTAGGGAGAAAACCTTACCCCAGTTAGGAAAGGTGGCTGACCCCAAGCTAAAGGATAGTAAAAAAGGTATGATTACTACCCGTACAGGTTATAAGCCCATAGAAAGAGGAAATAGCCCTCAGGAAGACCCAGCGCCAGGGACATCCTTCCAGGGGGACTTAATCACTCCGGCCAAAAACATTCCTAGGAAAGGGAAACCTGAAAGGAGGCGGGAGAGGAAGACCAGAGCGCAGAACAGGGCTGATTTGATAGCCGGACAGGAATTGCCCTGGATTCCTGCTGAGTTAAAAGAGAAATTTCCCTCCTTTCCCGGGGAACAGAGGGCAGATCCTGCCTTAAGCCGAGCATTTGAGAATGCCAGAGAAGGATCTGAGACCCTACCAAGATTTCTCTTGGAAGACAATGTGTTATATAGGGAAAGTATAGATACACGGTCAGGTGATACTAGGAGACAGTGGTACCTCATTCATTTAGGAATATAGTTTTAAGATTAGCTCACGATCACCCGGTGGGGGGGCATAAAGGGGTACAAGGTACCTTAGAGCAAGTGTTGGCTAGGTTTTATTGGCCCGGCGTTTTTAAGGAGACGGCAAGATTTTGCGCGTCTTGCCCGGCTTGTCAGAGGGTCACGGCGAATCATCCGCCGGAGGCACCTTTGATTCCGATGCCAGTTCTAGCCAGACCGGTACACAGATTAGCGGTAGATATAGTGGGGCCGTTGGTAAAAACGCCCAGAGGCTACCAATATATACTGGTCATAGTCGACCATGCGACTAGATTCCCTTGGGCAGTTCCCTTGCGGAATACCTCCGCCCGCCTCATAGCTCTGGAATTGGTGAAAATCTTTTGTGAAATTGGATTCCCTCGGGAGGTTTTAACGGATAGAGGGAGTAATTTCATGTCCCGATACCTTGCCCAGCTGTGGGATGCCTTTGGCATCCAGCATATTCGCACTGCGGCATATCATCCGCAGACCAATGGCCTGGTAGAAAGATTTAACCAGACATTGAAAAGCATGCTGAGGAGGTCCCTCGAGGGTAACATGGCAGAATGGGATACAATGCTCCCATTTGTGCTATATGCCTGTAGGGAGAGGAAGCAGACCTCTACAGGCGCTTCCCCCTACGAACTTATGTATGGGCGTACTCCGAGAGGAGTGCTTGATATTCTAAGGGAACAATGGATAGCACCCACGGAAGGTGAGCAGGAGGTGCTCAAGTTTCTGACTGATTTAAAAGGCCGCTTGCAGCGTATGGCAGCAACGGTGGAAGGAAATTTAAAAGCGAGTCAGGCCCGTCAAAAGGCTTATCACGACCGAAGAGCACGACCACGTGTTCTGAAAGTAGGAGATAAGGTACTGGTAATGGTTGCCGCTGCCAGTTCCAAATTTGAAAATGCATGGAAAGGGCCTTACAAGGTTTTAAAACGGGTGGGTCCTGTGACATATACTTTGGAAACGGGGAAAGGGAAGCAGCAAGTGTACCATATCAATATACTACGCCCATGGCAGGAGCGGGCTGTGGACGTAGCTACAGTGCAGAACAATGTCCCACCAGCTTTAGTTCGGATTACCAGCTGTGCGCGGGTTGTGGCGCCAGCCGGTAATAGCTTAAGGGGGGGGATATGTGGTGATGCGCAGGTAGCTGAGCCTTTTAAAACTAGGGAAAAAGAGTTTTTTTCTCATGAGCGGGGGAAGGGCTCACTACAGCATAGCTCCCAGGCAGGGAAAGAGGTTAGAACACACACTAATAGGGATAGCTTGAAGCCACACCCAGCCTCTAGAGCTCGTGCAGGCAGAGAAGGGGTGGGGCCAGAGAAGGAAACAAGCTGCAGGATATTTAAGCTGCGTCACTCAGGAAGTGGAGAGGCAATGAAGAGAGAGGCAGAGAGAGAGGCAGGAGGGCTGAGGAATACAAGCAGAGGCACAGCAAGAGACACGAGGAAAAAGAGAGACACAAGCAGAAACACAGAGAGAGGACGTGCTCAAGGAAAACTGCATGCTAAAAGCCAGGAGGAGAGGCCAAGAGTCCAGAGGAGCCAAGGGAAGGAACAGCAGCATAAAGCTGTAAGGCCTGGAGGTTCAAAGGGGACCAGCCATAAATCCCAAGGCAAGTGCAAAGGTTGTGGGCATGAGTGGAGCTGGGGAAAACATCAAGAGTATATGACTGATTCTGAGAGTGACAGCTCAAGTCCTGAGTCTGTGATTAGGCAGTACAGAAAACCAGTTGGGAAGAGGGTTTCTGCCAGTAAAGCGATTTGTGTGTGTCCTGAACAGGAGTGTCTAAGAGGAAGAAGGGCAAGAGCTTTTGACCCGGTAAAAAGGGGAGGCCAGAAGTTAAAATGGGGGAAGCTTCTTAGGCTTTTAAAGGAAGTGAAGCATAGCGTTCCAGAACGTGCCCCAAGCCCTGAGTGTTACAGTACCCCAGAAGAAATGGAAGTAGACTCATACTCAGACTCTCCAATATCCTCTGCGGAATCCATGGAATGTGGGATTTGTATAAGCCGTGTTTAATACTTTTATAAGAAGCTGTGAGTAACAGGTTAAGAAGATATCTGTGCTGGTGTTATGTGCCAAGCTGAAAAGCAGACAAGAAGTCATATGAACCTCATTGTTTAAAGCAGCCAATTGTATCTCTGAAGAAGCCAGGCTTAACAGGGCTAGCGTTTTAAACCAGGAGGCAGCACAGGAGAGATATCCTAATCTGCAGCAGCTGAGAGTAAAGGTCAAAAACTGCCTTACAGAAGTTTTTGGAAAACTGTGCATTTAAAAAGTGTTACACTGCTTTGTAAATGAAAGAAGCTGAAAAGAGTAATCAAGAGTGAAGTAACTGCTTGAAGAAATATTGCTGAGAAGTCTAAAGGGGAGAAAATATCCTATATTTTCAGTTTGTGATATTGTTTGCCTTATCAAGGTCATTTGCCTCAGCAAGGTCACTTGCCAAAAGTTGGTTCCAGAAAGAAATAAATAAAAGCAATTTAAGTAACAAATTGTCCTGTGTTCCTCTTCCATTCGGATTGCTGACAAAGCAAACCCACAACTACACAAAGAAGAGTGACGTCCCGCGCTCCCCACTAGGCAACCGCCTAGTCGCAGCGGCGCGGATGTTTTCACAGTAACTATGTAGATGGGAGGAATGGCCTAGTGGTTGGGGTAAATTACCTCCTGCCAGAGAGCCAGGGATTCAAATCCTGCTAGAGAACAGCAACCATGGGCCAGAAGGACTGGGGGTTCTAGTCCCACAGATGCTTCTTGTGGCCTTGGGCAAGCCACTTAACTCTATGTTGCCTCATGTACAAAAGACATAGATTGTGAGCCCTTCTGGAATAAGGGAAAATATATATATAGAGTACCTAAATGTATACAGCTTTGACTGGTAGAAAAGTGGTATATAAGCCCAGTTAAATAAATAAATAAATAAGTAATTTCTAAGAAAAGACATGAGCTAAATCTAAAATCTTTATATCATCCAAGAAGCTTTTCAATATATGGAGTTCTACTTATTCTTGGTCATTAGAACTATTAAGATCATCTACAAAGAGTCAGTGTGAGGCCACCATTAGGCCACGGCCATCTTTAGATTTTGGGCTAAATCCATATCGCAAAGAGTTTTTGAGAGCACTCATTGCATTGAGCACCTTACAAAACATAAGTGGTAACAGAGAATCTCCCTGATATAGTCCTCACTGGATCTTTATGTTAGGAATAATGTACTGACCATCCTTATACTTCAAAAAAAGTGTGGCTTGTCGGATTTTCATGGTGAATTTAATCTACTCTATCAACACAGTTTTTCTTTTATATGATTCAAAGCAATTGTGTGGATGAGTTTTGCGCGTACCATGACAATCATGAACCTCACTTCTAAGCCAGGGTAAGTGGAATATGATCTCAGTTTCTCAAATGTACTGCTAATTCTTTCCACTGTGGATCATTTGATGGCTCTTAAGACATGATGAGTGAGTGAGACTCTTGTACTCAGTACATATAAAAGGTTTCATTCCACTGTGGATCATTTGATGGCTTTTAAGATACAATGGCTGAGTGAAACTCTTGTTGCAATGTGTACATTGTAAAGTTTTCTTTCGGGGGCAATTTCTCCAAATGGGCGAGTTTTGTGCATACTATGAGAGTCGTGAACCTCACTTCTAAGGCAGAATATGTGGAGTATGATCTGAGTTTCTCAAATTTACTGCTAATGCTCAGTGCAATACTTGCATCATGACAAAGAGAGCTGCCCTCTGGATTCTGTAAGATGTTACATGGGTAATTTATCAAGGTGCACTTGGAAATTGCTCTTAATTAAATTGTGGCACCCAACACAATGGCAAATAACTTGGTATCTTTCTGCCACATTTTCTTGGTCTCTGACTGCATTTCTTAGTGCTTGAAGATTTTCTCCCTTTCAACATGACTCAGAGTATTCGTTTGGAATTGACACTTCTATAATCAATGTCATGCTGGTGTTTTTCTTCTTTACCACTATATCTGGCTGCTCATATCCAGCTTTTCATCATTCAGAATGGGAATATCCCAGGTGATCATAATCTCATTCTCTGTAATTCTCCTAAGGTCATGTTCCCAGTGCTTTTCAAGCACAGGGATGTTACACTGCTTACAGAGTTTCCAGTGGATAAGGCACACTACTTTATTGTGCCTTTCTGTTTAGACATTTTCTGCCATCAGAACTTCACAGCCAGCTATGAGGTGAGTCACTGTTTCCAGGCCTTTCCCACAGAATCTACATATGTCCATTTTGCCAGTTTTTTTCAATGCTCTCTGTAAACTATTTCATCCGTAAGCCACTGTCCTGGGCTGTGACTATCAACCTCTCATCCTTCAGCGGGGGAGGGGGCTAATAGTCACAGCCCAGGAGAGGGGCTTATGGACGAGATGGTTTACAGAAAGCATTTCTTTCCGCTGTGGATTATTTGATGGATTTTAAGATATGATGACTGAGTGAAACTCTTTTTGCACTCAGTACATGCAAACGGTTTCTTTGCACTGTGGATCATATGATGGCGTTTAAGATGTGATGACTGAGTGAAACTCTTATTGCACTCCGTACATGTAAAAGGTTTCATTCCACTGTGGATCATTTGATGGATTTTAAGATGTGATGAATGGGTGAAACCCTTGTTACACTCAGTACATATAAAAGGTTTCATTCTGCTATGGATCATTTGATGTCTTTTAAGCTGCAATAACTGAATGAAACTCTTATTGCACTCAGTACACGTAAAAGGTTTCTTTTCTCGGTGGGTCATTTGATGGATTTTAAGATTTGATGACTGAGTGAAACTCTTATTGCACTCCGTACATATAAAAGGTTTCATTCCACTGTGGATCATTTGATGGATTTTAAGATGTGATGAATGGGTGAAACCCTTGTTGCACTCAGTACATATAAAAGGTTTCATTCCACTATGGATCATTTGATGGCTTTTCAGCTGCGATAACTGAATAAAACTCTTATTGCACTCAGTACACGTAAAAGGTTTCTCTCCACTGTGGATCATTTGATGGCGTTTAAGATCTGATGACTGAATGAAACTCTTATTGCACTCAGTACACGTAAAAGGTTTCTTTTCATTGTGGCTCATTTGATGGCGTTTAAGATGCAAAGAGTGGGTGAAACCCTTGTTGCACTCAGTACATATAAAAGGTTTCATTCCACTATGGATCATTTGATGTTTTTTAAGCTTCGATAACTGAATAAAACTCTTATTGCACTCAGTACACGTAAAAGGTTTCTCTCCACTGTGGATCATTTGATGGCGTTTAAGATCTGATGACTGAATGAAACTCTTATTGCACTCAGTACACATAAAAGGTTTCTTTTCTTGGTGGCTCATTTGATGGCGTTTAAGATGCAATGAGTGGGTGAAACCCTTGTTGCACTCAGTACATATAAAAGTTTTCATTCCAGTATGGATCATTTGATGGCTTTTAAGCTGTGATAACCGAATGAAACTCTTATTGCACTCAGTACATGTAAAAGGTTTCTTTCCACTGTGGATCATTTGATGGTGTTTAAGATGCGATGACTGAATGAAATTCTTATTGCACTCAGTACACGTAAAGGGTTTCTTTCCACTGTGGATCATTTGATGGCTTTTAAGATTCGATGACTGATTGAAACTCATATTGCACTCAGTACACCTAAAAGGTTTCTTTCCACTATGGATGATTTGATGGCTTTTAAGAGACGATAACATAGTGAAACTCTTATTGCACTCAGTACACATAAAAGGTTTCTTTTCACTGTGAATCATTTGATGGCTTTTAAGAGTCGATAGCCGAGTGAAACTCTTGTTGCACTCAGTACATGTAAAAGGTTTTTTTCCACTATGGATCATTTGATGGCTTTTAAGATAAGATGACTGAGTGAAACTCTTGTTGCACTCAGTACACGTAAAAGGTTTCTTTCCACTGTGGATCATTTGATGGCGTTTAAGATGCGATGGCCGAGTGAAACTCTTATTGCACTCAGTACACCTGTGGCTCATTTGATGGCTTTTAAGAGTCGATGACAGAGTGAAGGCCTTATTGCACTCAGTAGATGTAAAAGGTTTGTTTCTACTGTGGGTCCTTTGATGCATTTTAAAGATTGATGAATAACTGAAACTCTTATTGCACTCAGTACATGTAAAAGATTTCCTTCGGAGGCAATTACTCCAAATTGGTTTCCTTCCACTGTGGCTCATTTGGTGTTTCTTCATTTGTGACAGGTACATGAAGCTTTTATCACACCCAAAACAGGTATAATGTTTCTCTCTACTGTCGCTCCTTTGGAGAATTATTGGCTCTGATTGGCCAGTGAAGCTTTTCTCTAATTCCAAAGGTGAAAATCTTCTCTCTCCTATGTTTAAGCTTTGGGTCTTTCTTAAGAATTGCTTGAAGTAATTAGGTTTCATAAATTGTTTTCTTTGGAAAGACATTTTTCCAAAGTGTTTTATTTGGTTTGTAAATAATAGTTCCTTATGACAGAAAGCTTTGCTAAATTCAACATAGGTAAGTGGCTTCACTTCAGCATGAATTCTGTGGTGTAATTTCAGGGTTAACTTCTGTTTGAAACATTTTCCACACTGAGAGCATGTAAAGGGTTTCTCCCCATTGTGCGTCCTCTGGTGCAATAATAAATATTTGTTATCAAAACTCTCTTCATGGGTGTCACACAGAAAGGATTTCGTCCCTTTCCTCTCTCCGTAGTGGTGTTCAGAAGTCATTTGGTCACTGCTGTTATTTTGGAAGGATCTCTCTGCCCTCTGGTGTCTCTGGTGCTCAGGGATGTTTGTGAGCTCCCTGTCACTTCTCTCCCACTCAGTGACTCCATCCAGTGAGTCTCTTGCAGGGTCTCTCTGCTCCTTCTCTGATTCCTGGCAGTTTCTTGTATTTCTCTTCTCAGTCCTGTGGGAAATATTCTCAGAGACATTTCCTGATTGTTCCATTTCTACAGGAGGTTCTTCTTGATTCTCCTCTTTCTTCTGTTCCTGTATAGCCTGATTATCTGCAGGATACAAATAGAATTATTTATTTATTTATTTATTTTTATTTAACACTCATTTTTATACCGCATCTTCCAGAGATCAGTTGCGGTGTACAAATAACAACAATTAACAAAGCGAAGTTTGTTTTACATAGAACATCTTAATTTTACATAGAACATCTTAAAATAGCATAGAACATGGAACATCTTAAAATATGATAAATTAATCAAAGTTAAGTCAAGGAAACTAAACAGTGAATTTAAACTGGAACCGTGTTAAAACAATTAACTAACAAAATGTAGTGTGTATATACATAAGATAGTACATAACAGATGTAACTATATACATGAGGGGGTATTAGGGCGTAAGAGATTGGATCGTCATTTCGTTTGAGTTATGTGTGTTGTCCATTTACGTGGGAGGTTTGTGCTTTGTGTAGTCGGTTACCTGTTTAGCCTTTATCTAAGTTGAGTGCAAGGTTTTCCATGGTGTTGTAGTGTTTAGTGAATAGATACGTTTTTAATTTTTGCGGAATTCCATGATCTCTGTTAGTGATCGCAGATCCTCTGGTAGGGAATTCCAGATAGTTGGAGCTATGTGAGAGAAGGCTCTATTGTTGGTTAATTTATGTGCTTTTATGAAGTCCTTCGGAATCTTTAGTTTATTTAATTGTTCTTTTCTGTGAGTAGGTTTAGGTGTTTCTTTGCATATTAGATTACATAGTGTAGTCAGAGCCATGTCATTTAATGCTTTGAATGAGGTTATTATTGTTTTATATATTATCCTGCTTTGTATTGGTAACCAATGAAGGGATGCTAGTATTGGTGTTATGTGTTGGAGTGAGTTTATTTTTAGTATAGTTCTTGCCGTTGCATTTTGGGCTAGTTGAATTCTTTTAATGTTCTGTTTTGAAATGCCCATAAGTATTAGGTTAGCGAAATCAAAGTGAGGGGTTATGATAGCTTGTGTTATATTAATGAAATCTTGTACAAATACTAGCGGGCGTAGTTGTTTGAGAATTTTAAGTTTGAAGACATGAATGAGGTATTAATGACTAAGGAAAGCTACTAATGATACAGGAAATGGTTAGTACAGGTGTCCTCAAATTATTCACGTGGAGAGCCATTAGTAGAAATTTCAGGAAAAAAGACCTGCAGCTCAGAGGCCCCACATAACTCAGGAAAACTGTGCATACTTGCAGGGCAGTTGCAAGTATATTAGGCACCCTAGGCAAAACTTCAGCCTTGTGTTCCTTCACAATTAACTTTTAGACCCCAAGCTCCCTGCCCCTGGAAGAAGACAAGAGGGCTGAATGAATCTATTGGTCTGCTTTCCCAGAATCCTCTCTGAAAAACTCCATTTTGAACTGAATGCATAAGAATGTGTGTGTGTGTACTGTGAACCTTCAGACTGCTGAGAAGACGATTTGAAGACAGAATGCTTTACCCATGAGTATATATAAACAAGGGAAAGACAGGAATTGAGGGAGGTTAATAGAGTTGAGACACAGAGATAAGACCCCTGCAAATGACCATAAATCAAGAGAACAAAGAAAGGAATGTGTTCCTATGTTATTGTAAGGAATAACCATATAAGAGAAAGTGTGAAGTGAACGTATATATAACAGGTGTTCACCAGGGACAACAAGGATCAGTCCTCACATATGGGTGATGGCACCAAAGGAGCCCACGCAGAGCATTTCCCCAGCTTTCAAAGAAAGCCTTTGGGAATGCTTCCATGCATGCATGGTCCCTTTCCTGCCAAAGGGTTCCATCTTGCTCAGTCAGATGACATAGCTAGGATGGCAGTAAAAAATAACACAATGTACAGCGGCAACTCCCAGAGGAGGAGGGAGGATTGTGAGAACTGATTCCTGTTGTCCCTGGAGAACACCTGTTACAGGTGAGTAACTACGCTTTCTCCAGGAACAGCAGGAAGTCAGTCCTCACATATGAGACTCCCTAGCTCTAGACTGCTAAGGAGGAGGGGAGGGGGGAGGAGGAAGGAGAGGAGGGGGGGAGTGGAGTGTTTGGACCCATAGGCGGAGTATGTACCACCACCCAACCTGCCCTCTGTGGCTCAGGGTGGGGAACAGGATCTCCCACCAACAGATAGCGTAGTTACTCACCTGTAACAGGTGTTCTCCAGGAGCAGCAGGAATCAGTCCTCACTTATGGGTGACGTCGGCGCCGACGGAGCCCTCGCGGAGCAATTTTCCCCAGCTTTCAAAGAAAGCCTTTGGGAATTGCAGCGCGCATGCGCGCTCGTCTTCCCGCCCGAGGGTGCCATCTTAGCCAGTCAGATGACATAGCTAAAAAAGACAGCATAAAAATTTGCAAAAAGAACATAAGCAGACGATTGCAACTCCAAGGGGAGGAGGGAGGGTAGTGAGGACTGATTCCTGCTGCTCCTGGAGAACACCTGTTACAGGTGAGTAACTACGCTTTCTCCAGGACCAAGCAGGAAGTCAGTCCTCACTTATGGGACTCCCAAGCTCAAGGCTACCGGAGACCCTAAGCACAAAAATGAGCTCCCTCAAGCTCAGCAGCACAGAAGGACAGAATCTTCGCTGAATTATCACCCACCGGTAGCCCACATCCGGGATGGAGGGTAGGAGTTGCTCAGACCTCAAAGAGATTACGGAGGACTGCCTGTCCGAAAGCACTGTCCCTGCGGGACTCCCTCTCGAGACAGTAATGGACCGCAAAAGTCTGGCTCGAAGACCAAGTAGCGGCCCGGCAGATGTCTGCCAGCGGAACAGAGCGGAGGTAAGCCACTGACGTAGCCTTTGCCCGAACGGAATGAGCCGTGACTCGGCTTTCTAAGGAGAGTTCGGCTGCCCCATAAGCCCAAGAGATACAGTCCGCAACCCAGATGGACAGAGTACGCTTGGAGACCGGGAGCCCCAATTTATTGGGGTCAAAAGACACAAAAAGCTGAGCAGCTTTACGGTGCTCCCGCGTACGGTCAAGGTAGAAGTTCAAAGCCCTTCTACAGTCCAGGGTATGGAGGACCGTTTCAGCTCGGCTGGAGTGTGGTCTGGGAAAGAAGGTTGGAAGTACCACCTCCTGATTGATGTGAAAAGGGGAGACCACTTTAGGCAGAAATTTTGGGTGAGTCCGTAGGACTACCCTATTTTTGTAGAACCTAGTGTAAGGGGGATCAGACACGAGGGCCTGCAATTCACTTACGCGTCTAGCGGAAGTGAGGGCTATCAAGAACAGAGTTTTCCAAGACAGAAAACGGAGAGAACAGGTAGCCATAGGTTCAAAAGGCGGACAGGTGATCCGCTGCAAAACCACATTCAGGTCCCAGTCAGGCGCTGGCGGGCGCAGAGGTGGTTTAAGTAGAAGGAGACCTCGGAGAAACCTCGCTACGAGAGGGTCGCTTGAGAGAGGTCTACCGTCCACCGGCACATGATGTGCCGAAAGAGCACTGAGGTGAACTTTGACGGAGTTGGACTTAAGTCCCAGATTAGAGAGGTGTAGCAAGTACTGCAAGATCACCGACACCGGGCAGGAGAAGGGATCCTGAGACTGTTGGGTACACCAGACTGCAAAGCGACGCCATTTAAGGGCGTAGCATTTGCGGGTAGAAGGCCGTCGCGAAGCTAAGACGACCTCCTCCACCTCCGCCGGCAGGAGAAGGGGAGCAAGGACTACCCTCTCAGCAGCCAGGCCATGAGGTTGAGAGACCTGAGGTTGGGGTGCAGTAGGGACCCCTGATCCTGAGTGAGGAGATCCGGTTGTACCCCCAGAGGGATTGGATCCTCCACCGCCAGTTGCAGTAGGAGCGGAAACCACGGCTGCCTGGGCCAGCGAGGGGCCACCAGGATCATGAAGGCTTTGTCTCGGAGAACCTTGAAAAGAGTCCGAGAGACTAGCGGGATGGGAGGGAAAGCGTACAGAAGGCTCCCCGACCATGAGATCAGAAAAGCGTCCGCCGCAACCCGAAGGGGGTGTGGCTGACGAGAGCAGAAGCGAGGAAGCTGCCGGTTGTGAGGACTGGCAAAGAGATCCACCGTGGGGAGGCCCCACTTGAGGAAGAGCTTCTGAACTACCAAGGGATCCAGACGCCACTCGTGCGGCTGGAGGACCCTGCTGAGTTTGTCCGCAAGGGAATTTTCTTGGCCCGGGAGATAAACTGCCTTGAGGAGAATGCCGTGACTGACGGCCCAAGAGCAGAGCTTCTGTGCCTCCCGGCAGAGGAGGAAGGAGCCCGTGCCCCCCTGCTTGTTCACGTAGAACATGGCAACTTGATTGTCCGTCTGGACAAGGACGGACTGGTGGGAAGTCAGGTGGGAGAAGGCCTTGAGAGCTAGGCGGATCGCCCTGAGCTCCAGGAAGTTGATCTGCTGAGCAGACTCCCACGTGGTCCAGAGGCCCTGAGTACGTGCCTCTTGGCAATGTGCTCCCCAGCCCAGGAGGGATGCATCGGTGGTCAGCACCCGGGTCGGCTGAGGTGACTGGAAAGGCATTCCGAAGATCAGGTTCGGCTGCCGGAGCCACCACCGGAGAGACGAGATCAGCGGCTCGGAGACGCGCACTAGGTCTGCTAGGCCGCCTGTGGCTTGTCGCCACTGCTGGCGGAGACACCATTGAGCAGACCGCATATTCAGGCGGGCATTGGGGGTCACATGGACGGTGGAAGCCATATGGCCGAGTAGTCTCAGGAAGCGCCTGGCGGAGACCAGGGGCTGGCTGCGAAAGCGGTCGGCTAGGTCCATGAGCCGTTGAGCCCTGTCGAGCGGTAGGTATGCTCGCGCCTGAGGAGTGTGCAGCCTTGCGCCGATGAACTCGAGATCCTGTGAGGGGAGCAAAGTGGACTTTGCGAAGTTTATAACAAAGCCCAAGTGCTGCAGAAGAGTCACCGTGCGGCGCGTGGCGTCGGTGACCCCCCGAGCGGACGCTGCTCTGATGAGCCAGTCGTCGAGGTACGGAAAGACATAGAGGCCGTGAAGCCGGAGATGGGCCGCCACGACCGCGAGACATTTTGTGAAGACTCGCGGTGCGGAGGACAGGCCAAAGGGCAGTACTCTGTACTGGTAATGATTTCCTGCCACCACAAACCTTAGGTATTGGCGGTGGCTTGGGTGGATGAGGATGTGCGTGTAGGCATCCTTTAGATCCAAGGAGCATAGCCAATCTCCCTGCTGGAGGTAGGGCAGAAGGATTCCAAGGGTAAGCATTTTGAACTTCTCCCGCACAAGGAACTTGTTGAGGTTGCGCAAGTCCAGGATGGGTCTGAGGCCCCCTGTTCTCTTTGGTATCAGAAAATACCTGGAATAAAAGCCTTGACCTCTCAGGTGGTGTGGCACCGGTTCCACCGCCTGTTCCTGCAGAAGACCTGCTAACTCCTGAAGGAGTAATTCCCTGTGCAGGGGGGGTCGCGGAGGTTCTCCCGGAAAATAGGAGGGAGGAACCTGGTGGAAGTGGAGAAGATAGCCTTCTCGCACGACTTGAAGCACCCAGGCATCTGCGGTGATGCTGGACCACCTGTGGGCGAAGTGAACCAGCCGGCCTCCGGTGCTGGGAGGAACCAGCGGGGGGGGAAAGGCTATGCTGTGTGAGTCAAAAACCCCCACCCTGCTGAGCAGGGGCTGGTGGTGCAGGCTTGGGGGCTTGCTGCCTACGGGACCCGTTACCCCGTCCCTTGGCCTGCTGGCCCTGTTGGGGAGCTGCAGGGGCCTGATAATGGGGGTATTGTTTGTAGGCAGCCGCCTTCCTCGGGTAAAAGGACTTTTTCCCCGAGCCCTTCTTTTTCTGGGAAGGGGCGGAGGTCTTCCTAGAAAGCCTGGTCCTGGTGAGAGTCTCAGTCTCAATTTGTGCAGCCTTTTCCGCCATGGGCTTGCCAAAGAGGTTTTCGCCTCGGCAGGGGACATCGACCAACTTGTCCTGCACCCAGGGCTCAAGGTCTGACGACTGAAGCCAAGCCTGTCGGCGGGCACCGATGCCGGCTGCGGCCACTCGAGCCGACGCTTCAAAGCCATCATAGGCTGCCCGGGACATGAACTTTGAGCATTCCCGAATGCCAGTGGACAAGGCCAGGAACCTCCGCAAGGGTTCCTCGGACAAACCAGCGGAGAATCCGGCTAGCTCTTTAGCCAGATCCCGGAGATACATGCCCATGTATAGCTGGTAAGTCTGGACACGACATGCGAGCATAGAGCCCTGGAAACACTTCTTACCAAGGCCATCCAGGTTACGGGCCTCCCTGCCAGGGGGCACCGAGGAGTGCATCTTCTGGCTCTTAAGACGATGCATGGCCGATTCCACTACCATGGAATGGTGTGGCAGCTGTGCCTTTTGAAAGCCAGGGCTCTTGCGGACTCGATAGATAGAATCGACCCGCTTGCTCAGGACCGGCGAGGAGGCCGGACTCTCCCACATGCGGAAGAGTAGTCGTTCCAGCATAGGAGGAACCGGTACAGTAAAGTGTTCCCTCGCGGGAGAGTCATACTGGAGGGCGTCGAGCTCTTCGGCTCGAGGCTCCTCCTCGGGATCCGCAGGGAAGGCCAAAGCCTTGGCCATATCCCTAACGAATTCCGAGAACCGGGCATCCTCCGGGGGGGACTGCTTCCGAGGCTCGGACTCCGGTGAGTCCGAGGGGACACACCGAGTCCGGAAAGAATCAGGCGACTCTTCCTCTTCAGACTCCCAGACCGACTCCGACGAGGACTCGGTGGGGTCGGCCCGGGCAGGGCGCGGCGCCTGCCGCCCCGACGCCGAGGGAGTCGGCGTCGGCGACCTTGGTCCCGAACGGGAGGCCGAGGGTGACCTCGACCGAGGATCGACTCGAGTTCTCATCGACTCGAGGATCGGCTCGGTCTCCGGGGTCGACTTGGACGTCGACGTCCCGGCGGTCGGGGCAGCGGCGCCAGCGAGGCCAGCGAGCAGTGCCCGCTGCTGGTCCATGAAGGCAGACAGTCTGCTCTCCAAGGCCGTCAACCTGAGTCCGAGCTCAGGTGACCCAGCAGCCCCCGACTCGGGCCCCGACGGCGTCGGGCCCGACGTCGGCTGTCGCGGAGGCGAGTCCAGAAGGACCACAGGACTTACCCGAGCAGGCATCTCCGACTCCAGGCGAGGTCGCTTCGGGAGGTGTTCCTTCTCCAAGGACCCGGGGCGGCTATCGGGGCTATGCGACCTGGCCCTCGCGGAACCAGGAGCGTCCACCGATGCCGCCCTCGCGGGTTTCACCGTCCGACGATGGTCCCCGGAGAGAGAACCCCGGTCGGAGGAGCTCCGGCGACGGTCCGAGCTGGAGCCTTTTGACGCGGAGGCCTCCGACGAGGTCCGGGTACGGCTGGGGTCAGCGAAGATTCGATCACGCTGATGCCGCCGACTTCTCAACGCTTTTGAGGACATTTTGCCGCAGGGCCCACAGATCAGTTCCTCATGATCCGGGCCCAGGCAGCGGAGGCAAAAGTCGTGTGTGTCAGTTAGTGACATATTTCGGTCACACTGACCACACCGCTTAAAGCCACTGGCAGCCATCGGGGGAAAAAGGGCCCCTGCGAGGTCAAAGGACCGGGCTGCCAGGGAAAAATCGAAAACGAAAGCTGACAAAGTCAGAAAAACCGAAAAAAAGTAAGAGGACTCGTGACCGGCGTCGCGAGTCCGGGCGGGAAAAAGATCGGCGTCGAACCGAAGGAAATAAGAATAAAATAATGAAGAAAATCGACTTTTTCGCGGGGACAAGACGGGGACGTCTGTAGGGCTCCGCGGAAAAAAGAAGACTGGCTAAGATGGCACCCTCGGGCGGGAAGACGACCGCGCATGCGCGCTGCAATTCCCAAAGGCTTTCTTTGAAAGCTGGGGAAAATTGCTCCGCGAGGGCTCCGTCGGCGCCGACGTCACCCATAAGTGAGGACTGACTTCCCGCTTGGTCCTGGAGAACCACATTCTACATCCCTGCAATGCTGGCAGCAGAAGGGACCATCAACCCCAGTCCGCTGGGGGACAGACACCCTACAGGGCAGTCCATGCAGATCTGTATACATCCATAAGGCAATGGCAGACAGACAGTAGACCTGGAAATGCTCAGCTGCCCCCCACCACTATCTGACATTCTCCAGCAGCAAGCACAGTGAGTTTCCAGCCGCTGCACCCTGCAAGTTGTTCCCGCCATACACATACTAACTGCAGACAGTCTGCTAGCTAGTCCATGTCCCTGGAGGAGATGTGTGCACCCAAAACTGGGAGGTGAGCACACCCACCAAGCAGATAAGTCAGTGAATGGGCCCCAGAAAAAACAACCCATAAATATCACTTGAAAGAAATACTATATAGCACTATGGGAGAACATGGCCATGCCGTGGTCACTGCTCAGTCAGGGTGAGAGTGACCTTCCAGCAGGACATGCTGTGGCCACCCTGTCCGTGCAGGCTGTGGCCGGGCACTACAATGTCCGAGCCATTGCCCTATGCCCTGTGCAGATGCATCCAGGCCAGGCCACCCTATCCAGGCTATACCCACAGTACCGTGCTCCTCATTATGCACATTGGTAGGCTAACACTGGCAACAGTGGAAGCAGTGTGGGCTGAGTAAGGTGTTGGCAGCCACCACACACTGGATAGACAGACACACACTCCCACACCTATGCCAGCATTGTGCAACTATAGAGGCTTTTGGCAGCCCTGGCCACCGCACCAGTCCTGGGCACAGTGCAGGCATGGCTATGGTACGCAATACTGTTGGGGTCACTCCCCAGGGTGGTGAACACTGTCAGACACCAGACCTGAAACACACTCCACAGACATCAGAGAGGTTGGTATGATACAGCTCAATGAGCAGACTGTGCTTAACTTAGGAATTGCTATCTGCCAGTAATCATAGCAACCTTTTGATATATGTGTACCTTATTCCCGGGTTTAGGGTGGCATTGCTAAGGTATGCAAGTGCTAGTATTGGGAGATGCACGCAGGGCCCAACATCCTGCCTCTCCAGGAGGCTTTGGATAATGGAGCCTGTGAGTGCGGGTGTTTCTGCCCCTGTTGGCCGCTGCTCTAGGGCAGAGGTTCCCAACTCTAGTCCTGGTGGGCCAAACACTGTTCGGGTTTTCATGCTGCCCCTAATGAATATGCATGAGATACATCTGCATACCATGGGGGCGGTGCATAGAAATGCAGCACAGGCATCTTTATTAGAGACAGCATGGAACCTGAATGGTGTTTGGCCCTCCAGGACTGCTTTTGGGAGACTCTGCTCTAGGTAATGCGCATGTTTATGGTGTCTGTGCTATGTAGGGTAAAATATAGGCGTTTGAGGCATGTTTATGTTATCTGCAATAAAGGTTCCGTCTTTATTACCACGGTTTAGTAGTGGGTAAAATATGGGGACTGGGTTGGCAGGAACCAAAGCTGGGATTTGAACTTGTGACCTTCTGCTCCTGAACACACTGGCTGTGCGTACTGCACCACACTGTAGCCACAGGGACAGTTCATTCCCTGGGGATACCATGACTGTTTGTCAGACAGAGCCTGTCTGTTGCAGTGCACCACACCCACCTAAACAGGGCTAGGCCACGGTCTGCTGTGGGCAGCTGCCACTGCCCCCTCCACCACCAGCACCCCTCTGTCGCCATGCTGACATGCCCTGGTGCTGGTGGTGCACAGTCTCAGGCCATCCAGTGTGCCGCTAGGCGGCTGCCTATGGTGTGGGTTCTGGGGTAGGGGTGCCTGCATAGACGTCCACGTTTCCCCCCAGCACCGCCTGCCAATGTTCTGTGCCCTTGGGGGTACCTGCTGGGTACTAGCCCCTGTGACACTGTGGGAAACACACTTGTGCCCATGTTGGGCCCTCATCAGTTGCTGTCTGGCTGCTCTACTGTTTCAGCATTCCTATGGGCCTCCTAGGCATCACCCTAGTCTGCACTGTCGCCCAGCTGCACCACAGCATGTGCCGCCTGCAGCCCTCTGTATCCCCTTTTCCAGCATCTGTCCAGTTGCCCATTCCAACATGCCCGCCCTGCTGTTGAGGAACATGTGCACGCCATAGGAAACCTGTCCAGTAACAGGGGGAAACCCTGATCAGTGCTATTTCATTGTGGGATCATTCACCTTGTATGGGGACAGAGCATAGACCCTTCCAAAATTAATATCTTTTTTTTGGAGCTTTCTCGGTAGTGTTTTTTGCTGTTTCCCATTAATATCACTATTGGCAAGCTTGGTTATGGTTTTTTTGCATTTTGTTCAGGTCCTTTTCAATGTTTATTTGCCCTTTTCTTCCATGCACATGTATCACACATCACTTTTTGTAGGTTTCCCTGGCTTTGCTGTAGATTGCTGACGGAAATGGTTTCTCTTCCCTTTAAATCTACTCTAACGCCAGGGTTTCACTGGCGTTAGTTTTCAGCCCCGGAATCCACAGCATTAGTGTGCAGGAAGCCTCTCTCCTCCCACTCTCCACCCATTGACCCCTTCTCTCCGCCCCTGGGGAGCCTTCCTCCGCCCTCCGGGAGCCTTTCTCCGCCTTCAGCGCTCATTTGCACCGCTGCGCGTGCTATCGCCCGATAACGTGCCAGCAGCGCAAATAGCGCCCTTTAGTAAACATACTCCATGGTATCAGGAAACTAAGCTTTTGAGCAATTCTACAAACAGTATAGTATGCAGAGCTTCGCCCCCTTTTGCTCTCCCCGGAGAGTACTTGTCAGCTGAACCTGTGCCTGCTAGTGATGCCTTATGTCTGTATACAACTATGCATCTGGGGAGTGAGACTCTCCTGTCTAAGATGGTTCATTATCATTATTTTGTGAATACACCAGTTCAGCAAATATATGCTAACTGTAATCAGGATTTGGGTATGTGGTTTAAACATTCCCTCGACACAGTGGTTAGAGTTTTTTCTAAAAACTCTGCTTCTTTGTCAAAATGTTTGACTCGATGTTCTAGACATTTAGCTTCTATTGTATCTCCATATCATTCTGGTAGGGTTAGACCAGAACCCCTAAGATTCTCCCTTGCTGCACCAGTAAATTTTACATTTTGTTACAAGGGTACAGGGAACACAAAGTCTTTGGGTATTTCTCCCTCATGCCAATATTATTTACGTTTTTCTAATTCTTCTCTTTCATGGATGTGTATTACCAATATGGTTCTTGTGTGTATGCTTATTTACCTGCACAGTTTTCTGGTGTGTGTGGGCTTGTTCGCCTACATCACCTAATAGCCGCCTTTCCCCTTAAAATGCTTGCTTCAGAGCATGACCATTTTCCATCCCCTAACTACACAGATCAGAATCCTCCATTGACTAATGATATCCCAGATGGTATTGATCTTTTGTTTCGCCCCCTTCCCCCGTCCCAGGTTTAGTAAGAAAACGCTCAAATTAATTGAAAACTTTTGATATTCCTGAAGAATTTCAAATTGTTTAGTCGTAGTTCTGTTGCTTCAGTTACACTCTTTGCACCATGGCTTCAAATTAGTACTAATTCTCAATGGATACAGAAGATTAGGTATGATACAATGCGAATGTTAAATTATACTATTGAAGGTTTTTGAAATGTTATTTGGTCCCTCATGCTGCATTTAAATTCCTCCTGACCCATCACATGATAATATTACTGAAGATATTAAACACTTACAGGAGTTGGCTGATGAAATGAAAAAGGAGGGAGATCCAGTTGAAGGTCACTGGTTTGCTTGGGCCTTTAGCTGGTTTTCTGGTTTAGGTCAAGGCATCAGAAACTTTTGTCTCATTGTTATTCTACTTGTTCTCTTGTTTTGTATTACTTTTCCCCTTATGCTATGCTGTACACGGTGCCTACCTCTCCTGTGCCCCCAGCGTAAGTCCACCATGTTCCATGTTCACCATCCTCATAAGCCGCGGCACAATCAGGCTTTGCCCATTTGTGACAGTGTTGGACTCAGTGTTTCCCATGAGCCTTTCCGAATCAGGAGGGCGAATGTGCTCCCACATTCTACTCCTGAAGAGTGGGGGGGGGGGGGGGGTATGAGAGCCAGAAGGGAAGGAGTTAACAGTCCAAATTGCTGGCATTTGTACTGCATGTGCGTCGTGGGATGCTAGGGGTATTAGGTGACATCAGATAGAAAAAATGTGAGAAAAAACATACTTATCTACAGATCACAGGAGAGAGAAGGCATCATTAGCATGGTTATGACAGTTTGGCATGGAGGCCTCCTGAGGCCTAGTGTGGAAACTGTTAGAATATCAGAGAACTAATAAGATCTATTTTCTATATGTCTTAAAAATAGGGGATGGAAAGACAGACCAGGTGAAAGGTTGAATAAGTGGGAAAAGGGTCAGATAACAGGGAATAAATCTGACAAAGGCCTGAGCACATGTTTATACACAAGGCCATAAGGGTCAACAGGTCAGCAAGAATGGGAGTGCAGATATGACAGGACAAAGGAAGGAATGAAAGAGAGGATCCAGATGCCTGGAATCGAAAGCAAAGGGACTAATGGAAAGAAAAAAAACTATATAAGGGGACAGAACTTTTAAAGATTGGGAATTTACACCCCATTTTCTGAAGAAGGTGGTTTGTAAATTTCCACTGTATGTCTGCTAATGAGTGAGTGGGTATGATTTTGATTCTTGTCAGTGTGAAAGTTTCCTTAGTTTATCTTTGAGTGTAGCTAGGAACCATATATCCTTCTCTTTCACTGTGCTAGGATCTGTCTATGGACAGGAAGTCTCTTAATTACTTTATAGCTGTAAACTTGTAAGAAGAGGGTGAGGGAATTCTCCAAGTTACTTTGTATTTAGCTAGATTTGGTTGTGCTTCCTCTATGCTTGTTTCTGTGATATAAGAAATAAATAAATGATTTTATTTGTAAGAAGAAACTGAGAATTTTGTGCCAGGAATGAGTATAATCTGCATGAGATGTGGTTTATTGGGAGGAGGTGGTAGGCCCTCCCTGTATGTAAGGTTTTGTTTCCCTCTTGCACGGAGGAGGAGGGGTGGCATATGCCTGGCCAATGGATGGCCCCCCCCCCCCCCCCCGGTTCCATATACACCTGCTACAGGAGGATGGCAGAGTTATTTATTTGAAAGCTTTTCTATATTGCCCCTTCCAAAGATCAAGGGCGGTTTACTTTGAACATAAAACAAGAAAGTTACATTATAACTTAGAACAATGAGTAACATTAACAGTTGATTATTTAAAGGAAACATAATTATATACAAGATATGTACATATTGGTTATGTCAATTATCAGTGGGAATTCATGGGTAACAATTACCCTGTTAGGAGTGAGAATTGGTGCCCCTAAGTTAATGTATATTTGACAATTATATGATTTAGCTATGTCTGGGTGGCAGTTAGAAGTGGGAGAACTGGGATGACAGAAGAACTGAGAGGGGTGAGGCTGTGTAGTTTTAAGTTAATATTGTAACTATATTGGGTATATTTCGTTATAGTCAGGTGAGCTGCCATAGTATTCAATGAACAGGAATGTTTTAATTTCCTTATGGAACATTTGGAGATCTTTTTTTTTATATCTAAATTTTTATTGTCAACTTTTCCTTTACATTTCCCTATACACAAATCAAAATCCACCATACTTCTATACAGTAAAAAGCAAAATCCATTCTATCTATATAACAACCCCTTCCAAGTACTTCATTATATATTACTCCTAAATTTAACCTCAAGTCAATATCCTACTGTATTTCTATAATAAACCATTTAAGTTATACCATGTCACAATTTATGCCAATTATTATAGTGCAGTTGCCTCTTTATTCATGTATGCTAGCCCCCGCAGTTGCCTCTTCCTTAAGTCCCCCTTAGGGTGTCATAATGTTTCCCTTTAACCCCACTTGGCCCACCCCCTTCCTTCCCCCCTCCTTAGTACCTTATGCTCACCAATTCCTATCCTATAATGTAATATCCCCCCTTCTTATCCCCTACCCCAACTAACCCTCCCCCCTTCACCCCTTCCCATCCACCTCAAATTTTCCCCCTGCCACCACCCTCCCTCTCCCCCTCTTAACTCTTCCCCCTACCTCCCCAGGGCAAGCATCAGTCCACCCCAGTCTTCTATCCACTTTTTGGCGTCAAAATGCCATCAGGAGTTCCATCACCAAAATATGCCTTAATCTCTCTTCACACTTTCTTATACCGGCTGCCTCTACCTGCTTCCATACTGTTGCGATCTCACAGCGAGTTGCTCATAGACACGTCAGAATCACCCTGCTCTGGGCTTGTTTCTGTTCACCCCCACCATGAAAGCAGGTACATTCCGGGATCAAGATCCACTCTAATCCCTACCAGCCCCTCTATTTATCCCTGCACCTCCCTCCAAAACCTATGGATCCGGGGGCATGTCCACCACACATGCCAAAAGGTCCCCTCATCTCCGCACTTCCGCCAGCAGCTCAAGGGAGCCCCCGGGAACATCTTGCTCACTCTTACAGGCGTATAATACCATCTCATCCAAATTTTATAGCTATTTTCCCTAATCTGACTAGACCAGGGCAATTGTCGGGTTTGTTTCGCTATCTGCACCCATTCAGAGGCTGAGCACCCTCAGCCTCCCCAATTGTCCTCCCAATATTTCATATATTTAAACGTCTCCTAATTACCACCCCAATGCATAATGCCGTTATAAATTGCAGTGATCAATCTCCTAGAACTGTATTTCCCAAACCATATAAGTTCCATTTCTCTTAACTCGCGCTGAAGGGTCTGCTTCCCTTCCCATGTCCTAAGAAAGTGATATACCTGATTATACATGAAGGAAAGCTTAATTGGACCAGGTCGGATACACAGTCAGGCCCTGTGTATAACATTATATTACTATAAGCCCTAAGAAAGAGTTAATATCATTTGTAGCTCCTTATTTAATACCATCCTTGAAAACTCTGTAGAAGGAATTGGGTGAAAGGTTTAGATAGCATAAACATTAGCCTATGTTATTAGAAAGATAAGTAAAAGGCAAGCTGTTTACCCAGCCTCTCAGTCTCACAGTCTCTGGTCAGAGATATCAAACTGTCAGTGTTAGAATTAATTAGAATTAAGGCCTACATAGTCATGCCTGAGAATATATGTATGTCTTTTCATGATTGTCTATGACATGCATGCCTATAGAAAAGTATGTTATGAATATACATAACACTAGACGTAGAACAGAATATGTATATTATGAATATACGTGATGTGAGACGTAGAATAATAAAGTGAAATTATGCTGTGTAATGGAATCTTTACCTATAAATAAAGTGGCCTAAAGCTAGGATGTCAGAGTAAACATAGGCAGAGGCCTGGCTTGCTCTCCCAAAGCGCTTTGGTCCTATGTGTATAATACAAGTGTGTTGTGTATTATTTACAGATTTGTGTATTATTTAAAGATTATGATCAATTAACCTTCTCCTTGCTTTGTGTGTGGATTTCTGTGACCCAAGAGCCCTATCTGTTATAGGTGAGGGGGGGTGCAGAGTATTCTTTCAATACTGAAACCGGTCTCTCTCTGTTAGACCATACTCCTCTTTTAAGTCATTAAACTATACCAACTCAACCTCCTCCACTAGCTGTTAAAAACACCAAAGCCCCTTCTGCCTCCACCTCTCATAAACTCCCCCTTCGCACCCAGGTTGAAAGGGCCACCATCCTCGTAGCAGTACCATGAGTGAAAACTGACCCCGCTCCCCCCCATTCTCCCATGCTCGCACCTGATCCCATAGACGCACAACATGCCTCATACTGGGGATGCCCCACCTGAGTCTGTGTCTTTCCCCAGCCCTCATCCACAACCATGCCTCTATCCTCTCTCCCTGGAGTTAACTTCTCTCCCATGCTTCATACTGTTTACCCTCTCCCTTCTGCCTCCATTTAAACAGATGCCTAAGTTCCGCTGCCCGATAGTATTCTTTAATGTTGGGCACCCCAATTCCCCATCCCCCATGGCAGCGTACATAACTGCCTTTGCCACCCTGGGTGGCTTCCGCTTCCAGGTATACGGAAATACTTTTCTCTGCAAGGCTCTCAGTATCCCTTCAGGCACTGAACCCTTCAGGGCCTGAAATATATACAGTAGTCTCAGCAATCATCTTCACCGTCGCTATTCTCCCTAGCCATGAAATTTCATATCCAATCCATCCTTCTAGGTCTGTCCCCAGTTGCACTAACAAGTTGGGGTAACTGGCTCTATAAAGCTCCTCATATTTATTGGGAATCTGAACCACGAGATATTTGATTGTCTTAGTTTTCCATATAATCAGAAAGTTCCTCTGCAACTCCTCCACTACCCCTGGTGAAACGGTTAGATTTAGGGCCTCCATTTTGTCCAGGATCATTTTGAACCCCGACACCTCCCCATACCTACACAACTCCTCGATTACCTCTGGCACTGACTTCTGGGGTTGCTGTAAATACAAAAGTACGTCATCCGTAAATAAAGAAATGATATTTATTTATTTAACAGTATTTCTATACCGCCTTCTCCTTCAATCAAGGCGGTCTCCACAGCAAACAATCATAAAAGTGTTCATGTGTTCTCATGCAGTGATGCGTGTTGTGTGTTTGAGGTATTGTGCATTTGATTTCATTTGATCTTTCTACAATGTGCACTATTATACATTTTGAGCTATTATACATTCTTATATACAGGGTCAGGGTGTGGGTATGTCCGTTGTTCTAGCTTGATTAGAGTTGTCTTCAGCTGTTTGCGAAAGTCTTTGAAGTCAGTCGTTAGTCTCAGTTCGTCTGGGAGGGTGTTCCAGATTGTTGGGGCAACCAGAGAGAGTGCTCGTTCCGCGGTGTCCTTGCGGGTCTTGGTAAAGTCTTTTGGGGTGTTTACTCGGTTGGAGGTGCCTCTTCTCCTTGGTCATGTGCTTGTGTCAGGTTGTATGAGTGTGTGTAGGCTGATGGCTGAGGAGTGTTGTTTGATCTTGAATATGTTTATGATTGTTTTGTATTTGATGCGTGAGCTGATTGGGAGCCAGTGTAGCTCTTTCAGTATGGGTGTGATGTGTTCTTGTCTTGTTGTGCCAGCTATTATGCGGGCCGCTGTGTTTCGTACCAATTGCAGCGGTTTGAGTGTTTGTTTTGTTAGACCCAGGTAGATTGGATTGCAGAAGTCTAGTAGTGGGGTTATTAGTGCCTGGCGGAAGTGCTCAGGGGCTAGGAGGGGCTTCAGTCGTCTGAGTCTCATTCTGTGGTATGCACTTTTGGTGATTTTAATTATGTGTGATTGGAGGTTCAGCTCCTCGTCCAGGGTCACTCCGAGGTATGTTCCTGCCCCCCCTATCCAACCCTTAAATCAGCTCATTGTCGCACACCCTCTGAGCTAGTGGTTCTATTACTAAAGCAAACAACAAAGGGGACATCGGACACCCCTGCCTCATTCCTCTTTCTATGGTGAAGCCCTCCGAGTACCACCCAATTACTTTCACCCGCGCTCTGGGATCCCGATATATTTATTTATTTGGTTTTTCTATACCACCCCTTCCAGAGATCAGGGGCGGTTTACATTTAACAGAAAGAGAACAGGACATTTTACATGGAACGTTATTTCAACTATTTACAGAAATGTGTCTTACAAAACAGATATAGTATAAACTTAGCAGAACAGAACATTTTACATGGAATGTAATTTCAACTATTTACAGGAACATATCTTACTAATCAGATATTGTTTAAACTTGTCAGAGCTTGGTAGTTCTATTATGTATTATAGGTACAGTATAATATGTAATTAAGCAGTTCTGGGAGGTGAGGAATGACTATTGAATCATAGGTGAGCACAGGGATCTTAGTTTATGTTACAGATTTTATGTTGTTCCCTGGGTGTGTTGTATGTCTATTTGTGAGGGAGGGGTTTCAGTTGAGTTTCCAAAACGCTCAGAGAATAGGAACATTTTGAGTCCTTTTCTAAATAGCTATAAGTCTTTGGTCATGCAAATTGTTAGTGGTAGTTCGTTCCAGAGGCTGGGTGCAGTGAATGTGAAAGCCCTAGAGCTTGCGGTTTTTTCTTCTTCTGCAAATGGCTTTGGGTATTGTAAGCGAGTGGTTTGCGTTTTGTTTGCATATTCTGGATTCAGGTGGTTTATGTATGAGAGTAGTTAAGTAGGAGGGGGAGATGTCGTTAATCAGTTTGAATGTTGTTATGAGTATCTTATATTTTATTCGGCTCAGTACTGGGAGCCAGTGTAGGTCTTGTAGGATAGGGGTTATATGTTGAGTTAGGCGGGCTTTGGTGACAACCCTAGTGGTGATGTTTTGGGCTCTCTGGAGTAAGCTTATGTTTTTGAGTGGTAGTCTGTAGAGTAGACTATTACAATAGCCGAAGTGGGGGGTGATTAAGGCATTGACTACTGACTTGAAGTCATGAGTGTTCAGGAGGGGGTCTTAGATGCTGCACAGTTTTTAATTTAAACAATATGTTCTTTATTGTTTGTTTTATATGGGGGGAGCATGCTGAGGGAGTGATCTAATACTATCCCAAGGTATTTTACTTCTTGTTTAACAGGGATGACTATATTGTTGATCATGATGGTTTTATGGTGTGTAGCGTCTTGGTTTCTCGATATAAACATAGCTTCAGTTTTTTTGAAATTGATATTAAGATATAAACCTTTCACCTACCCTTGGAAATTGGGACCAAAGCCCATCTTCCCTAAGACTGCCAGAAGGAACCCCAATGCACCCTATCAAAGGCCTTTTCGGCGTTGATAGATGGGAGCATCATTTCCTCTGTTCCCTGCTGAGCTGCCCACACCACCTCCACCATTCGCTTAATATTATCAGATGCCTGTCTCCCTCTTATAAACCCTGTTTGGTCTCTATGAATTAACCCCCTCCCCCCATCCAGGGAGCCAGCCTCTCTGCCAACACGTTCGCCAATACTTTAACATCTACACTGAGTAGAGAGATAGGCCTATACGAACCACAGCAACGTGGGTCCTTCCCAGGCTTAAGCAGTATCGTGATCCCCCGCTGTAAGCATTCCCCCTGATAGTGCACCAACCCCTCCCACTAGTCCATTAAATACCCTTGTTAGAAGACCCCCCAACTCTTTCAAGAACATTTTGTAAAAGCTCCCCGGCAATCCGTCTAATCCTGACGCTTTACCTGCTACAAACCCCCTTAGCACCTTACCCACCTCTTCCTCCATAATTTCCCCATCTAATAGTGCCCTAGCCTCCTCCAGCAAAGTAGGGAGATCCACCCCCTGTAGGTATTACTCTATCTGTTCCTCAGTGATTCCCTCTTGTGGGATAAAACTTTGTAAATTGCCCCCTAATATCTTGGTCCCAACGGTAGACTTCCCCCTGATCTCCCTTAGTTTGCGTGATCATTGTCTGATTAACTCTCTGCTTAAATTTCTTTGCCAAAATTTTGCTAGCTCGGTCACCAAACTTATAATATCTCTGCTTAACCTGTTGTAACTGAAAGGCCACCGCTTCGGATGGCACTTTCTGCAACTCCATCCATATCAAGCCTACCTGCCTCCATGCCCTCTTTGCTCCCGTTGCCTGATATATAGCCATTGCCATCTTTAAGGTTGACCGCAGCTCTCCCTCTTTCCACATTCTCCTTTTTTATGTTTGGCCGCCCACATGATAAACCTACCCTGTACCATGACCTTTAGTCCTTACCATATACACTAAAAGCTGCCACTTCCCCCGTATCGTCGAATGTGATATATTCCTGAATGGTCTTCTTAATGTCGCTACGTACTTCTGGCTTCTTCAGAAGATTCTCTTTAATCTTCAGAATATTGTACCCTCCCCCCCTTCTTCTCTTGCCTTATCTCTATCCACACTGACCTGTGATCTGACCACGAGATAGATTCAATGCCACCTCCTTGCACCGCCGGCAACCATGCCTTATCAACCCAGATCATATCAATTCTACTAAAACATTTATGCGGTACTGAATAAAAGTTCTACTCTTTACTCTCCAGGTTCAACTCCCTCCACACCTCTACTAAATTAAATCTACGCACCACCTGTGCCAACACCTGTCTATCTAGCTTGAGGCACATGACTCCATTGAAATCCCTCTCCCAAAATAAGTATGTCCCTTACCCTCTCCCCCAACAGTTTCTTTTCCCCCCAAAAACCTCCCTGGGTCCCACTGGGGGCATATATCAAGACTATAGTCACCTCTTCACCCCCCCAGCTCACCTCTCACCCCTCACCCCTACCACCCTCCCTTACTGATCTCAAAAACTCTCCTCTGCCTGGAACTGACTATCATATGTTACCAAAATAGCTACCCTCCCCTCTCTGCGACCCCCCCCTCCCCACAGCCAGAATAAAATTGGTAGGGAAAATTCTTATTGCTCATGCGCTCTAAATCTTTATGTTTGAGGGGTGTGTCTCCTGTAACAAGATGATCTCCCATCTGCCCCTTTCTGCTCCCCTAAAGAGCTGCTGGTGCTTAAAGTGTGTGTTTAACCCCTTAACATTCAGTGTCCCAATGATCCCACTCTAGCCCTCCACCAACCCTCTCCCTCCTTTACTTTCCCTCCCCCTCTTCACCCTTTCCATATCCCCCGCTTTCCTCCCTCCCCCTTCCCCCTCCCCCTCCCCCCCCATCCCATGTGGTTCTCCATTTCCCTCTCCCACCACAAAACCTGGCGTGACCAGATCCTTACCCCCACCCTCCCGCATTGCTCGATAACCCTTTCCTTTACCCCTCCCTCTTTTGCCCCCTCACCTCTTCTACCCTCTCCCCTCCATTGCCTCCTCTCCTCCCCCTTCAACCCTACAATGTCCTGTGGGCTAGCGCCCCAGTCCCTTTCAAGAGGCTTTGTCTCTTCCAATACTCCACTCCTGGGCGGTCAACTCTTTGAAGTATTCTGATTCCCCCTCTGCTGTTGCTGTCCTGAGAGCCTCACCAGCCGTTTCCCTTTAGCTGCCACTGCGAGGTTCTCTGCTGCCCAGAGATTGCTGGCTTGTCCTTATCTAACCATTCCCCCTCTTGTAAATTGGGGAGCCCCTCACAGCCCACCTCTCTTAATGTTTTCCATACGTCCGACACAGTATTTACTCTCTGTGTGTTTTCATTAATAGTTATAAGGAGCTCAAATGGATACAACCACCGATAATGCTGCCCTCGCTGTCTCAAAAAGGCTGTCACCTCCCTCAGAGCTCGCCGCCGCGCCAGCATCCCCTTTGAAAAGTCATTGTACAGTTCAATCTCACAGCTCTCCCATGCTATCTTCCCATATTTCCTAGCAATGTTGAGGATACATTCCTTCTGAGGGAAAGAGCTTAGGCATACAATAATGTCCCGGGGGGGTTTATCTCTTGGAAGCCCCAAGTTGTGGTGCACTCTTTTAAGCCCCACTGGGCCCACAGGGTTGTTATCTTCTCGATCCTTTTCCAGTATATGTTGAAACAAGCGCTTTGCCATTGAGTTACTGTCCTTAAAGGTTTCTTCCTCCTTGACCTCCCTTATCCAGATATTATACCGCCTTGCTCTGTCCTCCAGTTCCTCAATTTTTTCTTGCACCAAGTCTTGCTGTGCCTTAAGCTGTTCAAAGGCCTTTACCATCTCCTGCAGGCCTGCCTTGTGCTTCTCGAGCGTGTCTCCCACCCTCCTCCACCTTCTGGCCTAAGGCATTCAGATCCTGCTGGATGTTAGGCAGCATTCCTTTTAAATCTGCTCGCAGGGCTCCCAAGTCTGCCTTTAATTCTTTTTTAAAGTCCTGCAACCAGCCGTGATCCCTGTCGCATGTGTCACGCTGCTCGTCCTCAGAACTGCCTGAGTTGCTTCACTCCCTCTGAGCCTCGCCATTCCGTCCTGCTGGCTCATTCCGCATATACCGGGACTGGAACTCCTCCAGTTTCTTCCTCTCCAACATGCTGCCATTTTGTTTGATAGCCACCAAGCCACACCTAGCACCTTGGAGGTAATTGCTCAATGTTTTGGGGGGCGGTTTGGCTGGAGCTCATCTAAGCTGCAGCCATTCATCTCCGCATCACCACAGGAAGTTTGGAGATCTTTAATACATCTTAATTTTTCTGGTAAGGCATTCCAGAGTGTAGGGCCAACATAGATGAGTGCCCTAGTACTAGTCATGTGTTTTGTTTTACAGAAATTATAGGGTATTTCAATGGTATTTTGTGTGCAACTTCTTCTGATCCTTGTATTAGAGGGCGTGATAAGAAGGGAAGATAGATATGATGGGGCGATATCACTGAGAAGTTTGAAGATGATCATCAGGTACTTATATTTCATTCTGCTTGCTTCTCCAGGGCCGCCATTCTGGACTCGATGCCAGAAGGATCCACAGCTTTTGGTGTGGGAACCGAGGGTCTTGGGCCCAACACCGGCACTCTCGCAAGTGCGTCCTCAATGAGGATCATGGACTCGGGGAGCCTCGCATGGTCGCTGCCGGCCAAGGACTCCTTTTAGAGACATTAAGGGGGCGCTGCTTGGAGTCACCCGAGTCCTGTCGTGGACCTTACTGGGTTTCACCAGTGGAACCTCAACTGGCTTTGAGGATTTTTTCTTTTCCTTTATGGGATCTGGCTTCTTTATGGAGGAGCCGCCACCACGGGACTCCGAAGATGCCCGGGCCTCTCAAGATGAGCTTGGCTTGGGGCTCAGCATTGGGGAAGCTGGGGCTGAGTCAGACCACAGGAACAGCTTTTCCTGCAACTCCAATCTCTTCTTGTTTGTTCTTGGAGTCGTTGCCTGGCACAGATCGCAGGATGTACTGTCGTGATCTAGACCGAGGCAGTACAAGCAGCAGTCATGGGAGTCTGTAACAGAAATGGTTTAACCGCAGCGGTCACACTTTTTGAACCCACTAGGAGATATGGTCGGAGACACCCAGCTGGGGTTGACAACCCCCGGGTGAAAAATGGCATGAACGCTGGTCAAGGCAAGCCTCACCAAAAAGAAGGACGGCAGCGAGATGCTGCCGGCTCGAGGCAGGAAGAGGAACTGGTATGCAAACCAGGAAATAAACAACTGTTAAGGATAATTTTTAAAGGATTTTTCCAGGGGAACAGGACAAGTGTCCGTTGGGCTCTGTGGAAAAAAGGAGACTGAGCAAGATTGCACCCTTGGGTGGGAAGGGAACCACGCATGCATGGTAGCATTCACAAAGACTTTTTTTGAAAGCTGGGGAAATGCTCCGCGCAGGCTCCATAGGCACTGACGTCACCTATATGTGAGGACTGATTTCCTGCTTTTCCTGGAGAAAAATTAGTGCTTTGTAGAATGGAACTTAGGCAGACAGTACCTGAAGCTCTGTACCGAGTGATGTCACTCTCTGCCTCACAGGGTAACAACACAGTGTTATATTTGCTTCAGACCTGTGTATTTGAGTTCAATAAATTAGATTGGTTTTTACTTATAAGTTGTCCGGTCTTACAAACTGATACACAAATTATAAGGAGCATTCAAGTTCTAATATTGGGGTGACACACAGCACTAAGGCATAAATAAAAAGCCTCAGTTTTACCCTGATCCCTAGTTGATGGACTGAAGAAGTGAAACCTGGAGAGCGCTAAGTAAGTAAAGAATTTCTTTGGATTCCTGCAGAAGACTTCTGACACAGTAAGAAGTATTTTTTATTATTCTTGATAAGTAGAAATATAGGAGGAATGGATAGGACTCCTTTAGTACAAGTACTAGAGAAATATCTGTTTAATAAGAAAACTACTGAACAGTACAATCAGAAATGGCACAAATGGACTTTCAAGGAGGCATCTTTCTTCTGGTCAGAGAAGGACTCTCTAGAACCCAAGTGTCTAGCAGCATTAATGGAGCAAATTAAAACTAGAAAGAAGGATAAAGCACTAGTATTACACATTCAGCATTTTAATTTATGGCAGCAGGTTAGATGCATATTAGACACAGGAAGGGAGAGTGAATTGCCACCCCCGTATAATCCCACAGCTCCAACAGACTTAGAAGATAAAAGGAATGGGAAAGAGTATCAGAAAATATATCCTGATTTGAAAGAAATTAAGATTAGTATAACTGCAGTCTCGAGAACGCTATAAGCACCCTTGGTAGCACAAGGATATGAGGCACCCCTTAGAGATAAAAAGAAATCTTCTTTTAAAACTAGTCCCATTTGATGGGAGTGGCAAATTGCAAGATGGCGGTGATGAGGACGTGAGCCGAGATGCCTAAACGTAAAGGCAAACCAAGGGCTTTCCCCGCAGAGCTCACATCTGCCGGTGTGGGGCCTATGGACAGCTTCGTTCGGCTTACCGAGAACCAGATCCGGGAGATTCTAGTGGGCTTGGAGGTGCCGGTGGAGGAGTTCTCGGCGTCCTCCACCCTGAATGTTTCTCTCTCCCCGAATGGGCATATCCCCCCAGCCTTTCCGGGTTCTTCGGTGTTCTCTCCGATGAGTGGGGATGCAGACTCACCAGAAGTGGGTGTTTCTGTGGCTCTGGAGCGGGACTCGCTGGAAGAAATCATCGGAGGTCGGCCAGGAGATTCCTTAGCTGTTCTGCCGGGAGAGGCACAGTTTACATCGGGAGGGGTAACCACACAGGGAGTGAGCAGTGCAGTAGAGTTGAAGAAGGTCTCGGAGGTATCGGTATTTGCTGTACCTCCATTTTCTCTGGAAATTCTTCGTCTTGCTTCTGTGACCCTGGACAGCATCTGGGACGCAATTTCACAACTATCTAAGGTAGTTGGTCAACAGTTGGCTCTTTCTTCTATGAAAATTTCTTCTCTTGAGGAGAGTGTACTTAAGCTGAATAATGATATGCTGGAAACACATGTTAAGCTAAATGTTTCAGATCAGAAGCTTACTCAGGTTTCTGATTTAACCTATTCTTTGGTTAAGGATAATATTGCCCTACGGGCGAAGGTAGAGACATTGGAGAACGCTGCTCGGTCTTCTTATATACGTTTGTTAAACTTTCCGATGATCACTGGGGTGACTCCTCTTGATCTTTTTAAGAAATATCTCCAGGAAGTGCTATCTGTACCTCTTGAATTGTTACCACCTGTAACAAAAGCGTATTATTTACCATTGGGAAAAAAGGACGGTAAAACATCTATTGGGACTCTGGAAATGGATTTTCTCAATGTCTCTGATTTTCTCCAAACCCCCAAAGATGAAGATGTGCCGGTTTCCATGCTGCTAGTAACATTGGCTCTGTCTTCTGATAGAGAGTGGCTTCTTAAGTTATACTATAAAAAAAGAGCTAATCTGTTTTATGGGAAAAAGTTTTGCTTTTTCCGGATGTGGCCAAGGAAACGCAGAAGCAACGTAAATTATTTCTTATACTTATGCCTGGAGTTATGCAATTGGGAGCTTCTTTTGTGCTACGGTTTCCTTGTAAGTGTATAGTAATATATAAATCACAGAAATATGTTTTCTTCCAACCTGAAGATCTTTCTTCTTTCATTAGCACTCATGTATTTATTTTATTTATTTATTTAAAGTTTCTTATATACCGCACTATTCAGCATCAGCGCGGTTTACATAGAACAATACAATCTCAGTACATTTGAAACACGTATGAGTTACAGATAGCAGGGCAAAAAACTTGGGTAACAAGGGTAACTATTTAACAAAATAATAACGATTGACTATTGTCACGGGCCTCGTAGTAGGAGACTCCGCGTGTCCACTAGGCGACTGCCTAGGGTGTTGTGAATGCCTTGATCTGCTTTCTCTTTTGTATACAGAGTCAGTCAGTCAGAGTGATAAATTAAAGTAGGGTTTTATTCCCGTTCCCTGGCGGATATCATTTCTTTGCAAACATATGCAGAACGATGAAACAAACTAAACAAAAACAGCTGGAATACTTTTTCCTTCTCTCTTGTTCCTTTTACAAGACAGTTCAGCATAAAGATGTTATCTCATCAGACAAGCATATCGTACAGTCCATCGGTTCAGGATCAGGGTAAATATTATTGCTTTCCCCCTGTATTACACTTGGATGGTGACTGTTACAGCCCGGCTCACATTCATAGCATGTGCTAGGTTTACTTGCTGGGGGAAGGTAGACTCTCTCTTCTCCCAGACACTTGTCTAGCTCAGGGTTGTAAAAACCTCTTGTATAATAAGTCTCTTTATGGCCAGCCTCCCCTGGCTCTCTTATAGGGAAGTCTGTACACCTTCCTATGTTAAAACTTTGCTCAAAACATGGATTGTAAAAACTCCCAGCTTCTCTTCTCTCCCCAGCATAAGGCTTTAACCCTGTTACCTTCTGTGTGCTTCTGGAGTCAGCTGTGGGGTTTATTTCTCTCAGCAAAGCTTTACCGGCATGTAGAAAGTTTCTCTGTGGTTTGGGTAAACCCTCGGAGTTAGTGTCCCACTTCCTGTTTGAAGGGAAATCCTCTCGGGGACTATCTCTCCAGAGATTCGTTTCTCTACTGCTCCACTGCTCTTGCCTGGAGCTTCCCTTACGAGCTCTTGGTCCTCCCAGACCTCCAAAGCTTCCCCTAGAGTTGTAACGTCTCCTGGGACTCTGTGACTCTTTCTGCCTCGGAGACTTGCCTGCCTGATGCTGGAACTCCACCTGCATCTGACTGCCACTCTCCTCCTCAGAGTCCTGCTTGCTTTCTTTCAGGTAACTGCTTGGACTTCTTCTCGTGCTCTCCTTCCTGCTCTTTGCATGAGTCTCTGCATGAGTCTGAATCTGAATCCTTGTCTGACTTCCTGGTTCTAACCAGGGCCCTTTGTACCTCCCCTCTCTGCACGTTACGTCAGCTTCTGGGGACAGGTGTTTGTGATGAGGTTCCTGAATTCTATCTGCGTCACTGCTCAGGAAAGGAAACCTCATTTTAAACCCTTTCTGTTCTATCTGTGCTGACGGCACTGGCTGCTCAGCCCTTCCTAGCCATGCTGAATCCTTCTGCCTAGCCAAGTTTGAGGTGAGTTCTTCACTCCCCCTAAGCTCACTTGGCTCCACTGTATCACACTATATACATAAAATCAACTAACAGCAAGAATAGAGTGTGCAGATGTAATTACATCAAAATGTCTTAGTTCTAGGGGGTATGTCTTATGGAGTGCTTATGCTTATGAGTATGTCTTATGACATATTAGATAACATTACGGTGGCTGGAAGTACTCAGTGAATAGGTAGTGCTTGATAGCCTTTCTGAACTGCTTCATGTCTCGTATTGCTCTAATATCTGGATGGAGTTTATTCCAACATCTAGGCGCATAAGATTTAAATGCTCTGTTAATCGTTGATTGGGACCAATTTGTGGATTCCCTCGGAATGACTAGTGTGTTTTCAGCGAGTGGTCTCCTGGATCTTGTCCTGGGAGTTTGACTGATGATGTCTGAAGTCGTTGCTGGCGATATTTTATTTAAGGCCTTGAATGTGATGAGGAGAGCTTTATAGCTAATTCTACATTCTATAGGGAGCCAGTGAAGGTCCATAAGGATTGGCGTGATATGGTCTCTCTTTGATGCTCCAACTAGGATGCGGGCCGCAGCATTCATTGCTAGTTGCAGGGGGTTAATGGTGTTCTTTGGAAGACCATGTAATACAGTATTCGCATAGTCAAAGTGTGGAGTGACGCTTGGAATATTGAACGGAAGTCGTTGTATTCTAGCATGGGTCTTAGGTGGCGTAAGGTTTTTATCTTGAAGTAAATAGTTTTTACCGTACTTTTTATGTGGGCGGTAAAATCCAGTCGTTGATCAAGGATCACACCTAGGTAACGAATTGTATTCTTGATTGGGAGCTCAGCGTCCCGTACCTTGAGATATGCAGGGGAGGAGAAGAGCTTGTTTCTTGTGACCACTAAAACTTCAGTCTTTCTGAAGTTGATTCGCATGTTTTGATCTAAAAGCCAATCTGCTATTGCATTGAAACAGTTGGTTAAATTAGTGTAATTTGGACTCGTTATATCAATCGGGGTGAAGATAAGCACGTCGTCAGCGTAAATGAAGCCGGAAACATTAAATGATTTGGTGATTTGGCAAATTGGCTGCATATATATATTGAAGAGGAGCGCCGATAGGGAGGAGCCTTGTGGAACCCCTTGCGTTTGGAGGAATGGTTCTGATGTTTTGGAGTCGATGCGAACATGTTGCCAACGATCTTCGAGGTATGATTTACACCAGTTCAATGCTAGTCCTTGTATACCCTTTTTGTAGATGTATCTATCTCTCTTCCTCCTTGAGTAGGGTTTTTTTTCCCCATTCATATTTATGTATGTTCTTCGACCTCCACCACCACTTGAGTTTGGATAAAGTTGTTTCTTCTTATCATATCAATTTGGAGATCCTGTCCCCATTGTGTTTTGCTAACGATGCTCCCCCTCCTTGGTAGAATAATGATACTTCTTGCTACTATTTGTTTTGATAATCTTTTTCCTTACATACTGTCACAAGTTGTATCTTTTCTGTACAAGCTTTGTTGCTTTATTTATTGTCAGAATTTATAAATATAAAATATAAATAAATAAATAAAAATAAAACTAGTCCCATTTTAGAGAGTGTGTATAAAGACATAGAAAATGAATAGGAACAGTGGGCAAAAGTTTCTAACTGTATGAAACTGGAATATATGGACAGTCCAGAGGAATGGGTTAAACAAGATGAAGGTTTCACTGGAGAAGCAGACAGGTTGTCAGATGAGAAAAGTGGTAAAGCATGTGGGAAGAGGAAGGGGAGACAGACAGTGTACATGACATGCAGGGGCGGCCCAAGGGGGGTGCGGGGCCATGTGCGGAGACTCGGTGCGGGGCCTCATTTGCATAAGGGGCCTCATTTGCATAATGTTACCATACACGAACTTTTAGTAAACATGCCTCTTAATGAGTGTATGAATAAAGAAAGACTAAAAGACTTCTACATTACTATAATCCAGTGCCAACCGCCAGACACATTAGGAACTACTACAAACACTGCCCATTTAGAACCCATAGCAAACCCGCCGTATCCTAACAGCACTACCAGGACTCATAAAGCACCATACCCTAACTATCAAAAGGAAACGCTGCAAATATTAAACCAATACATTTCAGAGAACAACAATACATGACCTACTGGGGAAAGAGAACAAGTGGCAATGTCAAATAGGAATTACATAAACAGAATACCTCAGCTCAGTTACACATGCAGAACATAGACCATCACAAAACAAGGAATCACAATTTAGAAACAGGAAGACAATAATTAAACTGGGAATCCCAAAAGCCAAACTTGGAATGTACAACACTGTAGAAATAAAACTATACATTAATTTGCTCTTGTACTAAACAAAGCGCAGACGTTAATGATGCACATTTCCCAGAGCTGACATATTCCAATTAATAAATTCAAAATAAAGAGATATTTTTCTACCTTTTGTGCATTTTTTTTCAGCTGCAATTGCTCCAGCCACTTTCTTCTGGTTTCTTCGTGTCTTCCGCTAACTCTTCATCGTCTGCTGTCCATTTGTCTTTTCTTCTCTCTTCTAGTTTTTTTCCATTCTCTCTCTACATCTGCTTTAACATACTAATCTTTCTCCTTTTGCTCTTTCCTCATTCCTATTTCATCCACTCAAATTTTACCCCTCCATCCTCAATCCCCACTTACTCTCCCAATATCCGGACAATTGTAGATTTGTCTTCCCTCCCACAGAAAATATTTTTTCCCTCTCCATTTCACTCTCCCAGCTCCATCCCATTCTAATCCTCCCCCAACATCAGCTCCATTCTAGTTCCAGTCTCACCCAGCATCCGCTCCCTTCTAGTCCCCGCATCAGCCCATTTCCAGTCCTAGCCCCCCATAAGCCCATTTCCAGTCCTAGCTCCCCCATCTATTTGCAGTCCCATCCGAGTCCCTCCATCAGCTCATTTCCAATCCCAGCCCCCATGAGCCCATTTCTAGTCCTTTCCTAGCCCCACCATCAGCCCATGTCAAATCCTAGCTCCCATCCACTCAGCCCATTTCCAATCCAAGCCCCCCATGAGCCTACTTCCAGTTCTAGCCCCTTCATGAGTCCATTTCAATCCAAACCCCCACCACAGCCCATTTCCAATCTTAGCACCCCCCCAACAGCCAATTTCCAGTCCTATTCTAGCCCCTCCATCAGCCCATTTCCTGTCCTAGCCCCCCCCCACTCACCCATTTCCAGTCCTAGCTCCCTCCCCCTCACAACCCATTTCCATTCCAAGCCCCCGTCCCCATCAGCTATTTGCAGTTCAAGCCCTCCTTCCACTCAGCCCATTTCCAGTCCTAGCCTCCTCATAGCCCATTACTAGTCCTAACCCCCCATCAGCCCATTACGTCCAACCCCCCATCACCCTATTTCCAGTCCTAGCCCCCCCATCAGTCTATTTCCAGTCTTAGCCCCCCCCATAGCCAATTACCAGTCCTACCCCCCCATCAGCCCATTTCCAGTCTTAGCCCCCCCATAGCCCATTACCAGTCCTAACCCCCCATCAGCCTATTTCCAGTCCTAGCCCCCCCATCAGCCTATTTCCAGTCCTAGCCCCCCCATAGCCGATTACCAGTCCTAACCCCCCCATCACACTATTTCCAGTTCTTTCCCCCCCATCAGCCTATTTCCAGTCCTAACCCCCCCATCACCCTATTTCCAGTCCTAGCCCACCCATCAGCCTATTTCCAGTCCTAGCCCCCCCATAGCCCATTACCAGTCCTACCCCCCCCCATCAGCCCATTTCCAGTCCTAACCCCCCACCACCACCACCACCACCACCAGCCCACTTCCAGCCTTAGCCCCCTCCCCATAGCCCATTACCAGGCCTGACCCGCCCCATCAGCCCACTTAGCCCCCCTATAGCCCATTCCCAGTCCTAACCCCCCCATCAGCCCACTCCCAGTATTAGCCTCCCCCCCCCATGGCCCATTACCAGTCCTAACCCCCCCCTGGCCCATTACCAGTCCTACCCCCCCCATCAGCCCACTTCCAGTCTTAGCCTCCCCCCCCATGGCCCATTACCAGTCCTAACCACCCCCCCCCCATGGCCCTTTACCAGTCCTTGCCCACCCCCCCCATCCGCCCCCTTCCATTCTTAGCCTCACCCCCCCCATGGCCCATTACCAGTCCTAACCCCCCCCATCAGCCCACTTCCAGTCTTAGCCTCCCCCCCCATGGCCCATTACCATTCCTTACCACCCCCCCCCCATGGCCCATTACCAGTCCTAACCACCCCCCCCATCAGCCCAATTCCAGTTTAGCCTCCCCCCTCCCATAGCCCATTACCAGTCCTAAACCCCCTTCCCCCCTATCATCCCAAATTAAAACAAAAAAAAAAAAACCAAACCGGCTGCTTCTGCCGCGGCAGCATCAAGAGCTCTGCCGCGGCAGCATCAAGAGCTCTGCCGCGGGGCCCCCCCCTGCCCGGCAGAGCCTCCCTGCATCATCAGCTTTCTTCAAGTCCCAAAACGCGGGCTTCTTTCAGAGCCGCGAGAGTTTCCTTTCTCGCGGCTCTGTTAATCCCGCCGAGGGTGATGGGGGGGCCCCGCGGCAGAGCTCTTGATGCTGCCGTGGCAGAAGCAGCCGCTTTGTTGTTTTTTTTTTAAACTTGGGATGCTGAAGAATGTTTTTTGCGCGGGGCCCCCTGAAACGCGGGGCCCTGTGCAAAAAACATCCTTGCTCAATGGACGGGCCGGCCCTGATGACATGAGAATAGACGAAATGATATATATTTCTATGTTTCTATACACAGAGGATCTCTAAAGGTAAAAAGTGGACTGTTGTAGTTGTTGTTATGGAAGGACGGACTAGATGGGCCTTGTGGTCTTTTTCTGTCATCATGTTTCTATGTTTCTATAAAAGCATAAGAAAAACTTAGAACAATGGGAAGCATCAGAACAGAAGAAAGCACAAGATGATTTACAAATTAAGCTTAAACAATGTAAAGGGGAGGTTTCTAAAGGAAAAGCAAACAGATGAGATAGAAGTGCTAGATGCAGACAGCTCGAAATTCCCAGAGCAGGAGACTGAGACGAAGGGGAAGGAATGACCACCCGAAGTAAAACAGGTCAGAAAATATCTTCCTTAACTACTGCTCTAGTGAGAAGGAAACAGAGCAGTAGGATAGATACACCTACACCTTTAGAAATAGTGTGTGCACTTCCGATGACGTCACCAGAGTATATGGCGGTGCCATAGACGGGCTCCACCATCGAACCCTGCAAAAAAGGTGGAAAAAGCACCTCAAATAATAGGGAGGTAGTGGCGCGATGCAGGGGAAGTAAGCATAATACTTCCCGAAGGGGTTTGACGAGAGATCGGGTGGGCTGCCGCGGCCCAAAGTGAAGCCTGGGTTGGCAGAGAGCTGGAGCAGTACTGCGTGGCGTGCAGACCGCAGTGAAAGCAGGCCGCAGAGACTGCAATTTGAGAGGTGAGAGCGGCGGGAACAGGGCCGTCAGAGGGATAGTGCTGCGTGTCTCTGCCGGACTGAAATTGACGTGCTCTGGAGGAGAGTGAGATCGGTGATCGGCGAGAGAAGAGATCACGAGTGCGGAGATCGGAGGGCAGGGGTGAACTGTGCGCTGCAGGCAGATCAGAGAGAGACAGAGCCTCACGAAGTACGCAGAGCAGGAAAGAAGCGTGCAGAGCTGCAATAAATCATCCGGAATACAACAGGAGCTGCCGAAGTTGAAGCAGAGGAGAGCCGGTGCTAGGAGACCACGTGGCAGCCTAGTGTGAGGGAGACAAGAGTGAAGGGAACTGCTGCTGCGGTGAATATTCTGGAGAGAGCAGGAGGTGTAGCCCAGGAGATCTGACAGGGGCCCGGAGCAAGAGAAGTGCTGAAAAGTAAAACGCGGTGAAAGAGAGAGGTAAAAGCTGGTGCTGGGGGAGAATGAAGTGCAGCAGTGGACCTTGAGCAGCAGAGTTAAGCACAGCTTGGAGGAACGTGGGTAAGCCCATCAGGGCCCAGTTCAGTCTTCAATAAAGGTAACACCTGGGGAGGAGAGCATTATTGATAGAAAGCACACATTGCCCGGTATGATCAGAGTCACAGAAAGTGCTGAGTAGCAGTACTCGATTGCAGACACCCCCGAGCCTTTGGGGGAGGGGGAGAGAGGCTGTATGGAGAAAGCATGAGGAGGGATGTCTACCAAGAAAAAATTGGCGGAATTTCTTTCGTCATATGCGATTCCCAAAGGAAGAAAGGATGGGGAGAAGGAACACAAAATGGTGGCTGACCCCATGGACGAACAGGAAGATGAGATGGAGGGACAAGGGACTCCAGGAGCAGCCGACATGATTAAGATGTGGCTGGAGGAGTTGAAAGAGGAACTCAAAGTGGAAATAAGTGGAGTTAAAAATGAGCTAAAGGAGACCTTACAATCTCTGAGGCAAGACCTGGTAGATCTGGGAAACCGGGTGAAAGAAACAGAACAGCAGGTAGAGCAGCAGGGGGAAGTCATGGAGCTTCTACAAAAAGGATGTGATGAGTTCAAGCAAGCCCAGGAAGAAATGAAAGCAAAGATGGAGGATCTGGAAGACCGTGCTAGGCGTTGTAATATAAGAGTGCAAGGCATACCCGAGGACGCTAATTATAAAAACTGCGAAGAAGTAATCACTAAAGTTTTTGGATATATACTACACGCTGCGGCTCTTGAGGAGGGAACAGCGGATGAATCTCTACAAATAGAGCGTGCGCATAGGGGCTTAGGGCCCATAAGGGATAACCAACCGAGGGACATTGAAGGACTGCATGCATACCACAAAGTTAAAGAACGCATTTTGTGGGCGGCCCGGAAGTTGAGGCATCTCAAGTGGGAGGAACAGGCGGTGGAACTGTACCAGGACTTGTCCCTTGGAACGCTACAACGCCGGAGAGAGCTGAAGGAAGTAACGGCCCTATTGAGGAGAGAGGGGCTGAGATACCAATGGCTATACCCCTTTGGACTATTCCTAACAGTAAAAGGGGTATCCAGGAAGGTGAAGACCAGCGAGGAAGCATGGACTGCATTATGCAATTTGGGACTAACTAATATTCCTGACGAAGTGGAGGGGGCAGTGGCTACTACAGCAACCACAAAATTTCTGTCCAGGGGGGAATGCTCGAGATGGCACAGAGTCCTGGCCAGCGGGCAGAGGCTAATGCGCCTCAACAAAGGAAGCCACGGAGGGACAGCGGTGACAAAAGAAGCAAGTTGAGGAAGAAGCCCGAGATGCTGAGCTTTCTTTGATATCACCACAGATTTGGAGAGATGGACAATGCTAAGTGAATTGTTAAGCGATATGATTTAATGGGGCAGTGTGTAAGGGGGAGGGTGGGGGAGAGAGAGGAAGGGGAGAGGTAATAGCGAGGTGCTCTTGAGGTACAGCTATCTCAAGAAAGGGGAGGATGGGGGATATACGGGGAGGAGGGGAGTAGGACCGAGGGTAGCGGACGATAAGAGGAACGGGGTAAGGGTGGCGAGAGGAGTCTTAATAGGGTTAAGGCAGGGGTGGTCTGAGTGATAGTCACAATATATGGAAGTCGAGTCTCTAAGGACAGGGGAAGGGAAGGGAAGGGGGGAGGGGGGTAGAGGGGAGGAAGGAAGGGATTCAGAGGGGAAGAGAGAAGGGGGGGAGCAGGGAGAGAGTATAACTCAATGGTGAGTTAGCAATTGTATCTTTAAATGTCAAAGGGCTTAATTCCCCATTTAAAAGACAAAAGTTGTATAAAGAAATAATGCACCAGAAGGCAGCGATAGTGCTCAGCCAAGAAACGCACTTGACAAGAGTGACAAAATACCTTGTCAAACCCAGGGGATATGGTGTCTGTGTGTATGCCACCAACATGGTAGAAAAAAAAAAGGAGGGGTGGCCATTCTGTTTGATACCAAATTGAAGCTGTCTGTGCACACTGTGATAAGGGATAAAGCAGGATGCTATGTGTTGATGCGGTTAAAATTGGGGCATGAATGTTATTGTATAGTAAATGTCTATGCGCCCACAGGGGTGCAAAGTAAATTCTGGACAAAACTGAATGAGGAGGTGGGGAAATTGGGGGAGGAGAATTTAATCTGTGGAGGAGATTTCAATGTTATGTGGAATCCCGCCAGAGATGCCACAGGGAAGAGAGAGGGTAAGCGGGCAGATAAGAGAAAGTACCATAGTTTTGTAAATCAACATTGTTTGATCGATGCTTGGAGATACCACCATCCCGGGAGGAGGCAATTTTCCTACTACTCACATGTCCATGGCTCATATTCCCGAATAGATGCTATATGGGTTTCGAAAGAACTGGGGGGAAGGATTAAAGGGGCGGATATGGAGTCTATTACATGGTCAGACCATGCGCCTGTGCAGGTTAGAGTGACAACAGAGGTGGGAAGGTACGAGAGGACATAGCGCGGGAAACTACCGAATACTTCCAATGGAATGATAATGGGGAGGTAGCATGGGGAGGCATATGGGGACGGTTATGCGAGATATTTTACTTAAATGGGGGGCGCGAAAGAGGAAGGAAAGGGAGGGGAGAACGAAGGCCTTGTGCATGAAATTGATGACCTTGGAAGAATTAGACGCACAGGGGCAGCCAGGAGCTTACCGAGATCAGGTGCTAGCAGTCAGAGCCCAAATAAATAAAATGCAGGCCGATCAGATCCAATACGAAATGCAGCTTTTGAGACAGGATTTCTTTGAGGGTAGAAACAAAGCGGGGCACTACATGGCGCAGAAACTGAAGCAGAGGAAACTGCGATCACACATTATGAAAATTTGGAATAAAGAAGGGGGGTTGGTATACAAAGATGGGGAGATTAGGGAAGCATTTAGGGGATATTATCAGGAGTTATATAAAGCCAGAGACACTCTACAGAGGGAGAGAATACAGAGCTATCTAGATTCTCTGCAGCTGCCGAAGTTAAACGAGGGGGAACAAATGGAGTTAAATAAGGCCATCAGAGCCGAAGAAGTATGGAGCGCAATAAAACAGCTAAATGTAGATAAGGCTCCAGGGCTCGACGGGCTTACAGCGAGATTTTACAGACGATTTGGAGATATGTTAATAACACCACTAGTGCTGCTCTTCAATCTGCCAAGGGAGGGAGGGAGATTGGCGGGCACCATGGGATGGGCGGGAATAACCCTCATACATAAAGAAAGAAAGGACTCCCAAGATTGTGCCTCATATAGACCTATATCGTTGCTTAATTTGGACGCCAAATTGCTGGCTAAGGTATTAGCTATGCGCTTAAACAAGGTGATAGGGAAGTTAATACACCATGATCAAGCGGGATTTATTCCTGGTAGGCAAGTAGCTGACAATATTAGGAAGATCTTGAACATGATTTGGCTTACTGAGCACAATAGGGAAGAGGTTGTATTGCTGTAGCTAGATGCAGAAAAGGCCTTTGACCAGGTGTCTTGGCCATTTCTTTTCCAGGTAATGGAAAGAATGGGTCTGGGGGCAGAATTTCAAAGCTGGGTAAAAGCGCTGTATAATAACCCGAAAGCCTGTGTTAGGGTGAATGGGGCCTATTCAGAGTTTGTTGAGCAGGGGAGAGGAACGAGACAGGGCTGCCCCCTATCCCCATTACTTTTTGCTATTTCCTTAGATCCGTTTGTGGAGAGAGTGAGGGAGCGGGAAGATGTGGAAGGAATAAAAATAGGGTGGAGTGAGTATAAAATCTCTCTCTTCGCTGACGACGTAATTTTGAGTGTGGGCAGGCCTAGATCTTCTCTTCCCATCTTAATGTAGGAACTAGAGGAATTTGGTGGGTTATCAGGGTTACCATTAATTGGACGAAATCTGAAATATGAAATTTAACGATACAGGGGGCCATTCAGAGCTTTTTAAAAGAGAAATATCCCTTTCTGTGGGCTAGAGACAGTATTCGCTATCTTGGAGTTCGGATAGGTAATAGGATAGAAATTTTATATGAGCTTAATTATCCGAAGCTTTTTAAGCAGGTAGAGAGTTTGCTGGATGGGTGGGGGAGGGGCTACCTCTCATGGTTGGGACGGATCGCCACAATAAAGATGTTACTTTTCCCAGATTCTTGTTTCTATTTCAGATGCTGCCCATAAAGGTCCCGCCTAGAAAGCTCAAACAGTTACAAAGACTCGTGAATCGATTTATTTGGCAAAATAGATGGCCGAGAGTAACTATAACCGTCATGCAAAGAGCTAAAGGAGAGGGAGGGTTAGGGATACCTAACTTTCGAAAATATTACGAGGCAGCGCAACTGAAAACTATATATGAGTGGCATCGCGGCACGACGAAACAATGGGTTAAAATAGAAGATGAGTCCCTACGGGGAGTAAGTATGGTTAGACTAGTGTGGAGGGGGGGGGGGGGTACTATCTTAGAGCATCAATGCCAACACCCTCTAATAGCGCATAGCTTGCAGGTGTGGAAACAAAATAGAAAACAATTAGTACACGATAAAGGATATATACAGGGCATGACACTGGAGGATTGTTTGATAAGGGACAGGGACCTGGGGTCGCTATTCTGCGCAGATGGGCACAGGTGGGGCTAACGCATCTCTCTCAAGTAGTGAATAAGGAGGGACCCCTGGAATTTGAGGGATTTATATGGGCTGGAGCATTGCGATCGTTATGCATACTTACAAGTGAGCCACTTCGTGAGACAGCGGAAAATCTGGAAGTATCTTTGGGAAAATAGGGGGTGGTTCAAGGTGCTGTGTTCCGGAAATTTAGAACACAAAGGAGTTTTGTCCAGGATTCACAGAGGATTAATGGAGGGTGGAGAAAGTAAATTGGAATATATGATAAAATGGGAAGACGATTTGGGGGTGCGCTGGACAGATGAAACTTGGGATAAAATTATACGGACTGTGGCAAGGGTGTCTATCGCTACGCAGGTAAAAGAAAATGCATATAAAGTATTAATGCACTGGTACTGGACCCCAGTATGTAAAAAGAGAGCTGGAGGGGGACACACTGATCATTGTTGGAGGGGATGTCAAGTGCGAGGAGATTGGATACATATGTGGTGGCAGTGTGAAAGGCTGCAAGCTTACTGGATAGAGATTTTGGAAATGATTTATACCATGACAGGATACAGATTGCAAAGGACACCAGAGGTTTGCTTGCTGCATCAGTTAGAAGAGGACATTCCAAACTGGGACAGTGGGGTGCTACATCACCGTATCGTAGAGGCTCACTGTGAGATTGCGCAGCACTGGGTGGGGGCGGTCACACCACAGCTGGCCAGCTTTTTTAGAAGGATGGCTGAGATGTGTTTGATGCACAGATTGATAGAGTTGAGGTGGGGAAAAGGGGAGATCAGGGCACCAATCTGAAAGAGAGTGTGGGAGTGGCTGGACACATGGAAGGCGGAGGGGGGGGGGGGGCAGGGCTCTCAAGATAGGTCATTCAGAAGAGGGACAGGTGACGAGGTAAAAAGGGAGGGGGTATAGCTATGGGGCTGGAGGAGCGAGAATAGGATATATGATTACAAAACGAGAGGAGGTGGGACGGGGGAGGAGATGGTACTAGGAAGAGTATTACGAAAGGGATATAAAGCACCGCGAGAATGCGCATGCGGGTATAGGAAACCGATCTGGCAAGTGTACAACGTTATGAAAGTAGAGAATTCTGATGTTTATCGATATGGTTAATAACACTTTATATGGAGAGGGGGGTGGGAATGATACAGTTAAAGGATGTCCATAACATGTTGTTGGATGTTAATAGAGCTGTATAATATGTATAATGCTGGTTTTTGAGAATGTTTGTATTAATTGCTGCAATATTAATACAAATTTAAAAAGGAAAAAAAATAGTGTGCACAGGAGAGAGGAATGGTTATTACACTAAACGAGAGAGTGATAATTTGTATGTCTGGACACTTGCAAATCAGAATCAAATGTTACAATGGCCTCGGGAAGGTTCCTTAGATACAGCACATATGAATACAGCCAGGTTTTGTATATAAGCGGGGTGGGAGCTGGCGAGCCAGATGGGATCAAGATTATATGCAAGCAGGATTGAAAGAGTGGGAGAAATATGAACGAGATTCTGGACAAAATATTATGTTGCTCTTACATGGAGCAGGCAGTAATTTGAAATGCGTTCCTTGGAATTTTACAGATTTAGATACCACTGCAAAAACTTTACCAGCATTAGTGAGAGGACAACGACTGTGGATACAAGCTTTTGAAAAAATAACAGCAGGATATATTCTCTGTTTAGATGTTAAAGCATTACTAGCTCGCATACTAGGATCTTACAATACTAATTCTATCTTCCAAGCAGCATAATTTATACTGTAACCACCATTAATACATTACACGATGGAGCAGCATTTAATACATACAGACCCCAAATATGGCAAGCTTTAAAAGAATTATATCCCACACAAAAGAATTTGGGAAGTTTAATGAGCAATAAATATAAGTTGGGAGAAGATTTAATGGCATACATAGCTAAATTTCAGGAACAATGGGAATCACAAACAAATTTTATTCATAATGATCCAGGGATGTCACCATTATTTTATCAAACATTGAAGGAAACAATTCCAAAGGCCGTACAGGCAAAACTTGATGTAATTGTAGGATTAGCAAATAAACCATGGTTAGAAATCTAGTCACATGTCTTTCATTATGTGAGATTAATAGAAGAAGAGCAAGGGAAAACAGATAAGGAATTAAATGGACTTCAACATAAATTAATGGCTTTGCAGTTAAAAGATATGCAAGAAGAGCAAGGAGTGGCCAAACGCAAAAAGAAAATGCTTGCAGATTTATTAAAAGATGAAATAGACACTGAGATAGCCGATCCCGAGTGGTCATGTTTTGAAGGTATTGTTTAGGCACGGAACAATAGGAGGGGACCAGTAAAGCAGGGACAACAAGTACAACAAGGGCAGCAAAACTGGAGATCACAAGGTGAAGATAGGTTTAATGTACTATGCTGGAATTGTGTGAAACGGGGGCACTTTAGCAGGGAGTGTAGAGGTCCCCAAAATAATACCAAAATCCAATGAGGAATGGGAATGGAAAGGGGAGACCACAAAGCAGGTTCCCCATGTGGAATCTGCCACAATCTCCACAAGGACTGTCTACGATAATGCAGGTTACTGTGGATGAATCAGAGCCTCTAGTAATTATTCACATTAATGGCTATCCTGTTCAAATGTTGTTAGATTCAGGCGCCACAACTTCAGTTTTAAAAGAATTACCTCCAAGTGGAAAATTGTCCAATAAAATCTCAGTCACTACGGGTTTGATGGAAAACCAGTAAATACCAAAATGACTGAATATTGTGATGTTGAATTATTAAGTGAAAGAATTTGTAAATCATTTCTATATGCTCCACACTGTCCAGTAAATTTGTTAGGCAGAGATTTACTCACTGCATTTGAAGTGCAGATGACATTCCTTCCACAGAAAAGTATTTTTGTTTTAAGTGAAGGGAACAGTTTAGAAGAGGACTTAAAAAACGTACCAGGGGAGGTTTGGGCAAGTACTCAGAACCCCTTTGGTACCATTCAGTCTGTGGAGACAGTTCGGATTAAAATAAAATCTGGGAAAAAGGGTCCAAAAATAGCTCAGTAAACACTTCAACCTGAAGCTATTAAGGGAGCTCAGGAAGACATCCAATTGTTGTTAGATAATAAACTTATTGAACCAAGTACTTCACCATTTAACACACCACTTTTTCTGGTTAGAAAAACTAATTTGAAGTGGAGGGTTGTTCATGATTTAAGAGAACTAAATGCAGTAGTAGAAGCAGAATTTCCACTGGTAGCTAATCCAGCCACATTGTTACAACAGAACCCTATAAAGAAGATCAGTACTGTATTAGATTTATCAATGCATACTTTGGAATTCCACTTCATGCTGATAGCCGTCCATTGTAAGCTTTTCAGCACAATGGTCAGTATTATCAGTGGACCAGGTTACCACAGGGGTATACTGACAGCCCATCAATTTTCACCAGATGCTGGGGAAGAGGATCTGGAGGATGTCAGGCAGGCACTGCCAAACTCAGTAACACTGATTCAATATGCAGATGATCTATTATTATCAGCAGACATAGAGGAACGTTGCAAACAATATTCAGTAGCTTTCCTGCAGACGTTAGTAAAGGGAGGTTATCGTGTTAACAGAGAAGCTATTCAACTACAGTGAAATTTTTAGGAATGACCTTAAGTAAAGGAAAGAAAGCTTTGGGACCAATTTTTAAAGATGCAATCTTGCCAATATCAGAACCAAAAACAGTTAAAGAGCTCAGAGCAGTATTAGGATTGTTGAACTACAGTAGATTATGGGCCTCAGCATACAGGGCTCAGACACAAACTTTCAGGAAGTATTTGAGGGGAAATCCAAAAGGCAGCACTTCAGTGAGCCTTACAACAGTTGGTGTTATAGAATTAACAGACTTAATCGGGGATTTAAATGAGCTACCTAATTTATATTTACCAGACCATGCAAAACCTATTGAGCTACACAGTTTTCACAATTCTACTACCTAGGCAGCAGTAGCATCACAAGGGGGTGGGAAAATAGTTGGATATTTGTCAGGTACGTTTACCACAATAGAAAGGGGGATTTGCAGAATGTGAACAAGCTGTAATTGCAACCAGTTATGCAATCCAGAAGTTGAATGCATAACTCCATTGAAAGTTATCCTATACTGTGATCACACCCTTCAAACAATCTTAAAATCTGGTACTATACATTTTTTGCCTCCTAGAGTTGGAAATAGTATGGCACAGTTATTAAGGAGCCATGTAGATCACAGAAAAATGGCAGCAGTTAATCCCATTAGGGTGCTATAAAACATAAAACCATGAGTACATAGAGACTATACACAGTGACAGTAGACCAGCACTAGGCTTGGTGCCACAAACTGACATTCCATTAGAAGCTGCATGTTGGTTTATTGACGGTCGGAAAGACAAGGTGTCTCTGGATTTGCAATCTGTCAAATAAGCCTCGAAGGAGAAGTTAAGCGACAACATCAATATGTAACACCATTTGGGTATAGTGCACAGGGAGCAGAAATAGCAGCACTATTTGAAGCTCTTAGGCAGAATGAAATGAAAATCGGATTATCTATACAAACGCATAGTATGTTTTCTCATCTGTCCATGCTTACAGTGCTGTATGGAAGAGGAGAGGTTTTTGTCAGCTAAGGACCAACCATTACAAGTGGCAATACTCATAGAAATATTTGAGATTCTCACAGAAAGAGCTCATAAAGGGCATCTTACAGCCTGTGAATGGATAGGGTCACACCAGAAAGTAGATGTATGGGAGAAATTTGGGAATTGTATAGTGGACAGATTAGCACAGGAAACTAATTTAGTGACAGAGGAAAAGTTATGCACTATGGTAGCAACACGTTCCCAACCACAGCAATATAATATTAAAGAATTACAAGATAATGTCTTACAGGATGATTTAGCACGATGGAAATTAGCAGGATGCACTAAGGAGAAAGGGGTTTGGGTGCATCCCTCAGGTAAGATTTGTGTATCTTCTACTTTATTAGTTCACCACCCCCCACGGTGCTCCTGCCCAATCGGGGCAGTGGGAGAGGAGAACAAGATCAACCGGCCTCCATAAAAGCGGCGTCCCTCGCGGGCGCGCCCGTGCCTGGCGGGCCCGTGCCTGAGGGCCCTTTGGCGTGGCCCTTAGGCGCGGCACAAAGGCGCACAAAAAAAGAAGCAGCAAACGGGAGATCCAACTCAAAGGAAGCCACATCACATCCAGTTTCTTGGTGGATTGAATTTCTATTGAATTACGTTTGGTGGCGCTTGATACAGGGGTCTTATCCCCCGAAACGTGCACGTCGCGCACATACACAAGATAAGTACAACTTTTCTTCTTCATGCTGGAAAAGCATCGTATATTTAAAGTTTCGTGTTTTAAACCTATGTGGTTGAATAAAAGGGGCATGTATTACATCTTGGGGGTGGGCTTGTGAATGCCTCCTCCTGGTGATTTATGCCCAACAAAAATGAAATAAAAATAAGAATTTGTTGAGGGATCACATACGGTATCTTTTTCCTGGGACATCACATCCAGCAGCAGAGATACCTCAATCACTGAACCGAGCAACAACGACAACAACAACCTCACAAAGAAAAAGACCCCACCACTCCAAGAACCCAAGTACTCCCACACACCATGCCACCCTTCTTAACCCCCATCTATCTCCTAACCCCCCTCCTGACCCTCTACCCCTACTCAGCCAAACCCTACAACCCCCCCTGCCCAGACACCACAACAGCTCAACCCACAAGCATCCACACACATACTCACTCACACATCGCACACCAACCCGCACCACCAACCCCACAAACCACCACCACCTCTCCATCTCACTCATAAATGCTCGCTCAGTTAGGAACAAATACCACATGCTCCAGGACCTGATCACAACTGAGAAGATTGACATCCTCTGTGTAACAGAAACCTGGCTAACAGACCACGACACAGTAGTAATGAACCAGCTAACACCAAAGGGATACAGCCTTCAACACTGCTCCCAGACACATGCCAAGGGCGGAGGCGTAGCCATCATTGCCAAACACCACCTCCACCTGCGGCTCCACGCCTCAGAAACCTCCAATGAAGCGGACATCCTCACCCTCACCAACAAACACCTCTTGATATGCCTGATCTACTGTGCACCCACCACAACCATCGACCTACCACAGATACTACACCTCATCTCCGAAAGCACCAACCCTTCGAAGGAACAAATTATCCTAGGTGACTTCAACCTCTCATCACTCCAGGAAAAACAAGCAGAAACCTTCCTCAATGCCATGACAGCTATGGACCTGACACAGATCATACAAGAACCAACACATGAAAAAGGAAACACACTTGACCTCATATTTCTAAACTCCCAAACCGCCTCCTCATACAGAAGACCGACAATCTCACCAGTACCGTGGTCAGACCACTACATCATCAACATATCCCACACCTATCAACTCAAAAATAACAGAGAAAACGAACACCACCCAAGGAGATTCAAAGCATTTAGCAGGGAAGACTTCCTAATGCAAACCCTGCCTAACCTACACACAAACTCCAACAATCTTGATGACCTGATCCACAACTGGAATACCACAATCTCCTCAGCAGCCAGCACAACTAGAAACAACACCAATACCAGACCCATCTCCTCAAAAGCCCGATGGTTCACCCCCAGCCTCCGAAAACTGAAAACCAGACTTAGAAGAACCGAAAGGAAATGGAGAAAAACCAAAAACGACAGAGACAAAGCAAAATACCTCTACGAACTCAATGCATACCATTCAGAAACTGACAACGCAAAAAAAACCTACCACACCAAAATCATCACAACAGCCATAAACAAACCTCGAGAGCTCTTACAAATGTCAAAAAACTAACAAGGGCACCCAGTAACTCCGACCAGCTGCCAGATATCCCCCCTGACCTTCTAGCCCGACAATACAAACAGCTTCAGCAACCACAAAGCTCACATCACTATGCTGAAACAACCAAGACAAATTCATACCCCATCCTGAACAGAGACTGGAATACATTCGACACAATCTCAAAAGAAGAAATATCCTTCACCATCTCCTGCTTGAACATCACCACCTCCCCGCTGGATCCCTGTCCCACCGACTGGATAAAGAAAACCAAAGAAGACCTCAGTGCACCACTAACCCACATCGTAAATGAATCCTTTAACCAAGGACACATGCCAGACGCCCTCAAGACCACAATCATTCGACCAACCCTAAAAAAGCACAACCTAGATCCCCTAGACCTCACCTCCTACAGACCAGTAGCAAGCCTCCCACTCACCGCAAAAATAATCGAGAAGATAGTCCAACGCCAGCTTCAAGAACACCTAGACGTCAACAACATACTGGACCCGCAGCAACACGGATTCCGACCATTACATGGGGTCGAGACCCTCATGACCACGCTGATGAACACCCTCATCATAGGAACCCAAGAGAAACACTCAGGATACATCCTAATTTTCCTGGATATATCAGCGGCCTTTGACACCATCTCTCATAACACCCTTATCCACAGACTCCAAACAATTGGGATCAAAGATACTGTACTCCAATGGTTCAGGTCCTATCTAACCAACCGACAGCAACTGATTCGCACCAAAACCTCAACCTCAACCCCCTTCCAGCAACATCAAGGAGTACCTCAAGGATCCACATTATCAGCCATGCTTTTCAACATCTACCTCCGTCCACTCTGTTCAGTCATACGCACTCACAATGTCAATTTCCACATATACGCCGACGACATAATGCTCTAAGCCCCAATTACAACCACAGACCCAACAAACGACCAGCTATCAACCTGCTTCACCGACGTATCCAACTGGCTACAAGACAACAATTTATCCATTAACATAAAGAAGGCCGAGGCTCTTATAGTGACAAAAGACCCAGACTCCAAACCACCCACTCACCTCACCATGGGAACCACGCAAATTCAAATACAACCACACATAAGATATCTCGGCATCATCATTGACCAAGCCCTAACCCTTAAACAGCAAATCAACAAGACCACTAGAACTGTATTCCACAAGGCGAAAATGGTACAACGTCTCCGACCTCTCCTCGAACCACAGGACTTCAGGACAGTAATGCAAGCTCTGACACTCCCTCATCTGGACTACTGCAACATAATCTACCATGGCCTACCTGCCACACAAACCAATCCCCTCCGAACTGCCCTAAACACCACGGCGAGAATAATTCACAATGCAAAGAAACGGGACCATATCACCCCAATTCTGAGAGACCTTCATATTCTCCCCATCGAAGCAAGAATCAAGTACAAAGCTCTTCTACTCACCCACAAAATCATCCACCAAACACAAGGCACCCCACTCCGCACCCTACTGCCTCGCCCAACCCACAGCAGAACAACCAGACAATCCTCCAACAGCTCCACTACCGTCCCCCACAAAAGAACCAAAGCAACACAATGGACCTGCAACAGAGCCTTTGAACTACAGAGCCTTTGAACTCTATGCCCCATCCCTCTGGAACTCTCTACCAAGCCACATCAGGAACAACGGTGATCTCCCATCATTCAAAAAGCAGCTAAAAACCATCCTATTCCAAGAACATCTCTGAATAGGAATCCCCCTATTTCTCTTCAAGAATTCCAGACCAGTAACTCTGCTATCCTGTCAGTCTCTATGTTCGCCCCAAAATCATCAATGTTGAGCCCCCGGTGATGGACCTCACCCCCTCCACTATTGATCCCCCCCCCCCCCTGTTATATGTCCCACCGCTTTGACCCAGTGAAAAGCGGGATATAAATACAGTTAAATAAATAAATTCATCTAGTGACATTAGTGCATTATGTGAATCACAGTGGAGTGTTAACACTCTATGCTGAATTAAAAGATCAGCTTTGGTGCGTGGATATGAAGAAACTTATTCAGATAGATATATGCTGGTATTGGTGTGCCCATATTCACAATGGATAGAAATAACACCATATAAAAGAGAGACAGCAGCCGAAGTAGTAAAAGTATTTATGGAACAAATTATACCCAGATTTGGAGAGCCCATACAAATATTATCAGATAATGGAACTCACTTCAGAAATCAACTAACAAAAGCGTTTGCAGATTCTCTTGGAACTCCATGGAGGTATGTTTCATTATATTCTCCTACCTCGAATGGTTTAGTGGAAAGGTGCAATGGTTTAATTAAGACTCAATTAAGAAAACTTATGGTTGTGAATGGACAAACATGGCTACAAGCCTTACCACTGTGTTTATATTTGCTTAGGAATACGTCTATAAAAAATAATAAGATTAACCCCACATGAAATCATAATAGGGAGCCATTCTAGGGATTTTCAGATCAGCCAGCAAGGAATGTTATTACCTGATGTATTTTCTGCTTATCTTTCAGGTTTGCATGCTTGCATTACATTGATCCAGCAGAAGCTCACAACAAGAAAACCACCCACAGAACTCTTACTATACACTTTTGAACTGTGTGATCTTGTTTACAGAAAAATATCTGTGAGAGAAAGGTGGGATCAACCTCTGTATATAGGACCACACACAGTAACTGCAGTAACTCCAACTGCAGTACATCTCAATGGAGGTTCAGCGTGGATACACTGTAGAGATATAGGTCTACCCCTTTTGTTCTTCAGTTTAATTGTACAGAAGATGTTGAACAGACTCAATCCACTGATACCTTCACTTACTGTGAAAGTTACACTGTTACTAAGTCTTTTAGCTGTGTTTTTTATACTATGGTTTTTACATAAGCCCTTGGTGGTACACAGTTGTACCTCTTCTGTTAAGCGTGCTGTAATCGCTGGGAATTTCTGGAAAGAAATGGTTCTGAAAGGAGTTAAAATGTTGAATTTATCTGACTGCATAATATTTACTATTTGGCCCAAATCTGTTAGCCAGGCTCTTGTAGTGGTTGTGCCTCTTTCATTTTATGAAAGGTTAGGGAATATTTTTTGTTTTGACCCTGGATCTCACAACTGTCAGGAGTGTACTAAACTGTAGTATGACCTGGACCAATATGACCATGAATGATTGTGCAACTGTTCAGATTAATATGTTTTCTGCTATAATTCCTTTGATTCGTACAAAACTCAACACTAGGAAAAGGCATAAACTAAAAGAGATACAGAGATTAATCTTACCTGATGGGGAAACAGATGAGGCGGTTGTTAAAGCCTATGAATACATTAATTCTACCTATCCTCTCACCAAAACTAGATTAGATGCTTTAAGTAGTACTGCCTACCTACTATTTGTCAGTAGTGCAGTTTCTGCCGAATTAGGTATGTCTGTATGCCATTTGCAATGTCTGCTTTATATCCAAACAAATATTCTTACTGAAGTTATCATGAAATTGAAAGAAACTATAGATCAGAATACCATGACCACCTTGCAAAATCGTAGAGCTCTGGATATGATATTGGACCAGCAAGAAGGTGTCTGCAATGTTTTAAATGAGAGTAATTGCTGTACTATCATTGCTAATCATACTGTATTCATTAACAATGCCATAGAAAAGATTAGAAATATTGCCTTAAATGCTGAAAACTACGAGGGGATATTGGACAGTTCGTAATGGAATGCATTCTCATCTTGTTTCTCTGGTTTAGGTTCAGGGTTGAAAGACCTATTTACAGTATGGCTGCATTAGGATTTATAGTGATAGTTGTGATTTGTTGTTTTGTTTTTTCCCGTCTCCTGGCTTTTTGTAGAAAATGGTTAACCAAAGCAACAACGACAACTCTTGTGCTCATGAAGAAAGAAGAAATGGAAGAAGCAGTTTCACTCCTTGCTCGGAATGAACACACGTTCGGAGAGATACCAGAAGGCTTCACTCTTATTGCATTGAAAGTGAAATAAGAGAGATTCAAAGAGGGTAATGAAGAAGACAAGAGGGCTGAACTAATCTATTTGCTTTCCCAGAATCCTCTCTGAAAAACTCCATTTTGAAATGAATGCATAAGAAAATCTGTGTGTGTGTGTACTGTGACCCTTCAGACTGCTGAGAAGACGAACTGCAGACAGTGTTTTATCCATGAGTATACATAAAAAAGAGAAAGACAGGAATTGGGGGAAGTTAAAGGAGATGAGAGATAGAGATAAGTCCTCTGCAAATGACCATAAAACAAGAGAACAAAGAAAGGAATGTGTTCCTATGTTATTGTAAGGAATAACCATATAAGAGAAAAAAAAGTGTGAAGTGAATATATAAATTAGTGCTTTGTAGAATGGAACTTAGGCAGACAGTATCTGAAGCTCTGTACTGAGTGATGTCATTCTCTGCCTTCCAGGGATAACAACGCAGTGTTATATTTTCTGCAGACCTGTATATTTTAGTTCAATAAATTAGATTGGTTTTTACTTATAAGTTGTCCTGTCTTACAAATTTATACACAAATTATAAGGAGTCGACAAGGTCTAATATTGGGGTGACACACAGCACTAAGGCATAAATAAAAAGCCTCAATACCCTCCTCCAAGATTATAATTATTAAGCTCAAATACCATCCCTTCAAGAACAATGCATATTTGGACGTCACATGTTTAAATATTAAATTTTGTTTTGTAATAATATGCATAATGAGAAGCATTTGAAAAGCCACTTGCAAGGGGAAATGGACTATTTGCATATTGCCCTTGTTCCTGCAGGTAAAAGCACGCGCTAATGACTTTGAGTTTGTGTGACTGCTCTTTGCTGCCCCCTCCTCCCAGAAGCTCCTGCCCTAGGTGACTGCCTCGTTTACTGGTAACTGGCCCAGCTCTGCAAACTTCTTTTACTGCCTAGCTTGTCTGGACTGGACTGGACTAGAGGGCCGATGAAGAATATGAGCCATTTTCTGTATGTAAAACATGCATAACATGCAGATAAAAAGATTTATTCTCTACAACTGTATCTATAAAACTCCTGATTTATGGGGCAAGTTACACCTGTACAGCCTGTAGATGTGTTCAAACTCATCCTAAGTGAGCAGAGGCCTCCCTGAACCTGGGTTAGGGAGAGGGGTTTCCATTTATACAGATACCTTTGAAAACATATGTATGCAAATGCAATTGGTGTTTTTGAGTCAGTCCTGATGACCCAGAAGCTTCTGGGTTTTCTTGGCAGTGTCACCAGAAGTAGACTGTCAGGCCTTTCTTCCAAGGCAAAGGAGGGAAGTAACTTGCCCAAGGCCACAAGGAGTGCTAGTGGGAATTGAACCCTGGTTGCTTGGTTACTAAGCCAGTGTTCTAACCACTAGGCTACTCCTCCACTCCAACATATGTATAATTGTGTAAAATAAACCTCAAAAACTGAGTGTGCCAAAGAGTGGCTATAAAAGTGCATAAATTCCAGGGGTCATTTTTAAAAATGGAAAGATGTGCACACTTTTATTTCATTTTGAATGCACACAGGGAAAAGTATGCACATACTGCTTTACACACAGTTATAAAGTTTTCAAGGCTTTTTCCGGGCAGAAATGGTTCTTCTGACAATTAACCACCCTATCATAAGAAACTAAGAACAGAAGAATTGGACTCTTCAACTTGGAATATGATAGAGGTCTTTAACATAAGTGGAGTAGAACAAGTAAACGTAGATTGGTTGTTTACTCCTTCAAAAACTACAAAGAGTGGAGGACATGCAACAAAGCTACATTGTAGCACATTTAGGACTAATTGGAGAAAATATTTTTTACTCAATGCATAATCAAACTCTGAAATTTGTTTCCGGAGGATGTAGTGAAAGCTGTTGGTGTAACTGAGCTTAAAAGAGTTTTGGACAAGTTCCTGGAGGAAATGTCCATACACCATTGGTAAAGAGAGCCTGGGATAAGCATCATGGAATCGGTGTACCTTTTTGGGAGCCTGACAGGTACCCTGTGACCTATATTAGTCACTGTTGGAAACAGAATACTGGACTTCATGGACTTTTGGTCTAAGCCAGTATGGCATATCATGTTTTTATGCTCTTAAAGAGGATATTGTGGAATTAGAAAAGGTTCAGAAATGGGCAAAAAAAATGATAAGGAAAGTGGAGCAACTTCCTTATGAAGAGAAGCTAAACAGACTAGGACTCTTCAGCTTGGAGAAGATGAACAAGAGGAGATATGACAGAAGTTTATAAAATCATGAGTTGGGTGGAACAGTTAAACAGGGAACAGTTACTGTATTTAATCTTTCAAACAACAAAAAAAACCCTAGAAGACACTTCATGAAACCAATGACAAGCAAATTGAAAACAAATTGTGGAAAGTATATATTTTTTCATGCAGCACATAATTAAACTGTGAAATCTGTTGCTGGAGGATATGGTCAAGGCGACTGTCTTGACCTGAAGAAGGTTTTAACCTTAAAAAGCTAATCCAAAAATGCATTAAATTATTCCAGTAAAAAGGTACGAGGAATCACCTTATTTTCCTTTTCTGTTTCTCCTTTTATTTAATAACCTAGCAAAGAGATTTGGACAAGTTCTAGGAGAATAAAATTCATTAAATATTATTATCTGGGTGGACCTGGGAGAGCCACTGCACACTGGTGAAATTAACCATGAGGATCAGGTCTACATTATGGGATCTGCTGTGTGCTTGTGACCCAGTTTAGCAACTGGCAGAAACAACATGCCCTAAGTCTGACTCAGCTTGGCATTTCTTATCTGTTATTTATCTAATGAATATAAAATTGATTCATTCACATTAACTGTTTTTTCTCTTGTTAATCTAATTTTACAAGCATTAATTCTGAAACAAACTGAAACAAATCCAGAAATTAGCCAAAAGAAATTAAAAAAAAAAGATCTGGAAATAAACCTGAATTTTTTTCAATGCACACCCTCCTACAGAGGTACCAAGTCTCACTCGTTAGGAGTGTGTTCCCCTCATTTGAAGGCTCTCACTCTCACACTCTTTGAGCCCCTTCCCTCAAGCATTAGACCCTCAGTATCAATTCCCAGCCAGTGAGAAGAAATCTGAGCCCAGCTTCTTGTGTACTGCCTCCCCCAGTGCCAGTCCAGGTGCTGTGAAATCTCAGCAGATAGTTTTAGTCATTGAGTGAAAAGCAATTTTCAGCCCAGAGAATTTACCCATATTGCCGCCCCTATGTCTATATCCTTTGAGAGGCTCCAAAGACAAGCAAATATTTTATGCTGTTTTTCTTTTACATTTGGAAAGCAAGGAGAAATTAGGTCTTACCTGCTAATTGTCTTTCCTTGAGTTCTCTCCGGGCCAGTCCAGGGAACGGTAGGGTTGTCAATCCCATTCAGCAGCTGAGGACTGAAAACTGTATGTTTTTCCATGACAGGCTTAGCCACACCCCCTGCTGTTCCTGCTCCAGTCTCCTCTTGGCCAAGCAGCTTAACACCTAAGACTAGAAACAGAAAGGAACAAACCAAAAAAAGAACATTGCATACTTCTCCAGCAGAAAGCTCACCTGCTAATAAGCAATGTGGCTTCCGTATAGCACTCACCCTAGCCAAAACCAAGGTTTTTTTTTTTGTTTTGTTTTTTTTGTAATTGAAATGTTAACACCGGAAAGTAGACTCCGAAAAAATGGAGAATCAAAGAGAGCAGAGAAATATAGCCCCTCCCCCAAAAAGGAGGGAGCCCCAAGAATCCCCATACGCAACCATACTGAAAGGTTACTGCAAATGTTTGTATTCTCTGGTATACGCACACCCTTGCTTATAAGGAGATCAGAATCTGAAGCAAAAATTTTGAACTGGGTGGGCCCTGGACTGGCCCGGAGAGAACTCAAGGAAAAACAATTAGCAGGTAAGACCTAATTTCTCCTTCCTTATCGTTTCTCCGGGCCAGTCCAGGGAACGGTAGGGCAGTACCAAAGCAGTACCTAAAAACGGGAGGGACCCGCGAGCCCTGCTACTATGGCCGAAGCCCCCACATTCGCATCTCCTCTGGCCAGCACGTCCAATCTATAGTGCTTAGTAAAAATATGCAGGGAGGACCACATCGCAGCCCGACAGATATCCACCGGAGGAACCAACGCATGCTCCGCCCAGGACGTCGCCAGACTACGGGTGGAATGAGCCTTAAGCCCCTGCGGAGGTGTTTTCCCCGCGGATTCGTAAGCCGCTACAATGGCATCTTTCACCCATCTGGCAATTGAAGCCTTCGACGCCGCTTTTCCTTTGCGCGGTCCCCCAAAAAGCACGAACAACCTATCGGACTTGCGGAAAGACTGAGTGGCCTTAAGATATCTCCGCAACACTCTCCCGAGATCCAACCGTTTAAGCGAACGATCCATAGGCGACTCCGACAAATCGGAGAAAACGGGCAACGACACTGATTGATTGATTCACATGAAACGACAAAACCACCTTAGGCAGAAAAGAAGGAACCGGACACAGCACCACTTTCTCCGGCAAAAACTGAAGATACGGCTCTTGACAGGAGAGAGCTTGGAGATCTGAAATTCTTCGAGCCGAACACAAGGCAACCAAGAAAGCTGTTTTCCAAGAGAGTTCCCTCAACCGGTTAGCCGAAGTGAACAAAGACCGAGATAACACATCGAGAATGACGTTCAAATCCCACAGAGGGATTACTCGCCTCACCGGTGGCCTGATAAGCTTGGCTGCACGAAAAAACCGTTGCACATCCGCATGAGCCGTCAAACGACGTCCCTGAACCGAACCTCTATAGCAGGACAACGCCGCCAAATGAACTTTGAGAGTATTGAGAGCTAAACCTTTCTCCAGACCATTCTGCAGAAAGGATAAGAGAGTCGGAAGAGATGTCGAGAAAGGGCTAAGGCCCCGCTCCGCACACCAAGATTCAAAAACTCTCCAGACCCTAACATACGCGAGAGAAGTGGACGGTCTTTTGGACCGAAGCATCGTGGCGACCACCGACTCCGAGAAACCTTGACGCGTCAGCCGTCGCCCTTCAAGAGCCAAGCCGTAAGCAAGAAGCGAACCACCTGCGGCATTAGTACCGGTCCCTGGGCCAACAGGTTGAGACGAACCGGCAGACGCCAGGGAGGCTCTATCTGGAGCCGTACGAGATCTGCGTACCAAGGTCGTTGAGGCCAATCCGGAGCAATGAGAATCACCGTCCCTCTGTGCTGCGCTATCCGCTGGAGAACCCTGCCAATCATCGGCCAAGGAGGGAAAACATAAAGCAGGCTGTTCAACGGCCATGGTTGCACCAGCCCATCCAGGCCTTCCGACATGCGCTCCCTGCGTCTGCTGTAAAACCGGGACGCCTTGGCATTGAGGAAGGTAGCCATGAGATCCATCACCGGCATCCCCCAGCAGTTGGTAATATCGTGAAACACTGCAGCGTTCAACTCCCATTCTCCGGGATCGAGAGTATGGCGACTGAGAAAATCGGCTTGCACATTGTCCTTTCCTGCAACATGAGCCGCTGACAGGGCTAGGATATGAGCTTCTGCCCAAAGAAACAACTCCTGGCTCTCTTCCAGCAGAGGCACACTGCCGGTACCCCCTTGACGATTGATATACGAGACCGTCAAGAGATTGTCCGAGAAAACGCGTACTGCTTTCCCTTGAATCAATTCTTCGAACCGAGGTAAGGCAAGACGAACTGCCCGGAGTTCCAAGCGATTGATCAACCATGTCGTTTCTTCCGCTGACCATAGGCCCTGCGTCACGCGCCCCAGACAATGAGCCCCCCAGCCGGAAAGACTCGCATCCGTGGTGACGAGCACCCATTCGGGATCTTGCAGGGGAACCCCTGCTCGAAGATAAGTCGCATTCAGCCACCAGTCCAGACTGACGCGTACCTCCGACGGGCAAACCAATCTCTGTGTGAGTGGGTGAAGCTGCGTAGACCAGCGGGACAGTAACGCCTGCTGCAGAGGACGCATATGGGCCCTGGCCCACGGTACTAAATCCAACGCCGCTGCCATTGACCCCAAGAGCTGCAAGTACTTCCACGCCGAAGGAGCCGACAGATGCAAGAACGCCTGAACCTGACTGATGATCTTCAACACCCTGTTCTCGGGCAGAAAAACCGACTCCACTGCTGTGTCGAAGAACGCCCCGAGATAGGTAAGCTGTTGCACCGGTTGTAAGTGACTCTTTGCCCTGTTGAGAACCCAGCCGAGCTCTTCCAGGACCTGCATGACCCGCGAGGTCACCGCGACTGCTTCCGGAACAGATCCGGCTCTGACCAGCCAGTCGTCCAGATAAGGATGCACCTGTACGCCTTCCTTCCGCAGCGCCGCCGCTATGACCACCATAACCTTCGTGAAAGTTCGAGGTGCTGTGGCTAGACCGAAGGGCAAGGCCCGAAACTGAAAATGCCCCATCGGAACTGCAAACCTCAAGAACCGCTGATGATCTGCTCTGATGGGGATGTGCAGATAAGCCTCCGTGAGATCGATGGACGAGAGAAATTCTCCAGGACGAACCACTCGAATAACGGATCGCAGAGTCTCCATACGAAAATGGGGCACCCGCAACGAATGATTCACGCCCTTGAGATCGAGAATGGGGCGAAAGGAGCCCTCTTTCTTTGGAACGACAAAATAGATCGAGTATCGACCTAACCCGTATTGGTCGGGAGGCACTGGAACAACCGCCCGAAGGCGCAGCACGCGCTGAAGCGTGTCGGTAACCGCTTGCCTCTTGGGTCCTTGACCACAGGGAGAAACCAAAAAAGCCTCCTTTAACGGCTGCACAAACTCCAGGGCATAACCATCTCGGATAATCTCTAGCACCCACTTGTCTGTGGTTATCGCGGTCCAGGCGGAGAGAAAGCTTTGTAGGCGCCCCCCCACAGGTACTTCCACCTGGACCAACGGACCTTCATTGTGGCTTCTTAGCGGAACTCTGCTGGGAGCTGAAATAGTTCCTGCCAAAGCCGCGCGCTCCACGAAAGGACTGGTTTCGGAGTCCGAACCGACCTCTGGAATAGGGGGCAAAGCGCGCACCCCGGAATCTTCTGGAATCTCGATTTTATCCCCACTGAAGCGTACCCCCTCTGGGAGCTTTCGGCCGATCCTCTGGCAAGCGACCCCCTTTGGAGTCTCCCAGATCTTTTACCATTTTTTCCAAGGCCTCACCAAAAAGCAACCTGCCCTTATAGGGAAGCTTACTTAACCTGGATTTGGAAGAGGCATCCGCCGCCCAATTCCGAAGCCAAAGGAACCGCCTGGCAGCAATGAGCGAGGCCATAAATTTTGCCGAAATTCTAACCAAATCATAACAAGCATCCGCTAAATACGCCGCTGCCGATTCCAACTTAGCGCCATCTATGGAAGAGCCGTCTCCCACATCCGGAGGAACCTCTCCTTGGAGCCAGCGGATGGAGGCCCGAGACACATACGCTCCGCAAATGGATGCCTGAAGAGCCAGAGCACTGGAATCAAAGGCCTGCTTCAAGAGCACTTCCAGGTTGCGGTCCTGCAAATCTTTAAGCGCCGCACCCCCTTCCACAGGGATAGTGGTTTTCTTAGTCACCGCGGAGACTAGTGCATCCACCTTTGGCATTTTCAAAAGATCCTTCTCTTCCTGCGGAACAGGGTAGAGACGGCTTAAAGCTCGACTACCACGCAGGGTAGCCTCTGGGAATTCCCATTCCGCCTCAATCATCTGTTTGATCACGCGGTGCACTGGAAAACAGCGGCTCTCCGTTCTGAAACCTTGCAACAAGGGATCTTCCAGCGGCTCCTGAGCTATGGAGGGAAGAGGAATATTCAGAGCCGCCAAGGAGTGGGAGATGAGCGCCCCTAGTTCCTCTTTGCGAAAAACCCTAAAGACATTAGGGTCCTCGCCCGGTGCAATCTCCCCTTCCTCCAATTCAGCTAGACCAAAGTCTAAGCCCGCCTCAGATAGGAGTTCCCCCTCCTCCATCCCCTGAGGATCGGGCAGCCGAGGTTCAAGGTCTCCTAAGCCGGAGCCCACCTTAATGTTTTTCGGAGAAGAACCCTCTCCAGGATCTTCCCCAGACAATTTAGGAGCAGCGCCATCTGGAAGGGAGGGAGAAGGGATAGAACTGTCCCCCTGAGACGTTTTCAATAAATAGGCTTTATGCAGCACCAAAATGAAATCTGGAGAGAACAAGGAGGAAAACCCCTGCTGAGACTCTGGCAATGGTTTAGAGGGCTTACTCTCAGAAGTCGCAACCTTGTGCGACTTTGCTTTTCTTTTCCCCTGCTTGTGAGGATCCGCGGGAGAAACGGCAGGCTCTAACAAAATGGCCGCCGTTCCCGCTTTTTCTGAGGCACTCAGAGGCTTGTCCAATTCACCCGGAGCCTTGCTGTCCATGCCTATGCCCGAAGTTCCCGACGAAAACAAGAAAAAAAGAGAACTACACCACGCCGCCAAAAAGGCTCCCGCCGAAAAAAGAAATGAGCAGCCGCACACAGCAGACAGCCCGAACGCCGCGCTCTTGACTCAGAGCAGGATGCGACGCCGTGCGGTTTCCCGGGGAACAATAAGGCCTCTGACTCACCTCCAGATGCTCAAGTAAGCCCCGTTGCGCGTTCCGGCAACCCCGCTGCTAGCGGAGAATGGAACCGCGGCTGTAGAGAAGCGGGAGAGGTTCGTGGGGCTCCCAGAACCGATCACCTTACCCTTAGGACCCCTGAGAAGGCAGGCTCTGCCTTTTAAGGCTGCAGGCACTCGCAGCCAGGGATCCGAAGGTTTACCTTTGAAAATTAAAATTAGTGCCAGGAAGAATGCAGATAACAGCCCCGCTAGGACCAACTGCACAAATAACAAAAAGAAATGAAATAAAAGAACGCCTAACAGACTTAGAGCAGGGAGATGTGACCATCGACGTCCTATTCAGCTGTTGAGGACTGAAAGACTGGAGCAGGAACAGCAGGGGGTGTGGCTAAGCCTGTCATGGAAAAACGTACAGTTTTCAGTCCTCAGCTGCTGAATGGGATTGACAACCCTACTGTTCCCTGGACTGGCCCGGAGAAACGATAAGGAATATTACATTTAAATCTCTTTGGAGTTCACTCTCTGGGATGGTTCAGCCTTGGTATCTCTGCTCATATCAAGCAGCTATGTACCATGTGAACAAGCGAGAAAGAACAGGATTATACTTTCCTGTGTCAGACTGTCAGAATGGGGAACTGGGCCATCTCACATGAGATAACTCTCAGAGTCATGTATTTGTATGTGCCCATGAGGGAAGGGTTAGGACAGCTGTTATAGTTGGTGATTCGATCATTAGGCATGTAGATAGCTGGGTGGCTGGTGGACGTGAGGATCGCCTGGTGCGAAGGTAGCGGACCTCACTCGCCACCTAGATAAGGTCTTAGACAGTGCTGGGGAGGAGTCTGCTGTCTTGGTACATGTCGGTACCAATGACATAGGAAAATGTGGTAGGGAGGTTCTGGAGGCAAAATTTAGGCTTTTAGGTAGGAAGTTGAAATCCAGAACTTCCAGGGTAGCGTTCTCTGAAATGCTTCCCGTTCCACATGCAGGACCTAAAAGGCAGGCAGAGCTCCGGAGTCTCAATGCGTGGATGAGACAATGGTGCAGAGATGAGGGTTTTGGATTTGTTAGGAACTGGGGAACATTCTGGGGAAAGGAGGGGCTCTTCCGAAGGGATGGGCTTCACCTTAACCGGGATGGAACCAGGCTGCTGGCATTAACATTTAAAAAGGAGATAGAGCAGCTTTTAAACTAGATATTAGGGGAAAGCCGACAGTCGCCCAAGAGCGGATGGTTCGGAAGAATGTATCCTTGAAGGATACTACCAAAAGCAGAGAGGTTCCACAAAAGAGTAAAGTAGCCCAAATGCCCTCAAGTATGGAGCAGACAGAGCTTAAAGATCCCAATTTACCCTTGTCTAACAATAGCCAAATTAACATGAATAAAATACATTCTCTAAAATGCTTGTATGCAAATGCTAGAAGTCTAAAGAATAAGATGGGGGAGTTAGAATATATAGCACTAAATGAAAGGTTAGATATGATTGGAAATCAGAGACATGGTGGAAGGAGGACAACCAGTGGGACACTGTGATACCTGGGTACAAACTATATCGTAATGATAGAGCTGATCAAATTGGTGGAGGGGTTGCGCTCTATGTTAGAGAGGGCATTGACTCAGAAAGGATTAAAGTTTTGCAGGAAACAAAATCTGCTGTAGAATCTATATGGATTGAAATTCCATATAAAAGGGGGAAGGCGATGGCAGTGGGGGTGTACTATCGAGCACCTGGCCAGAATGACCAAATGGATGATGAAATGCTCAAAGAAATCAAGGAAGCTAACAAAAGTTACAGTGCAGTAATAATAATGGGTGATTTCAATTACCCCGGTATCGACTGGGTCAGTGTCACGTCAGGACATGCTAGGGAGATAAAGTTCCTAGATGAAATAAATGACTGCTTCTTGGAGCAGCTGGTTCATGAACCGACCAGAGGGGAAGCCATATTAGACCTAGTCCTTAGTGGAACACCAGATCTAGTGCAAGAGATAAGGGTGTTGGGGCCACTTGGCAATAGTGATAATAGCATGATCGCCTTTGATTTAATTAGTGGAGGAGGGATAGTAAGGAAATCCACAGTACTACCTTTTAACTTTCGAAAGGGAGACTATGATAAAATGAGGAAAACAGTTAAGAAAAAACTAAAAGGAGCAGTTGTGAAGGTTAAAGACGTACATCAAGCTTGGGTGTTGTTGAAAAATACTATCTTGGAAGCCCAGACCAGCTGTATTCCACGCTTTAAGAAAAGTGGAAGGAAGTCCAAAAAACTGCCAGCATGGTTTAAAGGTGAGGTCAGAGAGGCTGTTGTTGCCAAAAAACCATCTTTCAGGAAATGGAAAAAAGAGCCAAATGACGAAACCTGGAAACAGCACAAGCACTGGCAAGTCAAATGCAAGGCATTGATAAGGCAGGCAAAGAGAGAATTTGAGAAGAAGCTTGCTGCGGAAGCAAAAACGCGAAATAAAGACCTTTTCAAGTACATTTGTAGCAAAAAACCTGTGAGAGAGTCAGTTGGTCCATTAGATTATAAAGGGGTTAAAGGAGCACTCAGAGGCGACATGGTGATAGCGGAGAGACTGAATGAATTCTTTGCTTCGGTCTTTACTGAGGAAGATGTAGGGATGTTACCCATGACTGAAGTGGTATTTAAAGGTGCGGAAGAATTGAAGGAAATATCGATACATCGGGAAGATGTCTAACAACTATTAGATAAACTGAAGAGTAGCAAATCACCTGGGCCGGATGGTATACATCCAAGGGTGTTGAAAGAACTGAAATATGAGATTGCAGAACTGCTATCAGTAATCTGTGAACTATCATTAAAATCATCTCTAATACCTGAAGATTGGAGGATCGCCAATGTAACACCAATTTTTAAAAAGGGCTCCAGGGGTGATCCGGGAAACTACAGACCAGTGAGCCTGATGTCAATACCGGGAAAAATGGTAGAAACCATCATAAAGAAAAAAATTACTCAGCATGTAGATAGTCACAACCTAATGGGAGACAGCCAACATGGCTTTAGACAAGGAAGATCTTGTCTTACTAATTTGTTATGTTTTTTTGAAGGAGTGAATAAACAGGTGGACAAAGGTGAGTCGGTTGATATTGTGTATCTGGACTTTCAGAAAGCCTTTGACAAGGTCCCTCATCAGAGACTTTTGGCAAAACTAAAGAGTCATGGGATAGGAGGCAGTGTACTATTGTGGATCAGGAACTGGTTAAAAGATAGAAAGCAGAGGGTAGGGCCAAATGGCCAATTTTCCCAATGGAGAAAGGTGAACAGTGGTGTACCCCAGGGATCTGTGCTGGGTCCGCTGCTTTTTGACATATTCATAAATGACCTGGAAAATGGAATAACGAGTGAGGTTATCAAATTTGCAGATGACACAAAACTATTTAAAGTTGTTAAAACCCAAGAGGATTGTGAAAAATTGCAAGAGGATCTTGATAAATTGGAAGACTGGGCATCAAAATGGCAGATGAAATTTAATGTGGACAAGTGCAAGGTTATGCACCTAGGGAAGAACAACCCAAACTATGGTTACACGATGCAAGGTTCCACATTAGGAACCACCACCCAGGAAAAAGATTTAGGCGTCATTGTGGATACCATGTTAAAACCCTCGGCCCAGTGTGCAGCGGCGGCCAAGAGAGCAAATAGAATGCTAGGTATGATAAGGAAAGGAATGGAAAATAAAACAAAAGATATTATAATGCCTCTGTATCGTTCCATGGTGAGACCGCACCTTGAATATTGTGTGCAATTCTGGTCGCCGTATCTTAAAAAGGATATAGCGATTTTAGAAAAGGTACAGAGAAGAGCCACCAAAATGGTAAAGGGGATGGAAGGATACTCCTATGAAGAAAGGCTAAAAAGGTTAGGGCTCTTTAACCTGGAAAAGAGACGGCTGAGGGGAGATATGATTGAAGTCTATAAATTAATGAACGGAGTGGAACGGGTAAACATAGATCGATTGTTTACGTTATCAGAATATAGAAAGACTAGGGGACATGCAATGAAGCTACAGGGTAAACTATTTAAGACTAATAAAAGAAAATATTTTTTCACTCAACGTGTAATCAAACTCTGGAATTTGTTACCGGAGGATGTAGTAAAGGCTGTTAGTGCAGCTGGGTTTAAAAAAGGTTTGGACAAGTTCCTGGAGGAAAGGTCCATAAACCATTATTAAGAAGTGACCGAAGATATCAATGCTTGACCCAGTACAAGCATTGTGGAACTTGTGTCTCTTGGGGAAACTGCTAGGTACATATGACCTAGATTAGCCACTGTTGGAAACAGAATACTGGGCTTGATGGACCTTGGTCTGACCCAGTATGGCATATCTTATGTTCTTATGTTCTTATGGCTGGAAAAGACAACGTCCTCGCAGACAATTAATACTGAAGTACAGAATGCCCCTATGGTTCAACATTGTATGTCTCATTCCCACACTTTTGATCAGTTAAGATGGACAATTTTGAAAATGGTTCCCCCGCTACGGCGTGGAGGAGATCGTCGGGCGTTGTTGCATCAAAGAGAGCAACGCTGGATTTTTACACTTCACACAGTCATTCCGTTTGGTATGAACGCGGAGATCGAATGGTGGTCTTTAACGTGAGCTTCAGTTTTTGTGTTACAGATGTCATCATGTTCCTATACGTTTCTACTAAGTGGAGGTGACGTCATTCGTGTTGGAACGGAACAGGAAGTTGGGTAGGTTCAGCTTAAAAAAGAGCCATTTTGACAGTGGGCTTGAAACACAACGGTTTGTGTCGCATGATTACCCAACAGTTGCTGGAATGTCTTGAAGAGACAGATGATAGCGGGCCTGCTCGGGGATTGCCGGTGAAATTGGCTAAGCCCTCTGGGTATCCGGCTCGGCGATTCCGCTGAGTTTCATCATGACGGCATGTCTACAGCGTTAACCTGGACTGAGTTGTTATCAGCCTTTACGAACTTCTCCAGGCTCAGCTAAGTGCTATCCTTCTGTCATGTTGGACATTCTGTTAATTACGGGATTTTCCTGATTGTGAAAACTGAAGTTTTACTACTAGGGCTAATCTCATGGTTTTACTACTAGGGCTAAGGTTGCATTTTCCCCTTATCTAGGGAGGATCAGACAGTCTAAGGGTGTGTCCGAGGGATTCAAATGACAGGGATACTGGTGTTGCAGGATTGGCTGCCCGTCTATAGGAGAAGCAGTAATTTTACAAGCTCCTCCTACATATATAGTATCTGAGAGCTATTTCTATGTTTTTTTGCTCATGTGCAGTTTTCTAAAATCATTGCTCCTACTGCATGTGAAGAAACATATACATGCAGTCCTGCACCGATTCTACAAGAGGCTCTCTATGTGGCACAGCCTCCTGTAAAACACTATGGGGGTCATTCTGAACCACGAATAGCTATTTGTGCCAGCTTCAGCCCCCGACTAACTTCCCTGCCGGTTGTGCGGGGAAGTTAGTCGGAGGCGGGGAATGGGCGGCCTGGGGGCAGACAGTGGGCAGGCAGCGGACGGTTGCCGGCCCTGAACATACAGGGCCAATTCTAATGACGGCCCTGTACGTCCAGGGCCAGTGAAATGGCCGATGAAGTTATTCCACCTCTGAGGTGGAATAACTCCCCTGGATGTTGGTTTGTTTGTTTGTTTTTAATTCGGGGTGCGGAAGGGGCTGGGAGGGCCCCGCAGCCCGACCCTGGACTTTGGAGGCCGGATCAGGGGTAGGACTGTGGGGAATTTGCCGTTTTAGTTGGCGGCCAGCATCACGGCTTTTAAATGGCGCCATGGCGCTTTGACTCCATTTAAATGCCCTGACTGAGTTACCGGGTGCAGTCCTGCACCTGCAGGCTGGACAGAATCACTGTCCCAGGCTGCACGTGCAGGACTGTTAGCGATTCTGATCTTGTGGGGCTAGACGTGCCCGGCGGGATCAGAATTGCGATCCCCTCTTTGCGTCCGGTTCACACTGGACGCACAGAAGGGATGGACGTGCGGGACAGAATTGGGCCCTATGGGAATTCTCCTGGTCCTGACTTGAACATGCTTATTCCCCTGGGCTCTGATGAACAGCATCACTTACCTATGAGGACTTATATTTTCCATATATGAGAATACAAAGTACAGGTAAATAGAATGCATTACTCAGCTGTACACTGTAATATTTCCTATTACCCAGAACAGTATTTATTATAACTCACCTGGGTATGAGTCAGTAACTGCTCTTTCTCTTGATTCCTGAAGATCCCAGACATTCAGCTCTTCCTCTTGTTTAATTCTTGATAATATATCAGGATTGATTCCTTCAAAGCCTGTTTCCAGGAATTAATATGAAAAATGAGTCATGTTTCCCTTATAGTCACTGAAAAATACACAGCAGTAGCTCTCAGGGAGCAGCACATGATGGGGGAGAGGAGGAAAGGTCTACTACTGGCATCCACACATAAAGCAGAAGAATCGGGGGAGGTTATTATACCTCACTTCAATTATTCTGGTAGTGGAAGAAGTCATATATTTTTATAATAAATAACTTGAATCACTGAAGAAAGGGAGGCTGTGATCGTTTGATATTGACTAAATAGATTTTCAAGAAACTGCATGTTATGAGGTCCCTTGGTATTAACAGCTGATTTAGGAAGCCCCAGTGACTGTCTTGTGGGATAACTGCTGAGCCCTTCGTCACCTTCACCCCTCAGAATCAGATACAAGATTTTACACACCATCACTGTGAGAGTATGAAATTCTATGAGAATTAAAGAGGAGAAACACCTGCTGATGAAAGGGAAATTGTGGCCTAATGAGGGCAGGGTTCAAATTTTACTCTCCCCCATCATTCCTTCTGACTTCAGGGAAATCCCTTTGGGTGTAATTTTGTAACTGCTGACATTAGTGAGAAATGTATGCTTTGCTTTTCAAAAATATCACTTAAGCGCAACTCCTCCCTCAGAAATCCTTTCTCAAGCAGCAACTTAGGGGTATGTTTACTAAACGGCGCAAATGTAGCAGCTGCGACGTTATCATGAGATAATGAAGCATTACCGTGCGAGAACGTCACGAATCACACGATAATGTATCCTGCGGCGGTAAGGTGCGCAGAGGGTGGAGGAAGGCTCCCCAGAGGGCGGAGAGAAAGGGTCAATGGGCGGAGAGTGGGCGGGGAGAGTCTCCATGCACACTAATGCCGTGGAATAAAGCTCTGAAAATTAGCACCAGTGAAAACCTCGCGCTAGGCACATTTGCAGGACAGAGAAACCATTTCAGTCAGCAATGTACAGCAAAGGCAGGGCGACCCAGAAAAGTGATAGTAGTGATACATCTGCAGCAACCAAAAAGGCAAAAACCATAAATAATGACCAGAACCAAAATTGAAATCCAAGACACCGAGCTGGCCAATAGAACAAATAATGACAAGCGGTAATGAACACAAGCTATAAAGAAGAAAAAGGACGAGCTAACTTCTGGAAGGGTCAATTCACAGTCCCCCCACAAGGTAAATACGCTAACATAGAAATAGTGCTGATGAGGGTTTTCTGTGGTGTGTATGAGGTAACTTGCCTTTGTGGCTTACACACGTGCAGCAACAGCAGAGTGGGCACGTGGGAAAGGGCACTATGGTGATGGTGTAACTGGGGTAAAGGGGGCTGCAGGCAGCACATGCAGTGGGCCATCTGGGGCACAGTGTGGACTAGGCAGATGCCTACCTGGCACATAGGAATGTAGAAAATGAAAAGCAGCAAGACAGCAACTGACCAGGGTCCAATATGTTCATGAGTGTGCGCCCCACAGTGCCCAGGGGATAGCACCCAGCAGGTACCCCCAAGGGCACAGAACATTGGCAGGCGGTGCCGGGGGGATGTGCTAATGTCCATGTTAGCACCCCTACCCTAGACCCCACACCATAGGCAGCCACCTAGCGGCACAATGAATGGCATGGGACTGGGCACCACCGGCATAAGGGCATGTCAGCATGGTGGTGGAGGGGGTGCCGGCGGTTGAGGAGGTAGTGGCAGCTGCCCACAGCAGAGCAACCCAAAGCCCTGTATAGCTGGGTGGCGTGCAGTGCAACAGATAAGGTCTGTCTGAGGAACAGTCATGGGATCCCCAGGTAACAACTTGCCTCTGTGGTTACAGTGTGGTGCAGTACACACAGCCAGTATGCCCAAAAGCAGAAGGTCACAGGTTCATGTCCCAGCTGGGGCCCCTGCAGGCTATGTCCCACTATTTTACCCTACAGAGTGCAGACACCATAAACATGTCCACTGCCTAGAGCAGAGGTTCCCAACCCCAGTCCCGGAGGTGCAAGCACCAGTCAGGTTGTCAGGATGTCCCTAAGAAATATCCATGAGATGCATTTACATGCACTGCCCCCATTGTATGTAAATGTATACATGCATATTCATTAGCAACATCCAGGAAACCGGAATTGTGTTTGGCACACCAGGACTTGAGTCTGAACCCTCTGCACCAGAGCTGCGGCCAACAGATGCACAAACACCCACACCCACGGGCCCCACTATACAAAGCCTCATGGAGAGTCAGGCTGTTGAGCCATATGCGCAGCAGCAGCTACCACCACCTGCACCTCTATACCGTAGCAATGCGGTCAGAACCATGGAAACACGTTCCATATATGTATCAAAAGCATGCTATGATTAATGTGAGATCACAAATCCTAACTTAAAAATATTTGCTAAAAGAGATTCATCATACCAACCTTTTTGATATCTGTGGAGTGTGCTTCCAAATGTGTTTACAACACTGTCTACCACCCCAGAGAGTGACCCTAATAGTATTGCGTACCGTTGCACTGCCTGCACAGTGCCCAGGACTGGTGTGGCAGCCAGGGCTGGCAGCCACCTCTAGCGTTGCACAATGCAGAAATAGGTGTTGGAGTGTGTATATGTCTATCCAGTGTTTTGCCGGCTGCCCACACCTTACTGAGCCCACAATGCTTGCACAGTTTCCAGCGTTAGCCTGACATTGTGCATAATGAGGGCCAAGGTATTGTGGGTATGGGCCGGACAGGGCGGTCTAGGCAGGATGCATGTGTATAGGGCATAGGGCAATACCTGGAATATTGTAGTGCACATCCACCACCTGCAAGGACACAGTGGCCACAGCATGTCATGCTGTGAGGTCAGTCCCACTCTGACCACGGCATGTCCAGGTTCCCACATAATGCTACACACCGTTTCTGTAAGTGATATTTGTGGGTTCCCATTTCTGGGGCCCAATCATTGACAAACCTGCTTAGTGTGTGTGCCAGATCCCACGCTTAGGTGCACATTGTTCCTTTTGGAACATGCACTGTGTATGTGCTAGCAGACTGTCTGCAATTAGCAGGTATATAGCCGCAACACCTTGCAGGATGCAGCAGGTGCACACTGACTGCCCTCTGCTGGGGGGCAGCTGAGCAGACCAGTCACACTACCTGTCTTCCAGTGGCCCAGTTCCATGTGCAGATCTGCACCAGCTCTGTGTTCACCAGTTGTCTAGAGGTTGCTGATCCCACAGTCCATCATCATTTACCGCAACTGGCCCTACTGCAAATGGTGATAGTATGTGTCTCTTGTTCGCATGTCATGTACCCTACCCTGACCCACAGAGGGCGGGCTTGCTACGTCATGTGAGTCCAGAAACGCCCCTGCTCCAAAAACCGGTGTCCATGGCAACCTCACTGAATATGCATTATGTTGTGAGCATCATGGTCCACATGGGTTACACATTATTGGCAAATAGAAATGGACATAGAAAAGTCCTAAGGCTGTCTGAAAAGAATACCTCACACATTGGCAGTGATGGTGAACTGCAGCAAAACCTACTGCAGACAACACGGGTAATGTGGACCTGGTGCTGTCCACACGACGTTACCCTCAGGGTGATCACATAACACGCAGAATGGCATGGTCAGTAGGCACACTGTGCCAGTAACATGCACGGTCAGTCCCCCTACCCAGTTGACATGCTGCAGAGGTGCAAACCCCATCTGGTGAGCAGATGTAAGACTGCTGTTCTGCATGTGAAGTGCATCATGGGTACTCTTGGTGCTAAACTATCCTGGTAGCCACACCAGACAGTGTGTCTGGTGACTTCCACTGGTTCAGTAGCTAGCCATTGTTAAATAAAAATAAAATTGGTTGTAACTAAACTATCACTTATATACCGCATCTTCCATAGATCCAATATTGATGTAGGACAATGGTTAATATAATGACCTCAGTGGGAGAGGTCATAGGTTCAATACCCCAGTGGGCCTGTATATTGATGTATCTGGATGGATATAATATACCGTATTATCATTACATCTGAGCGTTTTACCACATGAAACAATTTTTACAAGTGTGGCCAGTTGCGCATGCAGTGGGTATGTTGGAAGAGTGGTGTGGGTTTCAGGTTGCTAGATTAGCTGGTGAGCTATATACAAAGTGCGTCCGTCAGTAAAACTGTTCGAGGCTACGGCTGTTTATGCCTGTAACAGTCTGACATTGATCTGAGATCAGTGTGCACATCCCAAAGCCCCCTCAGCTCAGTTGCCCAAACTAAGGTGCCCTGTAAAGTGCCTTAGCTGTCGCCTTACACTATCCCGGTAAGCAGAGCAAAAAGTGTGTGCAGATGACCTGGTGTTGCTGAGTAGCCAGGGAACACAAAGAGCAGGAGACGTTGGATGAACTAATGAGTCTTTTATTGATAAGGACCCCAACGTGTTTCGGCAACGCCTTCCTCAGGGGAACTGTCACTTAAACAAACAATAAAAACAAGATCAGATTAATGATACAAACATCTAAAAACAATTAAAACCAATTGGCATGATGTGAAATATATAACAACAAATATTATATATAAATCACTTAAAATCAATAAATACATATGTTAAATGTAAAACCATAAATTAAATGTAAAACATGAAACACAGACAAACGTAGGGCTGAGAGACGGAACACAGGCGTACTAATATGTTAATTAATTATGGACATGAGTAAAAAGCTATAAAGAATAAAAATAATAATAATAATAATGATAGTAATAAATTAAACAACTAAAAAATATATAGCAAGAAAACTGAAAAGCTAGTCCATATAAACCTTATATGTATAATGAAGTAAATTAATCAATATGTACAATAAAAAGGAACACGCAAAGTCATACACATTATATATAACAAATGCTGCCTAATGTGAATTTAAAAACTGAGTATAAAACATCCAAGTAGCACCATTTATTTATGTAGCCTCGATTTCTTTAGATAACGTTCATATATTTTATTCACATAATGGTATACCATGTTGGTTATCTTAATTATCTCTGATTATCCCTTCTTCCGAGTATGTTGCATTATCAGTATATTATTATTATTAGTTAATTTGTGCATACCAGTAATGTACTCAGTTTTTAAATTCACATTAGGCAGCATTTGTTATATATAATGTGTATGACTTTGCGTGTTCCTTTTTATTGTACATATTGATTAATTTACTTCATTATACATATAAGGTTTATATGGTCTAGCTTTTCAGTTTTCTTGCTATATATTTTTTAGTTGTTTAATTTATTACTATCATTATTATTATTATTATTTTTATTCTTTATAGCTTTTTACTCATGTCCATAATTAATTAACATATTAGTACGCCTGTGTTCCGTCTCTCAGCCCTACGTTTGTCTGTGTTTTATGTTTTACATTTAATTTATGGTTTTACATTTAACATATGTATTTATTGATTTTAAGTGATTTATATATAATATTTGTTGTTATATATTTCACATCATACCAATTGGTTTTAATTGTTTTTAGATGTTTGTATCATTAATCTGATCTTGTTTTTATTGTTTGTTTAAGTGACAATTCCCCTGAGGAAGGCGTTGCCGAAACGCGTTGGGGTCCTTATCAATAAAAGACTCATTAGTTCATCCAACGTCTCCTGCTCTTTGTGTTCCTTGGTACTGCTCGCAGGAGGCTTGCTCCTCCTTGTGTTTCCGTTGCTGAGTAGCCAGCCATTACCCTGTTAAAAGACATAGCACACTGGTTAATACAATGCCTTCACAGCCAGTGGTGATGGGTTTGAGACCCCAGTGTGCCAACATCAAGAGAAATGCCTAAGACATAATTGTGGTAAGAATAGTCAGACACATCTCTGCAATGTGTGTCTGCAGCAGAAATCTTTTCACTGTAGCCGTGTACCCCAAGGTGCCTCACAGCATGGCATGGCGGAAGGTGCGTGCTAAGGCGCCCCATGAAGCGGCCCTGACAAAGGGGCAGAAAGCCTCTACGCCACATATCTTGGAGGCACCACTGTTCGCCGTGTACCGGCTGTGGCACTGGCACGTAGCTAGCGCACCGTAGTGATGCGCATATGTGACGTGCGTGCATGCGTCACCAAGGCATCGGAGAAAATGGCAACGCGGTCAAGGAAGCCTGCTTTCACCCGCCAGGAGCTGCGACACCTTGCAGGACTAATCTGCGCTAGGCAGCACAAACTCTTTCCAGGCTCCTCCAAACGCCAGGACCTCTGCCACGTTAGGAGGGCATGGGAGCGCGTCACAAGGCGGTACAATCGCATTGCGGACTACTCACATGAGGTAAGTGTATGGGGACAGGTCACATAATACAAGGTGTGCAACACATTATCCAGCAATGAACACACATCATAAATGTACAACATGGTAGAGACACCAGTCTTTGGGCCATCCAGTGCTGAATGTAGCTGCGTATGCTGCTGTGTGTAGGTATGCCCTATCCACAGGAGGATAAGGACCTGATCACAGAGGTCCAGTTGTCAGCCTGGTGTTATGGTACCTGCTGCTGTCGATGTGTAAAAATCCACCCTAACCCCAGGAGGCCATAGATCTGACTAAAGAGGTCTGGGAAACAGCATGCTGATATGGTAGTTTCTCCAGTTGCAGGTTCACACATCTGCCCTACCTCCAGGAGTTCTGAGACCTGATTACAGAGGCCTATAATAACTCCTGTCAATATGGTAGTGTATGCAGTTGCAGGTTCACACATCTGCCCTATTCCCAGGAGGCCCAGACCTGATTACACAGGTCTGTAATAAATCCTGTCAGTATGGTAGTGTATGCAGTTGCAGGTTCATATATCTGCCCCACCCCCAGGAGTCCTAAGACCCGATCAAAGTGGTCTGGTATTCATCCTGGTGTTATGGTATCTGCTGCTGTTGATGTGTTCAGATCCACCCTACCCCCAGGAGGCCAGAGACCCAATTACAAAGGTCTGTATGAAATCAAGATATTGTGGTAGTCTATGCAGGGTCAGGTCACACATCTGCCCTATTCCCAGGAGGCCCAGACCTGATTACACAGGTCTGCAATAAATCCTGTCAGTATGGTAGTGTATGCAGTTGCAGGTTCACACATCTGCCCTACCCCCAAGAGTCCTGATACTTGATCAAAGTGGTCTGTTATTCACCCTGGTGTTATGGTATCTGCTGCTGTTGATGTGTTCTACTCCACCCTACCCCCAGGAGGCCAGAGACCTGATCAAAGTGGTTTGTCAGTCACCCTGGTGTTATGGTATCTTTTGCTGTTGATGTGTTCAGATCCACCCTACCCCCAGGAGGCCTGAGACATGATCAAAGTGGTCTGGTCTTCATCCTGATGTTATGGTATCTGCTGCTGTGGATGTGTTCCAATCCACCCCACCCCCAGGAGTCCTGAGACCTGATTACAAAGGTCTGTATTAAATTAAGATATTGTGGTAGGTTATGCAGGGTCAGGTCACACATCTGCCCTATTCCCAGGAGTCCCAAACCTGATTACACAGGTCTGTTTTGGATCCTGATGGTATGGTAGGTACTGCTGTGGATGTGTTCCAATCCACCCCACTCCCAGGAGTCCTGAGACCTGATCAAAGTGGTCTGGTATTCATCCTGGTGTTATGGTATCTGCTGCTGTTGATGTGTTCTACTCCAACCTACCCCCAGGAGGCCATATACCTAATTACAAAGGTCTGTATGAAATCAGGATATTGTGGTAGTCAATGCAGGGTCAGGTCACACATCTGCCCTATTCCCAGGAGTCCCAGACCTGATTACACAGGTCTGTTTTGGATCCTGATGGTATGGTAGGTGCTGCTGTGAATGTGTTCCAATCCACCCCACCTCCAGGAATCCCAAAACCTGATTACAAAGGTCTGTATTAAATCCAGATATTATGGTAGTGTATGCAGTTTCAGGTCACACATCTGCCCTATCCCAAGGAGGCCCATACCTGATTGCAGAGGACTATTATAGATGCTGGTGTCAGGGTAGAAACATAGAAATATGATGACAGAAAAAGACCATATGGCCTATCTAGTCTGTCCTTCCATAGCAACAACTACAAGTCCCCTTTTTACCTTTAGAGATCCTCTGTGTTTGTCCCATGCTTTTTTGAATTCAGTTAGCAGAGGACACACTGGCCAGAGCAGCAGCAGCAGCACCCTGCTGCCCACAGTGATGTGTAATATGCGTTGGGCATCCACCAGGGATATCTGGCCCCTAATGCTTCCACACATTGCTTTCCCCCCCCCCAAGTAGAGGATCTACGGAAAAAGGGTCTGGAGTTGCGGCTGCACTGCCCGGAGGTCCTTGCCCGCCTCCAAAGGAGGGCGCTGAAGCAAAGTGGCGGTGAGTGTTGCGGCCTCTGCAGCGCAGTACAGCATGTCACAGTGGCCCAACAGCCTGTGGGAGGCCAAACTATGTACATGTGGTATGTGACTCACATGATGGTGTGCTAATGACTGTCTTCCCCCACAGAGGATTCTGCTGCTGGTGAAGGCCCATCTACATCGGGGCCCCCCAGAACAGGCCCCACAGGGCCAGTCCAGCCAGAGGAGGAGGAGGGGGCAGAGGCCAAAGAGGAAGAGGACAACATGGAGTGGGCGGAAGGCGGGGAGGGAGGGAGGGGAGGGGGAGGGGGAGTTGTATGCGGCAGGGGGTGATGCGGGTGAGGGGGAGGTGGAGTAGGGGGCGGAGGAGGAAGAGGAGGAAAGCGGGGAGGTGGGCGAGAGAGAGGGTGGGTGGGGGGTGTCAGGGGGGAGGAGGGGTGTGTGGAGGGGGGGAGGGTGGCTCTGTGGGTGGGAGGGGACACAGGACAGCACAGGGCACTGTGGGTGCCTGCCAGCTGCCACATGTGTGCGGCGATGGTGGCCGCCTGGTAGTAGCATCCCCACCCATTGCCACAGACAGGGCCCACGCACATGCCACCACACAAATACTGGGCACCTGGCGTGGATGTGGTGGCAGGTGTGCGCGGGACCTGTATGTGGCAGTGGGTGGTGTGCTGCAATGCCAGCGGAGCCAGGACCGCACCATCCGGTGGCTGGCAGGCGCCATTCAGTGGCTGGCTGCCAAAATGTACATGCAGCGTGCAGCTGCTATGGGCGGTGCATCTCGACAGCCATCCCCTGATGGGCGTCCCAGGAGCATTTAAGGGGCACAGGGGCGCCCACACACATGCCCTGTGCTGTCCTGTCATCTGGGACAGAACATGGGGTGTCATGTACAGTGTACCCATTTTAATTGTTATAATAAACAAGTTTGTACGTACAACACAATGGTCACATGTCTCCCTTATAGACAGACTGGACGTGAGAATGGGACATATGTGTAGATCCCTATGTTTATGCATGGGAGACAGAGGTAACATACATGGACCATCTCCACACGCAGGTGTAGGGGCTGCCCATGTGCATAGGTGTCTGTGTCCCCTGGTGCCACTCTTGTGTTGTGCCAATGTGTAGTATGTCCCAACAGCTATGGTCACATGCATGCTGCCTGTGATGTGTAGACTGCATATCTGATGCACCATGCTCGTGGGACAATAGGGGAAAAGGATAGCAGCAGCTATGTGGCCAGAAGGGTAAGGGGGACTGCTGTACCCAGGAGCTGCACGGGGGGATAGCTGGTGGGGCCATGACAGGTGGGTGCTGGTCAGGAGGATGAGCGACGGCGCACTACAGGCGCTGGGGATGAGTAACCAGCTGACTGTAGTTAGATACCTTTGTCTGCCTGTGCCCCCGCAAGCATATGTGTGTCAGAAGCCACATAGGCTCTGGTGTGGGCAGAGCGGATGGGCACACATGTGTGGAGAGTAATGTAGAGCATATGGGATGGGAGAGAGCGACATATCCATAAAACATACATGTACCAACATAAGATATTGCTTGGCGATGGGCGAGGTAGGGCACACCCAAATGCATAGGCAGAAGGGCGCCCACATGGCACGGTGCTTGGCACACAGGGAATGGTACTACGTATGTGCAGTGATTGGTGGCAGTGCAGACACCACACCCCATGGGAACTGCGGTGGCACATGTGGCCAGGATGATAACATGGGTTGCAGGGTACACAGGGGAGCACAGTGGCACACACTGGAGACGTACACATAGGTATACTGAGGTTATGACATTTTTATTGTAACAGATATGTTGACCCCGTCCCCACCCTCACATCCTGCGTTTCTGCCCCCATCCACGGCACCCACGGGTCAACCCAACCCTCGGTGCTGGGGCCGCTGGTGCCGCCTCTGGAGCTGGTGCTGGTTCTGGTGACATCGAGCCATGGCCTCCTGGGCATCCGCAATGCGCACTAGCGCTGCTGCCATTGTCTCAGCTGTGGTGCACAGCTGGCTCACCTCCTCCCGAATGGCCATCAGAGCCTGACGAGTGGCTGTGGGGAGACACAAGGTGATGTGTGAGACATGTGTTGCAACCCCCACCGTGACCCATGCACATGTCTGGCGTATCCCAACAGACCGGTCTGCAGAGCCACCATGTATTCGGCGACTAGCAACACAGTGCCATGTTTACATCTGTGTGTCCCATGATCCATCCTCAGGCCAGGAAGTGATTCTGCTGAGGTGTCGTGGCGGTCACAGATATGACACATGGTACTGTGTTGCAGTGCACTGTGTGACTGCCTGATTTGCGCACTGGTCGCATGGGACTGGACAGATAATGTGGAGATGCATGGCACACAGATAGATATCTGGGGGGCGTTCTATGCTCTGAACCTGACGCACTGTACTGATTACCCAGACTATCTGTGCTAGGTACCATTATCCAGGGAGAGGGGTCCGCCGAGTAAGGTGTATAGGTGATCTGGCGTGGGTATGTACCACTGTACATCTCCTTGGGGTATGTGAAGGTCAATAGTGGGCGGATGTATGAGCTCATCAACATGATGACACCAGACGACCCTGCTACAAGGGGCGGAGTGCACATGGCACAGACCCCATGAAACATACGAACCTACGTGCTATGGTGTCATAATATTGGGGCGCACATGGAATGTCATTGTGGATGTTACGTCAACCCACAGGGGGCTTGTGGTGTATCCCGTTATCCACCTTCTGCATCGTGCCTTGATGAGGCAGTATGGGCCCTCAGCTCCGCAAGGATGACATCCATGCCGGTGTGTGGGGTGCCTGACGTCCCCGGCGCCTGCATTGTGGGGCGGCTCCCCTCCGGCTCCATGTCCCCCACAGCCCATGTGCTGCTGGTACTGGCCCCCACTTGTGCGTCGGCATCCGCTGCCCTGTCCTCTGCCTCGCCAACCACATTGTCTCCGGGGGTCTCGCCGCCAGTGCTGCTTGCGTCCTCGGACTCGCCAGCCTCTGGCCGCTCCACCTCCTCTGGAGCTGGCACATCCTCCTCCTCATATGCCTGCATGGCCCGGATGTCACATGGGGGGTGGAACAGGGTACACAGCAAAGATGATTTTGCACAGGGCACATATGTACACCTGTGTAGTAGATCCCCGCCAACAGCAATGTGGTGTCTGCCAGTACCTGCTGTTACTACGCCTACGATGGGGACAGCACATGTGTGTACTGTGAGCTGTACCTGACAGGGGGGGGGGCGACCTCTTGCACTGGTGGAGCTGTGACACATATGCTTTTGTATTTGGGTGGCTGGTGTGGCAAATGCCGGGCCCTCTATATGCAGCACTAGGTATGCACTGTGCATGTGACCTTGGATGTAGGCTCAGCGCTACATGTGGCCAGGGTGCGTGTCGGAGCCCTGAGTGGGATTGTGGCCTGTCATAGGGTGTTTTAGCGATGTGTATGCATTGGCCTTAGTATGCACATTAGGTGTTGAGGCATTCGTCTGGGTCAGCCAGACGTGTATGGGAACTGCCGCCCTGGTAGCCACAGTGCGGTGTGGGTGGACAGCTATCACATACTCAATGTGTGTGGTGGGCTGGTTCGGGGGATGGCTGGTGTGCTGCTGGGCATGTGGTTGCACCGTGGGTGGGGATCATGGGAATGTGTCTGTGGCACTGCGGTACCAGTGGAGGTGCTGACCCCAGGTGGTTGGTGGTTTTGACTAGGTGCAGTTGGTATGGCTGGGGCAATGTGCACCCCAATGTCCTGTGAGGGTGGGGTGGGGTCCCCCACTGTATGTTGGCCATTGACAGAGTATTATGTGTCTGACATCTGGGTGATGTGGTCGTCGGGGCTTGTTTGCGTGCACCTCGCCAGCACAGTGTGATAGACTGTCCTCTGTCACTGGTCTGGGATATGTCCCTGGACAGGTGATAGCAAACACACATCATTGCTGTTATAGGTGGTGTGCGTGGGTCCCCCCAGGTCAATGTGTTCTGGCCTACTTGTACGTCCCTCCTGTCTGTGTCCCCCTGTCATATTGTTGTGCGTGCCTGGCTGCAGATGTATGTTGCTCTGTGTGACCTATGTGTCATGTACGAATAGCTGCTGCATGTGTTGGGTCCATGGGGTGGAGGGTGTTGTATGTACGGTCATCCTCCTCACTCATGCGCAGTGGGGGGAAAGCACCCCGCCTGGCTGAGGGAATGCCCCCCACCCCCAGTTCCGTACACCTGTGTGGTGCTCTATGACGTCTGGGACTGTGGCTGTCGTGCACACAGCCCCAGGTACCTCCAAAACCACCCTGTACCTACCCAGCCATGTTTTGCTGGACTTGTGGCCCCCAGTTGCCTGCGCTGGGTCACACGTGTTCTCAGGACATAGGCCCCCACCCTCCCGTCCATGGCCGGCATGTGCTGGGCCGTGAGCTGTACATATGCTGCATATCTCTGACCTACCTGCCTGTGGATAAGCAGTGTCCAGCGCTTCGGGCAGTCCACGCAGATAGATGGGACCCAGACAGTCTGCCAGTTCCAGCTCCAGGGGTGTCAGGTTTGGGGCAAAGGGTGCACCCCCTCCAGTGCCCATGGCATGTCGCCTCTCGGCCACCATGTAAGAACATAAGAACATAAGATATGCCATACTGGGTCAGACCAAGGTCAGTCAAGCCCAGTATCCTGTTTCCAACAGTGGCCAATCTAGATCATATGTACCTGGCAGTATCCCCAAAAGACAAAGGTTCCACAATGCTTGTATTGGGTCAAGCATTGATATCCTGGGTCCCTTTTTAATAATGGTTTATGGACCTTTCCTCCAGGAACTTGTCCAAACCTTTTTTAAACCCAGCTACACTATCAGCTCTTACTACATCCTCCAGTAACAAATTCCAGAGTTTGATTACACGTTGAGTGAAAAAATATTTTCTCTTATTTGTCTTAAATAGTTTACCCTGTAGCTTCATTGCATTTCCCCTAGTCTTTCTATATTCTGATAGTGTAAACAATTGATCTATGTTTACCCGTTCCACTCCATTCATTAATTTATAGACCTCTATCATATCTCCCTTCAGCCGTCTCTTTTCCAGGTTGAAGAGCCCTAACCTTTGTACACATGTGTGCACGGACACCACGCTTAATGTCATTGAATCTCTTCCTCAGGCTATCCAGGTCCCTAGATGGTCCCCCTGCCTGGGCTACGGCCTCCTGGATCTCCTCCCACACATATATACGTGTGCCCACAGTGGTGCTGGTGCTCAGCCGGCCATAGAGCACCTCATAACGCTCCAAAACACTGGCCAGAAGGATGTTGTTTTCCTGCTGGCTGAATCTCACAGCCCTCCTACGTTCCTCGGCTGGCACCGGTATATGCCTACGTTTTGGCACTGGGTGGCCCCTGGGTGGGCTGCCCCACACCCGATGGGCCTGGAGCCCCTGTCTCCCACCCACGTCTCCCTTCCGGCTCTGGGTCCCGCATCACATGTGGCCCCCCCTCCTCCCCTGTCCTGTTGCTCCATCTCCCTGCCCTCTGTGCCCTCTCCCTCCCTGTCACACATCCTCGCCCCTCCTGGTCCTCGCCTGATCTCCCCTATCCTGCCCCTCGGCCCTACTGCTCCGCCTCACACCTGCTCCTCACCTCCTCTCCCTGCCACCTGATCCTCCACTCAACTCCAGTTTCTGTGGCCTGCTCCTCACCTCCCCTCCTCTCTCTCTCAGCTGCTCGTCAACTCACCTCTCCTCACCTGCTATAATCCTGACCTCACACTCGCCTGCTCTACACCTCACCTTCTCTCTCCATCGCCTACACAAACCCCTCAGCGTGTACCACTTGTGCATGTGTATTTATGTGTTTTTCTACGTCGGCGCGTCCTTGCGCGCATTGCGTATGCGCAACAGCACGAGCGTGGCCACTGCGGGCGTTGCACATGCACAGGGGAGCTGCGGGTGTTGCACGTGCGGGGACACCACGGTGCGCATGCGCTGTATGTGTGTGTGAGCATGAGACGTGCGCATGTGCTGCGTGCCATTAAGCGCAAGCGGCCGGCCTCACGTCACTGGCACTCATCACATGGGTGCTGCGCACGCACCTTCAGCAGCTCCCCTGCGCATAAGCAATGCGCACAGTGGCTACACTCACGCCGCTGCGCATGTGCAACGCGTGCAAGGATGCGCAGATGTAAACAAACCCATAGCTACACACACACATGGTACACACTGAGGGGTTTGTGTAGGCGAGGGAGACAAGGCTTACGGTGTTGGTTGTTGGTGAAGCTGGGTTGAATGTATGGCGGGCTTTGTGGTTGCTGCATGTGCACATGGAGGTGTGCAGGGCCTGCGGTTGCCTGAAGGGGGAGATGGTGTCCACGGGGCTGAGGCACAGGGCATGGGTGCAGTCCCGCTGCAACACAGACCTGCAGCTATGGGGGCAGGCCAGGCAGGGCCTGTGCCGGCACGGCGCAGGAGGCGTGGGGAGTTGCAGATTCGCCAGCCTCGCCTCTACAGGCCCAGGACCTAGCACCAGGACATGCGTGGGGACCAGGTCATCTCCCTCTATCGTCTGAGCACAGGGGTTATTAGAGAGCTCTATGAGGATCTAAGACCTGACCTCGAGCCCCTGACTGGTCGGTCACATGCCATACCGAGTTTGGTCAAGCTCCTTGGTGCCCTACATTTCTTTGCCTCTGGCTGTTTCCAGTTATCTGTGGCCACAGTGGGTGGCATGAGCCGCCCCACCTTCTCACGCTGTCTCCACCAGGTACTGCGTGCCATGATCAGCCGGGTGGGGAATTACATTGCCATTCCCAACACTAGGCAACAGTGGGGGACCCTGATCCAGGCCTTTGAGGCATTTGCCGGGATACCACACGTGATGGGAGCTATTGATTGCACACATATTGCCCTGGTCCCACCAAGAGACAGGGAGGCAGTGTTCCACAACCGCAAACACTACCATTCACTGAATGTTCAGGTTGTATGTGATGCAGATATGTGTATTCTTAATGTGGTCACTAGGTTTGCAGGGTCCACCCATGACTCCTATATCTTGCATCACTCGGCACTATTCAGACAATTTGAGGCAGGGCAGTATGAGGACTGTATACTGCTGGGTGGGTATTTCGCATCTCTGACATTCACATGATGATCCTCTGACTAACGACCCGTATGTGCACATGTCTGTCTTTGGTGTGTATCCCTAGTTGTGTGTGTGTCTCATCTGTTTGTGTGTGATCTAACGTTGGGGGGGGGGCCCTCCAGCTCTTCCTTGCTACGGTGCTGTGTCTTCATGGTAGGATGCATGCTAGCATTTGTTTTGTGGTAACAGATTATGTTAATTGCAATCCTTACACCTACCCCTTGTTTTGTGTGTCAGACCTTCAAACGCTGCTGCAGAGTTGTGGTGTCCCATCATGTGATGTCATATGTTTGTGTCACAATTGTTTGTGCTTTTGGTTTGCACGTACATACGTTTCGCCATGTGTGTGGACATCAGCTCCTGCTTTGACGTATCACATTTCTTTCTGCAGGTGATGCAGGATATGGGTGTCGCCCCTGGTTGCTGACCCCTGTGCATCAACCACGGACACATGCAGAGATGAGGTACAATGAGGCCCATGCCTCCAGCCGCTCAGTCATCGAGCGCACCTTTGGCGTTTTGAAATGTCGCTTCAGGTGTCTGGATAGAACTGGCGGGGCCTTACAATACAAACCCATGACTGTGGCACAGATTATTCTGGCCTATTGCATATTGCACAACATTGCTCTCAGGCATGATCTTCCAGTCTAAATTAATGAGGATCTGGAAGTTGATCCTACGTGCCCTCCTGTACGTGGCCATGGTGACACACGTGAGGGCACAGCAGTCAGGCGGCGGGTGATTGAGGAGGTCTTCTCATGTAAGTACTGCATATGTTTGAACATACATTTCTTTACGTATGTGTTTACTACTACTACTGGTGAACATTTGTATCGCAATAGCAGAAAGACGCAACACTGCACTTACATATCAGAGACAATGCCTGGCCATCAGATCTTACAATCTAGTCAGGACTCAAACACAGAGGATGTGAGCAGGGCACCACAGCGGGTGGAGGTGGATTATGTGTGTCATGATTTGTAGGCTTGGGGGAGGTGGTAAGGTGTCACACATGAGTTGTAGCTAATTGGGTAAGGGGCTGCTGTACAGCCATAGGTAGTTAGCTCCAGCTTTTGAGTGCAGCAAGGTGAAAGGCGTATAGTCTGGGGTCAGCAGTAGGTGAGCGGACCGTAGATGGGACCAGTTGCCTAGACGTGTGTGGTTCACATTTTGTAATATGAGGCGCTTGATTTGATTGTATGCTCTGCTGAGCAGGGGCTGTGTGTTACTTGTTTCGGTATAGTGCTATATATGATAGGTAGCACCATTTACATGCTCAGTAGAAGTTGTATTGGTGGTATTTGGGATCATCAAGGAAAGGTACTGCAAAGCCACAGTGTGACTGCATGTATAGGTCAGCAGGCGGGCCTTGACATGGATGCGGAGACGGATAGGGGGCCTATGAGGTGTCATGACAGGGGGCATATTATTGTCATTATGCGTCTGGCGGTAGATTGGCCATGCAGTGCAGTGTTGCATATGTCCACGCAGACAGAGATGATTTATAGGAAGATCAGCAAGATGTAGATTACAGTAGGCAGGCCAGGAGCTGATTAAGGGGTGGATTTGCGTTGTAGTTGTGTGTTCAGGGGAGACTGGGGAAATATAACTGTTGTCATCTAGAAAGATACCCCAAGCCTCAGCTACAAGCTGGGTATATGTGGCGAGGAGGAAAGTGGAGTCCAAGACAACCCCTACATTGAGGACCGTAGAGAACTGAAGGTGTGGCCACCCACACACAGACACTGTACTGGGAGGGTAGGGTTTAGTTGGAAATCTGGGATATCCATTCTTTGCTCTTGTACATTTCATGCAGTGGGGTGACATGCAGCCAGCAATGCCATGTGGCAAGGAGACATCGGTGTGTGGTTTTGCAGAAATAGCTCAGCCGTAGAGAGATCTATTTGCAGCTCATCAACACACAGCTGGTAATGTAGGTCACGGGATGACATAGCCACACCAAGGAACTGGATATCGGGAGAGGGAAAGGAAGATGCCCCTGAATATATCCCTGTGGTACAGGTACTGGCAGCAGGGTAGCAGAGGACATGGTGCCACCAGAACACACACTTAAGGGGCAGTGTGAGAGATATGGGGGGTGCAGGATAGTACAGAGGCCTTAGAGACGAGCAGGCACACAGTAGGGAGGAAACGGTTGTGTTCAACAGTTTTGGGGGCAGCAGTGAGGTCAGGATGGGAACGGACAGAGTAGGGGCCCTTGCATTTTGCCACACACACACACACACACTTCAGTGAGAACCATAGCATGATTCGAGACGGAACAGTGTGATGAAGAACAGCCAGTCCTTAAAGGATATTGGGGGGTATGAGAGCTGCGAACATGAAGGTGCTGTGTGTGTTGCACAGCTCCAACATGACATATGTATGTTTCTCTTGTGATTCTCAATCCACAGGACTTCCTTGGTGACCCTCCTGGTCCTGTGGTGCAGTGCCAGCTGACTGTACGTCATTCAACATGCAGTAGTCTGGGGTAGGTGGACGTACTGGTAATCTGTCTGTGGGAACACTCAGGTGGAGCACGTCTAAGGTAATCTGTCATAGTGTACATATGCTGTTGTTCACCTCTTTGCGCTACCCCCCAAAACCCATATGTTGCTGTTGGCACACATATCCACATGTGTGCCTGGCCAGTTTGTCGTCTCCAACACTGTCTCTGGACACATCCAACAGAGCTGCGTGTGTCTGCAGGTCCTAGGTATCCTGGTGGTGGGCTGCACATACACCCTACCCTGACATTGTAGCATCAGCCAGCAGCAGTGTATCATTGCATTTGACACGCCTTTACCTCCACTAATCTCCAATTATGCACATACAGGCCGTATGCTACTGGTGGCATGCTCACCTTAGCATAGTGTGTGTGTGTGTGTGTGTGTGTGTTTTGGTTGGCTGTGTGATGATACAGTGTGCAGGCATTTTGCATTATCATGTGGTGTGAGGGGTCTGTACACCTGTGGAGCGGTGGTGACTGTGCTATCTCTACCTTACTGCTGTTGACCATGTGAACAATGTGGGCATGTGTTGTGTGTTGTGAGCTGACCTATCTCTTGTGTGGTGACAGATCACTGCGCAACAGCATTTATGTATCACAGATATCGCCATACTTTGGACATGCATCAACACTGGCTGGACATGGTAATTTTACACATTTTGATGATATCTTCTCCCTTCACTGTGACTTGCTGTGGCCTTTGCCAGCCTCAGAGGATCCCGAGCAGACACTTGCTGCAGACACATGATAGGTTGCACCTTGGGTCTTTTGGGAATGACATCAGCCTTTACATGTTAGTGATTTGCTGTTTGTTTCATGGACCTTTCCTGTTGAGTCTCTGTACAGCAACGCTGATGCACATGGGGTGTAGCTCTGCAATGCCTGTATGACATGAGCATGGACATGACCATATCCAAGACACCCTCGTCTGCGGTTCCATTTCCAAATGTCCACAACATGCAGTGTGTTCTGTGTTGTTATTATGTTATGTTTGCCTGTGTGACATTTCATTACGTACATATTTATGTTTGACTCCCTGCAATGTGGCCTAATGTTGTGAGCAGCATACCAATACATTGTTTCTCCTTCTTCTGCACAGGCCGGTGGACACACACAGCACATTTACTACAGTGCATCCGCGGTGACCATCACCCACCTGTTGGTGGACACAACACCACCATGCAACTATCCCTGGGAGAAGGTGCCATAGGATGTTTGACCTCTGTGAGTGGGACATCTGCCTCAGATGGACATTATTGTTGGACTGCTACTTTGAGCATAACAGGCCTGTCCAACACACAATTGCTACCGTGCTCTGGCTGGATGTTGTGCTCATCACAGGAGACAAATATGACCTCTCCAGTACTGTGTCATACTGCAATGTCACACTTGACTATGCATGCCCATGGTTTCAGGGACAGTCTTAACGGGACTTGTTGAGTTGCAGACACCCTTTGCACTGCATGTGTACTAGTCCCTACGTGTGCAGCAGGGACTGACATTGTCGCTGTATGTTGTACATCCATCTGACATTGTGTTGGTGTGTTTTGCCTATGTGTGTAACCTGAACCGGAGGATACCCTCATCTGTTTAGTTCAGCAGGGGCATACAGCCATGTGTGTGGCACAGGGGGCACATTGGGGAGGTCCTCTTGTCCATGTTGGCCCACCCTCCACTTGGACAGGAGACAGTATTTGCCACCACACCACTTTACTGCACACCAGCTTTTTGAATTGATGTTTGCCCTCACCAAGGGTGTTACAGTGCAAGTGTGGCATCACTGTGTCATGTTTCAACGTACACGGTGCATGTGCATGTGACTGGATATGTTGGTGCAACACAGCATAGGACAATATGGCTTCTGTGTGGCTTACTGGAATTTGTTTGACCTTTCTTTCAATCTTTATAGATATGTTATTGTGTTTGTTTACAGTACAGACGTGTCGCTCTACATTGATTTACAAACCTAGCATTGCATGTCTGCACAGTCCTATTTATCCCCTGAGGTTCCGGCACTCACATTGCCCCGTTATATTTGGAGTGTGGGTGTCCATTTTCTTCCTCATTTGTGCATTCCATGTACCGTGATATATGTGTACAGACACTGTATCCACACCACCCATTGCAGGGGGCCTTCTGCATAGTGCTATCTCTGCATGTGTCTGCGGTTAATTTTATTTGAATTCACTGTGTTCATGTGTCTCTTGTACCTGTTACCATTTGCATTTTGCATTTGGCAATTGTTTTTGGTTACATTATTACCGCTTTGACACCTATATCAGGCATTATGTGGCAGCTGTAACATATATTTTGATATCTGTGTTTACACTTGCTTACTTTTAACAATGTATGTCGTTTCATTTATGCGCCTCCTGTATTTGCGCAAGATATGTTTTGGGGTAAAAATTATGACTACTGTGTGTTGGGCCCTCATCATGAACTGCCTACTGTCTGCATGCACACATATGTGAATGAGGCATTTGGGACGTGCGCCAGCATGTGGGGGGTGGGGGGCTAATGCACAGTGCACACCATGCACCTACTGCACATTATTTCTCCAGACCATCATCTGTAGACGGCCCAGTGACTTTTCTGTGACCTGTGGGTTGCTGCCCTGCCAAATGTGTTTTCACTTTTTTTCACAGTTATCCATACACCTTGATATTATTTAAGGCGGTATCTACGCTATGTCTCATGGTTAACCAGAATAAAAATATGTGTTGGACGTACATTTGTCGCTGCTGCTGCACACGATATGTACAGCTGCACACGATATGTTTGTACACTTTACCAGCTGCCACGTGGGCTGGCCACAGATTTGTCTGGTTCATCAGCTCTGATCTACTTCCTTCCATCACTTGTGCATTGCCTTTCCTTGTTGCTCTATGCAGTGTTAGGATTAAATCTGTGTTTGGGCCATACCTTTCTGGCTTGTCAGCTTGGGGCACCTTACTGCCCTTGGCCTCCATTTCTTGCGTCACATATAGATCCTTGGGGCATCTTTGGCGGCACCATAGATTCTGACAGCTTATGGTGCACCTTATATGGTGCCTTGGGAGTTGGCAACCTTTTGTGCCACCCTCTGGGGCACATTATGACCCGCCTTGGCTGATATGGTGGTTTATGATGTGCCTTCTGGTGCGCCCTAAAAGGTGCATTAGGTTACGGCACTGGGGTGCAGGTATTTTTAGCTGGCAGCACAGATTTTTGGAATGTGTCTAACTGTTATAAGCAGGAAAAGGAATTGCCTTGGGCACCCTTATTCACTGGGCCCACTGAGGGATTGAACTCATGACCGCTGTCTCAGCAGTCATTGCATTAACCAGTGTGCTACACCTCTGTTGCTGTGATCACAGGTCAACGTGCGAAGTTAAGGTTAACGCGCATTAACATGCCATAGCTCCCTCTATCGCGCGATAGCCCGCCACTGCTACCTTAAGACCGGAACGCCCACTCCTTATATGGCATCCTTCACATTATCTCTGCAACTAGCGCTGGTAACATTAAGACGGTTTAGTAAACATACCCCTTAATTTAGGTACATACAAACCATACAGATGTAACTTTACAAAGGGGGCACAATTCCAGTATATAAAACCCATTTCCACAGTAAAAGCACTGCTTAATCCAAGGAAATAGCTTGGAAAATTACTCTCCCTATCTCCCCTCATCTCAAGTGCCCACTTAGATTGTAAGCTCACTGGGGGCAAGGATAGACTGTGTCTCAATTATAAGAATGCTGTAAGTTCCCTTGAGCTAAAACTGGAAGGGGGAAACTCGTAGGACATATAGGATGGCCTTATGATCCCTCAGACCTGGATGTCATCCTGCCATCTTAAGACAGTCGGTAGGACTGAGACAGAATCCTGCTCATACCTTCAAGTTCTTGGAGTGGAGGATGTACACAAAAACATTTCCTATTCTTGTGTCTGCTAGAAATACAGATTCAGTCCTTACCTAGGGAAATCAAGGTCTCATAATTCTCCTTCATCACCTCCCTGTACAACTCTTTCTGTCCTTCATGCAAATACCTCCACTCCTCCTGGGAGAAAGAGACAGCGATGTCCTCAAATGTCACCTGCAGCTGAAATACAAACCAGAAACACTCAGGAGCAAGAGAAGGTGCTCAGAATGCCTTAAATTTCAGCTGGAAAGGATGGTGCTTCAGTGTTACATTTTCAATTGCAGGGGGCAGCCACAGGCAGGATCTGTGGGACTCCTGTGGAACTGCCTGTCCCTTGTGACTGAAAATGTGATATTGATGCACCATCTCCACCATCAGGAATGTGGGTGCAGGACCCATGCAGCTTAGTGGATGTTTTGGACGTGTGTCCCCCTGTGAGTGGTCCTAGAATCCATTTCCCCCTTCGGCTCCCAGGTTTGCTAATCCAATATTTGAGACTATAAAAACGTCTCAAATATTGGACAAAGAGAATATCAAATGTCACTGCCTGAATAAATCAGCGCGAAAGTAAATGTCCCCTTCCCACACTAGTTAAATCTAAATTTAGCACAGGATTCAGAAATTCAACTGACATTTTCTGGTGCATCTGACAGTTTCAAAATTCACCCTATAGCAAAATTAAAGGAAACATTAATGGTGGTACTGTGTGGCAACAGGGAGGTAGATGCTTAGAATGCACCAATATCATAAGCGAGTGAGCACATAATCTCCCTTATTATGCGCTTTGCTGCTACATTATGACATAGGTGTACAAGCGTTGGAATGCGTGCGTGTAATAAAGACCTAGATGAGAAAATAGGAGCCTCTGTAAATATGCAGTAGGACTAAACAGGATACCTTTTTTCTCTGTTATTATTCAGTTCACAAATTAAACAAATAGCCTCTTCAGTAAATATTTGGTTACAAGCTTTAAGGAATTACATATAGAATTTTATTATTTACTGGTCTTACTAATTTTGAACAACTTTGCAAAGCCAGCAACAATGGTAAGGTTGATATTTGATGAATATAGCAATATGTCCATTGATGAACAAATGAGAATTTTTAACTCTAGAGCACAATTTCAATACGTGCATGTCTTGGTTTGCAGTGGAAGAGCTCCAGGCTGAGGAGGGTATAAGTTTACGGTTCTTTCTTATAGCTTAGCTCGACACTCTGAAAGTGCGACAGATTTGTACTGTGAGCTCTATAAGAGGAGTTAAAGGTACAGAGAGCAGTGAGGACATTTAATAAATTCATTGGTAGATATTTCTCTGTTCTTGGTATTGAGCTACATTTTAAATATTTCAGCTCACAACTTTTCTATACTTTTGGCTGATTGGAAACAGAAAGGTTTAAACATTATTTTTCATTTACAGAAAGATAAAGTTTTTTAAATTATAGTTTACTCACATTAAGTTAAATCCAGTTAAGTTTACCTACTCAGTTCTATGTACTTTTAAGTTAAATTATTATCTCGACAATCTGATAAGGCGGTATATAAACCAGTTAAATAAATAATAAATGATTAATGTTGTGATCTGAAATTCAATATCGATTCTGCCTTTCTATAGTGCTATATATTATTTTTAAATTTAAGCTCTTATTTTCTCAGGGTTCACTCAAAACAAAGTGCAGAAAGGAAAGAAAGAGGCAGAGAGGAAGGAGAATCTAGAGAGATCAGATGAAGCAGAAAGTGAGGGCATAATAAAGCCAGAGGGGAGAGGAACAAGGAAGAAGAGCCTCAGAGGCTTTTCTGGATTGAGCAGTGTCTGGCACATTTCTTCTGCTTTCTCTATGCAGCGTGTATGTATCAGAGGGTGGATGACATTGCCTGGCACTGCGTCCCCTGCTACCCACCTCCTGACAGTCTCCTACCTGCTGAGCAGAAAACCCTGCAGCCATTCTCCTGCCCTTCCCGCAGCACCAACTCCAGCCCTAACTCTCTGCAGGGCCCCCTAAGCTGTAGCTCTGGGCTTTGCAGGATCAGAGTCCGCTCTCAACTTCTCTCTGGTGTTGCAGAATATCAGCACCAGCGCACAGAGTAAGCACCGCCCCTTCCAGGAGGAGGTGATGTCACAAAGGCTGTCCTACAGCTGAAGGCATGGATGCTGGGAAATGTAGTTTTATTGTGCTCTTTAGCTAAAGGGAGACTGCAAATGATGAAAAATGCAGTCCTAAATAAAAGCTAAATCTTACTGTGGCGAAAAGGAAGAAGGGGAGGAGAAGAAAGAAAGTAGAAAATGGAAGGGAGGGGAGAGAGAGAGACAGATATCAATCTTTCCCAGAATGAGAGAAAATCAAAGAATGAGCATGAAATACTCTCTATAACCTTGGTGATAAAGAGGAGACATAGCAACAAAATATAGTCAGACCTCGGTTTTCATGATTAATCCGTTCGAAAAAGTCTGACTAAAACCGAAACGTATGAAAACTGAAGCAATATTTCCCATAAGAAATAATGTAAATCCAATTAATCCGTTCCAGACACCCAAAAATATTCACAAAAAATACATTTTATAGGGAATAACTATATTTTTACATACAGAAAACAATGAGAAATAAATATAAATGACTAATGAAATGGATAAATGAACATTTAACATCACTGAAAGCAAGCTAAGTACAGTACTGTACAGTACAGTATGTTAACATCTGGCCTTAGCCACCCCTGACAAGCTGCTGTGCCCAGCTCTCTTGGGAATCACATTGAATTCAGTCCATTAAAATACCTTTACATTATCTGCTCAATGCTTCAGAATGGCAGAAAATCTTAATGATATAGCTTCAGACGTACCCTGCAAGAGAAAGAACTGCCTCCCACATTCATGCAACATCTCCTGCTTACGTTGACAGCTTTTCTTCCCTGCTACCGGGACAAAATCTCAGTCAAAAGACGTTGAAAACCGAAGCAATGCATGAAAACCGGGACAAAATCTCAGTCAGAAAAGACGTTGAAAACCGAAGCGTATGAAAACCGGGGCAAATGAAAACCGAGGTTTGACTGTATATTATATCCTGTCACCAGGCAAGAAATATGAACTGACCCAGAACAAATATGGACCAATACCAAATTTCTACTTGATTTTACCTTAAAGCTCTGAATCTATTATTTATTTATTTTATTTTATTTATTTACATTTTCTTATATACCGCGCTATTCAACATCAGTGCGGTTTACATGGAACATAAAACATACACGTTGCATATAATGAACTGTGCTTACAGGAAACAGGAAATCAAACTTGGAAAACTTGGGGGAACTATTTACACCTGAATTCATAGTATATTTTGAATTGTAGGTTTTTATCTGTTCATTATTATTAGTAGTAGTATTTTAGTATTACTATGCACAGTCTACTAGATATTAGTGACTGGATTTGGTTTTCCGAGTATCAGATCTTTCCTAACGGTCTGAGATACTTAGAGGTATTGCCATAGGAGATGGGCTGTACTACTATTTGTAGCTGATGGCTGGAAATTTTATTGACACCTAATGTGTTTACGTGGTGGTTTCTGTCTTTGGGGATTGTACCCAGGGCGCCAATTACTACTGAAACTACTATTGTCTTTTTCCTTCACAGTCGCTCAATTTTGATTTTTATATGAGAAGCCTGACACTTTACAGAAGTGATCCCCTTATATCCGTCTCTTCTTGTGTTACTGCTACTGCTCATCATTTGCATTGTGCTATGAGGCATACGCAGTGCTGAACACATACATGTAAGAGACAGTCCCTGCTCCACAGAGCTTACAGTCTATTCAAGAGAAGCCAACAGAACAAACAGGGGACGAGGCTTTTCCCTAAGGAAAATGATTAAAAACACTTAAGAGTATTAAACAGAATCCAAAAACAGCCTTGAATAGGTGGGATTTTAGGCTGGATTTGAATAAGCTTCTTCTCAGGTAATGGAATAATCAACGCTTCAAGGAATGGAGGTGGAGGAAGGAAATTAGGCACAGGAATATACTGTGACTTAACAGATATTTTTCTGTATCCTCCTATTAGCACTTTTGCAGTGATCCTCACTAAACACATATGCATTAAACATCTAACTTCCTGCTAATCTTTGTCACTTTCTTTCAAATTCACTTTCATTCAGACGAGCAAAATTCTTTCCTGCAGCTGCTCCACATTAATATTTACATCAATCATTCGCCTTACTTATCAAGCAAGTTACTCCTCAAAAGACAGAGCTTTCATGAGGGTTGACACCTGTGAAAGAACTTTATTGTTGGCTGCTGTTAAAATTCACTTTTAAATCATTTTTACCTTAATTCTTTTAGGAAACTCTTTAAAATCTAGCAGCTCCTTTAATACATCTCTCTTTTGTCCAGAGCATCCAACTGCTTAGTATAACTGTCACTTTTGTCCCTGACTCGAGACAGCCATTAAATTCCAGTCTGTCATCTGATCACCTGCTTCAGGAGGCAGAGGTCTGACAGAGGGACACTCCTTTTCATGCTGCATTGTCTTTCCAATTTCTCCAGGGGCTTTTTACTTTGTGCACAATTCCCTCTGTCTTCCATCTCCCCACATGAGATCTCTTGACATCACTGCTGCCCCTCTATGCCCAAAGCCACACAACAGGGTTTACCAGAGGCTCTTGCTCCTGGTTCTAGCAGCCTCAAGTCTCCCATGGTGGCCTGATGCCCTTTGCAACTACCATTGTCCCCATTTCCATTCTTAGAGCAATGGGAGCTTGTTCAAGGCCCCAAATATCTCTGCAATCTCTGCTCTATGCATACTGTCCTAGGCCACAGCTGCTCAATAATCTATGGCCCTGACAACTCACCTTCCGGCCCCAGCTGTGAGTCTTCCTGCCCATGGTCTGATATCCTGGACATATGCATCTGCTGCTGTAGCAGCGAAGAGCACGCAATAAATAATACCAGGAGTCAGTTGCAGGATCCAAGCCAATTTATTGTGCACAGGCTCAGACCGGAGCGTGTCCAAAAGAGACTGAGCAACGAAGTACAGAAGCATATTCCTTATATACAATTTTTACAATTTGATAGGGGCAACCTTTCTATTGGTTCCAACGCCCCTTGCACCCGTTCAATCGGGGACCCTCTCTGGGCCTAGCTCCCTGTTCCCCCTTCTCAGACTATTCTAACAAAGGCACAGTTTTTAGGTATAGTTACATTTCTATTTCAAGGCCATTTCTAGCTCAGAGAATGCAGGAACATTTCCATCATCAGCATAAAGGAATTATACAAACTTCTCAAAAGCAGTTTAAAGCAGATTCTCAAACTCTGATTCTTTTCAGCACTAATCCAGGTGGGGGTTGGGGTCTAGGCCTAGTTTACAGGCCATAGCCTACCACATTCCCCCCTTTGATTATTCTCACCCCACCTAAAAAGGGGTGAGGAAAAAAATCACATAGCATATTCTCCTCAAACTGGTGCTTCCTCCTGAGGCAAGGCCTGGTACTGCCACATAGCTAGTACTCTGGCTACTGTCTTACGTTCAACCGTACTGTCAATGATGGAGGTAAACATATGCAGGCATAAAGGCAGGATGCATGGAAGGAGCAGACACATAGCTATCATTAGTAAAACTGCAAACACAATAGTCTTCAAACCTAAACAGGAGTGCGGTATCCCCAGGATCCATTATTCGCCCATGTGGCTGGTCCATAACATGTGATACAAGGAGATATATCTGTGGTCATTCTAAGGGGCCCCAGGGCTACCGCAAGTACAACATAGATATATCATGATTACAAAATCTTAATAAATTTCTCTTAAAAACTGCAAATCTTTCACTTAAGTTCTCTTCCTTTATAGCTTCCACCGTATGTTGACCTGTCAGCTTCCGGTGTATGACAGGAGTAGGGTAGTAGATTCCTCAAGCTTCTGCCATACGTGGACCTGCCAGCGTCTGGTAGGTGGCAGGAATAGGGCTGTAGACTCTCACAGCAGTGGTTGACGTCGCAGCGTGAGCCGCAATGGTGTTGATGGGTTGGTGGTTGAAGTCCAGGGACGAAGTTCGGTAGCTGCTGCTGGCTACGGTCCTTTCCAGTGAGGTGCTAATGGTGTCTTCCTCCACTCCTTGACCCACACCAAGGCTCCAGGCTTATAGGGATGCAGTGGTTCGGTCAGGTTAATGGGCAGCTGGTCTTGTACCCATGCATGGAGACTCTGCAAGACAGAACCTAGAGCCAATAGTTCTTGTCTAGTGATTTCGGACCCAATCTGACTCATATCCCCTTTTATCCCTTGGACAATGGGTGGAGGTCGCCCATACAAGACCTCAAAAGGGGAAACTCCTAACGACTTAGTGGGGGCTGAACGTATCTTGAGAAGGGCTATAGGAAGAACCTGGGGCCACTTCAGGTGAGTTTCCTGACAGAGTTTAGACAACTGGGACTTCAGGGTGCGATTCATACGTTCCACTTTTCCTGAACTTTGGGGTCTGTATGCAGAATGTAATTTCCATTGTACTTATAGAGCTTGGGTTAACTGCTGAGTCACCTGAGATACAAATGAGGGACCATTGTCCGATCCCATAACTAATGGCATACCAAACCGGGGAATGATTTCATGGAGTAGAACTTTGGTGACTTCCCTGGCTTTCTCAGTCCTGGTGGGGAAAGCTTCCACCCAACCAGAGAATGTACAAACCACAACCAACAGGTAATGATATCCATTAGCATGTGACATTTCTGCGAAGTTCACCTGGATATTTCCCATGGGGGTAACTCCTACTGACTGAACTCTTGGGGGCAGGTTGGGACCCTGCCGGGCATTGTTCTTTGCACAGGTTACACATTTGCGGACTACTGAGGCTGACAGGGGTCCTAATAATGAGATACAGAAATGAGGTCTGAGAGCTTTTTCCATTGCAGTTTTCCCATAATGTGTGGCTTGGTGGAAAGCTTGAACAAATGCTGGACCTAATGCCTCAGGGATCACAGTTGGACCTGGAGGAAGACCACCCGCTGGCGGCGGTAGCACTATCCATCCGGTTTCTGATAACACTCCCCTTTCCTCTTGACAATAATAGTCTAACTCTTTGGAAGTATATCGGGGAGTCCATGCACTGAGGGGCACTGGAAATATAGCTGCCTGGACTGTAATACTAGTGGCAGGAACTTGTCCAGTTGTGGCCGCTTCTTGAGCCGAAGCGTCAGCAAATCTATTTCCTCGTGAAACTTCTCCTTCCCCTACCTGATGACCTTGGCAGTGCATCACTGCAACTTGTTTAGGGGCCCATACAGCATCTAGTAATGTTAATATCTCAGGGCCATACTTGATGGACTTGCCTCCCGAAGTTATTAACCCACGTTCCTTGTACAGGGCTCCATGTGCATGCAATGTTGTGAAGGCATACTTAGAATCTGTGTACACATTTAGGCGGAGCCCTGTCCCTATTATCAGTGCCCTAGTGAGGGCTATCAATTCAGCTTTCTGTGCTGAAGTCCCCGGGGCCAAATCTGATGATTCTATTACCATGTCCCGGGTCACCATTGCATAACCCGCACATCGTCGTTCGTCAATGACAAGACTACTTCCATCCACAAAGAAAATTCGTTCAGGGTCATTTAATGGGACATCAGTTAGATCAGGGCGACTTGAGAATACAGTGTCCATAATTTCCAGGCAATCATGGTCGGGTGGACCTGGACCAATTGGCAACAGCGTAGCAGGGTTCAAAGCTTGACTGACGATCAACTGCAATCGGGGGTTTTCACATAACATACTTTGGTACTTCAGCATTCGGGAATTCGTGGACCGATAATTTCCTTTCTGCTCCATGAGGGTTAGGACAGAGTGTGGTACTGTAACTTGGAGACTGACCTAGGGTGAGCTTGTCAGCTTCACTCACCAAGAGAGTTGTAGCTGCAACGGCTCTCAGGCAAAGTGGCCATCCTTTTGCTACAGTGTCCCGTTGTTTGGATAGATACGCTACAGGTCGCTGCCAGGATCCGAGAGGCTGAGTCAATACACCCAGAGCATTTCCACTTGACTCATGGACATATAGGCAAAATGGTTTCTGTACATCTGACAGCCCCAGAGCTGGTGATGACATCAAGGCTGCTTTCAAGGATCAGAATGCTGCATCCTGCTCTGGTCCCCATTCCAAGGGAGATCGTTCCATTCCTTTGGTAGCTTGATACAATGGCTTTGCCAACAGAGCAAAGTTGGGTATCCATATTCGACAGTAGCCTGCAGCTCCCAAGAAAGCCCTTACTTGCTTTCTAGTGGTCGGGGTAGGGATGCAACACACAGCCTCCTTCCGCTCTGGTCCTAGTCGTCGAACCCTGTTGGACAGATGAAATCCCAAATATTTAACCTCAGTCTGGCATAGCTGAGCCTTGGCCCTTGAGACCTTGTCTCCGGCTTCGCTCAGAAGATGCAGGAGGTCACTGGTGGCTTGCAAGCATTCACTTTTAGAGTTGGTGGCTATCAGCAGATCATCTACATATTGTAGAAGGACTCTTTTCCCCGGCGTGACAGAGTAACTTGAAAGATCTTGGTTGAGAGCAGCACTGAAGAGAGTAGGCGAGTTCTTGAATCCTTGGGGTAATCGAGTCCAGGTGAGTTGACCTCGCCTTCCGGTAGTAGGGTCCTCCCATTCAAAGGTGAACAGAAGTTGACTGGTTGTTGCTAAGCGTATACAGAAGAACGCATCTTTCAAGTGCAGGACGGTGAAATGAGTAGCTTCAGCGGGAATCAGTCCTAGGAGAGTATAAGGGTTTGGCACTACTGGGTGTATGATCACAACTGCTTCATTTACTCGTCTCAAATCCTGCACTGGGCGGTAATCACCTGTCCCAGGCTTCTTGACAGGGAGGAGGGGGGTATTCCAGGGCGATTGACATGTTCTGAGAAGTCCATACTTTAATAATTCCATTAGATTACAGTGAATGCCTTCAATCGCTGATCGCGGAAGAGGGTATTGTCTTACATGCACTGGTTCCGCTCCAGGTTTGAGGGTGACAAAAACAGGGGCTACATTCTTTGCCACACCTCGGGCGGAGCTAAAACACTGGTGGGTATACGGGATCTGGCTGCCTTGGTCGGAGATGTACTATAGAACTGCCATTCTTCTTCTCGGGGGACAGTCAACACCATCAGGCCAGCAGACTTCGAGTTCAGAGTCATTTCCATTTCTCCCTCGTCAGCAAAGGATATCTGACCCTGGAGCTTAGCGAGCATATCTCGGCCAAAAAGGGGAATTGGGCATTCAGGCATGTACATGAACTGTTGTGTTATCTTCCGTCCCCCTAGTTCACAGGTGCAGTTCTGCAAGAAAGCTTTAGTGGCTCTAGTTCCAGTAGCTCCGACAATGGTGATGGATCGAGAAGACAGAGGGGCCACTGGCTTTGCCACCACCGAATGTTCGGCCCCCGTATCCACCATGAAGTCCATATATTGGTCCCCAATTTTCAAACTGACCATAGGCTCCTGGGGACCCAGAGGAAACTTGGAGCCCGGTCTGGCCTAGTCTTCATACATGCTGTAGCCCCCTTTGGCTGCCATTCCCTCCATAGCTGCTTCATCTTGTCGGAACTGTGTGCGGCGCATTCCTCCATGACTCTGGAATCATCCCCCTGCTCTCCAAGTGCTCCCTCCATCCCTCCAGGAGGCGGAGTCAAGGTTCGGACACTCATTCTTCCAATGTCCTACTTCTCTACAGTAGGCACATTGATTCACACCCACTGGGGGCCAACCATTCCCTCGGCCCCTCCCACATCCTCGGATCCTTCTGTTTGAGGCACTTCCTCCTCGTTGTTCACCTAAAGCTGCTGCAAGGAAATCAGCTTTCTGCTTTATTTTACGTTCACTCTCCCTCTGACGTTCTCGGTCACAATTCACAAACATTTTCTGTGCAACTTCCATTAACTGGGCCGCATTCATGCCTGCAAACCCTTCTAACTTTTGCAGTTTCCGTTTTACGTCTCCCTGGGACTGACTCACAAAGGTCGCATTTACCATGCGCAAATTTTCCTGGGCCGCCGGATCATATGGGGTATAGAGTCTATAAGCTTCAGATAAGCGTTCATAGAAAGCCGCTGGGCTCTCATCTGGACACTGGAGGACTTCTGATACCTTTCCGATATTCATGGCCTTCTGGCCTCCTTTCTTCAGGCCTTGTAGTAGAGCCTGGCGGAATCGATTGAGGGCCACCGCCCCATCGGCACTGTTCGGATCCCATCTAGGATCGTCATTTGGAAAATCCACGGCAGCTGCTTGCCGGGGATTTAGGCCTACTTCACCTACGGGATTTTCTTCTAACCATCGGGTGGACGCTTGCACAATCCGCGCCCACTCTTCAGTAGTGAAAAGAGTAGACAGGAGCTGGCGACAATCAGACCAGGTAGGCTGATGGGTCTGCATAATACTAGACATTAAGTCAATCAATTCTTGGGGCTTCTCAGTATATGATGCATAATGCGTCTTCCAGTTCAATAAATCAGTAGCGGAAAAAGGCACATAGACAAAGCTAGTTGGTCCCACCACAACCTGGCCCTGGTTATCAAGAGTGGGTAGGCCTTGGACCTGGGGCAACGGCATAATGTGACTATCCCTCTGACTTGCTGTTGTACTTCTGAAAATATAAGGTGGTCTGATTGTTGGAATGCTGCTCCCTGGCTTTGGGCGTCTGCCGTAAGTGACCCTGAACTGGCAAATGAATCCCTGCTTTCAATGTCATCGGTGGACAGCGGTCCTCCCGAGGCACTCTAAACGGAGCTGGGGCTTCCGGCCGAGAGGGGGTGTGCATCCTCCTGCTGCGGAGGTGGTTGGTGGACTAGGGGTACATCTGCAGGGGGGTATCCTTCTGCACCAGGCTCTGCCCAGGGTGACGGCGGAGCAGAGGGGACTGGCCTATACAGATACTGGGATGGACGGGTTGGAATGTCTGGAGATTCTGGGACAGAATAAACGGGCAGCTTCTCTTTTCCAGACATACGGGCCCCCCTTGTGGTCGCTACCAATGTCCTACACTGTTCCTCATAACAACGCTTCATCCAGGAGGGCTCTTTTTCACAAATACTTAACCAGGAATCTATATAGGGGAACTGGTCAAGGCGGTCTTTTCGGACCATCTGGTGTACTCTAGATACAATACTAACATCAAAGGTAACCTCAGGGGGCCATGAAGCGATCAGAACGGGCCACTCCCTTTCACAGAGCATTTTTAATCGGGACGGAGACAGTTTTATTCCATAGTCTCCGTCAAATCCCTTACCGAAATTCTTGATCATACATTTCAACGGAGTTTGCATGGACTCTGATCCTCCCATTATGACGTACACAACAACAGACAGTAGGGGTGGGTGGTCGGGCAGCAGGTAAGGGGTCCGTACTGCCCTAGGAACAAATAGGTAGACAAACACCTAACGCTTCTTCCTTTTCGCGACCTGGGCGCGGTCGCCCAGCCAGGAACTGCGCTAATCAGGAGTCCGCACTTGCTTGGTCTGTGTTTCAAGACCTCTCATTCACACACACACAAACAGACATGCCGGCAAAATCCAAAATTCCCAGCGTGATAGAACTATGTGGCAGTGTTCCTCTGGGTGCACTCTATAAAGACAGGGTGGGGCCATTCCCGTTCACATAAAACTTCCCATCGACCTGGGGGTCATTACAATTACATAATCACCAGAGAAGCCCCTCTTAAAGTTCTTAAGGAGACACTGCAGAAGGCTCAGTATAGATACACCCCCCTCCCATGCTGTTCAAAAATGCTGTTCAAAACCTTTGTCTCTCACTCATTCAGGTTTCTCTCTCTCAAATCCCACAGAAATCACTCTCTCATTCATTCAGCAACTGTAAAATTAACGCTTTCCTCCTCCCTTGGTCCATACTCGGACCTCTAAGCCGTTCAGGTTTCCCCCATAAATCAGAGAATAAATAAATAAATAAAAAAATAAAAATAATAATATAACAGGAACAGTTGACGTAGAAATACAGGCAGGGCTGAGATATAACCAGCAAACTAATATTACAGGTACAGGTGAAGTAACAATACAGGCAGGGCAGAGATATAACTAAAACAGTTGAGGAGATCCGAAGGGGTTAATAAGAACTTAAAGGATACTGAAACTTTCCAAGATACTTGAGACATTCCTTTCTGCAGGCTGTGTGAGAGACACACCCCTTCTCCCTCTGCTTGCTAGAGATACCCACGATGTGCTGAAGAATAAAATCACTGAAACAGCTCTGTGCTGTGCTTAGACTTGATTCCTTAAAGTGACTCCTGAGCTTTTTTTCCCCTTTTCTCAGTACTGTTCCTTAATTAATAACCTTACATTATACCAGAAGTAAAACCCGCGGTTAGACAACAGACAGAGGGTGCGGGTGATCGGACTGCCGGTAAGGGGTCCGGGCAGCCCTAGAAACAGAGGGAGATACAAACAGACATGCTAGCAACGTTTTTCCAAATTCCCAGGCCTTTCTGACTAACCAAGAACAGTGGTTTCAGTCTCGCGCATACTCATGCAAGACATACTAGGGCTGCCTGTTTTATCAAGTGCTGTGGCTTCGGTCTTGCGCATTTACCATGCAAGACGTACTAGGACTGCCCTGAGAGGTGATCAGTCTCCCGGTACCGTATTCCCATACCAATTCAGTCTCGCGTATACTCATGCAAGACGTACCCAAAACTGACTGAGGAGCAAAGAAATTTCTACTCACCGGATCCGGTGCCCAATACAGAACCAGTTCTTGGGTTGAATCCCGGACTCCCCTCAGGTTCGGAGGTGTTGGCCGGCTGGACCCAGGGCCAGCCCATCCATTGAGCAAGAATGTTTTTTGCACAGGGCCCCGCGTTTCAGGGGGCCCCACGCAAAGAACATTCTGCTTTTTAAAAAATTAAATTAAAAAAAAAAAAGCTAGCTGCTGCCGCCACGGCAGCAGCAGAATGGAGGGTCCCGCAGGGCCCCCTCTGCCCGGCTGAGCCCCTCTGCGATGGCTTTCAGATCCGTGAAGGGAGAGTGTCTCCCTTGCGTCTCTGTTAAGCCCGCATCTGCCCCTGCAGGCTTAACAGAGATGCGAGGGAGACACTCTCCCTTCGCGGATCTGAAAGCCGTCGCAGAGGGGCTCAGCCGGGCAGGGAGAGCTCAGCTGGGCAGAGGGGGCCCCGCGGGACACTCCATTCTGCTGCTGCTGCGGTGGCAGCAGCAGCGGTTGCAGCCAGCTTTTTTTTTTTTTTTTTACATTTTCCCTGAGCCGATGTGGGGGGGTTAGGACTGGTAATGGGCTATGGAGGGGGTTAGGACTTGACTTGAGGTGTGCTGTGGGTTGATTGGTGGGGGGTTAGGACAGGTAATGGGCTATGGGGGGGGGCTAGGACTGGAAATAGACTGATGGGGGGTTAAGACTGGAGGTGGGCTGATGGGGTTAGGACTGGTAATGGGCTGTGGGCTGTTGGGGGGGGTGTTAGGACTGGTAATGGGCTATGGGGGGGGGGTTAAGACTGGTAATGGGCTGTGGGCTGATGGGGCCTGTCTGGAAATGGGGTGATGGGGGGTTAGGACTGGTAATGGGGTATGGGGGGGGGATTAGGACTGGTAATGGGCTATGGGGGGGCTAGGACAGGAAATGGGCTGATGGGGAGGGGTTAGGACTTGAGGTGGGCTGTTGGGGGGGGTTAGGACTGGTAATGGGTTATGGGGGGTTAAGACTGGTAATGGGCTGTGGGCTGATGGGGGGTTAGGACTGGTAATGGGCTATGGGGGGGTTAGGATTGGTAATGGGCTATGGGGGGTTAGGACTGATAATGGGCTATGGAGGGGGCTAGGACAGGAAATGGGCTGATGGGGAGGGGTTAGGACTTGAGGTGGGCTGATGGGGTGAGGACTGGTAATGGGCTGTGGGCTGTTGGCGGGGGTTAGGACTGGCAATGGGCTATGGGGGGCTGACTGGAAATGGGCTGATGGGGTTAGGACTGGAAGTGGGCTGATGGGGGGTTAGGACTGGTAATGGGTTATAGGGGGGCTTAAACTGAAAATGGGGTGATGGGGGGTTAGGACTGGAAGTGGGTAGATGGGGGGCTAGGACTGGTAATGGGTTGGGGGTTGCTAGGACTGGAAATGGGATGAGTGGAAGGGGAGGCTTGAACTGCAAATAGCTGATGGGGACGGGGACTTGGAATGGAAATGGGCTGAGTGGAAGGGGGGGGCTTGAACTGCAAATAGCTGATGGGGAGGGGGCTTGGAATGGAAATGGGCTGTGAGGGAAGGGAGCTAGGACTGGAAATGGGCTGATGGAGCAGCTAGGATAGGACTGGAAATGGGCTGTTGGGGGGAGCTAAGATTGGAAATGGGCTGTGGTGGGGGCTTGGATTGAAATGGACTCATGGAGGGGCTAGAACTGGAAGTAGGCTCATGGGGGGGCTTGGACTGGAATTGGGCTGATTGGAGGGGAGCTAGGATTTGACATGGGCTGATGGTGGGGCTAGGAAATGACTAGAAATTGGCTGATGGGGGGCTAGGATTGGAAATGAGCTGATGAAGGGATTCGGACTGGAAATGGATGGGAGAGCTAGGACTGGAAATGGGCTGATGGGGGGCTAGGACTGGAAATGGGCTTATGCAGGGACTAGAAGGGAATGGATGCTGGGTGAGGCTGGAACTAGAAGGGAACTGGTGTTGGGGGAGGATTAGAATGGGATGGGGCTGGGAGAGTAAAATGGAGAGGGGAAAAATATTTTGTGTGGGAGGGATGAAAAATCTACAATTGGCCGGGTATTGGGAGAGTAAGTGGGGATTGAGGATGGAGGGGTAAAATTTGAGTGGATGAAATAGGAATGAGGAAAGAGCAAAAGGAGAAAGATTAGTATGTTAAAGCAGATGTAGAGAGAGAGAATGGAAAAAAATCTAGAAGAGAAAAGAAAGGACAAATGGACAGCAGACGATGGAGAGTTAGCAGAAAACATGAAGAAACCAGAAGAAAGTGGCTGGAGCAATTGCAACTGAAAAAAAATGCACAAGAGGTAGAAAGATATCTCTTTATTTTGAATTTATTAACTGGAATATGAAAGCTCTGGGAAATGTGCATCATTAACGTCTGCGCTTTGTTTGGTACAAGAGGAAATTAATTTATAGTTTTATTTTTACAGTGTTGTTGTACATTCCAAGTTTGGCTTTTGGGGTTCCCAGTTTAATTATTGCCTTCCTGTTTCTAAATTGTGATTCCTTGTTTGGTGATGGTCTATGTTCTGCATGTGTAACTGAGCTGAGGTATTCTGTTTATGTAATTCCTATTTGACATTGCCACTTGTTCTCTTTCCCCAGTATTCTCTGAAATGTATTGGCTTAATATATGCAGTGTTGCCTTTTGATAGGTATGGTATGGTGCTTTGTGAGTCCTGGTAATGCTGTCAGGATATGGTGGGTTTTCTATGGGTTCTAAATGGGCAGCGTTTGTAGTAGTTCCTAATGTGCCTGGCGGTTGGCACTGGATTATAGTAATGTAGAAATCTTTTAGTCTTTCTTTATCCATACACTCATTAAGAGACATGTTTACTAAAAGTTAGTGTATGGTAACATTATGCAAATATTTATGCAAATAAGGTCACTTCTGCAAATGAGGCCCCGCATCGAGTCTCTGCACATGGCCCTGCACCCCCCTTGGGCTGCCCCTGGCCGGACCCAGTAGTCCACCGAGGAAAGGCGGAATCCTCTCCGATGCAAGAGGACCGGAGGCGCCTGAGGCTTCCCCTGCGGTCAGCCAGACACGGTTCCAGCCGGACCAAACCTTGAGGCGGTAAAACATGGTATATTCACTTGAATACCATCCACTACTCGCACTTCCCAGCCCAACGCACCAGGAAATGTAGCAGTGAAGTGCACGCAATAAATAATACCAGGAGTCAGTTGCAGGATCCAAGTCAATTTATTGTGCACAAACTCAGACAGGAGCGTGTCCAAAAGAGACTGAGCAACGAAGTACAGAAGCAAATTCCTTATATACAATTTTTACAATTTGATAGGATCAACCCTTCTAGTGGTCCCAACGCCCCTTGCACCCGTCCAATCGGGGACCCTCTCTGGGCCTAGCTCCCTGTTCCCCCTTCTCAGACTATTCTAACAAAGGCACAGTTTTTAGGTATAGTTACATTTCTACTTCAAGGCCATTTCTAGCTCAGAGAATGCAGGAACATTTCCATCATCAGCATAAAGGAATTATACAAACTTCTCAAAAGCAGTTTAAAGCAGATTCACAAACTCTTGATTCTTTTCAGCACTAATCCCAGGTGGGGGTTGGGGTCTAGGCCTAGTTTACAGGCCATAGCCTACCACACTGCCTCCGGCTCCTTTTCCTCACTGCTACTGTGGCAGGTGCAGGCCTGTGACCCACGGTGTCTGACTTAGGCAGGCCAGCATGGCTAGCTTGACCTGTAAATGAGGCCTGTGGAGAGGCATATAGGATTGCACATCCCCCAATATGCTGCTATTGAAAGAAAGAACTCAGTAGAAATATTGAATTAGCTTAGATAAGCAGAATTGCAGAATTAAGAAATGGAAAAATACAGAAAAGACATGTTTTAAAGTTACTGATAAGAAAAAGTACATTTGCAGAGAAATATTGAGGAGTGCTGACAGATGAGTTACAGAACCTTGCTCTTCTGCACGCACAAATGGTCCCATAACCTTGAAAGTGTGAAAGTAACAAGTTGATGAACTGACCATTGTAATTGGGACTAGAAGGGGGGCAGGCAGGTGCCATGCCCACAGAAGCCCACAGAAGGAACATAATTGGAGAAACTTATCAGTACCGGGACCAATAGAAGGGCTACGGGAGGTACGGGAAAGTACCGGGACCAATGAAGTGTTTTTCTATACCTAGAATGGAACAGAAGTCTATAAAAGTTGTTGTAATGCTTGAAAACTTTGCTCAGCCAGTTTGAAATTGCCTTGCTTGAGACTTGTGCACAAATAAATGATTTGGACCTTCTGAACAGACTCCTGGTATTATTGGTTTGTCTGCGCTTTGCTGCTACATATTCCTTGGTGCGTTGGCCGGGAAGTTGTGGAATCAAAGTGTATATAGGGCAATATACCACGACTTTCCGCCTCTATAGGCTTGGTCCTGCCGGGATCGCGCCCTTCCGACGAGGGCCGCTCCCTGGCGCCACCGGTCCCTTGTATCGGAGGGAGCTGGTCGGACCTCGGCGGGTGACGGGCCCGGTCGGAGCCAACGCCTCGAACCCGAGTGAGGGGAGTCCGAGGTCCAACTCATGCGCCTGCTTGGGAAGTTTGAGGACCGGATCCGGTGAGTATAGTTTTGATTTTGGGTCTAGACAGAAATAGAAAGAGCAGTACTGCCATTGGAACTTGGAATTTGGAATTTGTAATCTCGAGATATTGGGAATTGGTAAGAGAGCATGATCAACTCTCAAGGAAGAGCCGAGTAGCCTGGCATGGGAATTCGCTAGGTGAAACCCTCATCCTTTTTGTAATTGGGAAAAGACTAGTCAGAACAGATAGAAACGAATGCATTCTGGGAATACGTTGCTAGCATGATTGTGTGAACGAAGTGTGAATGAGAGGTCTGGCAGCACGGACCAAGTGAAGGCGGACCCCTGATTAGCGCATTTCCTGACCGGGCGACCGCGTTCAGGTCGCGAAAAGGGGGAAGCGATTGTCGTCTTGTCTTGTTATTTGTATTCCCTGTACGTTTCCAGGGCCGTGAGGACCCCTTACCCACGGTCCGCACTCCTTTTCCCTTCTGTCTGTTGTTGCGCGCACACATCGAAATGGGAGGGGCGGGGTCTACTAGAAACACTCCATTAGAATGTATGATCGCACATTTTAAAGAGGGATATTCAGGAGATTATGGTATTAAAATGACAGCAGCCCGTTTGCAGATTTTGTGTACTAGGGAGTGGCCCGATCTAGACCCCATCTGGCCCCGAGAGGGAACGTTCACTGTAGAGATTATTCAGTCAATACATCGTAGAGTGCGGGTAGCGCACCCAGATCAGTACCCCTATATAGATTCTTGGTTAAGTATTTGTGAAGATCCGCCCTCCTGGGCGCAGCGCTGTTATGAGGAACAGTGCAGAATAATGTTAGCTAAAACAGATTCTAGACAGAAAAAGGAACAGCCTAGAATGAAAGAACAGGATAAGAAAGCCACGAAGAAACCCATCCTGGCAGATCCTGATTCCCCAGAAGTAGTCCTCAGGCAGCCTCGAACCCCAGGTCCAGTAAGAATAGCCCGGCGGCGTCCTGCCCCAGAACCCCAGAGACCGCCGGAGCCGAGGCGAGACCCAACCCCTGACCCCCTCCTCCTGGAGGAGAGAAAGAGAAAGAATTAGCGGGAAGAGAAGAGGAGGACGTAAAAAGTGAGTCAGAAGCGGAGCTAGAAGAAGAAGGAGGGAATTCCCCAGAAGAAGAAGAAGAGGACAGTGTACAAATAATTGAGAAAGCCAGCGTTAGCGCTAGCAAGCCAGTGAAAGAAAAACCCAAAGCAAAACCAATTGAGAAAAAGAAAGCGACTCCTGCAAAGGCAACGACAATAACCCTTAGATCCCAGACCCAAATGATGCCTGGGACAGCCAAACTGTTTCCCTTAAGGCAAGTCCCGGGAGTGCCCGTAAAGAATGATAATGATGAAGTGGTAGCGGGACCCCTAACTTATGTGTATATCCCTTTCTCTACAACTGATTTATTAAATTGGAGGTCGCATTACGCCTCCTATACTAGCAAGCCCCAGGAGCTGACAGAATTAGTAACTAGTATTATGGAAACTCACCAACCCACTTGGCCAGATTGCCGTCAGCTCCTGACCACCCTATTCACTACAGAAGAACGAGCGAGAATTAGAAAAGCAGCTATTGAATGGATGGCAGAAAACCCTGCAGCTCCGGCACAGGGACAGAATATAATAGATCGTAGAGAAGCAGCTCAGAGAGAATTCCCGAATGAAGACCCCCAATGGGATCCAAATACAGATGAAGGATCCACAGCCCTAGCCCGTTTTCGCCAAGGCTTTTTACAAGGCCTGAGAAGAGGAGGCCAAAAAGCTATGAACCTTTCCAAAGTAGCAGGAGTTATCCAAGGAATAGATGAAAGCCCAGCAGATTATTATGAAAGATTAACTGAAGCTTACAGAATGTATACTCCCTATGATCCCGAGGCACCAGGAAGTTTATGCATGGTGAATTCTGCTTTTGTAAACCAGTCTCAACCAGACATTAGACGTAAATTACAGAAATTAGAAGGGTTTGCGGGCATGAATGCAACACAGTTATTGGAAGTCGCTCATAAAGTGTATGTGAATCGTGATACTGAAAGACAGAGAGAATGTGATAGAAAGATGAAGAAGAAAGCTGATTTTTTGGCTGCGGCCATAGTTGAAAAGAAAAGGGGAGGTGTCCCTAATCGAAGGAGCAGAGGAAGAGGGCGGGGTCAAGGCGGAGGCCGGACCCAGAGACTAGGCGTGAACCAATGCGCCTATTGCAAAGAGGAAGGACATTGGAGAGATACTTGCCCGCAACTCGAAGACGCCCAGCAAGATGACGACAACGATCATCAGTGGCGAGAAGAAAGACGAGGCCGTCCCCGAGGCCGAGGAGGAGCCAATCGAGAACAATTTCAGAGAGAGAGGGGAGGAGGAGGAGCCATCCAAGCATTGGCCACACAAGCCCATGATGAGGATGACGTGGATTAGGACAGACCGGGCTCCAAGTTTGCTTTAGGTCTCCAGGAGCCTATGGTCGAAATACAAATAGGAGACCAATTTATGAACTTTATGGTTGATACTGGAGCAGAACATTCAGTAATAGACAAAAAGATAGCCCCATTCACCAAAAAAGCAGTCACCATTATAGGAGCAACTGGTGCCAAAGCCACAAAGTCTTTTCTTCAAAACCGAATATGCAGTCTGGGAGGACAGCAAGTAACTCATCAATTCCTTTACATGCCCGAATGTCCAGTACCACTACTGGGACGAGATATGCTAGCCAAACTTCAAGCACAAATATCTTTCTCTGAACAAGGAGAAATGCAAATGACAGTGAATTCCCAAGCCAAACCAGCAGGAATAATGCTGCTGACAGTTCCCCGAGAAGAAGAATGGAGATACTACATTGATGATTCGATTCAGGATACCTATTTTGAACAAACTTTAAAGAACATTCATGCACCACTTGAAGTATGGGCAGAAGGCAGTCCCCCAGGCCTAGCCAAGCATATAGCACCAGTGATTGTAACCCTCAAGCCTAGTGCTACGCCAGTGCACGTCAAACAGTACCCTCTCCCAAGAGCCGCAATTGAAGGCATTCATCGCCACCTACAGAGATTGCTCGAGTATGGCCTACTAAAAGTATGCCAATCCCCATGGAACACCCCACTTTTGCCAGTAAAGAAACCTGAGACAGATGATTATCGCCCAGTGCAAGATTTGAGAAGAGTAAATGATGCAGTTGAAACTATACATCCAGTTGTGCCCAATCCTTACACTCTTCTAGGACTGATACCTGCTGAAGCTACCCATTTCACTGTACTGGACTTGAAAGATGCATTCTTTTGCATAAGATTAGCCCCTGTAAGCCAAATATTATTTGCATTTGAATGGCAGGACCCCATCTCTGGAAGAGGGGGCCAACTCACCTGGACAAGATTACCCCAAGGATTCAAGAATTCACCTACCATCTTTAGTGCTGCACTAAATCAAGATCTTTCAAGCTATCCAGTAGCCCCGGGGAAGAGAGTACTTCTCCAGTACGTGGATGATCTGTTGATAGCTGCCGTATCAGAAAGAGAATGTATATTAGCCACCAAAGATCTCTTGCAGTTACTAAATGAAGCTGGATATAAAGTTTCCAGAGCCAAAGCACAACTATGTCAAACAGAAGTGAAATACTTGGGTTTTCGTATTACCCAAGGAAGCAGAAGATTAGGCAGAGAAAGAAAAGAAGCAGTATGCAGAATTCCAACTCCAACAACCAGGAAGCAAGTCAGAGCCTTTCTGGGAGCAGCAGGATATTGCCGAATCTGGATACCCAACTTTGCACAAATTGCCAAACCACTGTATGAAGCCACAAAAGGAGAAGAAAAGTCACCACTGGAGTGGGGACTTGAGCAGGACACAGCCTTCCAGAAGTTAAAAGAAGAATTGATGTCATCACCAGCACTTGGACTACCAGATGTCCACAAACCTTTCCACTTGTTTGTACATGAAGCACAGGGAAATGCCTTAGGCATGTTGACTCAGAAATTAGGAAATTGGGAACGACCTGTAGCCTACCTATCGAAACAATTGGACCCTGTGGCTAAAGGATGGCCACCTTGCTTGAGAGCAGTTGCAGCTACAGCACTACTAGTGAGTGAAGCAGACAAACTCACACTAGGACAGAACATACGAGTCACTGTGCCACATGCAGTCCTTGCCCTTATGGAACAAAAAGCAAATTATTGGCTCACCAATTCCCGAATGTTGAAGTACCAGAGCATGTTATGTGAAAACCCACAGATACAACTTGAAGTGAGCCATGCTTTGAATCCAGCTACCTTGATACCCATCAGTGAAGAACTCCCAGAACATGACTGTATCGAAGTCATGGAGACTGTGTTCTCCAGTCGACCTGACTTAACAGATGTGCCCATAGATAATCCCGATCAGATCTATTACGTTGATGGGAGCAGTCTCATCCTTGATGGACGACGCTGTGCCGGATATGCAGTCGTCACTCAACACGAAGTAGTTGAATCATCAGCTCTAGCCTCAGGCACATCAGCCCAGAAAGCCGAATTGATAGCACTCACCAGAGCATTGCTATTAGGAGAAAAACTTGTGCTAAATGTATATACAGATTCCAAATATGCCTTCACCACCTTGCATGCCCATGGAGCTCTCTACAAAGAAAGAGGACTCATCACATCCGGAGGAAAATCAGTCAAATATGGTCCCGAGATATTGATGTTACTTGATGCAGTCTGGGCCCCAACACGTGTAGCTGTCATGCATTGTCGAGGACATCAAGCAGGAAAAGGAGAAGTTGCCCGAGGAAATAGATTTGCAGATGCCTCAGCACGACAAGCAGCTATGACAGGACAAATTGCCCCACAAGCTATGCCGATGCAAGCAGCATTGTTTCCAGTACCTTTGAATCTATGGACCCCACGATATACCACCAAAGAATTAGATTACTATTGTGACAAAGAAAATGGAGTATTGAAAGATGGATGGATTGAGCTGCCACCAGAAGAGGGCAGTCAACCTCCAGGAAGAATAGTAATTCCTGAACTATTAGGACCATCCTTTGTCAAAGCTTTCCACGAAGCCACCCACTATGGAAAAAGTGCCATGGAAAAAGCACTCAGACCACATTTCTACATCCCTCTGATGACAACCATATCAGCCTCAGTAGCACGACAATGTCAAACCTGTGCCAAGAATAATGCCAAGCAAGGCCTTATTACAGCACCCCGAGTTCAGTCAAGAGGTGTCACCCCCATGCACAACCTCCAAGTTGATTTCACCGAAATGCCGAAAGCCAATGGATACCATTACCTATTAGTATTAGTTTGTACTTTCTCTGGGTGGGTAGAAGCATTCCCAACCAGAACTGAGAAAGCCCGAGAAGTTACCAAAGCCTTAATGAGAGAGATTGTCCCCAGATTTGGAATTCCAGCAGTAATAGGGTCAGACAATGGACCCTCATTTGTCTCCCAAGTTACTCAGCAGTTAGCAAAAGCTTTGCAGATACAGTGGAAGCTCCACACTGCATACAGACCCCAGAGTTCAGGGAAAGTTGAGCGAATGAATCGTACCTTGAAAGCCCAAATGTCTAAGCTTTGTCAGGAGACACACTTGAAATGGCCCCAAGTGCTCCCCATAGCTTTACTCAGAATACGCTCAGCCCCTGTAAAGTCAACAGGATTTTCCCCTTTTGAAGTTTTGTATGGTAAACCCCCACCAATAGTGCAGGGAATCAAAGGAAGTCTAGCCCAGATTGGTTCAGAAGTAACCAGACAAGAACTCCTAGCTCTTAGTTTTGTTCTGCAGACTCTCCATACGTGGATCCAAGACCAGTTGCCTATCAACTTGACGGAACCCTTGCATCCCTACCAGCCTGGAACTTCGGTGTGGATCAAAGATTGGAAGAAGATACCGTTGGAACCCCATTGGAAGGGACCGTACACCGTCATCCTGTCTACCCCAACTGCAGTAAAGGTAGCCGAGATCGACGCCTGGATCCACCCCAGCAGCAGAGTCAAGCCCGCCGCCGATCCTGAACCAGAGCGGTGGACAGCAGAGCAGCACCCTGATGTACCCTTGCGAGTTACTTTGAGACGGCAACCAGCAGCATAGACACTTCATCACAAGTGCTTTGCAGTAGCCAAGTCTTTCGAAGAGGATTGCTGTTTTCCATGCAGCAACAGCTTTGTTTCAACGAACCCAATTTGTGTGTGTGATTTGACACACTCCTTTGAGACTACATTGACTAAGCCAGACTTCACAAGCCAACTGAATTGCTAAGTTGGTTAATGTGTGCTGGACATCTTGAGGATCTTCAATCAACACTCAGCACCCGTTAAATTGCTTCATTAGCAAACGGGACGAAGAATAATAGACCGTCGTGATCAAGATCAGCAAGCTGAGGATTCAGAAGAACTCCAATCAACATCAACATGTATCTTTGCTTCTGCTTTGCCTTGGTTGCCTTCTTCGGAGGTTTTGAACAGACTTATGCTTTACCTCCATGCACTGCTTGCATTACTTCTACTAGAACTGGACTGAAAGTAACTCAGACTTTGCTTTACCATTCTTACTATACCTGCAAGGGAACAATAACTCGGTGTATCTATAACACCACTGAACTAAATGTTTGCACTCATGGAAAAATCAAAGCATGCTATAATCCGCATCAGAATCCATCCTATTACACGTTGGAATAAGATGGAAGGATGCAGATGGACCTATATTAGCTGCTACACCACCACTTAAGGACATTACTAAACCTGCTGTTTTGAATTTTGATGCATGTAATGCTATTAATAGAGATAGTCAGTCCACTTGTGGTACATGGGAGAAAGCGTATTGAAATGACCATAAGTATATGTGTCCAGAAGGTGCCACAAATTGGTGGAAGTGTACAGGTAAAACAGGATCAGGGTATAGTACTGCTACAGCGGCAGACTACTATTGCCCGTATTGGGAATGTGTTTTCTATGCTACTTGGAACACTGGTATAACTGATGAGAAAATAGATAAGCGGATGGCTACTCTAACCAAGCCAACCACAAATGATAAATGTCAGAAAGATGCTTGCAACCCCTTACATTTGCGTGTACATAATCCCCATGTATGGAAACAAGGATATAAGTTTGGTTTACGTATTGCTGGAGGAGGAACAGACCCAGGGACCATTGTGTATATTAGATTGAATACCCAAGCCCACAAGTCATCTAAATATCATATCCATAATACCTTTTATGAAGCTATGCATGTAAATAAGTTTGAGATCCCCCACCCTTCACAGAATTTGTTTCTAGAATTAGCCAGAGCAGTAGTATCTAGTCTTAAGATCACAGATTGCTATTTCTGTGGCGGAACCCAAATGGGAGACCAATGGCCCTGGGAAGCCCAAGAATTGAATTATTCCATGATTTACAATCAGACTGAATTACACAAGACAACCAGTGAATGGGTGTTAGCGCACTCAATCGTTGGACGTCTTTGCTTTGCCAGAACTGGACCCCAGTTCACCCAAAAGGTAGGACAGCTGGTCTGTCTTAGCCAGAAATACTATAATGCCACGACCAAAAAGACAGCATGGTGGTCAGGAATCAGACATCCTGAACCTCCTAACCCATTAGCCAGATTTCCTGAACTTGCAGGTCTATGGACTAACCTTGCCAAAGTCCAAGCCTGGCAAGCCCCACCTGGCCTATATTGGATCTGTGGAAACCGAGCATATGCGCAACTCCCACCACAATGGGGAGGAGCATGTGTCTTAGGAACCATCAGACCTTCTTTCTTCCTGTTAAACACTGAACATGGAGAACAATTAGGATACCCTGTATACACTACCCACAAACACAAAGGAGCATCGAGACAGAAAAGAGAGGCCTTACAGATAGGCAAGTGGGAGAAGTGGCGAGGTGATGATTGGCCACCAGAAAGAATTATTGAGTATTATGGACCTGCCACTTGGAATGATGATGGTATGTATGGTTATCGTACCCCAATTTATATGATCAATCGTATTATTCGCTTACAAGCCGTAGTTGAAATAATAACCAATGAAACTAGTCATGCTCTCACGCTCTTAGCTAGACAAAGTACTCAGATGCGCACTGCCATATACCAGAATCGCTTAGCACTTGATTATTTGCTAGCAGCTGAAGGAGGAGTATGTGGTAAACTGAATTTAACTAATTGCTGTTTGAAAATAGATGATAAAGGTCAAGTAGTTGAAGAAATTGCTAAAGATATGCAAAGACATGCTTATGTGCCAGTACAGACTTGGCACGCCTTGAAATTTCCTAATTGGTTTGCTAACCTTTTCTCTTGGCTGGGAGGATTTAAGACTTTCGTTATCTTAGTACTAATTCTTGTTGCTGTTGTCCTCTGCTTACCATGTTTAATCCCATGCTGTATGCGTTCCCTTCATAGTGCTATTGATAATACAGTAGAGCGGAAGACCGCAACTAGAATAATGGCTTTATACAAAGCTAGCCCTAGTGGAACTAGTAAGAATCCTTTAATCAGGATGTGAATCTTCTGGAAAGTGATTTAATTCTCACACCTTATTAAGTAATAGGGTGAGATTAATCAAAGGGGGGAATGTGGCAGGTGCAGGCCTGTGACCCACGGTGTCTGACTTAGGCAGGCCAGCATGGCTAGCTTGACCTGTAAATGAGGCCTGTGGAGAGGCATATAGGATTGCACATCCCCCAATATGCTGCTATTGAAAGAAAGAACTCAGTAGAAATATTGAATTAGCTTAGATAAGCAGAATTGCAGAATTAAGAAATGGAAAAATACAGAAAAGACATGTTTTAAAGTTACTGATAAGAAAAAGTACATTTGCAGAGAAATATTGAGGAGTGCTGACAGATGAGTTACAGAACCTTGCTCTTCTGCACGCACAAATGGTCCCATAACCTTGAAAGTGTGAAAGTAACAAGTTGATGAACTGACCATTGTAATTGGGACTAGAAGGGGGGCAGGCAGGTGTCATGCCCACAGAAGCCCACAGAAGGAACATAATTGGAGAAACTTATCAGTACCGGGACCAATAGAAGGGCTACGGGAGGTACGGGAAAGTACCGGGACCAATGAAGTGTTTTTCTATACCTAGAATGGAACAGAAGTCTATAAAAGTTGTTGTAATGCTTGAAAACTTTGCTCAGCCAGTTTGAAATTGCCTTGCTTGAGACTTGTGCACAAATAAATGATTTGGACCTTCTGAACAGACTCCTGGTATTATTGGTTTGTCTGCGCTTTGCTGCTACACTACTGCAGTGCAGCCTTGACCTTCACAGTGTTTCCAGGTTCCTGGTGAGCTGACAAGGTCAAGGCCACAGTCTCATTCTTTACTCTGTGCTTCCCAGCTAGGCATGTACAGGGCCTTAAAACCCTGTTTTAATAAAAAAACTGTAGGGTTTTTTAAATATTTATCATAAATGCACTCAAATCAACTGTGTGCCTACTTCCAGCAGCACTACATCCATCTCCACTAGGCCCAGCAGTGTTGTCCTTGGCTGAAATATACACTGTCTGTGGGATCTTCTGAGAATGTCTCAAGCCAGGCTGACCAGCCCTTTTTTCTCCTATGTCATTGTGTGGTAGGCTATGGCCTAGCATGGCCTGCTACTATGAAAGGCCTGTAAGTTAGGCCTGAATCCTAACTCCCATTATAGTTAGAAAAGAACCAAAAATCTGTGAAAAATAAGAAAACTGTTTTAAAATGCTTAATAAGAAGTTTTCATGAATTCATAAGTCTTCTATTATTCTCTTGTGTGTGAAAGAACAGAAATGTTTCAGTATATGCATTCCAGAAGCCAAATTTAACCTTGCAGTAGAAAAGTAACGAAATTCAGAACTGTACCATTGTTCAAGCAATCCTAAAGGAGGGGGCCGGTTGCTAGGCTCCAGAGGGATTTCTAATTGGACAAATGAAGGGAATGTATAACCAATGAAAAGTTTGCATGTATCGAGTTGGAACCAATAGAAAGTTCTCATGTATCAAACTGAAAAAGAGGTATAAATGGTTATGTCTCTGTATAAACTTTTGCTCAGTTCCTTTTAAAGCTTTGACTGACTGGGCCTTGTGCACAATAAACTGACTTGGACCCTGTCAATTGACTCCTGGACTTATTCATTGATTGCACTTTGCCACAGCATATTCTTGGTGCATTGGCCGGGAAGTGCGAGTGGTAAATGGTATTCAAGTGAGTAATCCACGTAATTCGCCTCAAGGTTTGGTCCAGTTGGGAACGTGTCTGTCCGACCGCGGGGGAAACCTCAGGTGCCGCTGGCCCCTTTGTGCCGGAGAGGGTTCTGCCTGCCTCGGCGGGCCATCGGGTCCAGCTGGCCAACACCTCCAACCCAGGGGAGTCCAGGTTCCAACTCAGAAGCTGGTGTGGTATCGGGGACCGGATCCGGTGAGTAGACATTTTCGTGATTTGATAGTCAGAAAGAACAGCCTGGGACAGCGTCTTGCGTGCGCAAGACTGATTTGGTATATTTGGTATAGACTAACTGGGAAATCTCGCATGAGTGTGAGCGAGACAAGGGAGCCTGATCACCTCCCATAAGGGCGGTCCTAGTAAGCTCCGCGTAAGGAAAGCGGAAGCTGAAGCAATCGACCCTTCTTGTTTGGAATAGTCAGTTAGTCAGAAAACCTGGGCACTTGAAATATTGAAATATGATATCTTGTTGAAATATGCTTGCGTGTGTGAGTGAGAGGTCTTGAAATACAGACCGAGCGAGAGCGGACTCCTAAGTAGCGCAGTTCCTGGCCGAGCGACCGCGCCCAGGTCGCGAACAGGAGGAAGCGAGTGGTGTTTGTCCCCCCTCAGTGTTCTGTGGGCTGTACGGACCCCTTACCTACAGCCTTACTACCTATCCTTATTGTTCGTTGTCTTGTACGTCATTACGTGTACGTAGGGATGTAGGGTACGTAACGTACGCAGGTACGTTGAGTACGTAGGTAGTGTATGTAGGTACATTTAGATTATGGGAGAGACGGAGTCCACGCAAACTCCGTTGGCATGTATGATCAAGAATTTCCATAAAGGATTTTCAGGCGATTATGGTACAATGACTCCATCCAGATTAAAAATGTTATGTGAAAGGGAATGGCCCGCATTAGCTGCTTCATGGCCCCGAGGGGGCACCTTTGATTTTGAGACAGTTTTACGAATCCATCAGCTTATACTGAGAGCATATCCTGACCATTTCTCCTATATAGATTCCTGGTTAAGTGTATGTGAACAGCAGCCCTCATGGATGAAGCGCTGCTATGAGGAGCACTGTAAAATATTTGTAGCTACTACTAGGGGAACCAAAAAGGCTAAGGAAGCGAAGCCGCCTGTGTATTCTGACCCAGAGTCCCCAGATATTCTGGATAGTTTACCCCGGCGCCCACTGAAGTTAGTCCCCACAGCCCCACGACTTGAAGTAAAGCCCGAAGAGGAGCCCCAGCAAATACCAAAGCAACAGCCTAAGAAGTGCCCTACCCCAAGTGAAAGCCCCGAGTCAGGCCCAAGCACAGCAGGGGGACTCGAGTCCTCTGATGAGACAGAAAGCGGAGGCTCTCCTGCCAGTTCAGGGTCACCCACCAAGGAGACTAGTGCCCGGGAGCCTTATGATTTAAGAAGCGTAACTCCCAAGAAGAAGGAGAAAGCAGGGCACCTAATGCCATTACGCCAAGTGCCTGGAATACCTGTTTTAAATGATCAGGGCCAGATGGCGCCAGGACCAACCAGCTTAGTTTATGTACCCTTTTCTACCACAGATTTATTAAACTGGAAAACGCATTATGCTTCCTACACAGCCAAGCCCCAGGAATTAACAGAATTAATGTCTAGCATTATGCAAACCCATCAGCCTACCTGGGCCGATTGTCGCCAGCTCCTGTCCACCCTCTTCACTACTGAGGAGCGAGGCCGAATCAGGCAAGCAGCCCTCCGATGGTTAAAAAAGAGAACCCTGTAGAAAGGGGAGGAATAAATCCCCCGTAAGCAGCAGCTGCAGAATACCCCAATGAAGATCCCAGGTGGGACCTGAATGAGGAAAGGGGGGCGGCGGCCCTAACCAGATTTCGCCAGGCCTTATTGCAGGGCCTGAAGAAGGGAGGCCAGAGGGCCATGAATATCGGGAAAGTATCGGAAGTTCTCCAGGGTCCAGATGAGAGCCCAGCTGCCTTTTATGAGCGGTTGTCTGAAGCTTATAGATTGTATACCCCATATGATCCCTCCGCTCAGGAAAATTTATGCATGGTAAATGCGGCCTTTGTTAGTCAGTCCCAGAGAGACATAAAGCGAAAATTACAGAAATTGGATGGATTTGCGGGCATGAATACAGCTCAGTTAATGGAAGTCGCTCAGAAAGTATTTGTGAATCGTGAAAATGAACGAGACAGAGAAAGTGAACGAAAGATGGAGAAGAAGGCAGATCTTCTTGCTGCTGCTATAACCGAACGACGTGGAGGAGGTATTCCTAATCAAAGGACCAGAGGACGTGGAAGAGGCCGCGGAAACGAAAGGCCTCCATTAGGGGCAAATCAATGCGCCTACTGCAAGGAAGAAGGACATTGGAGAAATGAGTGCCGCATCTGGACTCTGCCCCTGCAAGGGGAGGAGGGAGTCCCTGGAGGACCGGAGGAAGATTTTGAATGAGAGGAGGAATGAATCGAACACAGTTCCAACAGGAGAGGGAAGAAGCCATTGAGGGAGTGGCAGTAGCAATGGGTTATGACCTGGACGACATAGATGAAGACTAGGCCAGACCGGGCTCCACATTCACCCTGGGTCCCCAGGAGCCTATGGTCAGTTTGAAGATAGGGAACCAATACATGGAATTCATGGTAGATACAGGAGCAGAACATTCAATAGTAGCCAAGCCAGTAGCTCCTCTGTCCTCACGATCTGTCACCATTGTGGGAGCCACTGGAAATAAAGCCACAAAACCATTCTTGCAGAACCGCATGTGTGAACTAGGGGGACAGAAGATAACGCACCAGTTCTTGTATATGCCTGAGTGCCCTATTCCACTACTGGACCGAGACATGCTTGCCAAGCTCCAGGCCCAAATATCCTTTGCTGAAGGGGGAGAAATGAAAATGACTGTGAACCCAAAGCCTGCTGGATTAATGGTGCTTACTGTTCCCCGAGAAGAAGAATGGCAGTTCTATAGTGCACCTTCAATAAAGTCAACCAGTCTCTGTATACCTACCAACCTTATAGCCCCACCTGAAGTATCGGCAGAAGATAATCCACCTGGCCTAGTGAAGAACATAGCCCCTGTCATTGTCACCCTCAAGCCAGGAGTGGAACCAGTGCATGTGAAGCAGTATCCTCTCCCTCGACCAGCCATAGAAGGAATTCACTGCCATTTAATGAAACTGCTGAAGTACGGACTTCTCAAGGAATGCCAGTCACCTTGGAACACCCCCCTTCTCCCAGTAAAGAAGCCTGGGACAGGGGACTACCGCCCAGTACAAGATCTAAGGCGAGTAAATGATGCAGTTGAAACTATACACCCAGTAGTACCAAACCCTTATACTCTCTTGGGACTGATTCCCGCTGAGGCTACTCACTTCACCGTCCTGGACCTGAAAGATGCCTTTTTCTGTGCGCGCCTAGCAGCCACCAGTCAACTTTTATTCGCTTTTGAATGGCAAGACCGCACAACAGGAAGACGGGGTCAGCTCACCTGGACCAGATTACCCCAAGGATTCAAGAATTCACCTACTCTCTTCAGTGCTGCCCTGAATCAAGATCTCTCAAGTTACCCAATGGACCCAGGAAAGAGGGTTCTTCTTCAGTATGTAGATGACTTGCTCATAGCCACCAACTCAGAAAGTGAATCCCTACAAGCTACTAGTGAACTTTTGTATCTTCTCAAAGATGATGGATACAAAGTCTCAAGAGCCAAAGCACAACTATGCCAAACTGAAGTCAAGTATTTAGGATTCCAATTGTCCAGTGGGATCCGACGTTTAGGACCAGAACGCAAAGAAGCTGTATGTAATATCCCCACACCCACCACTAGGAGGCAAGTAAGAGCCTTCCTGGGGGCTGCGGGATATTGTCGCATATGGATCCCCAACTTTGCCCTGATTGCAAAACCACTATACCAAGTCACTAAGGGAATGGAAAAATCCCCACTAGACTGGGGACCTGAACAAGATGTAGCATTCCAAACTTTGAAAAAGGCCCTGATGTCATCCCCAGCTTTAGGTCTTCCAGATGTTCAGAAGCCTTTCCATCTTTTTGTCCATGAGTCACAAGGAAACGCATTGGGAGTATTGACCCAATCTCTTGGTTCCTGGCAACGGCCAGTAGCTTATCTGTCAAAACAATTGAATATAGTTGCATAAGGATGGCCCCCTTGTCTGAGAGCTGTTGCAGCAACAGCCCTCCTAGTGGGCGAAGCAGACAAACTCACACTAGGACAAACTCTTCAAGTCACCGTGCCACACTCTGTTCTGACTCTCATGGAACACAAAGGAAACTTCTGGCTAACCAATGCACGAATGTTGAAGTATCAAAGCATGTTGTGTGAAAACCCTCGGATACAGTTGAAAGTTAGTCAAGCTCTAAACCCTGCTACATTGTTTCCAATTGGTCCTGGGCCACCTGATCATAATTGCTTAGAAACCATGGACACTGTATTTTCAAGTCGCCCTGATTTGACCGATGTCCCTCTGGTAATATTTATCTTCAAAGACGAAAAAATTATTATATAACACGAGCGTGGCCACTTCTGCCAAAAAACCCAACTGTTGTTGCGAAAGATCTTGTCTGTCTTGAAGTGCTGCTATGGTCACTGAATGTGCCTGTGATTGAGGAATGATGGTGTTATATAATAATTTTTTCGTCTTTGAAGATAAATATTACCAACAGATCTCAGGAGTGGCAATAGGGGCGACCTGTGCCCCCTCCATTGCTAACTTATACATGCAAAAATTTGAGAAAGAAAAATTGGAAATCTCTCCGTTTCGTGAGAATTTGCGCCTATGGCGCAGGTATATTGATGACATCTTTCTTTTGTGGCAAGGATCGGAAGAGGAACTTCAACGATTTTTCAACTGGCTTAACATCATAGATGATAATGTCAAATTTACTATGAATTATCACCGAGAGCAAATCACTTTTCTAGATATAACCATCAAGAAAACCACTGAAGGCTGGACCACATCGGTGTTTCGGAAAGTTACTAATAGAAATACCTATCTGTACTACACAAGTGCATATCCTCCGCAACTTAGAGACAGTCTACCAATATCTCACTTTGTTCGCTATAGACGAAACTGCACAGCCATTCAAGAGTTTAAGGAACAATCGAAGATTTTGAAAAGCAATTTTTCTAATCGGGGGTATCCTTCTGCAATAATCAATAAAGCATATAAATGAGCGTTATTTATTAATAGAGATCTATTAATCCATCCCCAGAGCATGTTAATGCAATTACAACAGAACAACAAATTAATTTAATCACTGCTTTCTCTCCCCTCAGTTATCATCTTAAAAAAAGTTTAAAATGAAATCAGAATGTACTATCCACTTTGGGAAGTTTGGAAAATGCACACACTCGTTGTGCATGGCGAAGACAGGAGAATTTTAAAGAATTGCTAAGTCCGGCAGTGTTACGTCCCTTGTCTCTCCCCACAGATCCTTTAAGAAGAGGTCACTTTAAATGCGGAATGTGCAATGTGTATGACATTACTCAGGAAACATGTGAATTCTCCAATCAAGGCATACAATATCGGATCTACAGTTCCACCACATGTTCATCAACCCACGTGGTTTATTGCATAAAGTGCCCATGCAATCTATTATATGTGGGTAAAACTACAAGGCAGTTTCGAATCCGTGTGAATGAACATAAAAGCAGGTTAAAATGTAACCGGCGAGAAGCACCAATAGTAGACCATTGTATGGAGGCACACCATACTTATCAAGATTTGCAATGTTTCTGCATAGATCAACTTTTAGCATCTTGCCACGGAAGATCTAGAGAGCGAGCACTAATATACAGAGAGCAACAATGGATTTACAAACTTAACACTGTAACACCGACAGGGTTACATGCCCGTATTGAATGGGAGCTATGTACCTGATTGGATACTTTCTTTAAAATGAGCGCGAAGAGAAGCTCTATTTAATCTAATCCGCATGCGCGGCGTCTGTTCACAGTTACGAAAACAATCTTGGGCAATAACATTAGAGGAGTCACGGTGGAAGCTTCAGGTGATCTATTTCCATTTTCTCACCTTCTTATTGTTTTGCTGTATTTGGAATTGAGATGAATGTATTAATTTATTGGAAGTGTGCACTAATTCGACAAACTTTGTTTCAGTGTCTTCGCATTCCCCTGAAGAAACCACTTGAGGTGAAACACATTCCTATAGCGCGCAGTATAGCGTCGGGAATAATTACACCTGGAGCTGGAACATTTGCGTTAGAAGCCCATTGTCTTTCAGTTAAGTTAAATATGTTTTACAAATAACATTTAAAAAAGAAAAAATGGAAAGAGTGATATGTATTATGGCTACATTTTAGGTCATTGATGTACGTAGGGCTTGACTGACCACAGTTTAAATGGTCGTTACAACAGCCCGGATATTCTGAGACCTGCTAGCCAAACATAAATAATATAAATCAATTTATTGTCATTGCAAGTCGCTTGACACTGTCACATTGTATTACAGAGTTTTTGGAAATATTGAGCTATTTATTTATTTAGACAGATTCGTATGCCACCTTTTCCTTCAATCAAGGTGGTCACGTCACATCACAATTGGAGGGTTACATTTAACATTAGGGTATGTGTAATCATTTAGACAGCACAGTTACGTAACAGTATTTAGACATTTAGACAATGTTTAGACAGTACAATTGAAGTAACATTTAACATAAAGGTATTTACTAATGAGGTGTGTTGAATTTGTTTGTGTGGATGGGATGGGTGTGTGTTTAGTTGGCAGAGGTAGTAGTGTTGCTGTTTGGGAAAGAGATGTTGCTTGAATGCTCATAGGTTTCTATAAATAACCATGTTTTGAGGTCTTTGTGGAAGTCTGTGAGGTCTTCTAAAGCTCTCAGGCTCAATGGTAGGGAGTTCCATATTGAGGATGCCAGTAGTGATGGTGCTCTTTTTGAGGTTGTTTGTTTGGTTTTGTGGTAGCCTGCAGGTGTGCCGATCATGTTGTTGTTATTGGTTCTTCTTGTTCTATTGCTGATGTCTCTTGTTATAATGCGTTGTAGTACGTCCACTGAGAGATGGTGAATGACTTTGAAGATTATCATGATTGTTTTGTATTTAGCTCTTGCCACCATTGGAAGCCAGTGTAGTTGTTGTAGGATGGGAGTGATGTGCTCGGTTCTTGGGGTGTCTGTGATGATGCATGCTGTGGTGTTTTGTACCATCTGTAGTGGGTATAGTGTCTGATGAGGAAGGCCTTGATATAGTGAGTTTCCATAATCAAGCAATGGTGTAATGAGTGCTTGGCACACTGTGCGGAAGTGGTCTTGACGGAGCATTGGTTTGATTTGTCTGACTGTTTTCAATCGATGATATGCCTTGTTTGCAGTTTTGGTGATGTGGGATTTTAGGTTCAGAACTCTGTCTAGTGTTATGCCCAGGTACTTAACTTCTTCTTTGACTACTATATGTTTGTCCAGGATGCTGATAGTTTGTAGAGGCATGAAGGTGGGGTTCCTGGTGACGAACATTGCCTCAGTTTTTTCATAGTTGACCGTTAAGTTGTTGGCTATGAGCCATTCATTCATGTCTTCGAGGCATTTTTTTTATTGCTGTAGTGTTTAGTGCTAGTAAGTTGATTGGAGCATACACCATGATGTTAGCATAAATGTGATAGTAAAGTTTGTGGTGCTTGATGATGTTGCATATGGGCTGTATGTAGATGTTGAAGAGCATTGAGGAAAGGGCTAAGCCTTGAGGTATTCCCTGCGTGACGGGGAATTGTAGGGATTTCTTTTGATCGCATTTGACTTGTTGCGTTCACCCTTCCAGGTATGATGTGAACCATTTCAGGGTATTCTCACAAAGTCGTATCTGTTGTAAGCGTTGCAATAGCTTAGGGTGTGACACAGTGTCGAAGGCCGCAGAGATGTCCATGAACACTAGCAGGAAGCCATTTTTTATGTTATCTATCCCTCTTAGGAGATTGTCAAAGAGGGAGGTGAGTAGTGTTTCCACTCCATTTTGGGGCTTGAATCCATGCTGATGTATGTCCAGTGGGGCGTTGATATCTATGTGGTCTTGAAGTTGCCTTTTGACTGCTTTTTTCATGACTTTAGCAAGGAATGAAAGGCTGGAGATAGGACGGTATGACTTTGGTTCAGATGGGCTCAGATTGTTACTTTTAAGTATTGGTCGTATCATTGCGTCCTTTAGGGGTTGTGGCATGTATCCTTGTTGGAGTGAATCTTTGACGATTTTTTGAATGTGATGAGAGAGCTGACTTTTTGTGGCTTTGATACATGCACTGGGCTTGGGTCTGATGGTGAAGTTGTTGTGTTTAGTCCAGATATGATGTCTTCTACTTGCTGTTTGTTGGTATATTGAAGCTTTCCCATGCATGGTGTTGCTTTTCTATCATGTGGTCATTTGTTTGTGGTGAAGCAGAGTGTGTTTGGTAAGTATTTTTTGACTTCATGTAGTCTGCATATTTTTGTGGGTCAAGATGGTGGGTGCTTTGTTGCGTGTCATCCTTGGTGAGCTTTTGTACAATGCTGAAAAGCTCTCTTGGTCTATTGGTAGATTTCATGATTAGGTTGGTATGGTGTTGCCGTTTACGCTCATTTATTAGATTGTTGTATTCCCGTTGTTTGTCTCTGTATTGTGTTAGGAGGTTGTGTGATTTGTTCCGTCTCCATTTTCTTTCTATTCTTCTTAGTGTGCGCTTTGCGACTCTGAGTTCGTGTGAGTACCATTGGGTGTTGTATCTTTTGCGGGTTTGTGGTTCTGTAATGGCTGGGGCAGATGCTGCATTGATTATTATTGTGTTCCATTCTTCTATGTTTAGGTCCAGGGTGTCGTGATCCTGTTGAAGTTGTGGGGTGATGGGCTGATCGCAAATAGTGCGGTATATAAGAAATGTAAATAAATAAATAAATAAATAAATAAAATAAATAAATGTCGTTTATGAATGAGTCTCTGTCAAATGTTTTAAATTGTCTGGTTATTTTTTCTTCTTATTTGCGTTGGGTGGGGCTATTCAGGGTCATGGTGAATTCAATTACATGGTGGTCCGACCAAGGGACTGGGGTGATTGTTGGTTTTGTGGTTTTGTTCTGTTCCACTAGTTGTGTTGGCATGAATACCATGTCTGGAGTTGAACCATGTTGGTGCGTTGGGGCGTTGATTGTCTGTCAGTATTTTAATGACTCCATGGCTTTTAGGAACATTGCAGATTCTCTGGTGGGTGCGGATGTTAGGTTGTAGTCTCCTAGTGCAACAAGGGTTTGTGCTTTCTGCTATATGCGCATATCATTTCAATTACCGTGGATAAGTATTCAGTTGTGGTTCCAGGTGGTCTGTATGTGAGGGAGATGGTTAGATACTTGTTGGTTATGGTTAGTATGTTGGCTTCGCTTGTGTTAGTGGTGGCGATTGTTTTGAATCTGAATTCCTTTCTGGTAAGTATTAGTACTCCTCCCCCTCTCTTTTGTGCTCTGATGCAGTTAAATGCTGAGTATCCTGTTGGGGTTACTTGATTTAATATGACTTGGTCTGAGTCATCTAGCCAGGTCTCAGTGATGCATATTATATCAAGCTTCTTGTAGTGGATTAGGTCAAGGATAGTATTTGGTTTGTTCCTGATAGATCTGGCGTTTAGTAGAGCACACCTGATGTTTGTTGAGATGATTGGGTTTGTGTGTTCATTATTTGTGTAGTGAGAAGGTGTGTCATGTGTGGCATTGTATGGTTTGTGTGCTGTATTCTTTGATTGTTGGCATTCTTTGGATATGTGTGATGCTGGTGTAGATATGGGTTGGTTGGTATATAGGTTTATCAATGGGATTTGTTCATTGAGTCTGATGCTGTGTGTGCAAAGTGCAAACATGTGTAGGAATGTGAGGTAGGCCATGAAGTAGTGATTAGTGGAGTTCATTTTATAACTTGTATTTACTGACCTGGTATAGGGTTTGTAGTTTACTGATCAGGGCTCAACTTGATTTGTGTCCTATAGATGTAATTTTGCATTAGTAGTAGTGGAATCTTTACTCGTGTCTTGTGTTGCATATGGTTAGTTTGCAGATTAGTTGTGAGATGATAGTTGAATTGATGTAGGGCTTCTGCAGCATGAGTTGTTTTGCAAACTAAGCTATGCAGGAATGGGTAGTAGGTTCTATGCAATTATTCCTACAAGCAATGGATTGTCCAGGCAGGATTACAGCATTAGCTTAAGCAAACAAATGATTACAGCGAAATGTGTTAACGGTAAAGGAAGAGAGACGCATTTGATTTTATCATTGGGGGTCACCACAAGTTGACCAATGGTAAAAGGGGTCATGGTACAAAAAAGGTTGAGAACCACCGAGCTAGACTACCACTTTTTGTTTGAAAGTGCTATGGATTTTTGCATGAAGCCCCTTAACCAGGGTGCTCTCATGTGCCTCAGACTAGTAAGAAAGTGCACAGATAAACCTCAGGATAAATTTACCGCTCCTGTTAGATGCTGACTCTCTGGAGGGAGCAGTGAGGAGAGAGACAAATTGCTGGCTCAGATCTGGCAGCCCTAGAGGGGTGCTGCAAGCACCCCAAATGAAGCAGTTACTGAAACTCCAGTAGCTGGGCTAAAAAGTGAAAAAACCCCAAACAAATTGAAAAAGTAGAGGGAACTGAGAACTTTTTAACTCAAAGGAAAAACATAGAACAAAAATAAAGCCTAGTGTCGCTCCTCCTTATGAGGGCTCTGTAGTTTCCCTGCCAAGTAAAAACAGTTCTCTTCACTGACTGCAGACAAAAGCTGAGGTTTAAAACTTTTCTTCCTGACCCACTGCCAGAAGCCACATACGAGGAAAAATTCCTGTGCATACAGGTATAAATGCAATTTTCCCAAGAGCATTTTTTTTCAAACACTAGAGCTATTTTCTTGCTTTTTCTTCTTTGTTCATAGGTTCCCAAGAAGAAATTATTTTGTTTAAAACTAACTAACTTTATTTTCTCTTACGTAGGTCATTTACAGAACAGTACTCTTGAGATGAAGTGCAAGTGTGGGACAGATTGAGAGATTCACATTACATTGATAAGGATTCAGTCTAACCCATTTGCTGTTTGAAATATAAGTGACAATTTATGTTTGAATTCCCTTGTCATTTCCTAGAGCTGCTGGGGAGTAGACCTCCAGGTGTGATTTGACTTTATTTGTATGTAAGAAAGCTTAATTTCCATTTCTAATGGTTCTCTTTAAGAGATCTTAATTCAAAATTGTATCCTTGCTCCATCTGAATTATTAGACATCGAACCCATGCACATTTGCTCAGGTCAAGTAATTTAAAAGAAAAAAAATAGGAATTGGTATTTGCTTAGGTAAAGTGTGTATACATACAGTTTTGAACTGCAAGGCTTTGGTTAATTACTTTGCATTGTTAAGCTCATTACTGAAAAAAAGAGGTTTCCTTTCATGACTGGATTGATGAACAGAACAGCAACACCATATGCTTAGGGTTTTGTTTGGGTTGTTTCACTGTTAGTTTTAAGGTAATTTCACCTGTTTTGTGTATCTGAATTATTTGTTCTAAAAAAAATGCACTTTGGTTAAAAAAAAAAACCATCCCTGATCTCAGTTTAGGAGTAACAATGAAGAAAAACAGAAATATGTTCTAACACTATGAGGTACTAATTTTATCTAGTTTATACATTGATATGATTTCCCAGAAAATATGAGAATATCTCTTCTTTTTCTGGCTTATTTGTAAATTTAAAAGCACTAACTTAAGTTGCTTGGAAAAAAATCTTGCTTGTCAAAAATGATTCAGGAGAGGTTTGGGAAAGCTCCAGGCAGAGAGAGGAAATGGAAAAGCTATAGTCATTTAAGAATTTCACGTTATGTTTAATAAAGATAAAGGTTTTTTTTTATTTAGAAGGTTGCTATTTTAGCTACAATGCTAAGCTTTAATTGTTTGATGTGTTAGAAGAGCCTTACCAAATAAGGATACATTAGTATGTTATAAATACAAGGACCTATGCATGTAGTTTGGTGGAATGATGTAAGTGAAAAAAAAAGTGTTGAGAGGCTTGCGATGGAGTATTCATGTTGGAAAAGAGAACTCAGATTGGCAGTAAAATAGTGAAGGTAAATTGAGATGTGAAATGATGTATCCAGCTAAGAAAAACAATTGACAATGAACACTCTACAATATTTGATTATGCCATCTCCATTAACTCCAATTTTGGAAGTCATCCAGCCCAGATACATACTCAATAATTGGAAATAGACATTTGGAGAGAAGCTGGGCACACCTTTCATCCTGATGAGCTTTGGAGAGACCCACACTGGCTATGTGGTGCTTCCAGATGCTTTTATCCTTTTTTTGCCTCTATGTATCCTGGCCCAACACATGAAGGCAAAGAAGGAAAGATACCTACACAAACTTTCACAAGGTTGGTACAATCCTAAATTTGAAGAAAAACATTTGCAGAAAACGTATGTGCATGGTCTGCAGCTTCTCTGATCTGTAAACACCCCAGGTTTTTTTTTTAGCTAACAGTTGTTTTGGATTGGCTGCTGTCTGCAAGCAACAATCCAAAGGGGAATCAAAGGGGGGGGGGGGTGACCTCCGAAAAGACAAAACACAAAAACTTTGTAAAGAAACTAAACTGTCTTGCCTTTGACACTGTTCCTCATTAAAAATAAAATTGCCCCAAGGGGTTAGACTGAAAGTTTCTCCCTTTGAACTGTTAAATGGAAGCTCACCTACTTTTTAGACTCCTGAGCCTCACATTTGACCTCTTGTTTTTCCTAGCAGCAGAAGCAACTCTCTTCCCTCCACAGGTAAGCTCAGCAGTTCCAGTCCCTTCTGCTAGATGTGTCAACTCATTCCTTTCAATCCAAAGACTGGATCCTGGTAAAGACATACACCAACACACACTACAAGCCCCTTTTCCAGTATGGGACCATTCCAAGTTCTTCTGACAACACCGACTGCAGTGAAGGTGGCTGCTAAAGGATCCTGGATCCATTGCCCTCGCTGTAAACATTCTCCGTCTCCAGATCAGGCTTCAGGACCAGGATGAGAATTATCTGACACCAGGGCAACCAAGACCCTAGCAGCTGCAGAGGGAGAGGAGAAGACTCCTCCAGTAACCTTGATTTTCTTCAGAAGTTTCTTGAGGACCAGCAGAGCGAGATCGACTCTCTGAAGGCCCGGCATGAGAAGTTCAAAGTGGATAGCGAGCAACAGTACTTTGAGGTGGAAAAGCGGCTTGCTCAGAGTCAAGAGAGACTGGTATCAGAGACCCAGGAATGTCAAAATTTGAGGGAACAACTAGGCAAAATTAGTAAGTATAGAAGTGAACTTATTGCACTGTAGCCATTTGTTCGTCCATAAGACAGAGCCGGGTGTGCAGAAGCTCTGATGTGGGGAAGGCCTTTATAGTGTTGCACATGTTTCATTTACAGTTTGACTCCTGTCTGCATCAATACTGTAGCAGATGTATTCCTTTGGGTAGATAGCAGCTGCAGTAGAAATAGTACAGACAGTTGCAATCTTCGAATTTGCATTTTCTCACATTTGTTTTTGTTTCCCCATCTTCCCTTTGGCATGGCTAGACTACAGTCGGCCATGGCATGACCTTGAGGCAAGATAGCTGGGATGTTTTGCACTGTACAGGCCATAAGCACTGTCCAGTACACGAGAGAGCTGACTCATAGTACATCCAGGACCTGGCCAATATGCATTTTGTTTAGCACTTTTTTTACAGTAAACTTAATTCATCTTGTATAAAAGAATTTCCAGCACTGTTAGAGGGATTTTGCTAGATGTGGGTTGGCTCACTGAGTTGCCAATACAGAAACCCTGTGTTAGAGATCTGTGTTAAAGCTTTGTACAGGTTTTCCCAGAGCTTTTTCTGAAGGGGGTGCTTGGTGTTACTGACTACCAGCACTATTTTATTGCCTGCTATATTCATGAAAGAGTCTTGCATATGGGTACTAACACTTTATTCTTCTCCCCCCCCCCCCCAAAAAAAAAAAAACCACTGTTTTTTTTAGCTCTGAAAGTCTGTGCTAACCATGAAGTGCAAGCCAGGAGAATGTGCACATGGGTCTGGGATAGCAACACCTATTTTTTGTGCACACAGACTGTTTGGCACTTGTCCCATGCGCTGGAATGTTATCTAGTGCATAATATTGGTATTTATAAACACTAATATTCTGCATAGAATAAGATAAACCAGCAGAAGATGTGTGCTGGAATGTTTTTTCACCACTCCCTTTTGCAAAGCCAGAAAAAAGTGCACAAGATAGTGAAGAAAGGGACATAAATTCCTTACCAGCTCTGACCGCAGACCTATGAGCTAACCCTTTACACCCCCTCTGACCTTGAGTTAAAATCCCTACCATTGGGGGACTTCCGGTGACGTCATCGGGCTGAATGGTGGCATGAAGAGTGAGCTCTGCTGCCAAAACCTGCCGCAATGGCGTAAAACACCCCTAAAAGGTAGAATCCATGGTGAAATGGAGCAGGCAAGGTGGAGGCAACACCCGTGAGCTAGCTGGAGGCAGAGTGAGCGGCTGCATCAGACCGGTCAGCGGGGCACAGACGGAGCAGTGGGGCCCAATCCGGTCAGCGGGGCACAGACGGAGCAGTGGGGCCCAATCGGCAGAGCACGTGGCTGAGAAGAACGGCTGCCTGGGGGGCCGAGGCACTAGTGATCCTGACAAGAACACCAGTGAGTAAAGGTGGTGCAGTGCTGGAGACACCGCAGAGGGCAAAAGAGGCAGCGGAAGAGGGGATATCGGCGCTGACCGGTGGAGGTGGTGGAAGCAGGCAAGCAACAGAGGGGGAGGAAAGGCAACCACAAAACAAAAATATATTAGGCATTGCGGAACCTGTGTCTTTTGGGGAAGCTGCTAGGTACGTATGACCTGGATTGGCTACTGTTGGAAACAGGATACTGGGCTTGATGGACCTTGGTCTGACCCAGTATGGCATATCTTATGTTCTTATGTTACCTGTAACGGGAGTTCTCCGTGGACAGCAGGATAAGTCAGCCACACCAGGTGAAGTCATCTGACGGTGCTGAGGACGAAAGTACTCTCTCTCTAGCCCAGAAGGCATTTCCTACTATGTTCCGAGCTGAGCCAAATGCTAGGGGCGTTGAAGGGCAGGAGAAGGGCCCCTTGCAGGGGAGATAGGGTGGGAGCATGTGGCTGACTTATCCTGCTGTCCATGGAGAGCTCCCGTTACAGGTAAGTAACCTTGATTTCTCCTAGGACAAGCAGGATGAGTCAGCTACACCAGGTGCCTCTCTAGCTGCGAAGGGCTGAGGTGGAAGGGGCCCTGTCAGGATATACCACAAACACGGGACGCAGATATAAGGCTTTATTAATGCTGCCGGAACGCCCGCATGAACGAAACATGAACATGAATGAAGTGCAACCGTGCAAGGTCATGTAGGTGTGCAAGGATATAGGCAGGTGCAAAAAACATGTGCAATTGGTAAACAACATGTGTATGTGCAAATAGCATCACTGTGTGCAAACAGGTGCAGGCAAGTGCAACTTTAACATGTGCAATTCAAACATGTGCAAACAGGTACAGGATGTGCCGAATGGCAAGTAAGTGTGCAAAAAACATGCGCCAAGAGGCAAATGCATAGTCAACATAGTCATCAACAGTTCAGGTTGGGCGGTCCTGGCTGCCGACAGGACCGCCCGGCCGAAGGAGCCCATCTGCAGGTCAAGCCAGTAGTGCCTTTGGAAGGTCTGATGGGAGGACCAGGTGGCCGCTTTGCAGATATCGGCTACCGGTACCGAATGCAGATTGGCAATGGAGGTGGCCAGAGCCCTCAGCTGGTGTGCGTTGGCTGGGGGTGAGGGCCCAGAGCCGGCTTGGTCGAGGCAGAAAGAGATGCATGAAGAAATCCAGAGGAATAGGATACGCTTGGTGACCGGTCAGCCCGGTATGTTCTGGTCATAGAAGACAAAACGTTGCATGCCACGCCTCTGGGCCATAGTCCTGAGGAGGTAGAGGCGTAGGGCCCTGACGCAATCCAGCTTGTGGAGCCGTTCTTCCTCAGGGGAAGCGTGGGGCTGCGGGTGGAAGGTAGGAAGTTCGATTATCTGGTTGATGTGGAAGGCAGAGGCTACCTTTGGGACGAATTCAGGATGCGTCCGGAGGGAGGCGCAATCATCGGAGAGCTGCGTGTATGGTGCGTGCGCCACCAGGGCCTGGAGCTTGCTGATACACCTGCCAGAAGTGATGGCGACCAGGAACAAGGTCTTCCAGGAGACGAGCTTGATGTCTGCCAACTGCATGGGTTCAGAGGGAGCCAACGTAAGCTGATTGAGGACCGCATTGAGATCCCAGTGAGGTACAGGCTTCCTGCCTAGAGGATGAAGGTTAGTCAAGCCCTTCATAAAATAAGCGACAATGGGAAGCTGTGCAATGGAACTGTCCCCTGGGCAGTCATGGAAGGCCGCGATGGCTGCTAGGTGAATTCGGACAGACTGCGTCTCGCAGGCCTTGTTGAGAAAAGGAAGTCAAGTACCACAGGATTTGCGGTAATGGGCAAGAGAAGGGGTCCAGTCCTTGAGAGGAACATCAGGAGGTGAAGCGCTGCCACTTTAGGCTGTATGATTTTCTGGTTGCGGGGTGACGAGCCGCGAGGACCACCTGTTCGATCTCTTGTGGGAGGCGGAATGGGGATAAGGCTATCCGCTCAGCCTCCACGCTGTTAAAGCAAGGGTCCACATGTTGGGGTGGAGGGTGTTCCCGTCCTCCTGTGAGAGCATGTCTGGCACAAGGGGGAGCCATATTGGAGGGTGCAATGCCAGACGGTCGAGGAGCGGGAACCACCCCTGGCTCTCTGTCGGAGATGATGCGCTGGACGGTCATGGAGATCAGTGGGATGGGGAGAAAAGCATACACTAGAGACCACTCCCCCCATGACACGTCGAATGCACCCGCTGCATGGCTCCATACAGAGGGACGTTTCGAGCAGAAGGTATTACATTTCATGTTCCCCTCCATAGCGGAGGTCGACCTCCGGGTGACCCCATTCTTGGAAGAGGGAGCGGGTCACTTGGGGCTTGAGGGACTACTCGTGTGGGTTGAGTTGTCAGCTGAGTCTGTCCGCTAATTCGTTTTGCAGCCAGGGAAGATAGGAGGCTCTGAGGGTGCAGTGTTTTGAGATTGCGAAGGCCCAGATCCGAAGGGCTTCCCTGCAGAGAGTCCGTGAACCAGTGCTGCCCTGTTTGTTGATGTAAAACATGGCCACTTGGTTGTCCGTTTGTAGCAGGACCGTTTTTCCATTGATTAGGCCCTGGAAGGCCTCTGGGGCATACCTTATGGCTCTGAGTTCGAGGAGATTGATGTGGCACTGTCGCTCCTGCTCCAACCAGGCTCCTTGAGTTCGGAGGTGAAGACAGTGTGCCCCCCAGCTCACTGGGGAGGCGTTAGTGGTGATGGTCAGTTGATGCACAGGTTGGGAGAGGGGTCTCCCACGTGATAGGTTCCTCTCACGGGCCCACCATTGGAGGGAGGAAATTACTGCTTCATCCAATGGAATGGTGGTGCTCAGGGGCTGTGAGTGTTGGGACCAGTGTGCCTGTAGATGCCACTGGAGGCAGCGCTAGGGGCACTGTTTGGGTGGTCGCCGCCATGTGTCCCAGGAGGCAGAGGAGTACCCATGCAGTGGAAGATTGCCACGCTTGTACACATTGTACCAGGTCCATGATGGTTCCTACTCTTCTTAGGGGAAGGAAGGCTTTGGAGCTGTTGGTGTCTATGAGGGCTCCGATGAACTCCAGTCGCTGTAAGGGACAGAGGTGCGATTTTGGTAGTTCACAAGAAACCCCAGAGATGACAGCAGGGTGATGGTTGCTTGAATTGCTCGTGTGGCTTCCTTTGAGGAGGGGGCAGAGATAATCCAGTCATCCAGTTAGGGGAAAATGCAAATTCCCTGCTTGCGGAGATGTGCCGCTGCCACGGCAACACACTTTGTAAATACCCGTGGAGCGGGTGACAGACCAGACGGGATGACTTTGTACTGGAAGTGGTTCCCCATGGCTTGGAACTGTACTATACTATCTGTGGTCCCTCGGTATTGGGACATGTGTGTATGCTTCCAGCAGATCCAGGGACATCAGCCACTCCTTGGGCTGGATGAGGGGCAGGATGGATCCAAGGGAGTGCATCCTGAACTTCTCCTTGGCAATGAATTTGTTGAGCATGGGTCGCATTTGTTGAGGATGGGTCGCATGCCGCCTGATTTCTTGGGAACCAGGAAGTATTTGGAATAGAAGCCAGTGTTCTGTTCTGTTTCTGGGACGGGTTCAATGGCATTGGAGGCTAGGAGGAACAAAACCTCCGTCTCCAGGGAGGGGGGAACGAGACAGATGCTTTGCAGGGTGGAAGTCCATGCTGTATAGGAGGTGAAAGAAACTTTATTCGGTATCCATCGGAGATGATCACAAGGACCCACTTGTCCATAGTGATAGATTTCCAGGCCGGTAGGAACATGGCCAAATGTCCCCCTGTAGGGAGGCTGGCTTCGGCTCTCACGTCAAAAGGTCTGGTTGGTCTTCCCCACTCTCAGTTGTGAGGTTTTCTGCTGCTTCCTTTTGCACTGGTGGGGCTTCTGCTTGCAGGACAATTGGGAGGGCTGCGATTTGTAGCAAGGTTGTTGCCATTTTCAGTAGGAGCTGTATTGGCGCTTGGATGAAGAAAAGGAGTAGGGCTTTTGATGATAGGAGCTTTTGCGGTTGGGCCATTCCAGGCCTTCGTCCGCGAGGGTCTGTAGCGTTGTGCAGTGGTCTTTCAAGGCACAACGCTACAAGTCGTTGACTTTTTCGCCAAACAAGGTATCCCCTGTGCAGGGAGCATCTGCAATGCAATCGTGAGTGTCCTCTCGCAGACCTAATGCCCTGAGCCAGGCTAGGTGGTGGGCAGAAATTGAGGTTGCCACTGTGCGAGCTGCTGCATCGAATGCATCAAAAGCTGCCCGCACCTGGTGTTTTGTGCACTCTTGCTGGTCTGTGATGGTTGAGGAGGCGGCCGTCTGCGTCTCCTGATTGGAGGTGGAGATGGTTGTTTTGAGTTTTTCTACCAGAATTTCCTGGTACAGGGCCTGTTGCAACTGGTGGGTGGAGACTCTGACGCAGATCATAGCTCCTTGGAACACCTTTCTGCCAATGTCATCAAGGATTTTGAATTTCTTGCCTGGAGGGTAGTTGGCATGAGTCCATGTGGACTTAGAGCGCTTGAGTGCGGAGTGGTGAGGGAGCTGGGTTTTGTCAAAACCTGGAGAGGCTTGGACCTGGTACTTGGCATCCAGTTTACAAGACACAGGTGCTCCCGAGGTAGGGTTCTGCCATAAGGAGAGAAGGTTTTCTCTCAGCAGAGGGTGCACCGGGATATGTGCCAGGGGTCGGGGGCCTCCAGGAATTTTCTTGCAGCCTGAGTTTCCAGGCGCTGGTCAGACATGTCACAGGTGCTGGAGAGGCTGAGGGCGACCTTCCTGAGGAACTTGGGGTAGGTCAAGTCCTCAAGGTTGCTGGGCAGGGGATCTGCTGACGGGGTGGAGGTCTCCAGATCTGCGGATGGGGGTTTGTCTCCTGAGGTCAGAGATTCAGGTGTCGCGTTCTCCTCTGCGTTGCTGCGGGATTCTCTGGAGGCCGGTGCGGAGACAAGGGTGGAGCTCTTGGGCAGCATCAGGGAGGGAAGCTGAGTGCTGGAGTGGTGTGAGATTCCTGAGGCAGGGATCTGTGCTAGGCCTGTGGATGTCCGAGTCCACTGCTCAAACAGATTAGAAAGAAGAGCGAAGAATTGTGCGGGGGGTTCGTGTGCTTCAGGAAGTCCGGGAGTAGTGCTGGCAGGCTCCATGGATTCCGGGAGTTCTGGTTGTCCTGGTGGCCCTGGAGAGGGAGCTGTGGCAAGCAGAGGGGAGAGATTCCGTTGCAGGCTGGGAGGGGAAGCATACCTGCTGCTGGAATCAAGTCCACTGGTGCAGGCAGCTGGAGAGTAGTTGGCATGGCTGTGGTATCGATGGTGGCTCCTGCTGGTGCGGCGGTGTCTTCGGCATCCTCCGTAGGAGCTGTCTGAGCTGCTGGTGCTGCTTCTTCGCCTGGAATGCTGGCCGGAGCGTCGGCACAGGCCAGAGTGGTGCCTCCGCGCCGAGTGTGATTGTTGGCGGTGGGAGCGCCTGTGGTGAGAGCTCCTCCTCCTCCTATGATGCTTGCTCTGGCGCCAGTCAATGGTGCCGTGGTGGGAGGAGCCGGGAGTGATGACATCATTAAAGATGGCCACCGCCATGGGAGCCTCGTGGGAAGTGAGGAGCAGTGTTGCCTGGGGCTGCCAGTTGGCAAGAAGCGATTCCTCCAAAGGGGAGATGGTGTCCAGAGCAGAGTGGCTGCAGGTGGAGGCCACAGAAGGCATACTCAGAGCCGCTGGAAGTGTTGGGAGAGGCTGCACTGCTGCAGGGGAGATCGTAGGACCCAGGACACTGTTGGGCGCTCCGGAGCTGGAAGGGAGAGCAGGCGTCCCTGGAAAGAGCTCCTTAAGCGTATTCTTGCGGGATTTTCTCGCACTCGGGGACATTCTTATGCAGTGGGCACAGTCCTTGACCTTGTGGGAGATACCCAGGCATCGGAGGCATCCTTCATGCAGGCAGGTCAGTGGAGTTCATCTTCCTAGAGCAGCCTGGGCATTTCTTGAACCCTGGTTTGGGCATCTTGAAGGAAGGTCTGTACTTATTCTATTTCTTTTTTTTTTTTTTTTTGTAAAATTGTTTGGAGAGAAGTATCCATCTTGCTGGCAAGGCGGAAGAGGTAAAAGTGGCTGGGTAGGGGCAGGCTTGTGGGTAGGGCCAGGTGGATCATGCCCAGAAGGGAAATGCCTTCTGGGCTAGAGAGAGCAGGAAGAACTGTAATTCCCAGGAGTGTTTATGACCATGGTGAAATCAGAATTTTGGTTTCTATTATTTTTGCTTTTATTAATGAGACTGCTGAATCTCTAACAAATATCTGAGATGAGATGAGTCAGCTCTGTAGCCTAGCTGAGCCTTAGACTATTTGTTAGCATCACAGGGAGGAGTTTATTCTCTGATAGGTACTGAGTTGGTATTTGTGGATGGTTATAGAAACTTTTAATATCAGTCTCATTATTTCACTACTTGTCTGTTTGTGCTGCTGCTTTCAATGCATACCCAATCTTATTGCTGTCCTGTATCCCTAAATCCCTCTCCCCAACTTATCCTTACTGAACTTCAGATTGCAAAGCTAGAGACACATCTATAAAAGGAAAGAATGAGGCAACACGAAGAATGAATGCTGTAAGAAAGCGAGGCTACTTACCTGTAATGGGGGTTCTCCATGGACAGCAAGATAAGTCAGCCACACCAGGTGACATCCTCTGGGTGGTGCCATGTATGGAAGTGCTCTCCAGAGCTCAGACTTATGAGCATGAGTAGGTGGCCCTACCTCCCTGGCCCACCCCTAGCCCAACCAGTGATTAACTAGCTCTGACTTTCAGGCTAGGGTGTGAGCTGGTTAGCTGACCTCAGCCAGGGGAGGTGGGTGAGAACATGTGACTGACTTATCCTGCTGTCCATGGAGAACCCCTGTCACAAGTAAGTAACCTTGCTTTCTCCATGGACAAGCAGGAAGTGTCAGCCACATCAGGTGACTCCCTAGCTATGTGAGAGTGTGGTGAGGTGGATGAGGGAGGCAGTCTGAACATATTCAGCTGGGAGCGAAGGGGTGCAAGGTGAAAGCATCCCTGGAAAGGGAAGAACCAGAGTTCAAGTACCCCAAAGTTGCAGAATCAGTGACCAGAAGGAAACAAAGGGTAGTGGTGGTTGGAGACTCTCTTCTGAGGGGTACTGAGGCGTCCATCTGCCGACCAGACTTGATGTCCAGAGAGGTATGCTGTCTGCCTGGTGCCAAAATCCAAGATGTTACGGAGAGTTTGCCAAGACTCATCAAGCCCACTGACTATTAACCAATGTTGCTAATCCATGTTGGAACAAATGATACTGCCAGGTATACCTCGGAACGTATCAAAAGTGACTTCATGGCTCTGGGACCGAGGGTGAAGCAGTTAGGTGCACAGGTGGTGTTCTCTTCAATCCTCCCTGTTGAGGGTAAAGGCCAAGGCAGAGAGGCTTGCATCCTGGAGATGAATGCATGGCTGCGTGGATGGTGTCATCGAGAGCGTTTTGGTTTCCTAGACCATGGGATGCTGTTCCAAGGGTTGCAGAGCAGAGATGGCATCCATCTGTCCAAGAAAGGTCAACGCATCTTTGATAGTAGACTGGCTAATCTACTGAAGAGGGCTTTAAACTAGATTCGTTGGGGATGGGTGAATAAAGCCCCCAGGTAGGTGATACATTAAATACCTTTATGGAAATGGGTAACAGGGGTAACATATGGAAAGCAGTGTGTATTAATGCCCGTAGCATGGGAAATAAGATCCCTGAAGTTGAAGCTTTGGTGGGAGTGGCTGACTTGGATTTAGTGGCAGTTACAGAAACATGGTTCACAGAAAACCATGACTGGGATGTAACTATACCTGGCTATACTTTATTCAGAAAGGACAGGGTAGGAAGAAGGGGAGGAGGAGTGGCACTATATGTAAAAACTACTATTAAAGCTTTGGAATTACAGAGCTTAAAAGGGAGAGAGGAGGCATTGTGGGTTAAACTATAAAGAGGGAAAGATAAATCTATTTGCATTGGTGTGATATACAGACCTCCCTCACAAGAGGAAGAGGTGGACAGAGAGTTAATTGAAGACATACGCAGCATTGCTAGGAAAGGGGAAGTGCTACTGATAGGAGATTTCAATATGCCAGATGTTGATTGGCACATTCCTGCTGCAGTATCATCTAGAAGTAAGGAGATCCTGGATTCTCTACAGGGAGAACTATTCAGGCAATTGGTAACAGACCCCACACGTGAAGGGGCCATACTGGACTTGGTGCTTACCAATGGTGAAAGTGTTTCTGATGTTGTAGTGGGAGATCATTTTGCATCCAGTGATCACCAGATGGTGTGGTTCAGTATTAGGACTAGGGCTGTTAGAATCCATTCCAAGGTGAGGATCTTAGACTTTAGGAAGACTAACTTTGCGAAGATGGACCAATACCTCAGGGAGTCGTTAGTGGGATGGGAACAGCTGGGGGATGTAGAAAAACAGTGGGCAAAACTGAAAGGGGGTATTTTAAAGGCAACCAACCTTTTTGTTAAAATGGTAAATAAAGGCAAAAGGAACAGGAGACCGCTATGGTTTTCTAAGGAAGTAGCTGAAAAAGTGAAGAAAAAGAGGGAGGCCTTCATGAAATACAAGAGATCACAGAGAGAGGAAGACAGGCATCTGTATTTGGAAAAACTTAGAGAAGCTAGCAAAGTAGTCAAGAAGGCAAAGATTCAAAAGGAGGAGGAAACAGCCAATGCAATAAAATGGGGGGATAAGACATTTTTCAGATATATTAGTGAGAAGAGGAAGGGCAAAAGTGGTATTGTCAGACTCAAGGGTGCAGGGGGGGGGGGATATGTAGAAGCTGATAAGGATAAAGCGGAATTGCTTAACAAATATTTTTGTTCTGTGTTCACAGATGAAGAACCAGGAGCAGGACCTCAGAAAACACCCACAAATAAGAACAGAAGCGAGGGACACCTTGAACAATTTTCAGAAGACTGTGTTCGTGAGAAGCTAGCTCAACTTAAAGTAGACAAAGCAATGGGACCGGATGCGATACACCCTAGAATACTGAGGGAACTTGGGGACGTTCTAGCAACTCCACTGACTGACCTTTTCAATGCCTCGTTGGAGTCGGGAGTGGTGCCAAAGGACTGGAGAGAGGCTCATGTGGTGCCTTTACACAAAAGCGGAAGTAAGGATGTGGTTGAAAACTACAGGCCGGTTAGTTTAACTTCGGTGGTGAGTAAATTATTGGAAACGCTGCTGAAAGAGAAAATAGTGAGGTTTCTGGAGTCCAGCGGATTACAGGATCTGAGGCAGCATGGATTCACCAGAGGCAGGTCTTGTCAGACAAATCTGATTGATTTCTTTGACTGGGTGACCAGGGAGTTGGACCGAGGGAGAGCTCTAGATGTGGTGTATTTAGATTTCAGTAAAGCCTTTGACACTGTTACTCACAGGCGACTTATAAACAAACTGTGCACCCTAGGGATGGACCCTAAAGTTACTGCTTGGGTTAGAAATTGGTTGGGTGGGAGGCGAAAAAGAGTACAAGTAAATGGAGCTCACTCTGAGGAGAATGATGTTACCAGTGGTGTGCCCCAGGGATCTGTCCTTGGTCCGATTCTTTTTAACATCTTTGTTAGTGATATAGCGGAAGGGCTGTCGGATAAGGTTTGCCTCTTTGCGATGATACCAAAATCTGCAATAGAGTAGACACCCAGGAAGGTGTAGATAACATGAGGAGGGATCTAGCTAAGCTTGAAGAATGGTCTAGAATTTGGCAGCTGGGATTTAATGTTAAAAAATGTAAGGTCATGCATTTGGGCTGCAGCAATCCAAGGGAGCAATACAGTATAGGAGGTGAAGTACTTTTGTCCACTAAAGAAGAGCGGGACCTAGGCGTGGTTGTGTCTGATGATCTTAAAGTAGCTAAACAGGTAGAAAAGGTGACGGCAAAAGCTAGAAGGATGCTTCGGTGCATACGGAGAGGAATGGCTAGCAGAAAAAAGGAAGTGATAATGCCTCTGTATAAGTCTTTGGTGCGACCTCATTTGGAGTATGGTGTGCAATTCTGGTGACCGCACCTTCAAAAGGATGTGAACAGGATGGAGTCGGTGCAGAGGGTTGCTACTAAAATGATTAATGGGCTTCATTATAAAGCATATGAGGACAGACTTAAGGATCTTAATATGTACACCTTAGAGGAAAGGCGGGATAGAGGTGCTATGATTGAGATGTTTAAATACCTCCGTGGCATAAATGTTCAGGGAGAGAGCCTCTTTCAATTGAAAGCAAGTTCTGCTACGAGGGGACATGGGATGAGGGTGAAGGGAGATAGATTCAGGAGTGATATGCGGAAATATTTCTTTACAGAAAGAGTAGTGGATCCATGGAATAGTCTCCCAGTGGAGGTGGTAGAGATGAGGACAGTAACTGAATTCAAAAAAGCATGGGACCAACACAGAGGATCTCTAAAGGTAAAAAGTGAACTGTTGTAGTTGTTGTTATGGAAGGACAGACTAGATAGGCCATGTGGTCTTTTTTTGTCATCATGTTTCTATGTTTATTTAATTTATTTATTTTTTATACTGCACTCTTTAGAATCAGTGCAATTTACATGTATACTAAGAGGTACTTTTTATTCCCTTGTCCCTGAAGGGCTCACAACCTAGGTGTACCTGAGGCAATGGAGGAATAAGTGGCTTGCCCAAGGCCACAAGGAGTGGCCATGGGACTAGAGACCCCAGTCCTTCTGGCCTAGGTTGCTTGTTCCCATGTGGGAATTGAACCCCTGGCCCTCCGGCCTGAGGTAACCTGTCCCAACCACTGAGCCACTCCTCCCTTTTTTTTTTATTTGTCTGGTGTAACAATAACAGTAGAATGCAGTAACAGTGGCAGTGCAGTGCAACAGTGCAGCACAACAGTTCCTAATAGTGCAAACAGTGCATAACTTTGTGCATTATAGTGCAGACAGTGCATAATAGTGCAAATATAGCATGTAAACAGTGACAGTGCAATAGTGCATGTGAACAGTGACAGTGCAATAGTAAAACAGTGCAAGGTTGTAAACATTGACTCTGTGTGTTACAGTGAGAGTGCACCGCAGTAGTCGTGCCACTCAGCTGACAGTGTGCCTGAAGGCTAGCCTAGGCCATATGTCCGCTCTGTCCACCGCCTACTGAGTGAGGGGCGTTCCGACAGTCACTGTGAGGACTGCACAACCAAAGGCGCTGTCAGACTGTGTCTTGAGGTCTAGGCAGTAATGCTTCTGGAAGGTCAGTGCAGAGGACCAGGTAGCGGCTTTGCAAATGTCGTCAACAGGGACCGAATGTAGGTTGGTGAAGGATGCCGCCAGCACCCTCAGTTGATGCACTCCTATCCGGTCCCCTGTGTGGGCTTCGGCCCGGCCCAGGCAGAAGGCGATGCAGGCCAATATCCAGAGGGACAGGGTCCTTTTGGTGATGGGCCTTCCAAGTCTGTTGGGGTCATAGGACACAAAGAGTTGAGTCCCTTGCCTTATGCCTGCTGTTCTATCCAGGTAGATGCGCAGGACTCTGACACAGTCCAGGGTGTGGAGCCTACGTTCCTCCTCAGACGCATGTGGCTCCGGGAGGAAGGAGGGAAGGTCGATGGTTTGGTTGATGTGGAAGGAGGAGGCCACCTTTGGCAGGAACTTAGGGTGGGTGCACAGGGATGTGCGGTTGGGGTGGAGCTGCATATAAGGTGGATGGGAAACGAGGGCCTGGAGCTCACTGATCTTCCAGGCAGAGGTTATTGCGATGAGAAAGAGCACCTTCCAAGAGACAAACTTCATGTCCGCCGTTGGCAGTGGCTCGAAAGGCGTCAGCGTCAGTTGTTGAAGGATGGTGCTGAGATCCCAGGTTGGCACCGGCGGTCGTAGGGGGGGGGGGTGGAGATTGGCTAGGCCCTTCATGAATCAAGCCACAATGGGAAGAGATGCAATGGAGGCCTTGCCCCTGCTCTGCTGGCATGGAGAGATGCAATCGCGGAAATGTGTACTTTGATGGATTGGGTCTTCAGACCGAGTTTGAAGAGGGATGTGAGATACTTGAGGACCATCGGTATGGGGCAGGAGACTGGATCAAGGCCTTGGGAGGCACTCCAGATGGTGAAACGTTTCCACTTGAGGCTGTAGTACTTGTGAGTGGACAGGCGTTTGGCTGCCAGAACCACATGCTGTACCTCCATAGGCAAATTCAGGGCTGACAAGTGTCTCCGCTCAATCTCCAGGCCGTCAAGGTGATGGCTTGCAGGCTGGGGTGCAGCATGCTCCCATTGTTCTGAGTGAGAAGATCCAGTCACAAGGGCAGCCTCGCCGGAGGTTCTAGTGAGAAGTGGAGGAGAGGGAACCACATCTGGTGGGGCCAGTGGGGAGCGATCAGGATAACATGCGCCCTGTCTGAGATGATATGCTGCAGTGTCGTTGAGATCAGAGGGTTGGGGGGGAAAGGCATTTGCTAGAGACTAGTCCCCCCAAGACACAGCAAATGCATCCTGAACTAGGCACTTGTTGGATGGGTGCTTTGAGCAGAAGAGGCGACACTTTGCATTGTTCTCTGTTGCGAAGAGGTCGAGGCGTGGATCCTTCACCACTGGAAGATGGATTCGGCAACTTCCAGATGTAGGGACTATTCGTGGGGCTCCAGTTGTCTGCTCAGCTTGTTGGCTAGGGTGTTCTCCTCCCCGGGAAGGTATGAGGCCTGTAGGTGGGATCCGTTGGTCAGTACCAGGGACCAGATTGCGAATGCTTCCTTGCAAAGGGATCGTGAGCCTGTGCCTCCTTGTTTGTTGAGGTAGAACATGGCTACTTGGTTGTTCATTTGGATGAGGATGACTTTCCCTCTCAGCTGTGTTTGGAAGGCCTTCAAGGCATACCTGATGGCTCTGAGCTCGAGCAGGCTCTGCTCCTTGACCATCCATGTTCCTTGGGTGCTGAGATGTAGAAAGTGTGCTCCCCAGCCCTTGGAGGAAGCATCTGTTGTGAGGACAATCTGGTGCAGGCGTTGTTGGAGGCTTTTGCCCCGTGTGAGGTTGGAATGATGAGTCCACCAGTGGACCGTCCATTGCCACCTGCATTTTCAGTTGTTGTGAGAGCTGATTCCAATGGTCACGTAGGTGCCATTGGAGAATTCGCATGTGCAGCCTCACAAGGGAGAGGACTGAGGTGGTTACGGCCATGTGTCCCAGGAGGCAAAGGATGGACCATGCCGAGGTTAGTTTGGATGCCGACATCTTTGTGGCTAAGGATATGATGGCAGTTGCGCACTGTCTGGGCAGGAAGGCTTTCGAGGCGCGGGTGTCAATGACAGCGCCTATGAACTGCACTCTCTGACAAGGCTCAGTTGGGACTTTTCCAAGTTCAGAAGGAACCCAAGGTCAGACAGTAACTTGGTCATCCTTCACATTGCTACACGCGCCTCCGGGGCCGATTGTGCCGAGAGGAGCCAGTCGTCGAGGTATGGGACTCGAAGAGTTGGGGATAGGCCGAAGGGAAGCACCTTGTACTGGTAGTGTTGGTCCCGCACCTTGAAGCGGAGGAATTTATTTTATTTATTTATTTATTTATTTATTTACATTCTCTTATATACCGCGCTATTCTGCATCAGTGCGGTTTACATTGAACAAACTGAAATTACATTGAACAGGGCATTATAACTTGGAGATTCTTAAAAAGGATCTAGCGTTATTAGAAAAGTTTCAGAGAAGAGCCACCAAAAAAATGGTAAAGGGGATGGAAGGATACTCCTATGAAGAAAGGCTAAAAAGGTTAGGGCTCTTTAACCTGGAAAAGAGACGGCTGAGGGGAGATATGATAGAAGTCTATAAATTAATGAACGGAGTGGAACGGGTAAATGTAGATCGACTGTTTACATTATCAGAATATAGGAAGACTAGGGGACATGCAATGAAGCTACAGGGTAAACTATTTAAGACTAATAAAAGAAAATATTTTTTCACTCAACGTGTAATCAAACTCTGGAATTTGTTACCGGAGGATGTAGTAAAGGCTGTTAGTGTAGCTGGGTTTAAAAAAGGTTTGGACAAGTTCCTGGAGGAAAGGTCCATAAACCATTATTAAGAAGGGACCCAGGATATCAATGCTTGATCTAGTACAAGCATTGCAGAACCTGTGTCTTTTGGGGAAACTGCTAGGTACGTATGACCTAGATTGGCCACTGTTGGAAACAGGATACTGGGCTTGATGGACCTTGGTCTGACCCAGTATGGCATATCTTATGTTCTTATGTTCCTGTGAGTGGGGTGGATGGGGACATGCAAGTACGCCTCCAGCAGATCCAAGGAGGCAAATCAGTCCCCTGTCCGGATGAGAGTTAGGATGGAGTTGAGGGAATACATCCTGAAGCGTTCCTTCGCGATGAACCTGTTGAGTTTGCGGAGGTCTAGGATTGGGCAAACTCCTCCTGACGTTTTGGGGATGAGGAAGTATCTGGAGTAGAAGCCAGAGCCGATCTCGCTGTCTGGAACTCTTTCGATGGACTGCGATGTGAGGAGGTGTTGTAGCAGATTGGACATGGTGACCTAGAGACGCGTGGGTGGTTCACTGGTTGGTTGCAAGCGCTGGGAAGGCAGGGATGTGAAGCGTAAGCGGTACCCTTCCTGTATGATCTGTAGCACCCAGCTGTCTGTGGTGATAGCCTGCCAGGCCGGGAGAAAAGCAGATAGTCGACCCCCTACGGGGGTGGGGGGAGGTGATGGTGGTGCTGTCCATCGTGGTTGTTGGATGCCCTCTGTCAAAAGGAGGATTTAGCAGGCTGAGAAGATGTCTGCTTCTTAGTTTTGTGCTCCCTCTGGTTCTGCTTTTGGTTATTGGAAGACTGGTAAGGCTGTTTGTAGTTTCGTGGAGCCTGCCACTTGCGAGTGGAGTTGTACTGCTTGTTGGGCTAGTAAGGTTTTCAGTAGTAGTTGCTAAAATTTATATGTTGTCAGACAGCTGCCTGGGTGAGAATCTTCACAGTCTTGACAATGCATATATCTATATGTATCTATATGATTTTTGCAAGGTATTGTGGGCAATGTAGTTCATTCACACCAGACACAGCTGCTGACAATAATTTAGTTGTGCACAAGTGGTAAAGCCAATAAGATACTTATTTATTTATGGGGTTATTTCTCCCAGCACAGATATGCTTGGTAGCACATAAATTAGGTTACTTGCTTGCAGTGTTTAACTTGGTAAAACAAAGTCAAAAATCAAAATCAGGAAAACAACCTTTAAACTTGTCAGGCAATAAGCTAATGCTTTCTTAGCATATATCTAACAAACGAAAAGCCACAAAGAAAGAAATAAACTGTTCTTGTCAGGTTAACTTCTGATTACTTTCCACACAGATCCAGAAGTAATTCTCTCTTAGCTCACAAGCAATTAGGTGCAGCTCAATTGCTATCAGTTATCCAGCTGAAACCCTTTAGCAGGCTGGCTTTCTACTGTGTGAGTCAAATCCTGCTTCAGGAGCTTTTCTTAGTGGAATAAAGAACAAGTTGTATTTCTTTATGATGGTTGCTATGCTTTGAAACAGAAAGTTACCAAATGAGTTTGGATAGAGAGCAGTCCATATAAACTGTATTTTCATCTGCTATTATTCCCCCTTCATCAACAAGCATCGGTTCACTATCATGAATTAGCCCAGATGAATCTCTCAATGGAGCACTTTCAGGAGAACACTTATTTCCCTGCTGTCTTTCAAGGTTATAGCTAGGGCATAGATCAGTGTTCATACCTGAGCTTCCATTACTGCTATAGTTCCTCTCTATATAGCCTGGCCAGTATGTAGTCCAGTTCTTATGTCCAGCCTTCCAATCCTGATCCCTGGACCCTGGATCTCTCTTCACATACCTCTTGGCATAGGTCTTAGAGTCCCTTCCACGTGCAGCCGTCTCCCTCACAGGTAGCCTCTGGTGATTCCTATCTCTGCAACACCATTCCTCTGGCTTTTCCCAGTCCAATGGTCTATGCTGGCTCTTGGAATACCTCCCAGTATACGTACTGCCTTGGACTCTTCTAGACCTCTCAAAGGCTTTTCTCCTCTTCCTTCCCGAGGGGTTCTTTCCTTCTCTATCCGTTCGGTTTGGCTTCTGCTTCTGCTGATCCTTCAGATGAAACTGGTGATCAAGTGGAAGATGATGGAGCTGGCCATCTGTAGAATAAACTCTATTCTTATTCTGCCTTGATGAGTGCTCCTCCCTAATACAGCGCAGCTGTGCTGAATCAGGCCTTGCCCTTTGAGATGAGTGTTCCATCCTAGCACAGTGCAGCTGTGCTGAATCAAGCTCTGCCCTTTGCAATGAGTGCTTGGGGATTACCTCATAACCCTTTTGATTGAACACACGTTTTCTGACTTCAGCTCCTCTCATGGCTGTTGGAAACCTGGTGCATTCTGGGACTGGTAGTCTTTTATGGCAAAATTCTGTTTTCTCATTTCTACCAGCACTGACAGGTTGCTTGTTCAGAGACACTTCACCTTTTCTATAGCCCCTTCCTGAGCTATGATAAGCTTCCTTATCACAATGTGCAGATGCCATGTGATGCACAGACTCTAAGGAGATTTATTGTATTTCCCATTTTACAATATGGGGTAATTTTACAACAGATCACCTAGGCTGCGAGGGCAAGAAGGATCCTATTTTCAGCCTATATTATAAAAGCATTTAAACTGACAGATATGGCTAGATTGCAGCGAGTCTACATGTATGCTCTGTCACATCCTCACCTCTGAAGAGCCAGGCCCTAAATAGGAAGTGAGCTCCGGTATCTTCCTGCTTTTATACTGCAGTCTGTCCCAGATTCATGATGTGGAACTACCCCATTGGTCCTTTCTGAAGATCCCTTGGACTGACTGGGTCCTATAAAAGGAAGTCCCTGATGGATTCCCTGTGTCTGTATATAGCCTAGAAGTCCCAGTCCTCAGATAGGAATCTCCTGGGAGCTCTGAGGGTCATGTACTCTGCTGATATTTGGTATCTGACCTTTGCTTGTCTATCATTATCGAACCTGTTCTTCCTATTCTTGCCTGCCATTCTGTATCGGTTCCTTGCCTGTTACTTCTCCTGCCTCCTTCTCTGTCTGGAATCCAGTGACCACTCCATCCTGCTTGGAATATCTGTGCTTCAAGTCCTGACAATTTCCAAGTACTGGAGGGCTTATTCCAAAGGGAAAGGGAGCTTTTAAAGGGGAAGGTGCACTTCTCTGGTCTCTGGTGGGCCTGGCAGTGATGTAGGTGTACAGCTTACACGACAATGTATTTTTTTGTAAAGAATTACTCAATTCCACCCATGCTCTACCCAAACTCTGCCCCACAATGCACCTACATGCAGCTACCCACATACCCCCTGGGGTAATTTTATAAAAGTCATTTTACACATGAGGATAAGTTTATACAATGACTCTGGACATGTATTTAGCCCCACTCTCTGTTTTCTATCTTTTAACCAGTTTCTAATCCACAATAGTACACTGCCTCCTATTCCATGACTTTTTAATTTCACCAAGAGTCTCTCATGAGGGACTTTGTCAAGGGCTTTCTGAAAATCCAGATACACTACATTGACTGTCCCACCTTTGTCTACCTGTTTATTTACACCTTCAAAAAAGCATAACAAATTAGTAAGACAAGACCTTCCTTGGCTAAAGCCATGTTGGCTGTCAGCCATTAAATCATGACGATCTACATGCTCAGTAATTTTGTTCTTTAATGGTTTCTACCATTTTTTTGCAGTCAGGCTCACTGGCCTGTAGTTTCACGAATCACCCCTGGAGCCCTTTTTAAAAATTGGGGTTACATTGGCCATCCTCCAATCTTCAGGCATTACAGATGATTTTAATGATAGTTCACAGATTACTAATAGTAGGTCTGCAATCTCATATTTCACTTCTTTCAACACCCTTGGATGTATACCATCCAGTCTAGGTGATTTGCTACTCTTCAGTTTATCAAACAGTTGTAATACATCTTCCCAGTTTATCGATATTTCTTTAGATTCTTCTGTGGCATAACTTTCAAATACCATTTCAGTCATGGGTAACATCCCTACATCTTCCTCGGTAAATACCGAAGCAAAGAATTCATTCAGTCTCTCTGCTATGGCCTTGTCCCCTCTTAGTGCTCTTTTTACCCCTCTATTATCTAATGGTCCAACTGATTCTCTCACAGGTCTTTTGCTATGAATGTACTTGAAAAGGTTTTCATTCGGTGTTTTGCTTCCACGGCAAGCTTTTTTTCAAATTCTCTCTTTGCCTGCAATATCAGTGCCTTCCATCTAACTTCTCATTGCTTATGCTGTTTCAAGTTTTCATCATTTGGCTTCTTTTTCCATTTCCTGAAAGATGCTTTTTTGCAACAACAGCCTCTCTGATCTCACCTTTAAACAATGCTGGCAGTTTTTTGGACTTTCTTCCACTTTTCTTAAAGCATGGAATACAGCTGGTCTAGGCTTCCAAGATAGTATTTTTAAACAACTCCCATGCTTGATGTAAATCTTTAACCTTTGCAACTCTCCTTTAAGTTTTTTCTTAACTATTTTTCTCATTTTATCATAGTCAACTTTTTGTAAGTTAAAAGATAGTACTGTGGATTTCCTTGCTGTCCTTCCTCTATTTATAAAATCACGCCATCATGCTACGATCACTATTGCTAAGTGGCCCCAACACCCTTATCTCTTGCACCAGGTCTTGTATTCCACTAAGGACTAGGTCCAAAATGGCTTCCCCTCTTGTCAGTTTCTGGATGAAATAAATGACTGCTTCTTGGAGCAGCTGGTTCATAAACAATCTCCCTAGCATGTCTTGCCATGACACTGACCCAGTCGATACTGGGGTAATTGAAATTATTACTCTACTGTAACTTTTTACATGGAATTTCAATCCATAGAGATCCTACAGTAAATTTTGTTTTCTGCAAAACTTTAATCCTTTGTGACACAATGTTCTCTATAACATAAAGTGCAACCCCTCCACCAATTTGATCTACTCTATCATTGCAATATAGTTTGTACCCAGGTATCACAGCATCCCACTGGCTGTCTTCATTCTACCATGTCTCCGAGACACCTCTCATATCTAACCTCTCATTTAGTGCTATATATTCTAACTCTCCCATCTTATTTTTTAGACTTCTATCATTTGCATACAAGAATTTTAGAGGCTGTATTTTATTCATATTAATCTGGTTCTTGGTAGGCAGGAGTAATTTGGAAACTTTAAGCTCTGTCTGCTCTGTACTTGAGAAGAAGGTACCCTATATCCCTTACCCCTGCTATGGTAAGCTTCCGTCCCTCCCCCCAAGAATATCCATCACGCAGACCCTCTGTCTGCATTCACCTCAGTCTAGGAAGGGCCCATCTGTCTGGGGTTACATGTTGCATACCTACCCATTGTGTGCCACTATCCAACCACTTGCCGGTGTCCTTAAATTCCCACTGTCTCTCACCTCCACCTTTCCCCACCTCTCACAGATACCTCACCCTCTTTACCACTGCACCTCCCACACACTCATCTCCCACAACTCATCCTTATACTGACTTCCCCCTCCCCACTCAACTGGGTCACGTACCGAAAATCACCACCAAGCCATTATTCCCACCCTCTCCCCATACTGTCCCTTCCAAACAAGCTTTCCACAGAAGCAATACATTTCTCACACCCTCCATCAAAACTGAACAGTCCAATTGGGTCCATTGTTACTTAGTCATTTCACTGTCCCAACTGAGTCAGTCTCTGGGCTCACGCTCCCCCTCCCTTAGAGATCACAGATAGATGCTTGTCTCTGGCCATTCTCCAGCACATGCTGCCATCTTGGGGGGGGGGGGCAGTTCAGCCCTGGGAGATGTTCCCTGACCTTGTGCTTGCTCCAGAAGGTCATGTGTGCCCTGCCTGGATAATTGTGTCCTTGTCTCGACTTCTGTGCAGACCATCTTAACATGGCCATTAATTTCAAATTCTATTCCAAATGGAAAGAGCCAATTATATCTGATTTCTGCTTTATGCACATAGATGGTGAGGCTCCTCATTGCTCACCATTGCTATAGCATAGCTGGGGCCAGTTCTTCGTACAGTTCCATCTTATAGTTCTCCCATTTAAATCACCCCTTCCTGGTGGCCACCTACATAATCTGTTCTCTTAGACAGTAGTTGGTAAGGCAGGCCACTATATCTCAGGGTTTAGATCCAGGGGGCTTCCCCAATGCTCGATGGACTTGCTATAAGTCTATCTCAGGCCCCTCTGCATAGTCCTACTGTCTGCATAGTCCTACTGCATAGTCCTACTGTCGTCTCTGCCACCCTGTAGTATGCAACTACACACTGCCTTCACCACCTCCAGTGCTTGCTGATACTTTTCTGACTCTGGAACTCCTTGGATCTGGATATTGCAGCGGTGTGACCGTTTTTCCAAATCTTCAAACCTTTCTTTAACTTGCTCCTGTTCCCGCTGCAATTGCTCATGCACAATGCCCGCCTTTACTTCCTGCTGGTCCACATGCTTCTCTAAGGCCTCCAAGTGCTGCCCCAGCTCTCGGAGATCCATCCTTAGTTCAGCCATGGCCTCTCTCAGATCCTCCTTCATTGAAGCTGCCTCCTCCACAGCTCCTTGAACCAATGCCATATATCTCCCCCTTCACCCACGAGCACTGCCGTCTCTTTTAAGCCTTTTCTTATAGGGATATCCTTCCATCTTCTTTACCATTTTGGAAGTTGTTCTTTGTATCTTTTCTAATTCTGCTATATCCTTTCTAAGATATGGCGAACAGAACTGCATACAATATTCATGGTGGGGTCACTCCATAAAACGATACAGAGGCATTATAATATCCTTTGTTTTATTCCCCATTCCTTTCCTTCTGATTCCTAGCATTCTATTTGCTTTTGTTGCCATGGTTGAACATTGGGCAGAGGGTTTCAATGTATTATCCATGATTTCACCTAAATCCTTTTCCTGGGTGGTGGTTTTTAATGTGGAACCTTGTATGTTATAACCGTGGTTTGGGTTATTCTTCCCTAAGTGCATAACTTTGTACTTGTGCACATTAAATTTCACTTGCCATTTGGATGTCTAGTCTTCCAGTTTATCAAGGCCCTCCTGCAATTTTTCAAAATCCTCTTGTGTTTTAACAACTTTGAATAATTGTATGTCATCTGCAAAACTGACCAACTCACTCATTAGTCTTATTTCCAGGTCATTTATGAATATGTTAAAAAGCAGCAGGCCAAGCACAGATCCCTGGCATACTCCACTATTCACCTTTCTCCACTGAGAAAATTGAAAATTGAGATACACTATACCAATCAGCTCACCTTTTGTTGTTGTGGTTGTTAAGTGCCATCGCGTTGGAGTCGACTCATGGCGACCCTCTGGATAGCTATGCTAAATGGTGTTCGGTCTTCAGTCAGGCAGCTCATTGTTCACAGACTGGTACCCATACCTGCAGTTATTGTATCAATTCATCTCATTGCTGGCCTTCCTCTTTTGCGTTGACCTTCTATCTTGCCAAGCATGATGTCTTTCCCTAATGATCTCTCTCTTCGCATGATGTGTCCAAAGTATGAAAGTCAAAGTCTTGTCATCTGAGATTCTAAAGAAAGCTTAGGTTTGATCTCCTCTAGTACCGACTGGTTTGTTCTTCGGGCAGTCCATAGTATACACAGTATTCGTCGCCAGCACCATAATTCAAGGGCATCAATTTTCTTCCTGTCTGTCTTTTTCACTGTCCAGCTTTCACATCCATATGATGTTATTGAAAATACCATGGCTTGAACAAGTTGAATCTTTGTATGGAGAGAGACATCTCTGCTCTTGAGAATCTTATCTAGGTCTTTCATAGCCATTCTGCCAAGAGCAATGCGTCGTCTGATTTCTTGACTGCTTGTTGCTTCTTTATTGATAGTTGATCCAAGTAGGTTAAAGTTGTTCACGATTTCAATTTCTTCTTCTTCAACGATGAACCTGTTGATTATGCCAGTTGTCATGATCTTTGTCTTCTTTACATTAAGGTGCAGGCCCATTTTGAGACTATGTTCTTTGATTGTGAGAAGCAAATGTTTCAGATCATCTTCACTTTCAGCCAGTAATGTGGTATCATCAGCATAGCTAAGGTTTGTCAGCATACAGCATGACATTATGCCTAGCATAGGTGTCATGGCTTTCCCCAGACCTTGGCCTGCAGCTCTGACCCCCTGGAGACGTAAAATGTAACCTTTCGCAGCTTTCTACTTTGGTTACTCTCCTGTTGGTCCTGGGTCCACTTCGCAGTGGCAGTAGGGTTTGTAGCACAACAAGACAATCAAACTGGTGTGGCTTGGAAAAAGGTTTTTATATAGAAATAGGCTTATTACATAGGTACAGAACAGAGATATATTTTTGTCCTTCTCTGTATTTATAGTGAAATTCTCCAGCACCTCCCTTTGTCAAACTTTGGTCTGTTTGAGGTCTGTTATCACTTGATTAGCAAGGAGGGGCTGTTGTCCTGCAGATTAATCTCATCAGGCATACTAAGCCCATCAAGTCTGGAGACGTCCTATCACCAGGGGGTCAGAGCTGCAGGCCAAGGTCTGGGAAAAGCCATGACACCTATGCTAGGCATAATATCATGCTCTATGCTGACAAGGTTGTTGATGAGTCTTCCACCAATCTTCACACCGCTGTTGTCTTCATACAATCCTGCTTCTCTGATGATTTGTTCTGCATATAAATTAAACAGGTAGGGGGAAAGTATGCAGCCTTGTCTTATACCTTTGCTTATTTTAAACCATTCTGTTTCTCCTTGTTCCTTTCGAAATGTTGCTTCTTGATCAATGTACAGATTGTGCAAGAGTACGATCAGGTGTTCTGGTATACCCATGCTTCTTAATGTGGCCCAGAGTTTCTCATGGTTTACACAGTCAAAAACGTTGATATAGTCGATAAAGCACAAATAGATATCCTTTTGGTATTCTTTAGTCTTTTCAAGGATCCATCTCACATCCGCAGTGATGTCTCTCGTTCCTCGCTCTTTCCTGGACCCTGCTTGCACTTCAGGTAGTTCTTGTTCCAGGTATGGTTGTAGTCTCTTTTGAATAATCTTCAGTAGAATTTTGCTGGCATGTGGGATCAGAGCGATTGTGTGATAATTTCCACAGTCAGTTGGATCACCTTTCTTTAGTAGTGGTATAGACACAGATCTTTTCCAGTCAGTTGGCCATGATGTTGTCTTCCATATTTCTTGACAGAGCCTTGTAGGTACGGTAACAGCTGCATCAGATTGCTGCAATACATCTTTGGGAATGCTATCAATGCCTGGTGCTTTGTTCTTTGATAAGGCTTCCAATGCCTGGTGCTTTGTTCTTTGATAAGGCTTTCAATGCTGCTTCAACTTCTTCTTTCATCACCAATGGTTCCTGATCATAAGGTACAGGCTGAAATGGCTGTTGGTCCACTTGATCTTTATCATATAAAAACTCTGTATATTCCTTCCACCTTTTCTTGATCTTCTCAGCATCATTCAACATAGAACCTTGAGCATCTTGTAACATTCCAATTCGAGGCTGAAACTTTTTCTTTAACTCTCGTAGCTTTAGGAAAGCCGATCTTGTTCTTCCTCTAATACAGTGGTTCTCAACCTTTTTTGTACCGTGACCCCTTTTACCGTTGGTCAACTTGTGGTGACCCCCAATGATAAAATCAAATGCGTCTCTCTTCCTTTACCGTTAACGCATTGTCGCTGTAATCATTTGTTGAATTATTAATATATTATAGGCCTTTGCAATATGTTTTTATTTATAAAATACTTATTTAAACCACAATAATTAATCACAACAAGTAACAATATTTGATTTCAAAATTATGATGATTTTGTAGTCAAATCACTAATATGAAATAAAATTATTTTTTCTACCTTTGTTGTCTGACCAATTTATTCTCTGATCATGCTGGTCCCGATCTGAGGCTTCTGCTTTCCTGTCTTCTCTTAGCTCTCTTTCTGTGGTCTATGGTCCATCTGCCATTTCTTATCTCTTTCGTTTTCTTCACTTCTTTCCATCAGCCTATTTCCAGTCCCAGTAACCCTCCCCAGTATCAGCCCCTTTCCAGTCCTCACTCCCAGTACCTTCCAATGTCAACTTGCATTCCCATGACTGCCACTGGTGTCCATTCCCTTCCAGTCCCCCTCCTTCCCCACTGACCAGTCCCTTCTAGTACAAATACCATGGCAGCCCCTCTCACATCCACTCCCTTCCAGTTCCATTCTCCCATCCCCTTGTATCAGCCCACTTGTAGCCTTAGCCCCCAGTTTTCTTCCAGGGCCAGCAGCTCTATCCTCCCCTCCCCACAATCAGCACATTCCCAGTCAAAGCCCCCCAATCAGCTCACTTCTAGTGCTAATCCTCCCTCAACCCCATTACCAGTACTAGCCTCCCCTAATCAGCCCAATACCAGTCCTACCCCCCCATCAGCTCATTACCAGTCCTAGCCTCCACTAATCAGCTCATTTCCAGTCATAGCCCCCCCGCCCATTCAGCTCATTTCCAATGCTAGCCTCCCATCAGTCCATTACCAGTCCTACCCCACCCAATCAGCCCATTACCAGTCCTAGCCTCCCCTAATCAGCTCATTTCCAGTGCTAGTCCCCCCCTCAACCCCATTACCAGTGCTAGGCTCCCCTAATCAGCCCATTTCCAGTCCTAACCTCACCAATCAGCTCATTTCCAATGCTAGACCCCTATCAGGCCCTTACCAGTCCTACCCCCCTTGATAAGTCCATTCCCAGTCCTAGCCTTCCCTAATCAACCCATTACCAGTCCTAGCCCCCCATCTGCCCATTACCAGTGCTAGTTCCCCCATCAGCCCATTATAATCCTAACCCGCACTGTCTCTCGCTTCTGTCCAGCATTTATCCCGTCTGTCCAGTATGTCCCCCTGTCTCTCCCCTTTGTCCATGCCAGCCCCCTCCCTCCCTCCCCCCATGTCAGCCCCCATCCTTCCATCTGTCCATGTCAGCCCCCCTCCCTCCATCCATCCATCCATCCATATCAGCCCCCTCCCTCCCTCCATGTCAGCCCCCATCCTTCCATCTGTCCATGTCAGCCCCTCCCTCCATCCATCCATATCAGCCCCCTTCCTCCCTCCCTCCATGTCAGCCCCCATCCTTCCATCTGTCCATGTCAGCCCCCTCCCTACCTCCCTACAGGTCAGCCCCCATCCTTCCATCTGTCCAGGTCAGCCCCTCCCTCCATCCATCCATATCTGCCCCCTCCCTCCCTCCATGTCAGCCCCCATCCTTCCATCTGTCCATGTCAGCCCCCCTCCCTCCATCCATCCATATCAGCCCCCTCCCTCCCTCCATGTCAGCTCGCATCCTTCCATCTGTCCATGTCAGCCCCCTCCCTCCCTCCATCCATCCATCATCAGCCCCTGCCCTCCCTCCCTCCCTCCATGTCAGCCTCATCCTTCCATCTGTCCATGTCAGCCCCCTCCCTCCATCCATCCATATCAGCCCCCTCCCTCCCTCCATGTCAGCCACCAACCTTCCATCTGTCCATGTCAGCCCCCCTCCCTCCATCCATCCATCCATCCATATCAGCCCCCTCCCTCCCTCCCTCCATGTCAGCACCCATCCTTCCCTCTGTCCATGTCAGCCCATCTCCCTCCCTCCATGTCAGCCCCCATCCTTCCATCTGTCCATGTCAGCCCCCCTCCCTCCCTCCATCCATATCAGCCCCCTTCCTCCCTCCATCCATGTCAGCCCCCATCTTTCCATCTGTGCATGTCAGCCCCCCTCCCTCTCTCCATCCATCCATTTCTATCAGCCCCCTCCCTCCCTCCCTCCATGTCAGCCCCCATCCTTCCATCTGTCCATGTCAGCCCCCTCCTTCCCTCCATGTCAGCCCCCATCCCTCCATATCAGCCCCCTTCCTCCCTCCCTCCATGTCAGCCCCCATCCTTCCATCTGTCCATGTGAGCCCCCGCCCTCCCTCCCTCTCTCCATGTCAGCCCCCATCCTTCCATCTGTCCATATCAGCTCCCTCCCTCCATGTCAGCCCCCCTCTGTCGATGTCAGCCATGTTGCAGATTCCCTGCCCCCTCATCCCCTCCCCATGTCTGCCTCCCTTCTAATGCAGCCGCGGCTCCCTGCCTCTTAGGGAACCGCGGCTGTACCTGTAAAATCGTTGCGGAGCCCTTCCTGTCTTGACGGGCTCCGTGCAGCATTGTTCCGCCTCCAAAGGAAGTGGTAAACAACTTCCTTTGGAGGCAGGACAATGCTGCACAGAGCCCGTCAAGACAGGAAGGGCTCTGCAACAATTTTACAGGTACAGCCGCGGTTCCCTAAGAGGCAGGGAGCCGCGGCTGCAGAAGAAGGTGGTGAGTTTGCCGGAGTTTGCCGCTGCCGAGAAGCGGACTCGGCAGCGGCAGCAACTTGTGCGCGTCTTAATTTTTTTTTTTTTAACTTGGAACTTGGTGGAGGCTAAGCGACCCCCGCTAAATCCTGTGGCGACCCCCGTGGGGGTCGCGACCCACAGGTTGAGAACCGCTGCTCTAATAGTTTCTGCTTCTATTTCCTTGCATGCATCCTTGTAGTACTTTTCCTTGTCCTGTCTTGCTGCACGTTGGAAATCTCTGAGTTCTGTGATTGTCTTTCTTTCTCCTCTGGCTTTAGCTCCTCTGTGTTTCTGGTCAATTTTCAGAGTTTCTTCCGTCATCCATTTTGGCCATTTTTTCTTTTTCACTTTTGTAGAGACTTCTCGCTTTCTTCCAACATAACCTTCTTGATGTCATTCTTCTGGAGCTCTGTCATTTGTATCTAAAGCAGCAAATCGATTTTGCAGGCAGTCTTTAAATTCCAGTGGTATATTCTCAAGGTCATATTTTGCTGCATTCATGAGTGGTTTGCTCTTTTTCTACTTTAGCTCGAGTTTGCATACTAGTAGTTGATGATCTGTACCACAGTCAGCTCCAGGTTTTGTCTTTGTTGATGTTATAGAGCTTTTCCATTGTTGACATCCACAGATGTAGTCAATTTGATTTGTATACAATCCATTGGGTGAAATCCATGTGTACAGTCGCCGTTTGTGTTGCTGGAAGAAGGTGATGAATAGATCGTTGGTCTTGCAGAATTCTATCAGTCTTTCTCCAGCTTCATTTCTGTTGCCAAGTCCATATTTTCCAACTACTTTGCCTTCTTCTTTGTTGCCAACTTTTGTGTTCCAGTCATCCATGACTATCAGGATATCCTGTTTGCATGTTCTGTCAATTTCAGCTTGTACTTGTTCATAGAACTCTTCAATTTCATTCTCTTCTGTAGCTGTTGTTGGGGCATATACTTGACTTATAGTTTTGTTGATAGGCATTCCTCATAGACAAATAGAAATTAAGCATTCGCTGACTGCATTGTATTTTCATTACAGTTCTTGCAAGTTTCTTCTTTATTATAAATGCAACACCATTTCTTATTTGTCTTTCATTTCCAGCATAGTAGACCATGTGATCATCTGATGCAAAGTGCCCCATGCCAGTCCATTTCAGTTCGCTGACACCCAACAGATCAAGTTGTACACGTTCCATTTCATTCTTGACCACCTCCAACTTCCCTTGGTTCATGCTTCATACGTTCTATGTTCCAATGTGTAAGACATCTTTACAGCTTCTGACTCTCATTTCATGTGCAGCTACATCAGCAGTCAGATGTCCCGAGGGCTTTGATCCAACCACATCATAAATGCTGGCTTTACTCTGAATAGTCTTCAGCTCTTCCCCAGTAGCTAGTTGAGTGCCTTCCGACCTGGGGGTCTCATCTTCCAGCACTATAGCACAATTTGTTTTGTTGTAACTATCCATTGGGTTTTCATGGCAAGATACAGAAGTAGATTGCCGGGCCTTTCTTCCATGCAGTTTAAGTTTGGTGTTGTTGCCGTTTGTCACAGAAATGTGATCTTCCGCCGTCAACACTATCCCATTCTGCTGCTGCCCAGATGGGTGGTTTGTCTTGGTCTGGCACCTCAGCTGAGACCTGTCCATCTTGGGAGACCCTGCCAGTAGTTAAACTACCGATAGTTTAGCTCTCAGCATCACTGATGCACACAAGCCCTCACAGCATGACAAGCTGCAAACCAAGTGCACATAAGCCCTCACAGCACAACAAGCTGCAAACCAAGCTCACCTTTACGTACCTTCAAAAAAACATAACAGATTAGTAAGACAAGACTTTCCTTGGCTATATCCATGTTTGCTTTCTCCCATTACACCATGACTATCTACATAATCAGTAATTTTATTCTTTATAATGGTTTCTTCTATTTTCCCTAGTACTGATGTCAGGCTCACTGGTCTGTAGTTTCCTGGATCATCCCTGGAACCCTTTTTAAAAAATGGCGTTACATTGGCCATTCTCCAATCTTCAGGTACTACAGATGATTTTATTGATAGTTCACAGATTACGAATAGTATGCCTGCAATCTCATATTTCAGTTTTTTTCAGTACCCTGGGATGTATACCATCCAGTCCAAGTGATTTACTACTCTTTAGTTCATAGGTTTTCAACCCAGTCCTCGGGGAACCCTAAGCCAGTCAGGTTTTCAGGATTCCCACAATGAATATGCATAAGATAGATTTGCATACAATGAAGGCAGAACATGCAAATCTTTCTCATGCATATTCATTGTGGGAATCCTGAAAACCTGACTGGCCTAGGGTTCCCCGAGGACAGGTTTGAAAACCCCTTATCAAATAGTTGTAATACATCTTCCTGATTTATCAAAATTTGTTTCAATTTCTGCAATACATTGTCTTTAAAATATCATTTCAGGCACATGTATCTTCCCTACATCTTCTTCAGTAAAGACAAAGGAAAGAATTTATTCAGTCTCTCCTCTATAGCCTTGTCCTCCATTAGCACCCCTTTTATTCCTCTATCATCTACTACTAATACTAATCATTTGTAAAGCTCTACAAGGCGTACGCAGTGCTGTACAGACACATGTAAAAATTGTAAGCTCTGATGAGCAGGAACCATCTAGTCAAGACAGACAACACAACAGCAGATGGCAGGGCTATATCTAGGTGAATGATAAGGAAACACATAGGAGACTAAGCGAATTAGGATCCAAAAGCGGCCTCGAAGTGGTGCGTTTTCAGCCTGGATTTAAAGGTCCAACTGACTCTCTCACAAGGTTTTTGCTATGAATGTAGTTGAAAAAGGTTGTATTATGTATATTTGCTTCCAAGGCTAGCATCTTTTCAAATTCATCTTTGCTTGCCTTATCCATGCCTTGCATCTAACTTGCCATTGCTTATGTTGTTTCCCATTTTTATCATTTGGCTCCTTTTTACATTTCCTGAGAAACATTTTTTGGGCTACAGCAGCATCTTTGACCGCATCTTTAGATCATGTTGACAGTTGTTTGACCTTACTTCCACCTTTTTAAAGTGAAGAGTTCATTTGGTCTGGGCTTCCCAGATAGTATTTTTAAACAATGCCCATGCCTTTTCTTAGAATTGTACTTACTTCTCCGTGCAAGTTATGTCTCTCTATGCCTTTGCTTAGGGTGGTACCAGGCACTCCTTGCATCACTTAATAATAGAGATAAGACTGGTGAAAAGAGGAGCCATATGAAACCCTACAGGAGGCTTTAGGTACACAGAGAAACCTGCAGCTAATTTTCATAGGTAAACTCCCCATGGAGTTAGAGGATGTGTACTGGGCCCTAAGCAAATATACATATGTGAGGGCCCTACCATGGAGAACCATTTACTTTTTTATTACCCCTCACAGTCGTATTGCTCTTTCCATGCCCTCCTCCCAGGATCTTGGTTCATGGCTTTCTCCCTTCCTAGGCTTCCACACTTCACCTCTCCATGGGAAAAACTGCAGGGCTTAGTTTTGGGTGTGGCAGCAGAAGCAGGTTGTGAGTGAGCATGGGGACTGTGCAAGCACCTGCTTCAAGTGGAGTGGAGTGGTCTACTGGCTAGAGCAGAGGTTTGGAACCAGGGTGACTGAGCAACTCTTTTTCATTCTCTATTGGTACAAATCAGAGATGCCAAGGATAGACTGCTTCAAAGAGTGAGATTTATGAGTGATGTTGTGAGCAACTTCCCCCACCCTCAAAAACTACCTACTGCCACTGCACCACACCCCTGCAAACTATTCCCACCCTCCCCTTCTTATTTATTTATTTAACAATTTTTATATACCACCTTATCGTGGAATCAAAGCGGTTTACATTATAACTCATGCTTTTACATAGAACTTATATTCACACATGTACAGAGAACTGGGTGTCATGTAGGATGGGGTGTCATGCAGGGGGTGCTTTGCAGCATAACTTATATGCAAATGAAAACTACTTACAACAGAGTATAGTAAATGTCTAGTTAATATGGTGTTAGGTGAGTTCATTGAAATGATCAATGAAAAGGAATGTTTTTAATTTTTATTTATTTATTTATTTATTTGCAGTCTCTTCTATACCGCGCTATTCGACATCAGTGCAGTTTACAATGAACATAAGAGTTGCACATCTCAATTTCGTGATTTGTGCTTACAGTGAAACAGGTATAATAACTTGGGTATACATTAAACATTAATTGCTTTCTAAAGTCCTTCATATCGGTGGTAGTTCTCAAAGACCCAGGGAGAGAGTTCCAGATGGCAGGTGCAGCAAGAGAGAATGCTCTCCTAGTGGTGGATTCATTTGCTCTTCTGTATGAGCAGAGTATTGGAATTGTATCAATAGTGCTCTGTCTTCTTGGTCTATTGTTGGAACTGGTGCAAAGCAATTCTTCTAAAGCTTCAGCTGACATGCTATGTCTGACTTTAAAGATGGCCAAGGCAGCTTTGTATCTAGCATGGGCTGTGATTGGAAGCCAATGAAGCTGGTGTAAGAGGGTCGTTATATGATCCTGCTTATTTGATCCAGTGATGATCCTTGTGGTGGTATAATGAATGTGTCGCTTGCTTTGGAAGTCCTTGATAAAGTGCATTGCAGTAGTCTAGAATGGGTGTTATAATGGCTTGACAATGGCTTGAGGGACTTGAGTCTTTGAATGGTAGCAAGCTTGTATAATACATTCCTGGTGGTTCTGTTAATATGTGGTTGTAAGCTTAGATTGCGGTCAAGTGTTACACCAAGGTATCAAACTTCATCCTTTATAGGGATTGTAGTGCCAGCTATTTTGATTGAGGTAGGGAGGTTGGAGGAGATATTCTGTGTGATGATTAGTGCCTCTGTCTTTTTCATATTTATGTGTAGATTGTTATTGGAGAGCCAGATGTTTATCTCCTGGAGACAATTGGACAAGTTAGTATAGTCTGGAGAGTCTAGGCTGATTGGGGTGTGAGCCATGATATCGTCTGCATAGATAGCGTATTGTAACTTGTGCTTTTTGAAGATATTGCAAACAGGCTGAATGTATAAGTTAAACAGAAGAGCAGACATGGAAGATCCTTTAGGGCCCCCTTGAGTTGTGTGAAATGGAGCGGAGGTTTGTGATCCTACTTTGACCTTTTGCTGTCTGTCATGAAGGTATGATTGAAACCATTTATGTGTAGTGTTGTATAGACCAATGTCAGTTAGTCTATTCAAGAGGATGGTGTATCAAATGCAGAGGAAATGTTGATGAACACTAACAGGAAACCGGTCTTAATGTTAATTCCTCTGAGTAGGGTGTCAAATAAGTAGATGAGTAGAGTCTCCACACTGTAGTTAGGGCGAAAGCCGTGTTGATGAAGGTCTAGTGGGGCATATGTGTCCAGCTGGTCCTGGAGCTGTCTCTGCACAGTTTTCTCAATAATTTTGGTTAGAAAAGGGAGGCTTGAGACTGGTCTGTAGGCTGAAGGATCTGTGGGGTCTGGCAAAGTGGTTTTCAGGATTGGTCGGATAGTTGCTTCTTTGAGGGCAGTGGGCATGTAACTCTGGTTTAGGGATGCACCTATTATCCTGTGGATATCTTTGTCCATCTCTTCCTTTGTTGATTTTATCTAAGCCACTGGGCAGGGATCTGATAGAGCTGTGCTGGAGTTTAGCTCAGTGATTGTGCATGTAACCTGCTCGGTTGTAGGGATGAGGAATTCACTCCATGTCCCTGGTGGGGTAGTTCCTGTGCTACGTGAAGGAGTGGAGGTATTGATGGGGTTTTGGGCTCTCAAAGAAGAGTTGGTTTTGGTGAGGAGGTAATCCGCAAATGCTTGAGGGTGAATCTTGTTTTTGTCCTTTTGTGTTGTATCTTTTGTGAGGGACCTGACTATCTGAAAGAGCTCTCTTTGCTTGTTACTAGCCTTTAAGATGAGGTTGGTATGATATTGCTCCTTTTGGCTGTTAATAAGGCTATTGTAATAGTGTTGTATTATCTGATATTCTTTTAACCTGTTTTCCGAGCGGTCCCGCATCCATTGCCGCTCCTTCTGGCGTAGTTTTCGTTTACATGCTCTTACAGCTTCAGAGTACCATGGGGCCAGATTTATTCTGGTCTTCTTGTGATTTGCATTGTCTCTGGTGGGTGCTCTGCTGCTGTGCTGATGATGGTGTTCCATGTGTTGATAGTCTCGTCGAGATCTTTGCAGTCTTGGGGGAGGTTCTGTAGGACCTCATTGAGGAATTTGTCTCTATTGAAACCTATAAATCTTCTTCTTGGGCTGGGATTCTTCTGAGGATCACATGTAGTTGGGAGCTGGATCTTAAAATGAATTGCGTGGTGGTCTGACCAGGGAATTGGCGTGACTATCGGAGTTGTTATTTTATCTTGTTCTAGGAGGCTTTTAGCAACAAATACAAGGTCTGGGGTGGATCTTGAGCAGTGTGTAGGTTGCGTTATTATTTGGTGTAGTTGAAGAGGTTTCTTAGCTTGGTGGAAAGTTCTTTCCTCCTTTTTGGATGCTGAGGTAAGGTTTAGATCCCCTAGTAAGATCAAAGGTTTGTGAGGAGAACTGGCTGCACATATTTCTTCTAGAAGTATAGATGTATCTTCAGTTACCACGCTAGGGGATCTGTATGTTAAGACAGCTGTTTGTTTTCAATAGTGATTATATCACAGCTCTTAGAGCTTGAGGAGCTGGAGGTCTTAAACTTGAGGTCAGATAGGGCTAGGATTAGAACTCCTCCCCCTTTCTTGTGGGTACGAGGACAGTTATATGAACTGTATGTGGATGGAGTTATTTGATTTAGAATAACTTGATCTGAACTCTTAAGCCACGACTCTGTGATGCATAGTATGTCAGATTCTGAAAAATGACCTCCCTCTCTGTCCCCCACTCCCAAAACCAAATCTCCCGGAAAAGCCCTACCACACCCAGAAACTCCCCTCCTACGCACAGCACACACAGAATGTACAGCAGAGCTACACATACAGAGACTCGATGATTAGAATTAATTTGCTAGCTGTGATGGACTGCATTTTAAAAGTTTTAGGTTTATATTTAATTTTCTTTGATATTATGTCTCATGTGTAAGCTACTGATTGAACTGTATTACTTTCTTCTTGGTTTCTATGTGCTCTCGCAACTAATATCTGTAGCCATGGATAGGGCTAGATTAAGGCACTGGCAAGCTAGGAACATACCTAGGTTCCAAAGTTTAAGGGGTGCTGTCAGATGTGTTCTGTAGTCAAGAGATTAGGATTGACAACTGTCTGACTTTACTTAGGATTCTACTTATTCTTACATTAATGTTCGTAAGCTGGAAGGATGGGTAACATGTCTGGACATTTTTCAGAGCTGAAAACTTCTATCTGCTTTTCTCTAATCCTCCCTCAACCCCCTGCCCTGTCTGTTCCAATGTAACCAGCAGCAGAGATTGTGCGTACTATTACTACTATGGCTGCTACTACTACTTGGCAGTTATATAGTGCTACTAGGTATTGCAGTGCTGCACATATACAAGTTTTCAATGCATTTAGATTCAGCCACTGGGAAAGCTGTGGTGGCGGAGCACTGGAATGCTGCTTTAGTTACAGACAATATATAACCAATATCAAAAAAGTCAAAACAAAAAAACCAGAAGAACAGCTCAATAACCTCAACTATCTAACAAAAACCAAAAAATCCTAAAGGAAAAAACAAATTTTTAATGTCGGGATCCGCGGACAAGAGCTGGGGAGAGGAAAAACCCCCCACTCAGTGTCAGCAGAGGCCTTTTATTTATTTTATCAAAACCCTAACGAATAAACTCAGTAGTGAAAATCACTTATCTGATAAAAACCAGACGGGCAGCAAAACTCCAGACAGCGACATGCATGTTTCGAGCCGCCAAGGCTCTGTATCAAGCTGGTTTCAAAATGTGCACGCCCTGAAAAAACGCTGAACACTTCCGGCAATTTAAATACCCAAGCGCTAATCAAATGGCTGCCGACATATACGTAAGCATTACGTCAGACCAGTAATGATGAGAATAAAGTCTGTCATCGCAGAACAATTAAAGCAAGCTCCACCAGTCACATTCTAAATTCAAGCCAAAGGGGGACACTGTATTGAGTTGATATATCCAGCGTTGTTCACGATGTTGTAGTTGGTGTTCACGATCTCCCCCTCGCGAGTCTAAGGACACTATATCAATAACCCTCCATCGGAGATCTGTAAAGAGATGATGCTGTTGGATGCAATGTTCCACAATAGGGGCTGAAAGAATTTTATTAGCAAGGCGAGACGCATGTTCATTCAAGCGTATCCGAACCGGGCGGATAGTCCTACCAACATAGGAAAGGTCGCAAGGGCAAGTGATGATGTATATCAGATAAGTGATTTTCACTACTGAGTTTATTCGTTAGGGTTTTGATAAAATAAATAAAAGGCCTCTGCTGACACTGAGTGGGGGGTTTTTCCTCTCCCCAGCTCTTGTCCGCGGATCCCGACATTAAAAATTTGTTTTTTCCTTTAGGATTTTTTGGTTTTTGTTAGATAGTTGAGGTTATTGAGCTGTTCTTCTGGTTTTTTTGTTTTTGATATTGGTTGTGATTTTGAGTCAACACATTTTTTGAAGGTATGGTTTTTCTCGCTTTAGTTACAGAAGCACTTCTATAGGAAAAGTGATTCCAACAGCTGCAGCATTCCAACACTGATTCCCAGATATATAGCAATTACAGAATTGCACCCGCCAAACAGCCTCTCCCCTCTCATCTCTCCCAATCACAGGCACACAGAGAAACAACACAGATATAAACACACAAGCACATACTAACATGTTCACGCATGCACAGACACACAACAGATAAACATACAAAAAAGAGATATGCTTTTGTACTTCCATAAAGCAGGTCACTAGTTTGATTCTCAGGTCAAGACTTCCACTCTCCAAGCCAGTGATGGTTGGCATGCTGAGATGGGAAACTGCCGATGTTAAAAAAGAGCAGTTCACATAAAGTATACTGATGCTATATAAGTGGGCTTATTCTTTAGGCAGGACACAAATGGCCTCTTTTGGCTTCTCTAGAAAATATGAGCGCTGTGAAACTGGGCAGGTCACACTTCTCTCACAGCATATCAGAGGAGCCCCTAATCCTGTGTTTGAGGAGCGGGGATTTCCCTCTGCTTGAGAAACTGGAGCTGTACCTTGCTTAGTATTTGCAGGAAGGAGTGAAGTGGCTCTTTTCTCCTGTTCAATTAAACTAAACTTGATTTGTCTTTTTTATAAATATTGCCAGTTGTTACTTCACTGAATGAATAAATGTGAGTCCCTGGTGACGTGTAACTGTAATAAACGAAACCAGTCTGATGTGTGACATGGATTGCTAATTCTTCTCTGGGTTTGCTGCTGTCAAATGGGTGTGGGAAGCATGGAATTAAAATCTCCTTGGGCCACACACAGTAACACAACTCCTACAGGGTGACGGGATGGTACATATTTGAAACCATCTGAAGTGATGAGAAGAACCTCGCCCATTCTGTATTATTCTGGAAACCAGTGTATTACTCTGGAAACCACTGTCCACTAATAACCCACTTCCCTTTGGGGAAAATAGATGAAAGTAGCAGGACTAGGAATTTCAGTGCTTTTACTTTATTGAGGAAGTGGTACAAGGGAGAGCAGAATCATGAGAATCTCTGCAGCATAAGATGCTTCATGGGCCATCAGACATGGAGGAAGATCCCTTGTACTGAAGAGAAAGGAGCGGAGATGATTGAGCTGTTCGCAGTCATCAATGGAGATGTGAGTCAGGACCCTCTAGAACAGAGAATAAGACCAGTAAATGCAGAGCAGGGTTAGAAAAATGCCAAATCCTTCTGAAAGGATCACTGTAAGCAATATTAAGGAGGGAGGTGCTCCGAGGGCATGAGGACGACACATTAATTAGCTGCTCATTTGCTGATTGTATAATCGGAAGTATCCTGATTACTTGTTAGCTCTGATTGCAGTATAGAAAGATTCTGATTGGCTGCCTATTACCTTTTTTTTGCCACTATAGAAGGATTATGATTGGCTGTTGTTTTGCTCTACTTGGATCTTAAAGAGGATAAACCAATCCACACTCATTAGAGGAGATATTCAATGGCATTACCTGACTAGTGTCTCTGAAAATCCGCTACAGCGTGTTTATTCAGGTAGTGGATCCTGCTAACTGAATAAACCCCTTTGAATGTTGGACCCTGTATGCCTGATGTATCGTTTTAATTGCTATGTAAGCCCCCCTATTTTGAAGTATTAAGTGTTCAGTGCCACATATTATCTCTGGTTTTTAGGCTTGATAGACTAATCTGGAGAGGTTCATTGCTCTTTTTGGTTGGTTTCTGATATATATTAGGGGTCACTGATATTTTGGTTGGGCTCCTTACACCACCCACAGCTGTGGCTGATCTAGAAAGGTGGAGCTATGAAAGCGTAATTTAAAACTCTGCTTTTGAGAATGGGATGTTTGTTTAAAGAAACGTGAAGCTGTGTGTGTGGTGAAAACTCTGGATTAAAATCTCTGCAGCTCTACAGAGATACACAGGCCCAGGGCCAGTACGTCCACTAGGTGGACTAGGTAGCTGCTTAGGGTGGCTGACCCTGGTGGATGGCACGGCAGCTTTGTGCCATTGCTTTGATGCCTGTGGCAAGCCATGTACTTTGGCACCCATGGTTTGCTGCTTCTGACCCCCCTCCAACATAACTTCCTGTTGGAGGGGGATCAGAAGTGACAGACCATGTGTGCCAAAGCACATGGCTTGCCACAGGCATCAAAGCATGCTACTGCCACCAACCCTCCCCCCACCCCCCACCCCCCATGGCATTGGTGCAGCATAGTGGGTGTGGGGGGTAGCCAGGGTTTTTGCCTGTGGCTGCAAAAACCCTTGGGCCAGCCCTGCATGAGACCAGTCCATCTTCCCATGGTGGGGATGGGGGATGGGTAGCGTTTCATACTCACATTATCCTCCATTGGTTGAGCAGAAGAAAGTCCCAGAGATCATTCAATCAAAGCACAACAGCAAGACAAATTTTCTTTAAAATTAAATCTGCAAATATAAAACATAGAGACTATGTATGTTGGAGGTGTAAACATCCTATCTCTAACTTCCTAAGGTGCTGAGTAGTAACATAACCAGGTCCTTTTCTGCACCCTATCAGTCCAAACATGCAGAATTAACCTGTAAATGGAAAAATGTTTCAAAGTTATCTGGGAAAAACTTTGAAAACAGAGCCATTCATTTTTAACTGAAATTCATCCTGTTGATTGTTTTTCAGGATATTTTGAACCAACCCTGCTGTTCCTGCACTACAGAAACTAAGAAAAGATCATCCAAAGAGTGAGATTTACCAACCGAAAGAGTGAGATTTGTCAGTGTGCCCAGGGAATAAACCTAGAAAGATTTAAGTGTCCAATTGCTTTGCAAATGAAAGAAGCTACTTAAAAATATTTAACTTTATTTGGTACCTTGGAAATAATATACAGCAAAGTGAAGGCAATATGGGGGTAACTTTATAACTACTTCTATTTACTATTACTTATCATTTCTGTAGGGTTAGTAGGCATATGCAGCACTGCACAAATACACATAAAAGACAGTCCCTGCTCGACAGAGCTTACAATCTGCTAAGAGAGACAAACAGAACAATAGAGGACTAAGGAGTTCTTAGGGGAAATGATTAAAATGCACATGGGAGCAGACAGAAGAATAAGGAGTCAGGATCTAAAAGCAGCCTCGAAGATGAGTTTTTAGCCTGGATTAAATAAGGCCAGAAAGAGAGCGTGTGACTACCTGATTCATGGAGTCTACTCCAGACATAAAGTGCAGCAAGGTGGAAAGAACGAAGTCTGGAGTTAGCAATAAAAGAAAAGGGCAGAGATGAGCTGTAGGGAGAGATAACAAAGGAGAGATAGTGAGGAGCCGCACAATGTATGTATTTGTAGGTCAGTAGGAGCTGTTTGAATTATACTGTATGTGAAACAGATAGAGAGCCAATGAAATGACTAGAGAGGAGGGATTGCATGAGCATAGCAAGGCTGGTGGAAGATTAGCCATGCAGCTGAGTTTGAAACAGATTATAAGGGAGAAAGATTATTCAGTGGGAGACCAGTGAGAAGCAACTTGCAATTTTCTAGACGGAATGTGATGAGATCATGGATATGGATTTTGGTAGTGAATTCTGAGAGGAAGAGACAAAGTTTGCTGATGTAGAGAAAGAAATGACAGGTTTTAGCTATCTGTTGGATATGTGCAGAGAAAAAGAGAAAAGAACCAAAGACCCAAGGATGTGAACCGAGGAGACAGAGAGCATGACAGTGTTATCCACAGAAATAGAGATGGGAGAAAGGGGGGAGGTAGAGTTAGGGGGAAAAATAAGCAGTTCCTTCTTGGCCATATTCACTTTCAGTTGGCAGCAGAACATCCAGGCAGCAATGTCAGACCAGCAGGCTGAGATTTGGGCCTGGATTCTTGGAGAGATTTCTAGGGTAAAGAGGTAAATCTCAGAGTCATAGAAACATGACGGCAGAAAAAGACCATATGACCTATCTAGTCTGCCCTTCCATATCAACTACCATAGTCCCTTGTTTTCTTTAGAGATTTTTATGCTTGTCCCATGCTTTATTGAATTCAGATACTGTCCCTGTCTCTGCTACCTCCACTGTGAGACTATTCCACACATCTACCACTCTTTCTGTAAAGAAATATTTCCGCATATTACTCCTGAGTCTCTCTTCTTTCACCCTCATCCTATGTCCCCTTATTACAGAGCTTACTTTCAATCAAAAGAGGCTCTCCTCTAGTACATTTATGCCAAAGAGGTATTTAAATGTCTCTATCATATCTTCTGTATCCTGCCTTTCCTCTAATGTATACATACTAAGAGTTTTGTCTGTCCCCATATGGTCACCCTCTGCACTGACTCCTAAAATGGTCAGTGGTCTACAGCTAAAGATAGTACTGAAAACCCTGGGAGGAGATCAAGGCACCAAGGGAATGAGTGTAGAGTGAGAAGAAAAGAGTTCCCAAGATTGAGCCCTGAGGTACAGATAGCGGTGGAGGAGGATCCACAAGAGCATATACTGAAAGTGTGATGTGAGAGATAAGAAGAAAACCAAGACAGAACAGAACCCCGAAATCCAACTGAAAACAGGGTATCCAGAAGAAAGTGGTGATCAACAATGTCGAAAGAAGCAGATAGGTCAAGAAGGATGAGAATCGGGTAAAGATCCTTGGATTTGGCCAGGAACAGGTCTATAGAATGTAGAGGGTGAACGCCAGATTACAGTAGATCCAGAATGGCTTTAGAGGAAAGAAAGTCAAGATGGCAGCAGTGAACTGCACATTTGAAGGAGGGAGATGGGCCGATAATTTGAAGAGCAGGTAGGATCCAGTGAAGGATTTTTGAGGAACGCTGTAACCCCAGCATATTTTAAGTCAGCAGGAGCAGTTGCAGTGGAAAAGGAGAGATTGAAGATATTACAGATAAAAAGGATGACAGCAAGGGAAATAGAACCTACGGTGGGAATGGGATCTGATGAGCAGGTAGTGAGTTTGGAGGAGGTTAGAAGATGTGCAATTTCTTCCTCAACGATTTTAGTAGAGGAAGAAAGGGTGACAGGAGTTGAAGAAAGAGAATCTGAGAGTGACGAAGGGAAGGGAGGGTTCTAGATGACCCAGTGAAGAAGTCAAGAGTAATCTTGTGAATAGTGTCATGAAAGTAGTCAGCCAAAATCTGGGTAGAAAATGAAGAAGGAGTAGAAGTCAGTTGCACTTTAAGATGAGAGATGAGTGTAGCAAAAAGATAGGGAGGGTCAGAGGCAAGAGAGTTTGTGAGATGGACATAGTACCCTTGCTTGGCAAGTGCTATGGCAGGCTTGAAAGAAGTTAGCATGAATTTGAAATGTATGAAGTCAACATAGGCATGGGAATACAGCAGAATGGGCATAATTTTGCGAAGTATCCAATAAAGAAATACAAGATATTATCACATCCATTAATCTTACCACTGCCCCTAGTGACCCATGTCCAGCTAGTTGGATCAAAGAATTACGCCAAGAGCTTAGTCCCGCTATAAGCAGAATCACAAACCAATCCCTCTCCATAGGATCTTTCCCACAAAGCCTGAAATTTACTTCAATCCGCCCATTATTAAAAAACAACAAACTTGATTCCTCCAAAGTTGAATCCTTTTGCCCAATATCAAGCATCCCCCTACTCGCCAAAATCATTGAAAAGGTAGTTCAACAACAAATCCAACAACATATTGATGATGTAGCTCCACTGGATCCATCTCAACATGGCTTCAGAGAAGCTCATGGTGTCGACACCATCCTCACAACTCTCTTCAATGATCTAGTTACAGGACTTGATAACATCCGCCAGGGATTTGTCCTCATTTTCATGGATATTGCTGCAGCCTTTGATTCAGTCAACCATGAAACTCTGATACTCTGTCTTGTGGAGAAAGGAATACAAGGCTCAGCTATAGCATGGTGCAAGTCCTACCTATCTAACAGATGGCAACAAGTCAGAACAGGTACCATGACTTCTGACCCATTCCCTCTCAATCAAGGTGTACCTCAGGGTTCATCCCTATCTGCATTAATGTTCAACATATATATGCAACCAATTTGTACCCTAATCCGCTCCTTCAACATCCAGTGCCTAGTCTACGCAGACGACGTCCTAATCTACTCACCATTCCTGATTGATCAACCTGACTTTTCACCTATATCAAGCTGCTTCGAAGCTGTATCACAATGGCTTACAACACAAAATTTAAGGATCAACCATAGTAAAACAGATGTCTTATTCCTCACCAAGAACCAGATGTTCTCCCCACCCCCCACATTAAAAGTAAACAATATTGAGTTGATAGCAAAATCAACTATCCGCTATCTCGGCATCACGCTTGACCAACGACTCGACATGTTTACACATGTGAAGAACATCACGAAAGCAATTTACCATAAGGTCCGGATACTATGTCACCTGCGCCCCCTATTGGACTTTAATGACTACCGAACTATCTTCCAAGCCTTGGTGCTCCCACATCTAGACTTTGCAAATATTATCCTTCATGGCCTCCCTCAGTCAACACTAGGACCTCTTCGCCTTGCAATGAATGCTGCAGCAAGGGTACTTGCAGGTACATCAAGAGCTAAACATATAACCCCAGTCATGATGGATCTCCACTGGCTTCCACTTCAGGCTAGAATCCAGTATAAGTCCCTAGTACTAACATTCAAAGCCCTAAGGAACCAGATCACCTCACCCATCAGCAAACTCATTCAAAGACGGCCGTTCAACAGGATCAGGAGATCTAATCAAGCAAACACTCTAGAGATCCGCAACATTCTAACTAAGTGCAAAAAGGCTACTGCCAATAGAGCCTTCTCCCTATTTGCACCCATGACCTGGAATGCCCTCCCCACTGAGCTCCGTTCCACCCCAGACCTATTGTCATTTAGAAAAGCCTTCAAAAAACACCTTTTCCTCATCCATTACCCAGAATCCAATCCCAGAAACAACCACCCATCCTCACATCCTACACCCTACTCCACCCCACCCAAAATCCAACACCATAAAGAAAATGACTAGCTCTACCACCATATCCCCTCTCTTATTTATTATTGGTACTGATCACACATCTTATTGATTAAACCTCTTATAAATATGTTGAAACCAAGCTATACCATATGTATAATTTCTCACCATACTATATGTATAATTTCTCACCATACTCCATGAATAATTACTCTGTATTTAGTTACCCCTGTTACCTCCAGGTTATCTCGTCCATGTTCAATGTAAAAACTCAATTGTCATGTGACATTGCAGTATGTTTTTTTGTTCAATTGTAAACCGCACTGATTTTAATAGCGCGGTATATAAGAGAAGTAAATAAAATAAATAATAAATAAATATGTATTTAGGTAATGGATTTTGGAGGTCAGCCAAGACTGAGATACAACACTCCTCGCAGGTCATGGAATGGGTAGGTGAAAGCATCCAAGGCAGAAGAGGGTATATGAAGAGACTCATCAACAGACTCAGAAGATATTGTGGCTGAGAGAGGAAGCTGAGAGAACAGTGAAGAGTGCTGAAAGGTCAAAATCTTGAATAATCCTAAATATCTTAGTGGAGATTGGTTGAGAATGCTGTGGTGTGTGGCTAGGAGTTAAAGTTAGTAGATGATGTTCAGATAAGGGAAGAGGTGAGAAGAATAAGCTTGAGGGTGCGCAGCTAGAGAAAAAGACAAGGTCATGGCAATGACCATGATGGTGAGTAGTAGCAAAGAACACAGTTGGAGGTGGAATGAGGAGGTTAAGACAAGGAGCTTTGAGGCAAAAGAATCAGAGGCCTCATCAACATGATTGCTGAAATCCCCAAGAATGAGAGAAAGGGAAGATGGTTCAAGAAAAAAGGAAAGCGGAGTCAAGGTCAGTGAGAAAGGAATAGGTGGACTGGTCAGGGATTGATTAATGACAGCTACCAGAGAGGTGGTGGAGTAAATAACTCATGACTATATGGAAAGTTCAAAAAGATGCCTGCTATTGCATTGGTGGTCTTCCTCTTTTGCACTGACCTTCAGCCTTGCTAAGTATGATGTCTTTCTTTAATGATATTTCTCTTTATACATCGTAAGATGTATCTAAAGTATGAAAGTCAAAGTCTTGTCATTTGAACTTCCATGGAAAACTCAAGTTTGATCTCCTCTAGTACCAGTTGATTTATTTTTCGGTCAGTCCAGGGTATTCACAGTATTTGTCACCAGCACCATAATTTGAAGGCCTCAGTTTTCTTCCTATCTTGCTTCTTTACTGTCCACTTTGCATCCATATGAAGTTATTGAAAATACCATGACTTGGACATGTTGAATCTTTGCACACAAAGATACATTTCTGCACTTGAAAATGTTATGTAGGTCCTTCATATCTATTCTGCCAGAGCAGTGCATTGTTGGATTTCTTGACTGCTTATTTATTTATTTATTGACTATGGATCCAAGCAGGTTGAAACTACTATTTCTAAATCATCTTCTTCATCAAGGATGAAATTATTGATTTCACAGTCTCCTAATGCATGGGTAAAAATAATGTTTGTACCCAATGCCGTATTCACCTTGTATGTAAATAATTTGTGGTCAAAAGATGTGCGCAAACATGGGAGAATATGCCAATTGCCATGGAAACATGCATACATTCATGCTTTAGCAGCATAATCAAAATTCTGTGCACAAATTTTGAACACCTAAAGGAATTGCATGCACATATATTATGCACAAGTGTGTGTCTGAAATGCTATTCCACAGACAAATATTGGCTTGGCATCATTTTGGTTTCTATGGTCGAGTGTTTTATTCTTCATTCCACAGCAATAGCACCTTTCCTTTCACACCACATTCATCAATACACTCACCTCAGCGCCTCATCCCTCGACATATTTTTCATTTTGTTTGCCCGCTCTCTTCAATAAAACAAACAGAAAAAGTTACTGGCAGTTCATGCTAACACAAGAAAACAAAATGGTATTCACTAATATTAGTCACAAAATGGGAGGGAGCCTTATCAAAAGGTATCGAGACAGTCATAAACTCAAGCATGACTCTGCATTCGTTGTCATACACTTGCTGTAACTTGTCATAAATCTCTGCATGAATCTCCAAGCTTCTGGCAGCATTTAATGCAAATTCATTCTTCAATTTTTTCACTCATCGTAAATCTGATGAACTGCTCTTATACGATACCAAATATCACATGATTAAAAAAGTACAGGTGTGCTGCGGCCACATTACACTCTGCACATGCTCAGTACATAACTAGGTCACTGCTTGCTTAATAGCATCATGGTGCAACGTCTCGATGCTTTTTGATCACATCTCGTACTTGTCTCAGAGCATGTGCTAAACCCCTAGCATTAGAAAACCAGACATTAAGTCTTTGGATCCTGTGCACATTTGTTAGCATCAGGATTAAATAGCTAATGCCTTCAGTATCATTGGATTTAAATGAGAAGCGTGCTGATAGCTATTCAATCATTTGCATACATACTGTCTTGTGTACTAAACTCCTTTAAGCTTAGGCTGATCATAATAGTGTAGAAAACTGCGCACAGAGCCTGCGCTATGCTGTGCACAAAGCCTTTTACACTGTATTAACTTGACCTCTTGTGTCCTTGAAAAGTTTTCCCCAATACAACTATTTAATTCCCTGCTACTAAGAGCTAGCTGGCTCTCAAAGGTGAGAGCCCCAATCAGCCACTGGGGGCAGGAAAATGCCCTCAAATTTCTTCTTTCTAATGGGGTCAATTAGCTATTCTTCTCTTAGGCTTGCCTCTGATAAATGCAGTGATTGGTGCACTGGTACCGAGGCTCTGATAAGTAAGAGCAGGGGCCGAGAGAATGTCAGACCGAGACAACCTTAAACATGAGTAGTATGCTTCCAGTGAAAGAGAGAAGGGGTTCATAGAGTATGAGAATGAGCTTCCATATAAGTATGACACATTCCTAATGAGTCAGAGAGGGAGTTCAGAGAATCTTCACATAAGTGTGGCGCACTCCTAATAACTGAGAGAAGTTCATAGCGTGAGAGAGATTTCAAATGAGTGTGACACACTCCAAACGAGTCAGAGAAGAGACTCAGAGTGTGAGAGTGAGAAAGCCTTCTACTGAATGTGACACATTCCAGAGTGGCCTCAGAGAGTATGAGTCAGAGGGCCTTCTATTGAGTATGACACATTTCTAATGAGTGAAAGAAGGGTCTTAGAGAGTGTAGATTGAGAGAGCCTTCAAATAAGTGTAACATGCTTCTAATGAGTGAAAGAAGGGGCTCAGAGAATAAGAGCGAGAGAGCATTCTACTAAGTGTGACACACTTTTAATGAGTGAGAGAAGGGACTCAAAATCACATAACACCTCTTCTTCTCCACCTCCATTGGCTGCCTGTTTCCTTCCGCATCCAGTTCAAACTGCTCACCCTTGTCCACAGGGCGCTTCATACTAACACCCCACAATATTTGGCAGATCTTATCCATTTTCACATGCCCAGACATACCCCCCGTTCATTTCACCTTAACCGCCTGACACTCCCCCCCTCCCTTGCCCACCTCCAGTCCACCCGCTCCTCAGCTTTCTTTTTCGCAGGCCCTGCCCTCTGGAACTCCCTCCCCACTTCCCTTTGCTTAGAACCCCATCATACCAACTTTAAACGTGACCTACAGACCCTCCTCCTTTCCTTGGCCTTTAATCTTCCCTCCCCTCTCGTGTGAGTCTCTCCTTCCACGTTTACTGTCCTATTTTCCTCTTTTCTCCCCTATTCTGTCAAGGATTGTAATTCTTTTTCCATTTTCCTGGCCTTGTGCCTCTCCTTTTTTTATTTATTGTATTGTAAACCGCTCTGATTACCACAGAAGGGCGGTCTATCAAGCGAAATAAACATAAACATAAACATAAACTGTGAGAGTGAGAGAATATCAAAATGAGCGTGACACACTTCTAATGAGAGAGGGAGCTTAGAGAGTGTGAGAGTGCCTTCAACTGAGTGTGAAAGTCTGAGAGTAAAAAAAACCTTCAAATAAGTGTGACACATTCTTAATGAATGAGAGAAGGAGCTCAGAGTAGGAGAGAGAAAGTCATCAAATCAGTGTGATGCACTCTTAATGAGTGAGAGAAGTTCGAAGAGTGCGTCTTCATCTTCGACAGTATGAGAGCCGTTAAATGAGTGTGACACTTTTCTAATGACTGAGAGAGCAGTCTCAGAGAGTGTCAGAGAGTATTCTAGTAAATGTGATGCACTCCTAATGAGTGAGAGAAGGGGCTCAGAGATTTTATGAGAGTGAAAATGCCATAAATGAATGTGAGACACTCCTAGTAAATGAGAGAAGGGGCTCAGAGAGTGAGAGAGCATTTAAAAGAATGTGATACATTGCTAATGAAAGGGAAAAAGGGCTCAGCGAATGTGAGAGTGAAAGAGCCTTCAAATGAGTGTGACACACTTCTAATAAGTAAGAGAGTAAGAGTAGGAGTGTGAGAGCCTTCTACTGAGTGTGTCACACTCCTAATGAGTGAGTGAAGGAGGTCCAAAAGTGTGAGAGGGAGACAATCTTCAAATGAGCATGACACACTTTTATGAGTGAGAGAAGGGCCCCAGATAATGTGAGAAAAAAATGTTTTAAAAATTAGTGCATCAGATGTAAGGGAAGGAGGTCAGAAAGTGTGAGATTTAGAAAGTCTTCCAATGAGTGTGACACACTGAATGAGTGAGAGAAGGGACTCAGAGTATGAGAACAAGAGAGTCTTTGACTGAGTGTGACACACTTCTAATTATAAAGACCCCTTATGTTCTGTGGCCGGATTCAGTTTTGGCCCAGTGCCCCTTTGATCAGAGGTACAATTAAAGCACAGTTCAAAGAGTGGCATATCGGGAGAACTGTCAAAAAACATGTTGTAGTTGTGATGGACCAAGGACTCGGAGAAAAGTGATAATCCTTGATCAGGATCTTCCCTGGAGGGAGTTGCTTAAAGAGCCTGACCTGCACTGATACAGACTTTGAACCGAAGGATTTTTCCTAAGCTGTTATACACTGGTTTGTTTGCTTGCTAATGTTTTTGCTTTACACATTTAATTTACAGGTACAGTACCACCCAGACAAAATGAGCGGCAGTGGAGAGATGTCTGGCTGTATTGAAGTGCTACGATTTTAACACATGCAAGAGAAAGTTTCTCTTTTGTTGAAGGAAGGAGATAATGGCAGAGAAAATACTAAAATATTTCATAAAAAATTTACAAAATGTCAAAAAATATAATAAAAGTATTAAAGCGATTAAAATCCCATTGTATAAACATTCACAAATTAAGAAAAGCTATTCTATAAGAAATCTAAAGAGCTCAAAAATATTCTGAACCATTTTTGTCCTTTATTTGTGGTTTTGTTGTAATTGCTATTACTGTATTGCATCCCAATATACATACAAATGCAAGCATTCAAGCACATTACCGTCTAATACCCCACACTGATGATGTCCCCTCAAATGGTGACAAAATATCTGCAATCAAACTACCAAGCTCAGAGAACAATCTAACATCATATATTACATCCTATTTCTAGTTTAACTACTTCTACTTGAAACATGATTTGGATATGTCTGTGTCTATTATTCCTTCACAGAAAAAACTCTAGGAAATATGTGTAGTAACTATGGGTTTGTACCTCAATGGTGCTCTTCTAAGGAACTAAAACATCTATTGATTTGTGTGTTGCCCCCTATCGGGTGCCCAATAGAAGGGGTCTCAATGTGTGGATGAGAGGATGGTGCAAGGATATCGGCTGCACTTCACCAAGCTGCCATCTCCATATGACCCCAGGGAGTAACCTATGTACTCCACGCACTGGAACCTGCTGCAGACCGAGGTCGAGACCCTGCTGTCCGTCCTCGCCATCGAGCCAGTTCCCTTGTGCTCAGATTGGGCAGATCTTCTACTCCAGGTACTTCCTGGTCCCCATTCTGGATCTGTGAAACCTCAACCGGTTCCTGGTTTGTGAAAAGTTCAAAATGAACTCGTTCGGGATGCTGCACCCATACATTATACAGAACAATTGGCTATGCTCCTTGAATCTGCAAGATGCTTATATGCATATTCCGATCTACCCGCATCACAAGCAATACCTTCTGTTCGTGAAGGGAGGCCGGCACTATCAGTACTAGATGCTTCCCTGTGGGTTGGCCACAGCCCTCAGGGTCTTCACAAAGTGTCTGGTGGTCGTAGCTGCCTTCATTCAGACCTGGGGTGTCTTTGTCTTCCTGTACCTGGCCGATTGGCTTATCAAGGGTCCCATGCCAGCCAGCATTTGGCAGTCTGCTGTGCTCACAATTCTGGTGATCGAGGGCCTCGGTTTGTGGTCATCTACCAAAAGTCTCACCTCCAACTGACGCAGCAGCTTGAGTTCATCAGGGCCCTCCTCAATACCACTCAGGAGCAGGCTTTTCTGCCGAAGGACCACCTTGTCAAGGTGGTGGGCACATTGCAATGTCAGTGCAACACCATGGTAACTTGCCCCAACCACTAGGCCACTCCTCCACCATAGGGAGGGGTGGCCTAGTGGTTGGGGCAAGTTACCTCAGGTCGGAAGGTCATGGGTTCAAATCCCACTAGAGGACAGCAACCCTGGGCCGGAAGGACTGGGGTTTCTAGTCTCACAGGTGCTCCTTGTTGTCTTGGGCAAGCCACTTAACCCTCCATTGCCCATGTTCCCTGTAAGTATTAGTGTATGTGTCTCATATCCCCTCATGTTAAATGTATCCCCCAATGGTGTTGTGACCACTTTGATTGAAGGATAAGGTGGTATACAAAACTGTCTAAATAAATAAAATGGCTAATGGCCTGTTGAGACACAAGTCTGCTATGGTACATGTCAGTCCTCAGGCCTGCCTCTCCATGCAGCAGGTGCATTAGACCCTATGCATGCAATGGAAGCAGGCATCGGGCCATCTGTGGGACCATACCACTGGTTCAGTCCTTGGAATGGTGTCTTGAGATAGTCAACCTGCTTTGGGGCCTACCATTCCAGCCGGTGGCCTCCCGCAAGACACTCATGACAGATGCATCCAAGTTCAATTGTAAAGTGCACTTGGATGACCTCAGCACCCAGGGTCTGTGGTTTGAGCAGCAGAGTCTACATCAAATCAACGTTGTTGAGCTTCGGGCTATAGTGAATGCCCTCCGCACCTTTCGTGTACACCTGATGAATCAGGTGGTCCTAATTCAACAGACAACAAGGTGGCTAAGTTCTGTGTGAACTAATAGCGAGGGACAGGCAGTCCGCCTCTGGAAGTTTGCCTTGTTTCATGGCATGGACCTCAGGGTGATGTACCTGCCCGGTGAGCTCAGTGGTCTAGTTGCATCCCGTAAAGGCTTGACATGTAAGGCCTATGCATTCAAGTGGCAGCATTTTGCCATCTGGTGCATGGGTAGGGCACTAGACCCTTCCTTCTGCCCCGTGGACTGGTTGCTGGAGTACCTATTGCACCTCTCCGACTCCGGGCTGAAGTCTAACTTGGTGCAAGTTCACCTCAGCACGATTGGGGTATATCATTGCAGCTGTGGGAGAAGCTCATTTTGGCCCAGCCTCTAGTGGCCTGCTTCATGCGGGGCCTGCTTCTCTCAAAGCCCCTGCTCAAGCACCCTATGGTCGCTTGGAACCTCAATGTGGTCCTTGGCCAGTTGATGCAGACTCCTTTTGAGCCTGCTGAAGTTCTTGAGCTGGAAGGACCTCTTGCTGGTGGCTGTCATGTCAGCGTGATGTGTCAGTGAGCTCCAGGCTTTGGTTGCTCACCCTCCATATACCAGGTTTCACCAGAACTGAGTGTTCCTCCAAACATAGCCCCGCTTTCTGACGGTAGTCTCGGTTTTCTACCTCAACCAATCCATTGTCCTTCCGACGTTCTTTCCCTAGCCTCATGCGAACCACGGTGAGGCGGCCTTGCACATGTGGACTGTAAGCATGTATTGGCCTTCTATCTGGAGCGCACAAAGGCTCACCATCAATCCACCCAGCTGTTCTTTCCTTTAACCCTCATAGGCTAGGTGTCGCTGTTTCGAAGTACACTATCTCTCTGGCTAGCAGAGTGCATCACTCATGCATATTCTCTGGCTGAGTTGAGTCTTGAAGATCATGTCATGGCTCACAATGCCCATGCTATGGCTACTTTGGTAACCAACCTCCGTTCTGTGTCTGCGAGGAAATCTGCAGGGCTGCAACATGGTCTTCAGTCCATACCTGCGCGACCCACTACTGTCTGGATGGGGATTCCCAATGGGACTGCAATTTTGGCCAGGCCATACTCTGTTATCCTTTTTGATATTAGAGGGAACTCCTACCCACTGGCCCTTCTGTCCATCCAGGCCACCTGCTCAAAATCCCTTCAGTTCGGTGTCTGCTGAGGATACTGAAACAGATGAGTCCCTTGGCAGGACTACTTCTCTGGTTTTCCTGACTTCTCCAGTTCTCATTGCTGAGTTGGGCTGCTCATCTCCTCGAGTTCTGGTAGCCTGAGAGTCCCATATGTGAGGACTTATTTTCTGCTTGTTCATTGAGAAAGCATATAATATTCACCTTTAGCAGGTGTTCTCTGTGAACAGCAGGAATAAGTCCCCACAACCCTCCCACCACCCTAGGGAGTTGCCTTTTTGGCTCCTGCAATGTTATTGTACTGGAGAATATGGCACCATGGTGGGTGGGAAGGCAGACGCGCATGCACGGTGTTCCATCCAAAAGCTTCCTTTGGAAGCTGGGGAGCGTTCCATGCAGGGTTCCATCAGTGATGTCACCCATACGTGAGGACTTATTCCTGCCGTTCATGGAGAACACTTTCTACAGGTGAATAGCTATGCTGTTTCTGCATAACTCAGCCAGGGATCAAAAGGCCCTAAGTAGTGACAGGGATGGCTCAGGCCACTGCAGTACAACAAAAGGAGTAAAGGAGAGAGTAGGAGAGATGGAGTCTTTGAGACAGAAGGATCAGTAGGAAACACTGATCAAGGAAGGACTTCTCACAGAACTATCCATTATCACAACAACAATTCCTATGCTTATCATAGCAACAATAACTACACTTTCTCAGAATCTTCACTTGCCTGGCAGAAATTGGAGGAAATGGTTTCATTCATACTTATCCAACTGCACGCAATAGGTTAAAATACAAAGCAGGACAGCAGAACCATTTCAAATTCACCAAGGACTGCCTCAAAGATTAACTCTCTCAGCTTTCTTATTTAACTTATACATCCAGCCCATATATATCATCCTCTGGAAACACAGGATAATGTTTCATATCCATGCAGATGATATCATGCTGTACACCCCAATTGCAACAAGGAACTTCTCCCCCATCCTCTCTTGTCTCCCCCATCCTCTCTTGTCTCCAGGAAGTGACCAAATGGCTACATGAACACTCACTCACACTGAATGTAAGCAAAACCAAGGCACTGGTTGTGAACAGAGACCCCAACTACATTCCAGTAGAGAAACATACCTTCAACAACTACGATATCCCCATCAAATCTGAAATCAAATGCTTTGGTGTAATACTAGACGGGAAACTCAAATTCCAAGCACATATTAAGAAAACAACTGCACTGACATATCAAAGGATAAGAGCCCTGCATAACCTGGATATGATATACGCAGCTAACTCCCCACATAAGACCCTCATTGTGCTAGGAGACCTAAACCTCACATCTGCCTCAACAACAATTGAATTGGCTTTTCACAAAGCAATGGAATCCATTAAACTCAAGCAAATACTATCGGGCCCATCCCACCGTTCTGGCACTACACCAGATCGCATATACGTACCAACTAACAACCTAGATCATGGTCTCATGATACCACCTAAGATTACACCAATACCAAGGCCATATTATTTGAACTCTACCACAATACCCAACAGCCAGCTTGGAAAACTGAACAGCCAACGAGATGCTTCAAAGCCTTTAACAAAGAGCACTTCCTCAAAGACACTGTGCAGTACCTACCCCAAGATTTCACCGACCTGGACGAAGCCATCAGTGCATGGAATACCACCATCCTTGCCATATCTCAACTCACAACTTGAAAAAATCCACACCACAACAAAAACAGGCCCAGATCTACACCATGGTTCACAATAAGAGCATCCAGAAGAAAATTGCGACAACTTGAATGGCACTGGAGACGGAACAAATCAGAAACTACTTTGAAACAATACCAGGAGATGCAAAAAGACTATAATAACCTAATAAACAAACATAAACAATATCACACAAACCTTATACTAAAAGCATGTAATAAACCTAAAGAACTCTTCAACATCGTTCGTACCCTAACAAAAGACCCGACCATGAAAGACGAAAGCAAGATGCACCCACAAACCTTTGCTGATTATTTAATAGCCAAGAATGGAAACTACCACACCCCAAAAGAACATCTCTCTTATGGACACAACAAAGAACATCTCTCTTATGGACACAGCAACTGAAGATGGCTCTACAGCGACCAATCAATGGAAGAACTTCTGCATCTCATCAACTAAACAAATAGAACAAACCATCACTGCTCTAAACACCACCACATCTCCAGCGGACCCCTGCCCAGTGACTTGGATTAAATCCATCAAAGAAGAGTTCATCCAAAAGATAGTAAGCACCTCTCTCACTCAGGGCTACATGCCCAAAGCACTCAAGGAATCTACTATACGCCCCATCCTTAAAGCCACTTCATCTAATAGCACCGACCCTTCAACCTACCACCCAATAACCAGCCTCCCATTCCTGGCAAAATAACCAAAAAATTGTACAGAGACAACTCCAAGATCATATTAACAAATTTGCCCCACTAAATCCCCACCAGCACGGATTTCATCCAAAACATGGTGTTGAGACACTTCTCATACATTTATTCGACAACCTAATCAAAGGAATAGACAAGATAAATATTAGTAAGAAGCCCTTCTTTATCGATATATCATTTGCCTTCGACACAGTTTCACATCACATCCTTTTGAAGCGACTAATGGAGATTGGACTACAAGATATCACCATCAAGTGGTTTCAATCATACCTAGAAGATAGACAACAGAAAGTAAAATCTGGGAACCTCACCTCAGCACCCTTCAGTATCAATCAAGGAATTCCCCAAGGCTCATCGCTATCAGCTCTTCTCTTCAATAACTAGATTCAGCCTATATGCAAAATATTTAACAAATACAATACACCATATATGCTGATGATATCATGGTATATACCCCTATTCAACTGGACTCCCCAAACTACACCACTATATCAACCTGCATTAATGAAGTAACAACCTGTCTTACTAACAACAACTTAAACATCAACATAAAAAAATCTGAAGCAATCATCATTACCAGAGACTCCACATTCATTCCTCCTACCGCTAACAACATATCCAATATACCAATAACAATAAGAGACGAAGTCCGATACCTTGGACTGATTCTAGTCAAGCAGCTTACCCTCCAGCCACATGTCGACAAGATATCCAAAACAGCCTTCTTCAAACTCGCAACACTCCGGAGACTAAAACCTCTCCTTAATAAAGAACATTTCCGCACAGTATGCCAGGCCATCATTACATCTGTGCTGGACTACTGTAACATCCTATTCCAAGGTCTACCCAAACAAACCACCCGCCCACTACAATTAGTCCAGAACACCGCTGCCCGCATTATTGCTTGCGCTTCAATACAAGACCACATAACCCCAATACTAAATGATCTGCACTGGCTATCAATCTCCTCACGGGCAAAATATAAATCAGCATGCACCATATTCAAGATTAAAAACAATATGTCAGCAGGAATACTACAGGAAAGCACAGTTACTTACCTGTAACAGGTGATCTCTGGGAACAGCAGGAATTAGTCTTCACATATGGGTACATCGGTACCGACGGAGCCTGCACGGGAATCCAATCAGAAAGCTTTTGTGAGCATCCCTCGCGCCTGCGCGCTGACTTCCCGCCTTTCCCACTGACTCTCCTCAGTTGAGTTTCATAGCTGAGACATAAGGAGAGAAAGAGGAAAGGAGATAGAGAGATACAACTCCTAGGGGAGGTGGGTGGGTTGTAAAGACTAATTCCTGCTGTTCCCAGAGATCACCTGTTACAGGTAAGTAACTGTGCTATCTCCAGGAACAAGCAGGAATGAGTCTTCACATATGGGGACTCCTTAGCTGTGGGTGCCAGGGGAGATCCCATAAAATGCGTATCCCTGGACAGGACGGCATTTCCCAAACCTGGATCCCCGGCATCCACTGAGGGATGCGGGGTAGGAGTTGAACAGAGAAGAGCTGTAGAGGAACAACAAATCTAAAGACTACAGAAAAAAAGAGTCTTTAGAATGTATGTCAAGTGTCATTAAAATATTTAATGAACTAGTACAATATAGAGCTTACCTACTGGATTGTAGGAAGTAGAACTGTGATGGAGTGTACTGTAGATGCAGTAGCGGAATCCTCAAGGTAACTTCACAGCAGTGAGGATGAAGTTCCAAACCAGGAATGGGCAGGTGACCCAGGTGTCAACTGGGGTAGGAGAAGAACGGCAGGTCTTCAATGGAAAGCTTTATGGGAAAAAGCTGAAAACTCTTTTAGGTACAGAGTTATTAACATTGAGGACTAAAAGAAGAAGACTGACCGATCTGGAGAATTAGCCCAGTCCTGAAGGGAAGAGGGGGTATGGAAAAAAGCCCCTATTCCCAAGGAGAACAGAAGTGTACTCAGAAATACTGAAGATGTACACTGTCTTTCCTAGCTGGTAAGAGATAGGAAGACATTGAAGTTTAATACGTCATAGACAGGGAGATCTATAACAAAAATAGAAGCTGTTGACATCACAGCAGTATTGTGTGTATAACCGCTCCCAATTACTGAGCCGTATGAGAATAGGCAAGTTGACTGTCTGGACCCTTTAAGAAGGTAAAAGCTTTATAGCACAGACAGTTAGGGAGACAGTAGGGAATACCTAGGGTTCTATGGACATCTCCCAAAGGGCACATACATACATACATACATATATATACATATATATATATATATATATATATATATATATATATATACATATGGAAATAGATACATATTTATACATATGTGCATATATGTCTAGATATGTGTGACATATATATATATAGAAATATAGATATAGATATAGATATAGATGGGCATGGCTTATGCCCACCTAGAGTACAAAAACATGTATGTATAGGACATATACATACATGAATATAATGCTGAGAATACATGCCTGCAAGTGAGCCCCAGAAAAACATTCACATGGGGAATGTGATGGGAAAAGATTCATCTAATAGTAAGGGGGTGAAAACCACCTGAGATATATAGAGAATCTATTTCTGCGGTGCAGGAATGTAGTTCAGTGGAATAACCAGTATGGTTACGTGAAAAACAGAGGATAATAGCAGTCTGGTAAGAGCACGTCAGGAGTACTTTGGGACTCTGACATGTCCAAAGGACAAGAAAACGCATAGACTAAGACACCAGGATGACCCAGTCAAGGGACTAAGGGGTATCATGTACAGTGAAAGAGTATGCGTTGTCCAAGTGGAGCAGAAAACATGATGCCAAGCTGTAAGGAAAAAAGGGTTAGATTCCTGCCAGATTGGGAACTCCTTGGACATTCACGCAGAAAAAGCTTGTCTTCTGTATCACAACAGGAGACAAGAGGGTATAAAGAACCTATATAGCCATGGAATGACTATATAAGCTTTTTCTATTATATGGAAAACCCTCAGAGACAAAGTCCAATGCTCTGTAGCAAGGGCCCATAGTAGAAAGCTTCTCTGAAGATTGCAGAGAGCATTGTGCAGGAGAATTATGAGATAAAAGTGACAGAAGTCAGATGTGTTGCCACATCCCAGGTAAGGATATGGCTAGAAGAAGATAACCTGCAGTGAGTAGTACTATGCAAGATAGGTGAAAGTAGCTTGCAATGAGCATTAAAGTAATCACTGGAACTCCTGCATGCACAGCAACTGAACAAAACAGCAGAGGGGATTCTCCTGTATGAAAAACAGAGAGAAAACAGACAAAGGGAGCGGAGATATTCTCGTCCCTGTCTGATGAGTTGTTCAGAGCATGCATTGAAGGATAACAAAAAGTCTACACTGGAAAGAAAGAGAAGTGTTTCAGTATGGTACCAACTCAAGCAGGGGAAACCCTGGAAGAGAGGGGGATGGAAGGTGACTTACCATATGGTAAGTCAGCTGAAGGAAAGAATGTCCATGTGGAGACAGAAACTATCATGGGATAGTTATAACCTCCCTTCATAGTAGTAAGAAGGGGAGAATTCTGTAACCCATGGACAAAAGTATCCTAACAGCTTAGCATACTGAAAAGAAAAAACCAGCGTAGAGTGTGAAGAAGAAACTTCTGCTAAGAAGAAGTTAACTGTAGATTGCAACATACAGGAACCTATGGTTGCTGGTTATGATTAGACTAGTTAGAGTCTGGAGACTTCAGACTAGGATGAGATGTCCCTTGCTTGGGTACATCTGGAGGATGGGCAGGAGAAGGGTGAAACCTTCTTTTCTTAGGGAAAGAAGGTTTGGTAGGACATTTCCTACGTCCTGGGGAAAAAGAAGGCTTAGAATGGTTTCCAGAACCAGGGAAGTCAGTGGAGCAATGAGCAACCTGACGTAAAGCCTCTCTATTGAAGAGATTTTCTCCAGTACAAGGAGAATTACCCAGTGTATGTTGTGCCCATCTGCTCAAGTCTGAAGCTTGCAGCCAGGCTATACGATGTGCTCCAATGGCAATAGCAGAGGATCTGCTAACAGACTCAAAAGAGTCTAGAGAAGCACGAGAAAGAAACCAAGAGATATTCCTGCTATGATTAAGAAGCAAGGAATAGTCAGTGGCCTTAGGCTCTGACAAAAAAGGGGACAAAATAGATAATTTCTCGGTGACCTCCTGCAGTGTCAGACTCATATAAAAAATATATGAAATAATTCTTGAAGCCAGCATAGAAGCTTGGAATGTTTGACGTCCAAAGGCATCAAGTGCTTTAGATGCACGACCTGGCGGACAAGAAGAATGCTTCTTCTTGCTTCTTACCTTCCTCATTGCTGATTCCACTACAATGGAATGATGTGGAAGTTGGCTTCTTTGAAACCCCGGAGAGGGAGGCACCTGATACAGAACATTAGTGGCTGTAGAAGGCGAAGGAACCTTTAAAGGTGATTCCCACATCCTCAGAAGAAGATCCTGCAAAGAATGATGTAAAGGAAGCATTATATTTTCCTTTTCTGCAGGATCTTGGTCAAGAGTAAAGCCAGGAATAGGAATGGCAAGAAAGGTTGCCATGTCAAGGAGAAATTTCTGAAAAGAAGGATCTCCAATAGGAACTATTCCTGGGTAAGCTGAGGTTGAAGTAGCAGATTGAGCACCAGAAGGCATACTGGACTGGTGCAGAAAAAGAATCCTGCTAGATGGACAGTGATACTGACAGTTCTGATTTGAGGCAGTTAGTACTGCCTCGTCGGTGCCTGGTATCGATTCCAAACTAGGCATAGAAAGGATCGATGGCACCAATGGAACTGCAGGAATCGACATCGATACCGGTACCGGTATCGGAGACGATAATGTCCTCGAAGCAGTAATCGTGGGCTGCTGAAGCAGTACCGAGGTAGCCAGAGAACCTCGGTGAATATCCTTGGTACTGCATAGTTGGAAACTACATTGATCGGTTCCGAAACGCGTCGGTACCAAGTCATCTAGACCGGATATCGACTCTAGACTCGGCATCGAAGGGAGCGAGTCTATCGATGCATGTCTAGATGGTACCGACGGTGGTGTTGGTATCGGCGATGCCGATACAGGAAAGTCTATCGGAGTCGTATCGATCGGTTCCGATGGTACCGAGGACGTCCGAAGACGATGCCCGGTGAAGAGAGGAACACTCGACACCAATGCCGATGCCGGGGTATCGGTACCGCTTGAAGCCGGTACCAACCCCGAGCATGGCTGGGATACAGGAAAGCCAATCTGGGTCGTATCGATCGGCCCCGAAGGTACCAAGGACACCAGATGACGATCCCTGGCGAAGAGTGGAACACTCGACACCGGTGCCAATGCCGGGGGATCGGTACCGCTCGAAGCGGATACCACCCCCGAGCATGGCTCAGGTATGTTCTGTGAGGGGTGAGCCCCAGGAACAACCTGAAACCCCGTAAATGCTTTGGAGCCCGAAGACTCCTGCCGGGGTTTTATTGCCAATGGGGTCTTGAGGGCAAGGCCGGAGCCGTCATCATGCTGGGCATGAGACTTACCCTTCAAGAATTGGCTAGTCTTAACAGACTGTTTGTGGGTTACCTGATCCTGGAGAGAAGAATAAACCGGTGTCCTCACCTCAGGAGGAAAAACAGCATCGAGGGAAACTCGAAAAAGAGAAGGTCTTCTCCCAATAATATAGCCTGAGGTATCAGGGGAAAAAGGGTCAGGACCCAAACAGGTTAGACACCAAGCATTGGAGTCTAAAAAGAAAACTAAGTTTCCACAGTGAAGGCACTTCTTAGGGGAAGAAGGCTCCATGTTGGAAAGGCCTGGTAGGCCCCAAAAAGTTAAAACAAAAAACTGAGGAGAAAATATTTCTCTAAGTTTGAAAAAGAAAAGAATAAAGCACCAGCGGTACCGGTATCGGCGGGAAAGACAGCCCGACCACAAGAAAACAAGAAAATAAGGATTTTAAAGAAAAAGGTTTCTGCGGTGACAGGAAAGGTTTCTGTCGGCTCCGCGGAAAAACGAAAACTGAGGAGAGTCAGTGGGAAAGGCAGGAAGTCAGCGCGCAGGCGCGAGGGATGCTCCCAAAAGCTTTCTGATTGGATGCTGGGGAGCATTCCCGTGCAGGCTCCATCGGTACCGACGTACCCATATGTGAAGACTCATTCCTGCTTGTTCCTGGAGATCTCATCGGAACCAAAGCAAGCAGAAGACCAGACAGAAACAGCACCAAACACAACATACTAGCACCAACTCTATTCACAAAAACCAAAAAATCCACATCCAAGCCAGCATTCTCTCTTGCTGCCCCTGCTATTTGGAATGTCCTTCCAGATACTCTAAAATCAACAACTGATATAAAAGAATTCCGAAAGCTGCTCAAAACCACCCTATTCATTGAACAATTCAACGAAGACCATCAAGCACCAAGCACACCAATCACTCCACAAACCGACTTACACAAGCCATGACACACAGACCTCAAGGACTTCAAAGAGCTACTCAAAAGAAGACTCTTCACAGAACACTAAAAGGACTTCATGTGAAACAGCTACCAGCCTTCTCCAACCTACAAATGACCCCCGCATCCCCCCCCCGCTACCTATATATAACCCCTGTACATAGCTCACAATGTATATAGATCACCAGTTAATCATTCACACTACTCACACACACACACCACACAAGCCGATGTATCCACCACATGTATTCACCCTCCCACTATTGATTGTTTGATGTGCGGTAAAGATAAAGCGGTATATTAGATCCTTTTAAATAAAAATAAATAAATAATCTCTGCTCATTGTTTGACCACAACCTATTCCACACGGTCTACCCAGCAATCATTACTCCAATCTGGGACTAATGCAGCTCAGTACTCCAAGGCCTACCAAAACGTACTCTCCTGCCACTCCAGAGAGCACAAAACTCTGCAGCTCACTTAATATTAAAGTAACTACACTGGCTAGCCATCCAAGCTTGAATAAATACAAAGCAACCTTAAGAGTATACATAACCTAACTACAGCCTGTCCACAATCCCTTGTACCCGCACCTTCAGACAACAGACCAAGAAGAGATCGAACCATGAACCTCCTTAAAATCCCCAGACAGAAAACAACCAGTACACAAGAAATATGCCATCGCACCTTCCCCATATATGGACCTACTCCTATGGAACGCCCTTTCGGCTAATCTTAGAGTAACTACCGACTTAAAGGAATTCAGGAAGATGCTAAAAACACACATGTCCAAGAAATATTATGGGATGGATAGCTAAACTCACTAATAGCCAAAGCACTCAAATAAACCTAAATGATTCAAATACAAAAAGTATGGACTCTATACTACACAAATGTAAATAGTTATCAGCTCTTTACTGCCTATCAGTTAAAATGTAAATAATCGCTTGCGATTCCAGTTGCCTGTACCTATTTAGTTGTACCATGTTCCTTGTAACTCTTGTTTTTGTTCATGTAAACCACCTTGATACCACTGAAAAGCGATATATAAGAACTGTTAATAAATAAATAAATAAAATTCCTCCCCTGAGTCTCTTCTGAATCCTGCTTGACTATGATCTTAGGCCTCTTGTAGGTCAAATGATCCGCAAGCCAATGTGCAGCCTCTTTTGCCAACATTTTAGAAAAAAATAGTAAATTAGTTATAGACCAATAGCCTGCAGTCTTTATAATCTAGTACTTTATTAACATTTATTTATTTATAGCTTGCTGTACTGCCTTTCACAATTACACCAAAGCGGATTACTATAATGTCATGGGGAAGCAATGAAAATAAACACATCTAACAGACTATTGCCAAAACTAACACTAAAGGAAGGGGACAGGACCTAGATATGCCACAGCTGCTGATCTTGCCAAACAACCCTGTCCACAGCAACCCTAAGAAGTGTTTTAGTAAAGGGCGGTAACCTGTTATTGGGACTCTTGCATTAGCGTTGCATTAACGCGTGTTAAAGGCTCCTGCAGCGTTAAGGGAACAGGAGATGGAGAGTGGGCATTGACAGTGGGTGCTCCCTTAACGCCTGTTGTGCAATCATGAGTTAGAGCCCTTTAATGCTGGAACCCTAACACCAAGTAAAACCTCACGGGAAGGGGGTATTTTGAGGGGAGAGAGACTATTTAAATATCTACAATGTGATGCACAGACAAGGGAGCTCAAGACAGTGATAGTAGTGCTTCAGTAGCAGCAACAGCATAGTGCCCAAGTATGAAAGAGCACTATGTTGATGGTACAAATGGGGCAAAGGAGGTGACTCGTGGGTCATGCACAAGGCAGACCAGGCAGCTGCCCAAGTGGCACATCTCTATCCCACATTGACAGTGGTGACACACAGACATGCTTACCACCCTCTTCAGTACCATAATCACGGGAACCGACAACACCCGACAAGGATTCGCTCTGATATTTTTGGATATAGCTGCAGCATTTGACTCCATAAGCCACGAGCCTCTCGTGGGGCATCTCCAGGAGAAGGGGATACGTGACACTGCCCTAAGCTGGTGCACATCATACCTGACTGACAAATGGCAACACGTACATTCCGGTGCAACAACCTCTGAACCCTTCCACCAGTGGCAGGGTGTACCACAGGATTCCTCCTTCTTGGCACTGATGTTAAACATATACATGCAGCCCATCTGTACCATTATCAGATCGCTTAACTTCGCCTGCCTGATATAGGCCGATGACGTACTGCTCTACATGCCATTCGCAACCGACCAGCCGGACTTCTCCCCGCTAACAAGCTACTTTGACGCCGTCTCCAACTGGCTCCAGACCCAAAACCTCCGAATAAATCACAAAAAGACAGACATCCTTTACATTACGAAGAATCAAGGCTTCACCCCTCCCGCCTCCTTAAAAGTGAAGGATGCCGAGCTGCTAACCAAACCCACAATCCGCTATCTAGGGGTCATGTTAGACCAACGGCTTGACATGAAGGTCCACATAAGCAACACAGCCAAGTCAGTTTACCATAAAATACGGATACTCCGGCACCTACGTCCCCTCCTGGACCCAGATGACTTCCGGACAATCTTTCAAACGCTGGTCATCCCTCATTTCGACTACGCCAATGTATTTCTTCAGGGACTCACGCATACCATCCTAAATCCACTCCAGCTCATAATGAATGCAGCTGCCAGAATCCTACATGGAGCTTCCAGGAATAACCACGTAACACCAATCCTAAAATACCTCCACTGGCTTCCCATCCAGTGCAGACTCTCTTTCAAAATTCTAGTAATGTCATTCAAGGCCATCAACAAGCTCACCTCCACCTCACTCACTGAGCTAATCCACCCTACGCCCCCTAACAGATCCAGAAGGGCCGTAGCCATCAACACGCTGTTAGTTCCGAAGGCAATAACAAAATGCACCCAAGCAACGATAAACAGAGCATTTAGGTTCTATGCATCCAGATGTTGGAATGCCCTTCCGCCCAACATTAGGGCAATCGCTGACCTTGCCCAATTTAGGAAGGCATTGAAACACCACCTTTTCCTCATGCATTATTCCGATGATGGCACACAAATGGCCACCCCCCACCAGGACGGCCCCACTAATACACCCAGCGAGCAATCAGGCAGTCATACCGAACGGTGCCAAGGCAAACCATGCATACCATGTAAATAGCAGAATGTATATAGTCAGCACTTTTGTAAATAGTCTCTTCCAAATGACATGCCCACCTGGGCCGGGGTCTCGATCCCCAGCTTGTATATAGTTACCTGATTTTGTCCAAGTTAGATCACCTGTTCTATTGTAAATACAGCGCAGCCTAGGCCGCACTGTATACGTTATTGTTGTATGTAAACCACGCTGATTTTAAATAGCGCGGTATAAAAGAGACATTAAATAAAATAAATAAATAAAATTCTGTTGCTGCAGAAAGGTGATGTGCAACATGAGGCAGTTTAAGGGTCCCTGGCTCCCGAGGCAGAGTCCCTTGCCAGCCCCCTCCCCTACCGCTGCTGCTAACGCCAGCTCCAGAGGAAGAGGCTGGCAGCACCAGCAGCTGTAGCTGTACAGGGGGCTGCAAAAAGCAGCTGCCTGGGGAAATACCAGAGCTGCGTCTGACAGCCTCCCCAGAGACATATCTGCAGCAAGTGAGGATGGGGTTCTGGCAGCAGCAGTTGGTTGGGGGAGCGGCATGGCCGTCCATGTGTGCCTGTGCCCTCCCCATCAGGATCTGGCACCCTAGGCACCTGCCTAAGCCACATGGTAGATGGGCCGGGACTGCGCCCCACCCCCACTGACAGCATGATGCCATGTCATCATGGTGTGGGGGGTATTGTTGGTGGGTACAGCGGCCTCCACCTACAGCAGACAAAAAACATGTCCTGGCCCTGTGAGTCCTGTGCATCGCAGCATTTGCCAAGGTCTGCCTGATGGGGAAAATGTCAGTGCCAAGGACAGCAGAGCACATGCTAATCCCACCTCACCAAGGCCAGATGTAGCATAACGCATGCCCACATCCCCCAGTGGAGGGGGGCGGGAGCAGCAAAGTGCGCACAGCTGAACCGGTGGATGTTCCACAATGGGAGGAAGGGTTGGGGCGGATGATGGATTGTCCACTCTGACACTGGTCTAGGGCACTGTGTGGATCGCTTGGCCCATGGATCAGGACACCACCGCCTGCACACAGGGGATATGTGCATGGGGGGGGGGGGGTTAAAATGATTCTGTGAAAGGAACAATATGCAATTGGAGAACAGTGCATGTTAGAGTTAAAATGCCCACCTAGTGCCATCAGCAGCAAGATGGTAACACCACTACTACCATTATACATCATTCATAAGGCACTACAAGGCATACATAGCACAGTACATACACATAGGAAGATAGCACCTGCCTGAAGTGCATGCAACATGTGATGACAGACAATACTATAGAAGAGAAATAAGGGTACAATAGGGACAGGAGACACCAGGTAAACAAGAGATAGGGATCTAACAACAGACCCAAGAGGTATGTCATCTGCATGTTTTGAAGAGGGAGAGAACTGATACATGACATATGGATAGAGGACACTTGCGCAAAGCATAAGGAGCAGCAAAGTGAAAGGATCAGAGTCTGGGGATGGCAGTAGAAGCACAGGGCATAGAGAGGAGGTACCGAGTGGAGGACTGGGGTCCATGGGTAGGGGTGTAGGGACAGATGAGAGAGGAAAGGTAATGAGGGGAAGTAGAAGGGAGGCCTCTATAGATTAACACACATTGCATGTGTGCTATGGATATGGAACTGGACGGGGAGACGGTGAAATGATAACAGGAGTGGGGACCATCAAAAAGTAGAAAGACTAAGGGACACGCAATGAAGCTACAGTGTAACCCATGTTAGACTAATAAGGGAAAATATTTTTTCATTCAATGTGTAATCAAACTCTGGAATTCGTTACCAGAGGAGGTAGTAAAAGCTGTTAGTGTAGTTGGATCTAAAAAAAGGTTTGGACAAGTTCCTGGAGGATAGGTCCATCAACCATTATTGAAGAGGATCCGGGTAATCCACTTCTTGCTCCAATACAAGCACTATTGAACCTGTGTGTCTTTTTGGGAAACTGCTAGGTACTTGTGACCTGGATTGGCCACCGTTGGAAACAGGATACTGGGCTTGATGGTCCTTGGTCTGATCCAGTATGCCATTTCTTATGTTCTTATGACTGTTTCAGGGCTGGCAGCAGATCACACATGGAGCAGCGATCTGAAGAGATGGAACAGGAGAGAGATGATTCTGTGGGAGCCCAGCAGGGAAGAGGGTGCAGTGGCAAGATGGGAGGTAAGTATAGGAAGGACAACAGTTCTTGCTGTGTGTTCAGAGGGCACGGGGCTCTGTGTGAAGTGGGGCCACCTCTAAAGATGAGGACACAGTCATCACCATCCATCTGAGGCACATGTGTTGCCACATCAGCCAGGAGGGGCTGCAAGATGTGAGGACATACCATGACTGCACCACAAGCACACACCAGGTATGGGGAATCAGGACCATTGTGCTACTTCCCCCATGGCATGCAGTGTGTGTGTGCCAGTCTCATCGGCTGTCCCACTGAGGCAGGACACAAACAAGTAGGCACCCCACCTGCAGTCCAAGGAACACACAAGCAAAAGCAGGCGACATGGTCCCTTGAAAGGAAACAGCTTTATTAAAGTCTGCCTTACATGTGTTTTGGCTAATTTTGCCTTCCTCAGAGGACTGTGACCACTAAAAACATAAAAATGCATAAATAATCATAATAAATACATCAATGTCCATGAAATCGGACAGTGTAGGCTGATAAGCAATGTAAACTTGCAAATAATAAAAGGATAAAACTACATGAAAATAAATATGATGTTAAAAAGAATGTGTACAGATTAAGATCAAACCATAAAACAACCAGAATAAAAAAAATATACTTGATACATATATTATAATATTAACAAATACTGCCGGTAGACCAAATGAATTAAATGGCAATTGTACAATATGTGAAACATATATAAATTGTAACATGAAATAAAAACTCACCAAAAGCTGAAAATCAATTATTATGTACCAACAAAGTAGTTAAACAGATTGCAGAGAGCAAGAATTAGAGAAATCATAAATATTAAATTATATAACAATCATGTATATCATAAAATACATCAAAACAATGTAAAGACAAATCAAAACAAATGAAATCAAAAAACATATCTAACAACAGTGAACAACCATGTGTCAGTCTTAGGTCAGTAACAAACTGTGTACTGAGTAGTGCCGAACCGAAAAAGTCTAAAGCCGCAGCGATTCAAAAAGTCACAGCGGGACAGAATAGAGAAAACAATAGAGAGCGTCTGAAGGCTGTCTAATAGGGTAATCTAACAGTATGTCATTCATAAAAAGGAGGGAAACTGAAAGGACAACACTAGGTCTGTTTCAGGATGGATAAGTGTGTCCTATAATCCATAACTTGCATATTGTGACAAGGAAGCCTGTTTTGAGCCTATGAGTATAGAAAAGGCCAATGACTTTAACTTAGAGAAAGGAGAAATCCCTGCAGGGCATGGATTTCAGGCCCCTCATAGAGAAAGAAACCTGAGGGAGAGAAAGTTCAGGCAGCCACACCCTAACTCTTGTAACTGCAGGCTTGAGAGGTGATTACAATCACCTGGGAGGAGTGGAGGAATGACTGGAGCCCTGGAGAGGGAAATATAAACCTTTGCTAAAGCAGAGGAAAGAGGAAACTTGGATGGAAGCTCAGAGGGAAGCTCAGAGGAAAGGAGAACCTCAGAGGAAGGAAGTAGCTCTGGGGAGGCAGAGGTCTCAAGGGGTTCGGAAGACGCAGAGGATTCAGGGGAATCAGGAGTGGAACTAGGAGCACCTGCAGATCTCCAGGAGAGAACCCAGAGAGGAATACAGAGAGCTGTTCCACAGAGGCTGGAAGGAGACAAGGAACCATAGTGAGCACAACCAGGGAGAACTGCCCAGTGCTTCAGGTACTGACTGTCTGTATCAGGGAGAGTTGAGCTCAGGAGAGACATTAGAACCCCCAGGGAGGCTTTGTCCTGAGCACTGTGTCCAAAGCTCAGAACAGGACACTGCCCTAACAACACCAGAGGATATGCAGATTGAGTTGGCAGTGGAGGAATTGCAAGATCTAGATATCCCCATGGACTGTACCCTGTGTCAAGCTACAAGCATGGAATCATTATGCTAAAGGCTAGCATTGAATGAGAAAGTCTCCTAGATGCAGGTAACTGGAATTGAGTCAGGAATTGGGTTTGAAGAAAACTCCACATGTTTGCATTTCTCAGGCAAAGTGCTGAGTCACGCTGAAGAGAAAGCTTGTGAATGTTTGTTACTTGTTTTCTTATTTTGAGTTTAAAACCTGTCCTGAAAGGAAGGAGGGAAAGAAGAGGTTGTTCTAGAGGAACTGAGTTATTTCTTTTGCTATTAAGTGCTTCACAAACACAAGGTTAAAAAGAAGTATTTTTACCTTGCTGAGCAGAGCTGTTTCTCTAAGACTGAGCAACGTTGTTAACCAGCTGCATGTGTTTAAAAGACTGTGAAGCAGTTATACTGATCTAAATGCTCTGTTGCAAACAATCCTGAATGGACAAAATTCCTGTGTACAGTTTACTTGAACCTTTACTTTAAAATAAATTCTGTGATTTGCCTTGACATCGGACCATGACTACACTTCTTCTTAAGAGCCAAACTACATGTCCCAGAATCCACCTGAGGAAAAGCTAGTTTATTTGAGCTCACCAGGAGAAGTTCTCCATTACCTCACCCCTCTAAGCCAGAGGCCAGGGGCAAGGGCGTGACAATATAAACAGAGAAACGGCTCTGAAACAGAATTCAAGATAGAAGGGTGATAGCCCAAGACTGATAGTATAAAACGGAGAACATACTTACAATCAACTTGGCACACAGTAATCGATGCCACAATGGATTCAGATCAAAAGCAAAAGCCCGCACAAGGGCTATTTAAATATAAAGGAGTGACATGATGTAAAATTAATTTGAATATATTCATCACATCAAGACAGATCAAATAGATTAGCCATATTGTAGAGCCAACGAAGGCAGCAAGGTGCCATCATAACAAAACCCTAATTAAATAGAATCTATAAAAAAATGTTGATGATTGCAACAGATGTATGAAGTAAGGGCTAGCTAACCCTGAGTGATTGTAGAATGGCAGTAGGTCATATAAAAACAACCAAAGTGAAGGAAAATCTGAAAATAAAGGGAAGAATGTTATTGGACCAGCAAACATACAACGGTGAAACCCCATATAATTTAACCAAATAATACAGATTTAAGAGATAGATCCAATCCCTGAATTGGTAAAAACATATCCAAATAAAACCATCAGAGTCGAATAAATAATAGAAAAATAAAAAAACAAAACAAAGTAATAAATTAATTAACAAATGTGTAACCATATAAATAAATAGATAAATAACACTGGTCAACACTGAAATCGTTACTGACTTTAAAAGGCCCTAATCTGTAGTATCTTGGTGAGCTGAACATGAATATAACATTAAAAAAAATTTATTGGCTCTTGTTTTGAAGATATTGCATGTAGTTCATTTTTGACGTTTCACCGTGTAAATTTATCCAGTAGGACATCAACAACATCCCAAATAAGCCTTGAATGATGTAATATTGCATCACATTGCATAATATCAGCATGCGCACATCATACAGAGTCAATTGCATCATTTTCTGATGCAATGCAATACTACTGCCAGACGGCTGCTGAAGCCATCTGACGTCAGCAGTGTACTATATGCAGTCGGAAAGGAAAGTAATCTGGTATTCTGTTGGGATATTGAAAGCCTCATGAATGCCTTAAAAATCACTCATGACCCACAAGACTGGAGACTATTTATAGACTCTTCAAAACTGAGTTTGAAGGCTGTGCTTTTGATTAATGGAAACCGTCTTCCATCTATTCCAGTAGCGCATGTTGTCTACATGAAAGAGACATACAATAACTTAAAGCATCTACTGACTTCCATTAACTATAACAAGTACAGCTGGTACCTCTGTTGTGACTTGAAGGTAGTTGCCCTTTTAATGGGACTGCAGCAGGGATATATAAAAAGCATGTGTTTCTTATGTGAGTGGGATAGCCGAGCAAGGGATTGGCACTACTTGCGGAAGGAATGGAATCAAAGACAAAATGTAACAGTTGAAGAGAAGAATATCCAGCACCCAGCTCTGGTTGAGGCTCACAAAATCCTGCTACCACCCCTTCACATCAAACTAGGTTTGATGAAAAACTTTGTGAAAGCCATGGACCATACTTCGCCAGCTTTCCGATACCTGCACGAAAAATTCCCTCGACTCAGTGAAGCAAAGATTAAAGAGGGAGTTTTTGTGGGTCCTCAGATTCGAGAGCTCTTCAAAGATGACCAGTTCAACAACTTCCTGCAGGGTGATGCGAAACAAGCATGGAATGTTTTTTGCCTAGTGTCAACAAACTTTCTCGGGAATGTTAGGGCAGAAAACTACAAGGAACTAGTAGAAGACATGCTGATGCAGTATCAGAAACTTGGCTGCAATATGTCTCTAAAGATCCATTTCCTTGATTCCAATCTCGATTTCTTTCCTGACAGCTGTGGTATGGTTAGTGATGAACAGAGCGAACGTTTTCACCAGGACATCGCAATGATGGAGCAAAGATACCAGGAAAATGGTCCACTACAATGTTGGCTGACTAATACTGGACACTCCCCAGAGAAGCTCCCGAACAGCTGTACAAGAGACAGGCGAAAAAATCTAAGAAGTAGTCTATGACTTGGTTTTTTACAGGTATTAAACGAAGGCCTATTATATTTACTATTGACATGCATTTCGTGATGTAAACATTAATTCTTGTAGATTACAAAAAGACTAGAGCCAACTTTGCAATTTCACTGTTATATTCGTGTTCAGCATATAAAAATTGATAATAAATGACTATTTTTATTTCAGTAACATGACTTTTGTAAAAATTTGTTGACCAGTGTAAGTAAAAGATAGGATGCTCATATAACCCAATAACTGTATACTGTTAGATTACCCTATTAGACAACCTTCAGGTGCCCTTTATTGTTTTCTCTGTTCTGCTGTGACTTTTTGAATTGCCGCGGCTTTAGACTTTTTCAGTTCGGCACTACTCGGTATACAATTTGTTACTGACCTAAGACTGACACATGGGGGCATGTTTACTAAACTGCAGTAACGTTACATAACGCGCGTTATGTAACGTTAACGATTGTTAAGTAACATTAAAGCGCATTATGAGATGTAAACGATCGTTAACATCTCATAATGTGCGTTAAAGTTACTTAACGATCGTAGACATTCCGCGGCGCGGTAAAACACCGCAAAAGGTGGAGAGAGGGCGGAGAGAAGGGGTCAATGGGCGGAGAGTGGGCGGGGAGAGGCTCCATTCACACTAACGCGCTGATCTGAAGAGCTGAATCCTAACGCGATTGAAAACCTGCCGTTAGATGCACATTTGCAGGGGAGAGAAACCATTTAAGTGTCAACAATGTATAGCATAGGCAGGGAAACCTACAAAAAGTGAGAAGTGTGATACATGTGCATAGAACAAAAGGGCAAATAAACATTGAAAATGACCTCAACAAACTGGAAAACAAACACAACCAAGCTGGCCAATAGTGATATTAATGGGAAACATCAAACACCCCCCCGAGAAAGCTCCAAAAAAAGATAGTAATCGTGGAAGGGTCTATGCTCCGTCCCCATACAAGGTGAATGAGCCCACAGTGAAATAGCACTGATCAGGGCTTTCCCTTGTTATTGGACAGGTGTCCTATGGCATGCACATGTCCTGCAACAGCAGGGTGGGCATGTCAGAACGGTAACTGGACAGATGCCGGAAAAGGGGATACAGAGGGCTGCAGGCGGCACATGCTGTGGTGCAGCTGGGCCACAGTGCGGACTAGGGTGATGCCTAGGTGGTCCATACAAATGCTGAAACAGCAAAGCAGCCAGAGAGCAACTGCTGAAGACTCAACATGGGCACGACTGTGTTTCCCACAGTGTCACAGGGGATAGTACCCAGCAGCTACCCCCAAGGGCACGGAACATTGGCAGGCGGTGCTGGGGGGAAGCGTGGACATCTATGCAGGCATCCCTACCCCAGAACCCACACCATAGGCAGCCGCCTACCTGCACACTGGATGGCCTGAGACTGCGCTGCACCAGCACCACCAGCAGAAGGGAATGTCAGCATGGTGGCAGAGGGTTACTGGTGGTGGAGGGGGCAGTGGCAGCTGCCCAGAGCAGACCGTGGCCTAGCCCTGTGTAGGTGGGTGCCATGCACTGCAACAGACAGGCCCTGTCTGACGAACAGTCATGGTATCACCAGGGAATGCACTGACTCTGTGATAACATGGTGGTGCAGTGCACAAAACCAGTGTAGTCAGAAGCAGAAGGTCACAGGTTCAAGTCCTAGCTGTAGTTCCTGCCAACCCAGTCCCCATATTTTACCCACTACTTAAACGTGGTAATACAGACAGAACCTTTATTGCAGATGATGTAAACATGCCCAAAACACCTACATTTTACCCTACAGAGCACAGACACCATAAACATGCACATTACCTAAAGCAGAGTCTCCCAAATGCAGTTCTGGAGGGCCAAACACCATCCAAGTTCCATGCTGCCTCTAATAAAGATGCCTGTGCTGCATTTCTATGCACCGCCCCCATGGTATGCAGATGTATCTCATGCATATTCATGAGGGACAGCATGAAAACCCGAACAGTGTTTGGCCCACCAGGACTGGAGTTGGGAACCTCTGCCCTAAAGCAGTAACCAACAGGGGCAGACACACAAGTACCCACAGGCTCCATTATCCAATGCCACCTGGAGCGGCAGGATGTTGGGCCCTGTGTGCATCTCCCAATACTAGCACCTGCATACCTTGGCAATGCCACCCTAAACCTGGGAATACGGTAGACATCTATCATACGGTTGCTATGATTACTGGCAGATAGCAATTCCAAAGTTAAGCACAATTTGCTGATTGAGCTGCATCATAGCAACCTTTCTGATGTCTATGGAGTGTGCTACAGGTCTTGTGTCCGACAGTGTTTACCACCCTGGGGAGTGACCCCAACAGTATTGCGTACCAAAGCCATGCCTGCACTGTGCCCAGGACTGGTGCGGTGGCCAGGGCTGCCAAACACCTCTATAGTTGCACAATGCTGGCATAGGTGTGGGGAGTGTGTGTCTGTCTATCCAGTGTGTGGTGGCTGCAAACACCCTCCACAGCCCACACTGCTAGCACTGTTGCCAGTATTGGCCTGCCAATGTGCATAATGAGGAGCAAGGTACTGTGGGAATAGCCATGATAGGATGGCCTGGCCTGGATCCATCTGTGCATAGCATAGGGCAATGGCTCGGACATTGTAGTGGCTGGCCACCACCTGCACGGACAGGGTGGCCACAGCATGTCCTGCTGGGAGGTCACTCTCACCCTGACTGAGCAGTGACCATGGCATGGCTAGGTTCCCCCATAGTGCTATATAGCATTTTTCTCATGTGATATTTATGGTTTTTCTTTTGTGGCCCAATCACTGACTTATCTGCTTGGTGTGTATGCTGACATCCCAGTTCTGGGTATACGCATCTCCTCCAGGGACATGCACTACGGACTAGCTAGCAGACTGTCTGCAGCTAGTATGTGTCTTGCTGGAACACCTTGCAGCGGCTGGAGAATGTAAGATAGTGGTGGGGGACAGCTGTGCATTTGCAGTCCTACTGTCTGTCTGCTATTGCTTTATAGATGTGTACAGCTCTGCATTGCCTCTGTAGGGTGTCTGTTCACCAGCAGGACTGGGGTTGTTGATCCCCTCTACTGCCACCATTGCAGGGGTGTAGTATGTGGATCTGTTGGTGGGAGATCCTGTCCCCCACCCTGAGCCACAGAGGGTGGGTTGGGTGGTGGTATGTAATCCACCTGTGGGTCCAAACACCCCCCTTCACTTAAATCATGTGACCATGGCACCCACACAGGGTATGCACTTTTCTTGGTGCATCATAGTCCACAAGGGCTAGTTGTGACATACAGATGGGCACAAGCATATACTAGGGGTGTTTGAAAGGACTACCTATCACACATTGGCACTGATGGGGACCTACAGCATAGCCTATCTTAGCAAAGCTAGGTGCTGCGAGAATGGTGCAGGGCACCCCACCTCACCCTCAGGGTGAGCACAGGACCCGCACACTGTGACGGTCTGTAGCTACTCTGTGCCACTAACACACACCGTCAGCACCCCCTACCAGGCTGAGGTGCTGTGGGGTGCATACCCCATCTTGTGATCATCTGTAGACTGCTGATTTGCATGTGTTGTGCATCCTGGGTACGGGTGGGTTGACCCTATCCTGGTAACCACAGCAGAATATTTGTGTGGTGCCATGCAGTCCTCCTGTAGCCAACCAGGGGTTGGTTAGCAGCTGTAGCACACAGGTTATTTCACTATCTGTGGAGCCAGAGGTCATGGGTTCAAAACCCACAGTGGGGTCCTTTGATAGGGCTGTCTTAGGCATTGTCTCTTTTTATTGTATATTAATGCTGCCAGCAGAAACACCCTCAGAGTACTGTCACCTTAGGACACCTTATACATCGCCCTATGAAGCGCCTTATAAGGTGTCCTATAGGGGACATTATAGGGTGCCTTGGCAGACAGCGCACTTTATAATGTGCCCTATGGAGTGCCTTCTAGGGTGCCTTATGCGGCACCTTAGGTTACGCCACTGTGAGGGTGTGTTTGCTGGCAGCACTAATTACAGTAAAACTAAAATTCCTCACAACCCAATACTTAACCCTTTCCAGGCCAAGCCCAGAACCCTCAGGATCCAAACTTCTGACTAAATATTCCTATCATATGGTATATAATACATGACCATAGGAGAAGGACAATCACTATTAGAACATATTGAATACGACGGGTACAATTTTCCTGAAATATGCAGAAATTAACCCGGCTGCAGAATGTGGATTAAACTTTTAAAGTAGGCCTTCAGAGGGTTAAACATGATGCTTTAGCCAACCATATTCATTAGGCACACTGGGGAATCAAACCCATGACCCCTGTACCATCAGTCAGTGCAACAACCATTGTGCTACAGCTCTGTTTCTGTGTTTAAATGTCTGCGCGCCTTCTTAAGGTTAACGCGCGGTAACGTGCCACGTTGCCCTCTAACGCTTGTTAATTTAGGTAATGCGCGTTATCGGTAACGATGTACCGCCCATGTCCTTATTTGGCCATTTCTGCCTCTACCGCGGATCCTAACGCGAATGGCATTACCGCAGTTTAGTAAACATGACCCATGGTTGTCCACTATTGTTAAATATGTTTTTTGATTTCATTATTGTTCTAAGGTCACCTCTTAATTCGTTTTGTGACCGTGCCATTTCAGTTTCCACGGTTTAAATGCTGTCTTCAATGCTGTTTCGATGAACAAAACCAGCATCTTGCAGATCTCATGTTATTGATCATCGATAGATGTTGATTTTTCAGAATATTGTAACTATCCACATATGAATACACTTGTTTGCCACTTAGCAACCTTCACACATTGTTGTACTCTATCATTTTAATTGATTGAAAAATTTACCATTTGATGTTCATAACATGTTCCGCATCTTGGGCACCTTCTCCTCTCCAACAATCTGCCCTTTTATGTTATTTTGATTTGTCTTTACATTGTTTTGATGTATTTTATGATATCCATGATTGTTACATAACTTAATATTTATGATTTCTCTATTTCTAGCTCTCTGCAATCTGTTTAGCTACTTTGTTGGTACATAATAATTCATTTTCAGCTTTTGGTGAGTTTTTATTTCACGTTACTATTTATATATGTTTTACATAAGAACATAAGAACATAAGATATGCCATACTGGGTCAGACCAAGGTCCATCAAGCCCAGTATTCTGTTTCCAACAGTGGCCAATCTAGGTCATATGTACCTAGCAGTTTCCCCAAGAGACACAAGTTCCACAGTGCTTGTACAGGGTCAAGCATTGATATCCTGGGTCCCTTCTTAATAATAGTTTATGGACCTTTCCTCCAGGAACTTGTCCAAACCTTTTTTAAACCCAGCTACACTAACAGCCTTTACTACATCCTCCGGTAACAAATTCCAGAGTTTGATTACACGTTGAGTGAAAAAATATTTTCTTTTATTAGTCTTAAATAGTTTACCCTGTAGCTTCATTGCATGTCCCCTAGTCTTTCTATATTCTGATAACGTAAACAATCGATCTACGTTTACCCGTTCCACTCCGTTCATTAATTTATAGACTTCTATCATATCTCCCCTCAGCCGTCTCTTTTCCAGGTTAAAGAGCCCCAACCTTTTTAGCCTTTCTTCATAGGAGTATCCTTCCATCCCCTTTACCATTTTGGTGGCTCTTCTCTGAACCTTTTCTAAAATCGCTATATGCTTTTTAAGATACTGCGACCAGAATTGCACACAATATTCAAGGTGCGGTCTCACCATGGAACGATATAGAGGCATTATAATATCTTTTGTTTTATTTTCCATTCCTTTCCTTATCGTACCTAGCATTCTATTTGCTCTCTTGGCCGCCGCTGCACACTGGGCCAAGGGTTTTAACATGGTATCCACAATGACGCCTTAATCTTTTTCCTGGGTGGTGGTTCCTAATGTGGAACCTTGCATCGTGTAACCATAGTTTGTGTTGTTCTTCCCTAGGTGCATAACCTTGCACTTGTCCACATTAAATTTCATCTGCCATTTTGATGCCCAGTCTTCCAATTTATCAAGATCCTCTTGCAATTTCCCACAATCCTCCTGGGTTTTAACAACTTTAAATAGTTTTGTGTCATCTGCAAATTTGATAACCTCACTCGATATTCCACTTTCCAGGTCATTTATGAATATGTCAAAAAGCAGCGGACCCAGCACAGATCCCTGGGGTACACCACTATTCACCTTTCTCCATTGGGAAAATTGGCCATTTAGCCCTACCCTCTGCTTTCTATCTTTTAACCAGTTCCTGATCCACAATAGTACACTGCCTCCTATCCCATGACTCTTTAGTTTTGCCAAAAGTCTTTGATGAGGGACCTTGTCAAAGGCTTTCTGAAAGTCCAGATACACAATATCAACCGACTCAACTTTGTCCACCTGTTTATTCACTCCTTCAAAAAAACATAACAGATTAGTAAGACAAGATCTTCCTTGTCTAAAGCCATGTTGGCTGTCTCCCATTAGGTCATGACTATCTATATGCTGAGTAATTTTATTCTTTATGATGGTTTCTACCATTTTTCCCAGTACTGATGTCAGGCTCACCGGTCTGTAGTTTCCCGGATCACCCCTCGAACCCTTTTTAAAAATTGGTGTTACATTGGCGATCCTCCAATCCTCAGGTATTAGAGATGATTTTAATGATAGTTCACAGATTACTCAGATTACATATTATACATTTGTATTTTTATTCATTTGGGCTACCGGCAGTATTTGTTAATATCATAATATGTGTATCATGTGTAGTTTTTGATTCTTGTTGTTTTATGGTTTTACTTTAATCTGTACAAATTTTTTATCATATTTATTTTCATGTAGTTTTAACCTTTTATTATTTGTAAGTTAATATTTGTTATCAGCCTACACTGTCCGATTTCATGGAAATTGATATATTTATTATGATTTTTATTATTATTTATTTATGTATTTTTATGGTTTTTAGAGGTCACAGTCCCCTGAGGAAGGCCAGATTGGCCAAAACACCTGTAGAGTGAACCTTAATAAAGGGACCTTGTTGTCTGCTTTTGCTTGTCTGTCCCACTGAGGCAACATATCCCATGTTTAAGACAGGAATGTCAGTTGCACCAGAGCATACACAACCATTACAACATACAGATCAGACAGCACGTTCCTCTCCAGCACTTGCCAAACACAGACAGGTATGGGACAGAGCATGCAGAGATCATAGCAGACATAGGAAGACCCCTATACATGCCTGCATTAACCCTGTCAATAACCACAGCTCCGCACAGGGCCTGCTAGCTCCTTATGGCAGCTTTGTGGCTTAACACACAAAGACAGTATGTTATATGGGTGGAGAGTCACAAGTTCAAGACCCAGCTGTGGATTCCATGTCCCTGTGGGTAAGCTTTATTGTACAGGTACAGCATGAGCATGTGCAACCCCCAATGAATTGGCCAGCAAGGGTACAGACACCCATCAGACAAGCTTCAATAGCTACAGCTGGATGGAAAGGCAGCCTGATAGCAAGGGGCATGAATGACAGAGTGCCCTAACAGCACCTGCACAGTGAGCGTACATTAAGAATGCTTGTGCTGATATGGAGATCAAAGTGGCAGGCAGCAGTGCCAACCATCCCCACCTTTGCACAGTGTAGCGTTCTATGTGTGTCTCTCCAGAGTTTTGTGGCCTTCTGCACTGCACTGTGCCTCACATTGCCTAAGCTGTTCCCAGCATTAGGATTGTGGGTATGGCCTTAAATATAGCAATTTGGCCAGGATGTGTCTGCATTGAAGATAGGGTCAATGGCTGTAACTTCATAGTGCCCGTCTCCCATGTGCATAGCCTGGGTGGCCACAGCATTTCATGCTGAGAGGGCACTCTCTTACCGATCTGTGACCATGTTATAGCTATGTATTCACATAGTGCAATATAGCATCCAGCTTCAGTGATGTGGGTGCACTCCCTGTCTTGGGAGCCCAATCCTGAGCCAACTGCTGGGTGTTCATGCCATTTGTCCCAAGCTGGGGTGTAAATGGTCGCTCTGTGCACATGCAGTGTATGCTGACCAGCAGACTGGGCACAGTTGGCATGTGCATGACTGAGACAACCCTGTGGTGGGCAGCAGGTGCAGTCTGACTGTGCTTGTTGTGGTGGATTGGTAGTTCCAGATGGTTGGGACAGTGGCTGTCCTTGGCCTTCTCCTTGTGGTCATGGCAAGACTAGCAGGATGGTATCAGCAGCCCCATGCAAGCCTAGACAGTCCTCACTCCATAGCATCAGCTGCTGCCACAGTGGACACTGACAGGAGATGTTCTAGCACAGTCCCTGTCCAACAAGGGTAGGACACAGGGTCCAGATGTGACAACTGACTGGCATGCTGCAGCTGTGTAGGAAATAAGGTGACTAGAATAACACACTGCAGACAATACTTGCCACATACTGGCAATGATGTGAGTCTGCGGTATGACTGGCAAAGTCCATCTCTAGTAGTGCAGGTGCTGGGTGCCCATCCTCACCCTCAGGGCTACCGCTGAAACTGCTCAGTAGCACAGTTTGCAGCTGTTATGTGTCTGTAGCACACACTGTCAGTGCTTCTTAGTGAGCTGATGTCATGGATCATTGCATTCTCCATTTGGTGATCAGCTGCAGAATGCTGTTCTGCGTATGCAGTACATCATGGGCACTGGAGTGGCTAACCTATACTGGCACACACAGCAGGCATTTTAGGCAGTGACTTGCAGTCTCTTTGATTGCAGACATTGCTATGTAGAGCAGTATGGAGGTGTAGCCTAATGGTTAGTGCAATGTTGCCATATGCAAGAGAGAAGGGATAGATTCCCACTTGTTCTTTTTGGGCCTGTGTGCTATTCAGTTCAATTTCATGCCTGTAAGGGTCCAGGCTCTGCTGTGACTGGCAGATACACATTCTTTAACTTTGTTATGCGTTTTGGCCACAATTTGGGTGAGCAAACTTGCTATTCCCCATCAAGCCCTTCTGAGCCGTTTATGCAGCCCATTCAGGGGTCCAACATGTTCACTCTGCAGATGTTTGGCACCTGTTTGGAGGGGTGGCATAATGGTCATGGCACTAGCTAGAGAACCAAGGTACCAGGGTTTGAAGCCCACTAGCATTCCTTTTTTTGTGACATTTTGGACTATGTTACTGTTGTGTTTTATTTATGCCACAACCTTCATGGAATGACTACACCTCCTTGTGACCTTGGGCAGGTCACTTAATCCTCCATTGCCTCAGCTCACTGCAGGTTCCTAAAGTCCCTGCTTTTCATCAGATATTACCAAGTTTTCCGTACAATGTACCCCGATGTGACTGCACTGATACAGAGGTATACTAACAGGCAGTTACGTGCATACAGATGTAACCTACATGTGAAACATGAGCCAAGTATGACATCATGACTGTGACTGTACAGTGTTGGCTCCATCACATCTCTGCATTACATACAGATGCATTCTACCCCTTGGATTGCCACCTGTATGTATCAACTCATGTCCATATATGCCCCTTTTGCCCAGTTTGAGCGACTCCTATCCAGTTGTATGTACACTTGTTTGGGGTACTGTATGATGGTTGAGTGCCTGGGACAGGTGTGCAACCAACATGTCTGGTATCAGGCCTTCCACATAGCACTGGCACACATTTTTCCCCACAGTACAAATGCATTGGGGATGGCACCTCAGATTCATCGGTGCCGCCAGTCCATACCACCCTCTTATCTACTATCATCCTTCTTTCAGCCCATCCATCAGCCTCTGGCAGCTATATGCAGTCATGTCTTCTCATGCAAGCTGCTACACCATGGCCTACACAGGTACTCTTTTCTGCATTTCAGCGCTTCACTCATGCCTCTCCTGTGCTTGATTTGCATGTCACCATTCCTGCTCTGTCCTCCTTTCGCTGCACATATCACTTCTGACTCCACTGGGGGACATATCTTCCCCATCCTATGCCACACACTGACATTATGGCATTTTATGTGGGCACCCCCCAGTGCATTGGTACAGCTGCCTCCCACATACTCTTCCAACTTACTGGCTGCCACATAGGATGCACATGGATCTGTCAGGTCCATCAGCTCCCACCTGTCCTTACATCCATCACCTTTGCATTGGCTTTCGCTGGGACTCCCTTATCCAGCGATAAAGTCACAGCTGTTTTCAGGCATTAAGGTGTCATGCTTGACACCTTAATGCAATGTCCTGTTAGCGCATTTTAGCACATGTTAACCCAATGTTCCTGTTAGTGAATGCCTCCTACCCCCCAGAGCCTTTTTCAGAAGGAAAACCCTTATCACTGCCATTGACTCTTGATAGCACCTTCTACCTTAAAGCCCTTTAGTAAACATACCTCTAAGTCTCAAATGACTGTTGATAATAGTAGGTTAAAAAGCAGATTTAGTCCCTCATCTGTTGCAGTCAAAGAGAAATCAGAATCTGTACCTTAAGGTCTATAGAGGCACCCATGGGACCTATTTTAGTGGATAGGGCAAAGGATATGAATGGTGGATGCACTTACACTTCAACTGTACATATTTCACAGACTCTGCGATTTTTTATCCAAACCACTAGCTGCTGAGAGTCGCAGACTGGAGAGATTCGTTTTGCACACACTGCCTTCAGAGGTTTTAGTAAACCACGCACGCAATCAAGCTGCAGAGGAAATAAACAAGAGTCAAAGTTCTGCTGTCCTAGAGAAGGCCTCGCATACATGGAGGCTCAGAGTGTGCATTTACAAAGCTGAAGGGAAGGGGTGCACCTCTGCATATCTGGAGGTTGGCAAAGCTTTATGTATTGGTTCCAGTGGGATGGGTGGTGTTTGTACTCAGGCACATCTGGAGGTAATGCACTCCTTCACAGATGGAGGTAATGCAGGTGTTTGGTCTCAGACATTTGGCCAGTGAAGGAGTAGCTTAGTGGTTAGAGTGTGCACTTAACAACTGAAAGATTAGTGTTTGATTCTCACTAACACTCATTGTGGTTTTAGGAAAGTTACTTCACTCTCCATTGCCTCAGAAGAAAAGCCTGGCAATCTACTTCTGGTCACACTGCTGAGAAAAACCCAGGAGCTACTTGGTTGCCAGAAGTCAGCATTGACTCAAAGGCACACATTGCATCGCATGTTACCTTCACAGATGGAGGTGGGTGCAGGTGTTTGGACTACTGCATTTGCTGTATGTTTTCCCTTTAATTAGAGAAGAAAACTGCACCCAACTCCCCTGAGGTGCTGCCTGAAGAGCAGTGACAATTAAGATACTCCCCCTTTCCCCCAGATGCCTGTTAAGTGATCAATTTTCAAAGAGATCTAGCCATGGAAATGTGTTCTAGCCATTGAACTTATGGATATTTCCAGGGATGGGTCTGATTCAGGAGAGTTATTTTACTGACCATGATCAATTCCAATGGGCTTGGTTCTTCCCTCCTAACTTCTAAAGAAAGAATCCCTTTCAAAGCCAGCACTCCAGTTTCCTCCTGGTCCCAAAGTCCTTCAAACTCTGCACTATGGTTATAGGCACTTGATATGCCACCCTTTAATTACACATCAGAGCAGTTTACATGTATGTATATACTAACAGGTACTTTTTATTCCCTTGTCCCCAAAGGGGCTCACAATCTAAGTGTACCTGAGGCAATGGAGAGTTAAGTGGCTTGCCCAAGGCCACAAGAAGTGGCCATGGGACTAGAGACCCCAGTCCCTCCAGCCTGAGAATGCTTGTCCCCATGCAGGAACTGAAACCCAGTCCTCCAGCCTGAAGTAACCTGTCCCAACGACTGAGCCATTCTTTCCTTCCACCCCTAAAGCCCAGATAAGAAGAGATCACCCTCCACTCAGTGTGTCTTCCTACCCAGCTCAGTCCCTTACCATTCAAATACCTCAGTTGAAAGGCTGGTGGCAGGGGGAGAGCTTGTGACAAGTTGCAATTGGATTAATCCTCAAACTGAAGCTTAGGGAGTAGGAGGGGGCAGAGCACTGGTTCCCCCTAGAGGGAGGGAAATATTTTGAAATAATTGCATCACTCTGGTGTAAACAGAGAATTTCTTTTTTCCAAGAATAATCCACATTTTTTATGAAATTAAATAGGGTGGATCCTTTTCTGAGGTTAACTACATAGCCATCTAGATTGTGACTGAAAATTTCCCTATACTTAACAGGCTAAAATATGGTTGTCGATTTGTCCACAGAGCACTTTACAGAAAATTTACACCTAAATGTGATGATATACCTTAGCTCTTAGCAGAGCTGCAGAGTCATCTGGAATGTCGAAATCTTAAAAAGAAGAAAATAGAAGAAAGGATGAAAGATATTTAACATATCCAACACTGGCCACTCCCCCTGCTCTCCCTAATATATTATTTATTGATATATGACATTTCTTACTTGCCTATCAACAATTTCTAAGCAGTTTGCAGTTTACTCATTTAAAAATGTAAAAACTGGACACTAAAACAAAATATTAAAACATATTCATTGAAAAGTACATTGAAACAGTAAGTTTTCAATGTCTGTCTGCAATCTAAATAATCTTGAACATAACACAATTAATCTCAGCACAGTACAACATAAAACATTATAAACAGAGATAAAACAGAACAGAATAAATTATGTTAAAAACTGAAACTATTCCACCCCTCCCATAGCAAAGGACCAACAAAACAAGCACCTCACAAAGAAATGCCAAAAACCTGGGTAAACAGATAAGACTAATTTACTATGAAAAAACAGAAAATTCTTCTCTGTTCGTAACCAAAAGGGCTAAACTATTTGTCTGGTAATAGCTAGTCTCACTTGACTAAGCAGATGAAACCCACAGCAAATTAGTCCCAGTCGACATAAGCACATGATCAATTTCCTGTTTTATATAAAAACTTGTTGCTGTAATTGTTCCTCAGTATGCACAGAAAAACAGTCTTATGCTTCAGGAAAATGCAGTAATGCAGAATACGTCAACATCCCCCCTCCGACCTTCCACTCCATTAATAGGGGTGTGCTAGCAAAATATGTCATTTCATTTTATTTCCTGTTTCATTTACATGTTTGTTATCATTTTTTTTTCATTTCATTTTTATAAATTTTCATTTCAAGGCAATTTTGTTAACACAGCAGAAAGGTTGTCAAACAAAAAATCCAAATAGCTTTTCTCTCATTCTCAAAAGGTAGTCTCAAAACATTGTTGTTCTGGTTACAAAGACTCAGTCACACATCTTGCGGATGAGCCACCAGTACATCTTTATAGGTGCTGGTTCTAACAAATATTTTCATATTGCTTGAGATTTTCCTTCCTGTTTCTTGATTTGGCCCAAAGTGCATCTGGTCTTCAGCTCTATGTAAAATGCTAACTGGATTTTTTTTTAATCTTGTAAAACGGAGTTACTTACCTGTAACAGGAGTTCTCCGTGGACAGCAGGATAAGTCAGCCACACATGGTGACGTCATCCGACGGCGCCGTGACGGAGTGCTCTCTAGAGCTCAGAGTTCTGAGCATGTGCGAGTGGCCCCACCTCCCCGGCCCGCCCCTAGCCAGATCAGTTAGTGATTAGCTCCGCCGGTAGGCGTAAGGCTAGGGAGCAGGCCTGCCTCATACAGGGGAAGGAGGGTGGGAGTGTGTGGCTGACTTATCCTGCTGTCCACGGAGAACTCCTGTTACAGGTAAGTAACTCCGTTTTCTCCTAGGACAAGCAGGATGCGTCAGCCACACATGGTGCCTCCCAAGCTGAGAAGTAGCTGAGGTGGATGAGGGAGGCATGCGAAGGAGGACACTCGCACAGGAGGTGGTAATGCAACATTTATTAGAACATTAAACGTATTGCACACAGTGAACTCTCACACAGGAGGGTGCATAAGAACAACAATACGAACAGCAAGTAGACAGTGCAGGCAGGCACGAGTGTACAGGCAGTCCAACGTGGCCTGTATAACATGGTGCAATGTGAATGTGCAAGAACAACATGCTTTGTAAGAAACAACATAAGGTGCTATAACAATGTTTGTGCAAATCATCACGTGTACATAATATCCGTGCAAACCATAATATGTCAGTTTTGAAAAACACAACAGTCAGACATGGCCGGACTAGTCTTATGGCAACAGGTCCGGCGAGGGTGGCGCAGTCTTGGTGGCTGCTGCTAGGACAGTGCGGCCGAATGCGCTATCAGATTCCGCCAGGAGGTCCAGGCAATAGTGTTTTTGGAAAGTGAGCCGTGAGGACCAGGTGGCGGCTTTGCAAATGTCTCTGACTGGAACTTCGTGCAAGTTGGCAAGTGAGGTAGCGAGAGAGCGCGAAGTTGGTGCGCTCCGGCCTTGCCGGCAGCAGGTGCGCCTGCCTTCTGTAGGCAGTAGGTGACACATGCCGAGATCCAGAGGGACAGTGTGCGTTTTCCGACCGGCCGGCCCGGCTTGTTGGGGTCAAAAGACACGAAAAGCTGTGCTCCTTGCCTGATGGCGGAGGTCCTGTCGATATAGGTGCGCAGGGCTCTGACGCAATCCAAGGAGTGCAGGCGCTCCTCCTCCGGGGAGGAGTGTGGAGCAGGGAAGAAGGTTGGCAGCTCGACCGTTTGATTCACATGAAATTCCGATGAGACCTTGGGTAAGAACTTTGGGTGCGTTCGGAGGGAAGCGCGGTTGTGGTGGAGCTGTGTATACGGTGGATGTGCCACGAGCGCTTGCAGCTCGCTGATACGTCTGGCAGAGGTGATGGCAATGAGAAACAGTGTCTTCCAGGACATGAACTTGTGGTCTGCTGATTGTAGCGGCTCGAAAGGCTCCTGCGTGAGCTGCTGCAAGACCAGGTTAAGGTCCCAAGCTGGTACAGGCTTTTGGACCGGAGGGCGGAGGTTCACAAGGCCCTTCATGAACCGGGCTACAACAGGTAATGCTGCCAGGGTTCTTGAGTTCGCATCCTTCCCATGTTCGTGCAGGGAAGCAATAGCTGCTAGGTGCACTCTGATAGACGGTGGCTTCAGTCCCAAGTCAAAGAGGTGGGCGAGATACTGTAGGATTTTGTGCACTGGGCAGGACACAGGCCGTAGGCCTTGGTGTTCGCACCACACACTGAAGCGTTTCCACTTAAGATTGTAAGACTTGCGGGTGGACGGCCTTCTGGCCGCTAGCACGATTTGCTGGACCTCTGAAGATAGATGAAGGGCTGTGAGACTCATCCTTTCAATCTCCAAGCTGTCAGGGCTAAGACCTGGAGGTTGGGGTGCAACGTGCTCCCGTTGCTCTGGGATAGCAGATCCGGTTTCGACGGTAGTCGCAGCGGTGGCTCCTGCGCCAAGCGGAGAAGCATGGCAAACCACATCTGCCGTGGCCAATACGGCGTAATCAGAATGATGTGTGCCGAGTCTGAGATGATCCGCTGAAGTGTTCTGGGAATCAGAGGTGTAGGTGGAAATGCATATCCCAGCGTCCAACTGCCCCATGGCACTGCAAATGCATCGGCTGCGAGGCTTCTGCTGGATGGGAGCTTGGAGCAGAAAACTGGGCACTTCGTGTTGGCTTCTGACGCGAAGAGGTCCACTTGAGGAGTGCCCCAGCGAAGAAATAAGCTGTCCGCCACTTTGGGGTGGAGAGACCACTCGTGGGGTTGTAGTTGTCTGCTCAGTCTGTCCGCTAAAGTGTTCTGTTCCCCGGGCAGGTAGGTCGCCTGTAGGATACAGTTGATGGAGAGTGCCAGGTACCAGGTGTCCAGGGCTTCTTTGCATAGGCTTCGAGAGCCTGTGCCCCCTTGCTTGTTGATGTAGAACATCGTGACTTGGTTGTCCGTTTGGACGAGAACAGATTTTCCCGTCAATTGTTCCTGGAAGGCTTTCATGGCATACCTGACAGCCCGGAGCTCGAGCAGGTTGATGTGGAGATACTGCTCTGTCCTGGACCAGGCGCCTTGAGTGTTGATGTGTTGTAGGTGCGCCCCCCAACCCGTGGCAGAGGCATCTGTAGTGAGGACAACCTGATGCCTGGGGTTCCGGAGGTCCCGGCCAGTGGACAGGTTGCTCGGTTCCGTCCACCATCGGAGGTCCTTCTTGATTTGCGTGGTAATGTTGATGCGGGCATGAAGAGTCTGCGAACGCTGCTTCCATTGAGCCCGTAGGTGCCACTGTAGAGGGCGCATGCGGAGTCTCGCCAGGGAAAGGACCGAGGTGGTGGCCGCCATGTGTCCGAGAAGGCGCAATATGCAGCGCGCCGTGGACTGTCTGGACCTGGAGACCTTTCTGGCCAGGGATGTAATGGCCCTGACCCTCTGTTCCGGCAGGTATGCCCTGAAGGCGTTTGTGTCGATGATAGCCCCTATGAATTCCGTGGACTGCGTCGGCAGTAGGCGAGACTTTTCTTTGTTGAGGAGGAATCCCATCGCGGTGAGAGTGCACGTGGTCGTGTGCACCGCCCTCCGTAGACCGGCAGGAGAGGGGGCAGAGAGAAGCCAGTCGTCCAGGTAGGGAAATATGGTGATGCCTTTTTTGCGCAGGTGTGCTGTGACCGCGGCTACACACTTCGTGAAGATTCTGGGTGCCGGGGACAGTCCGAAAGGTTGTACCCGGTATTGGTAGTGGTGGCCCATCGCTATAAAGCGTAGGAACTTCCTGTGAGTCTTGTGAACTGGGATGTGTGAGTATGCATCCTGCAGGTCCAGAGTGGCTAGCCAGTCTCCTGCCTGGAGAAGCGGGAGGATTGAGTTGAGGGAATACATCCTAAATTTTTCCTTCACAAGAGCAAGGTTGAGTTTGCGGAGATCCAGTATAGGTCGCACGCCACCGGACTTCTTGCGAATCAGGAAGTACCGGGAGTAAAACCCAGTGTTGCACTGCTCCGGCGGCACCGGTTCTATCACATGGGCGGCCAGAAGGCGTTGCAGGAGCTCCAACATCGCTGCTTTTAGGTGTGGGGGCGTCACGCTGATCGGTCGTTTGGTCTGGCAAGGCGTGAAGGAGAAGTTCAGCCGGTAGCCCGACTCGATGATTTGTAACACCCAATTGTCGGTAGTGATGGCCTTCCATGCTTGCAAGAACTGAGAGAGACGGCCGCCCACAGGCAGAGCCTCCTGTTGCACTGTGGGTGCTTCCGCCCGTGTCGGGTAGTCAGAAGGAGGAAGTGGTCTTTGCTGCTTGTGATGTGGCCTGCTTCCTTTGTTTACGGTCTCTCGGCTGTCTTTGAAAGGAGGAGGAGTGATAAGGTTGCTTGTACCTTGGGGCCTGCCACTTTTTGGCGGAGCCGTACTTTTTGGAGGCATAGTATGGTCTGCGGTAAGAACTCCCTTTCTGAGAAGTGGAGGGGCGTTCCAGACCATCTGCTGCTAGTGTCTGCAAGGTGGTACAGTGTTCCTTGAGGTCATTCACCGTATCTGCGACTTTGTCTCCAAAGAGGGAGTCGCCTGTGCAGGGGGCGTCCACAATCTTGTTGTGCGTGTCCTCTCTAAGGCCGGACGCACGGAGCCACGCCCAGCGTCGGGCCGCAATGGCAGTGCCCGCGGTCCGGACAGCAGTGTCAAAGGCGTCGAACGCAGTGCTCATCAAGTGCTTGCTGCATTCGGCTAGGTCCTGTAGCGTGGCAGATGCCGCTTGCTGGTTCCCTTTAGGGAGTAATGACAGGTTTTCCTTGAGATCGGCCATCAGGGCATCCTGGAAGAGGATGTGTTGGAATTGGTGGGCCGCCACCTTGGCATTGAGCATTGCCCCTTGGTAGACTTTCCTGCCCACCTCGTCGAGGAGCTTAGGATCTCGGCCTGGTGGGTGGTTGGACTGGGTGCGTGATGACTTAACTTTCTTTAAGGCTGAAGAGACCACGATGGATTGGTGTGAGAGCTGTGTCTTCTGGAAAGCTGGGCTAGGGTGCAGGAGGTACTTTGTCTCGAGCCTCTTGTGGCAGGCCCGACCAGAGGCTGGGGATTGCCACACAGAGTTGTGAGTGTCCTGCAACTTCTTGTGCAGGGGTAAGGCCAGCGCAGGCTTGGGAGCACTGAGGTACTTCATGACCTCTGGTTCCTTCTCTGTGGACGCATCGTCCTTGTTCAAGTGTAGCCTGTCCGTCACCTTCCTTAAAAATTTTGGGTAGGTGAGGTCCTCGGGAGGTAGTGTGCGCTGATTCTCCTCTGGGGTGAGCGTGTCCTTAGCCGCGGGGGAACCCAGGCCCACGTCATCAGCATCACTTTCGTGAGAGGACAAGGCTCCGTCCTCGGCCGAAGAGCCTTCGAGCTCCGTGTATGGAGAGTTTCTGGCAGGAGACTGAGAAGGACTGCGACGGGGCATGTTGGAAACTGGCGAGGCAGTCCTGGGTTTTTTGTGACGTTGATCTTTGTCTGGGACTTGCTCCTGCGTAAGCTCTACAGGTTTGGCAGTCTGCTGCACGAGCTTAGAGAGGAGCTGAAGTATGGCCTCCGATGTCCTGGCCTCCGCAGAGTGCTCGGATCGCGGTCACTTGGAGGTGGAAGAGCAGGAGGAGGCAATGGAGGGAGAAGAGCTGGGTGTTCGCCGCCTGTGATCTTTATGACTTGTTCTCCGCTGGTGGTGGGAACAGGAGGCAGTGTGTTGAACAGCCCTGTGATGCCTATGGTGCTTGGGGCTGCTACAGTGCCTTGGCCTGTTTGAGCTGTGTGCCCGATCAGCGTTGCTATCCCCTGCCGGCGATCGGCTCCGATGGCTCTTCTTGCTGTGCCGAGGGTTGGAGCAGGAATGGGATCGCTGACGGCTCTTCTCTTTGCCGCGCCGATGACCAGAGCGGGAGGGGGACTCCCTGCATCGGCGCGGAGCGGCGGCCTCATCTTCAGGAGATTCCCCGCGCTGACGTGGAGCTTCTGTCACGTCGGCGCGGGCAGCAGGGTTGCTTTCGTCATGGTGGGCGGAGACCGGGGAAGCCCTGCTGGCCGAGCCAATAGGAAGCGAAGGGGCGGCGCCATGGGCGGAGCCGTGGGCGGAGCCTGAGGAAGCCCGGCTGGAACGCCCAATGTGATGCTGCTGGGAGGGGCTACGGGAGGCCACGCGCTGCCGGCGCCATCTTGTCCAGCAGCAGGAGCATCAGCAATATAAGAATTCGCCATGTGAGCCGGAGTACTCACCGAAACGGCATCCTGGCTCAGCGAGGCATCGAGGGAGAGCTCTGAACGGCCGGGGATGGAGGCCCTGCAGGGCACATCCCGTGCCGGAGCAATGGCTGCATGCGTCAGACCTTTGGAAGATTTTGCTGTAGACTTCTTGGATTTCTTCCTGGCACTAGAGGGGTCATTAGACGCAGCACCGGAGCCCGAAGAGGACGCAAGGAAGTCCTTGAGGTTGTGTTCCCTGTGCTTCTTGGCCCTCGGGGACATCCTGATGCAGGCCGCACAATCCTCCGTGTTATGGGAAGCTCCAAGGCAACGGAGGCAGCATCTGTGAGTATCGATGGCATTCATCTTGCGGCTGCATTCCGGGCATTTTTTAAAACCCGGCATCATGTAAAAGTAGATAATTTTAGCAGAGAGCTAACTATCCGTCTTGAGGCAAGGCGGAGAAAGAAAAAACTTATCTGGCTAGGGGCGGGCCGGGGAGGTGGGGCCACTCGCACATGCTCAGAACTCTGAGCTCTAGAGAGCACTCCGTCACGGCGCCGTCGGATGACGTCACCATGTGTGGCTGACGCATCCTGCTTGTCCTAGGAGAAATCTATTGACTCCTACTCTAGAGATTTACTCCTAAGATGTTTCTGTTGCCATGTTCTTGTACCAAAAATTCTGTGAAACCAGTCTGAAGGACTGCGTTAGAAGGGGGGGGGGGATGTATTTCGGTTGTGTGTTATCAGATAGCAAACTGCCAAAAGGTGAGCATACTAAAATTCCATAGCGTGCAAATAGGCGGGGTCAGGGTGGAGACGCGACAGAGAGAGCGTGGAGGCATAGCATGCGACAGGGGCAAGCACGGTAGTCATGCACCAATCACACACACCTGCAGCTAGTGCAGGTGCAGCAAATATCTGACCCTGATCAAGCACTAGCTGCACTCGTCATACTAGCATGCTCCAACCGCACAGTTGGGATATGTGTTTTGGGAAATATAAAGGGCAGGAGCCAGGCAAGCTAACAAAGATGATAGGGGCAATAGGAGACAGGAGCTGAAGATCACGGCATCTGCCTAGGACACCTGTTTGGAGGGCTGGCATGGTGCTGCAGACATAGCAGTGGAACACAACAGCCTGACAGCCACAAAACCAGGGCTTGCAGGTCAGGAGTGACCCTGCTAGGACAGTGGGCAGACATCCTCAGACACATCAACAGCTGTCCAGACGGACTGCTGATAGCATCTGCATATACAAGAAATAGCTGTCAGAGGGCTGCTGATTTTGTGTGCTGTAGAGATGTCAGGAGATAGGGATACTGCTCTGTGCTGCAGTCAGTACTGGCCATGTTGCTTATCTCACTGGAAAACAGTAGATTTCTCCAGTCTACTTTAATAATGGTTTATGGACTTTTCCTCCAGGAATTCATCTAAACCTTTTTTTAAACCCAGCTCCACTAACAACTTTTACTACATCCTCTGGTAAGAAATTACAGAGTTTGATTACACATTGAGTGAAAATATATGTGCTACATTGTGGTTTTATTCCATGTCCCCTAGTCCTTCTTCTTCTGGAAGGAGTAAACAACCAATCTACGTTTATCCATCCATTCCACTCATTATTTTATAGACCTCTGTCATATCTCCCTCAGCTGTCTGTTTTCCAGGTTGAAGAGCCCTAACCTTTTAAGCCTTTCCTTGTAGGGATATCATTCCATCAACTTTACCATTTTGGTCACTCTTCTCTGTACCTTTTCTAATTATGCTATATTCTTTTTAAGATAAGGCAACCAGAATTGCACACAATATTCAAGGTGCGGACGCACCATATAATTATACAGAGGCATTATAATATCCTTGGTTTTATTTTCCATTCTCCACACGTGTCAGTAAATAGAATGCTACAAACACAATATAGGGGTGTCTGTGGGCCTAGGATTACTGTAGACAGCAAGAACTGTGCCCCTAGCACCCATAGAGGAAGGTGGCAACTGGCCATTCCAGAACAGACTGATGACCGGAAATGGGCTGAACAGTTAGCATAATTCACAGCACAGAGGCTAAGTACAAGAGATTGGGGCACACATCAGAAAGCAAACATATGCAGAGAGTATGTGCTGTGTATCAAACCATAGGTGATGAGCTGCACATGTGGCATCTACACATGTGGCATAAAATCCTGTACGGGATCAAGCAGAATGTCCACAGAGTCCATGATGGGGAACAGGGATAAGGACTTCCACACTCTGAGGCACCAAGGGTGGCCATTCACCTAGGCTGCAGGAAACACAGTACAAGGCCACCATCTTTGGTGTGGATGGGCCATGCAGCTCATTCCTGTTCTCTGATCATGACTTGGGCAGCGCTTTAGCCATTGGGAGTGAAGTCCACAATGTTGAGGGAAGGGGGGTGTAAGGGCCAGGAGGATCTGGAGACCAAGCACAATCGGCATACTTGGTCAGTTCAAGCCTGCACATGGGATCCCTAGCATCAAGCAACACCCCCCAAGAGCAACTATATAGAAAACCTACTCCTATGGTCTATCACAGGGGTGGGCACCTCCGGTCCTGGAGGGCCGCAGACCAGTCAGGTTTTCGGGATATCCCTAATGAACATGCATGAGATATATATGCATTAGAGATATCCTGCCAACCTGACTGGTTTGTGGCCCTCCAGGGCTGGATTTGGAGACCCCTGCCTTACACCTCTGTCATTTAAGATCGTGAGTGGGCAAGGTACAGATGTCCTAGACATCGAAAGGGTATATAGAATGTGTCACATTCCTCCTCGATTCTCACCACCACCAAAAAGTTGTCTAATAGACAATTTTTTGGTGGTGGTGAGAAGTGAGGAGGACTGTGACAAATTCTATCTAACCTTTTTGATGTCTTGGACATCTGCACCTTGTCCACTCACAATCTTAAATGACAGAGGTGTAAGGCAGGGGTCTCCAGATCCAGCCCTGGAGGGCCACAAACCAGTCAGGTTGGCAGGATATCTCTAATGCATATATATCTCATGCATATTCATTAGAGATATCCCGAAAACCTGACTGGTCTGCGGCCCTCCAGGAACAGGTTTGCCCACCCCTGGTCTATCACCTACTCAAGAAGGTGAAAGGGAATATCACAGCCATCCACACACAGAAGATCCCCATATCCCCTCTTTCTGGAATGGGCAATGAAAGTACATCACATGGAAGTGGTGAATCCCACACAACCCACAGGATGAGCACCTAGAAATCATGATTCATCAGACATGGGAGTCTTGAAAAAGCCTCACAGAGACAATGGATTTCTGCAATCACCACTGCAAAGCAGCCAAACACAGACCACCAATCAGTAAACTACAACACTGAAAGCCCATAAGCAGTGATAAACACATTATACTGTTGAGGCTCAAAGCTGATAGGCCTCAGTCACATCCTTTCTCAGTCAGAGTGAGGGGTTATCAGCCCTCAGGTACATAGGACAAGGCAGCACAATGGTACCCCAGGTGCATGTATTTACTGCCACATGCACCCACACACACAAGGGCCAGCAGTCATATGGCTCATGAGATACTATACTATGCCATCATTTAGCGATGTAATACTGCACATAATTTGCATGTCCCTCCTCCCAATGTAGTCCTCTGGCTCCAACTCTGCCTCTGAGGCAAGTACTGATTGCAGCACAGAGCACAGGCCCTATCTGTTGACGCCTCCACAGAACACAACACCAGCAGGCCTCAGGAGCTATCCAATGCATTTGCAGATGTGAACAGCAGTTCATCTGGACACTTTTTGCTGTGTCCATGGATGTTTGGCCACTATCCTAGCAGGGTGTCCACAGACCTGCAGACCCTGATGTTGAGGTTGCCAGACTGATGAGCCCCACCACCATAATAGCTGCATCATGCATCACCTCCAAAATAATGACTTACGCATGTGCCTTGCTATTTAGCTCCCATCTCCTACTGGCACCTTTTGTTTGAATGTGTTAATATTCCTCCAGTGCTTCATATTTCTTAACACTCATATAGGAACCGCATTGCTGGTGCCTGGGAACATAGCAGGTGCAGCAAGCACCTGTCAGAGGCAGGCGTTAGCTGCCCCTGAGCTAGAGAAGGAATTTAACATCTAGTGTGAAAGTAGCGTGCCTGGCCTTGGCATGTGCCATGTCTCCGCCCAGTTTCTGCCCAGTCCCCTCCTACTCATGCATTGCTTCAGTGTTGCAGGCATTTTAGTGCAGTGGCATTTGCCTTGTGATGGAGCTGAAGCCATTGAAGCGATGGATGTAGAAAAAAACTCTCTTTCTTATGAAGCAACTGAGTTACAGAGGGTGCAATTACCTAGAAGTGCAGCTAGAGGGAGCAGGCACGAGGCTGCAGAAGTTAAGCTGACACACCCAGGTTGTAGCAATGCAGTAGCTAATCAAAGGCACCTGAGCAGAAAGCCAGGAAACTCAGTTGGGGAACGCCTTTTTAAGCAGTGCTCACAAGGAAGCAGACAGAGAGGATCTAAGAAGGAACTCGAGAGAGTATCTAAGAAGGAACTCGAGGGAGGACCTATGAGAGAGAGAGAGAAAGGATCTATGAAGGAAGGACCTGAGGAAGGAACCTCGTACACTGCAAGGCAGAGAAGCTTGGATACATGGAAAAGCAGAGCTAAGTTCCAGGGAGAACCAGCCCAGCTTAGAAAGCTCCAGAAGCCAGTCTTCAAGGAAGACGGTGACAAAGGAAGAGTCTCTGGTGGAGAGAACACCAGCAGTAAATGACACAGAGATCCAAGGTACAGATATACTTCATTTATTAAATGGATGCCAGGTCCTAGGAAGGCTGATAACTTAAAAAGCCATTCTGAGAAGAAACAAAGCTGGAGGAAGTTTTGCAACCCTGTACAGAGAGGTATAGGGAAAAGCACTAATAGTTATTTGCTAAACCCAGGCCAGCAGGGCTGGAAAGTGGGGGAAAGAAATACTGAACTGCAACCTGTGTTAACTAGGGAAAGCTCAGGATTAGAAGATACCACGTGTGAGCTAGAACCCATTCAAATTGAGTTTGCAGAACCAGAACCACTGATGCTTGAACCAATGGACTGTTCTCTGTGTATTACCGAGAGCCTGGAATCTCTTACCGAGATATAACAGCAGCATATGTTTTAAAGTACCTTTTGCTTCTGTTAAAACTGAAGGAAGAAGTTTTGTCTTGTTTTTCTTGCTGTTTGAGAAACTTGCTTGGATACAGAGAACTGTGAAGCATTTGTAACAGTTGCTGACCTTTTGTAAATATTCTTGGCACTAAACCTGAAGTAAGGTAAATTCTACTTTGTTTCCTGAAGAACCTTTTGCGTAACAAGGGAATAAAACCTTTTTGTTTCACCCTGCTCAAGGCTCACACATCTATATTCTGTATGAATAGGGACTGCAAGGACCAGAATGCACTTGATCTAAAAGTTTTTCTTTCTTCAACAAAATTAAAATGTCCGCCCTGACCCTTTGGCACACTGCCACTAGGGGGGCTGTGACAGCCTCTTGCACTCCTTGCTGATGCACAGTCATAATGTTCACCAACCATGCACAAAACGCCACACAGGGAGCGCACTTTAGTAAATATGCCTATATATTTATCTGCTCTGTCTTATAATGTATCTTGCATCATATTAATTTTGTTTTATATTTCTTTATCTCATTAATTTATAAGTCCATGTGAGATTCCATCAGTTTTTAATGGTTGTTTGTAGAAGCATTTATGGGGCAAGTTTACTACTACTACTACTGAACATTTGTATAGTGCTACAAGACATACGCAGCGCTGCACAGACACATGTAAAAGTCCCTGCTCGTTAGAGCTTACGGTCTAGTCAAGACAGTCAACACAGTAGCTGTAAACATAGAATACATCTAGGGGGAATGGTAAGGAAACACAAGAAAATTAGGCGAATCAAGATCCAAAAACGGCAGCAAAGAGGTAAGTTTTCAGCCTGGATTTCAAAGGGGCCATAGATGAAGCCTGATGTACAGACTCAAGTAGTTTGTTCCAGGCATAAGGAGCAGCAAGGTGAAAAGACCAAAGTCTAGATTTAGCAATAGAAGAGAAGGGCACAGATAGAAGCGATTTGCCAGAAGAGCAGAGTTCCCGAGGAGGGGTGTAGGGAAAGATAAGAGAGAAAAGGTAGTGAGGAGCTGCAGAGTGAATGCACTTATAGGTCAGCAGGAGAAGTTTGAACTGGATGCAGAAACGGATAAGGAGCCAATGAAGTGACTTGAGAAGAGGGGTAATACTAAAGCACAGTCATCTGGAATGCCCTCCCGAATGAGGTGGTGGGCGCAAAAACAGTGATGGAATAAAAAAAGCATGGGTCAGACACAGAGGATCGCTACATAGCAACAGGATGGAATAAAAACAAACATATATAACTTCATGAACAGAGAAGGGTAACCTGCCTGGAGCCAGGGCTGGCCTATCCATTGTGCGAGAGTGTTGTTCACACAGGGCCCCGTGCTTCAGGAGGCCCTGCACCAACCACATCTCGCATATTCGGCACTGGCAGGGTTGGCTCTAAAGGGCTCCCGGTAGGCCCTGGCTCACTTCGGACATTCACTGAAGTGAAGAGCGCCATTTTTCTTCATTTTGACAGCTGTGTTGTAGTAGAGGCCACTGACATGCCGGAGGTCAAAGGGAATTTCCTGTTTCCCAGCACTCAGAGCTAGCAGCCTCTACTACAACACAGCTGCTGAAATGAAGAAAAATGGTGCTCTTCACTTTGGCGGCTGTCAGAGGTGAGTTAGGGCCTGCTGGGAGCCGTCTACAGCCAGTCGGACAGCCGCAGGGCTCTTCGGAGGGGGGGGGGGGAGACTAGGAATGGAAATAGCTGATGGGGAAGATAAGGCTGGAAATGGGCTGAGTGGGGGGGGGGGCTTGGACTGGAAATGGGCTGAGTGGGGGTAGGGCTTTGGACGATGGATCTGGGGCCGGAAAGGAAGGTGAGAAGGTGCAGGCGGTTCCCCGATCGGGGGGTCAGGCTGCGGGGAAAAGAACTTTGATGTGGCTGCTGGGGATCATGGATCCTACATGGAGCCTTAGTGCCATGGCAACGGGATGCCAGGTCACCGCAGCTCTATGCAGGAACCTGGCTGGGCTAGTCGGGTAGTGGGATGGATGTCCGGGTGCCCAGAATCGTGGCACAGACTGCACATTTGGCCAGTTGCACCCAATTCTGCTCCATTAGGTATATCTAGCCCCTGTGGGAGCAGAATTGAGTGTAAGGCAGACCCTTTGATTCTGGACGCCTGCACGGCCCAGAGATGCCCAGATCAGAATCGGCCTTCACAAGGATAAGTGCCCTATCCATGAATTTTCAGCAGCTGAAAATAATTACAGATCACCCCAACACTATCCAGATACTACCATGACAGAGGAAGAGTGGGACATTAGTGTGACATCTATGTCTGAGGATAGCCAGTTACATTTAACCACATGGATAAATTTAGGCCATCAAAAAGACTGTCCTAAATTTATAGATAAAGATTTACAAACAGAAGCTGAATATCTCTGGCTATCTATATAACAGCAGTGCTTGCCATAAGAACATAAGATATGCCATACTGGGTCAGACTAAAGGTCCATCAAACCCAGTATCTTGTTTCCAGCAGTGACCAATCCGGGTCACAAGTACCTGGCAGGTTCCCAAAAGGCAGACAGATTCCATGCTGCCTCCCCCAAGGTTAAGTAGTGTATTTCCCTGGACCACTTTAATAATGATTTATGTACATTTCTGCCAAGGAACTCGTCCAAACCTCTTTTAAACCCAGCTACACTATTCTCATAAAACAGAAGAAATAGTAAAGAACATTATTTCATAGCAGAGTAAACTGCTTCTACTGTTTCTTGTTTTGGATAACATGGGCTACACGAAGACTGAAAGAACAAGATTGGTTTTAGTCATCATTTATGCATGCAGAATATGCTTTTCATGCCTCCATCCTTCAGATCCATTCTTTCAGACCCATTTAGCAAACACAAACCTTAACAAGAAAAGTTTAGCATTTTGCTATAAGACAGGCTAGAAATACATTGGAATTGGAGGAACCATCCTTCACTGGTTTAAATCTTACCTATTGGACTGGACACAGGAAGTCAAGATAGGCATGAAATCATTTACAACCATCCAGCCAAACCCAAGGAATCCCCCAAGGCTCAGCTCTTTCTGCATTACTATTCGGCATCTACCTCCAACGGATATACACAGTATTCCAGAAAAACAATGTAAATTACCATATAGACGCAGACGATATCATGTTTTACCTCCTCTATGTACTGAGTGAAACTTAACAACCAAAAAATTATTTCCTGCTTTGAGGATATATCAAAATGACTTCCAACTCACAATCTCAGGATAAACTAAAAAAAAAAAAAAGACTGAAGTAATGTTTGTAACAAAAGACAAAAACTTCAATCCTCCAACAGAGCTGAAACTTAAGGAAATCACAATAGAGGTAAAAAATATAACATTCACATCACATATCAATAAATCAACTCGAGCAATATACAACAAACTAAAAATCATACAATGACTAAAACTGATGATTGCAAACACTGATTTCAGAACAGTAATTCAGGCAATGATCACACCACACTTTGATTTTTGCAATAGAATTCTACAGGGTCTAACAAAACAATCAATTCATCAACTACAAGTGTCTCAACATACTGTATGTAGCATGAGTACTCCTCAAACAGCCGAATATCGAACATATAACACCCATACTACAACAGTTGCACTGGCTCCCTGTGGAGAGTAGAGTAAAATATAAGTCTTTAATGTTAACATTCAAAATACTACATAACTTATTATCCATGTATCTCAGTTCACTAATAAGCCTCACATCTGGCAACAGACAATGGAGAGGAAATGCGCAAATGACACTAGTTAAGAACATAAGAACATAAGAAATGCCATACTGGATCAGACGAAGGTCCATCAAGCCCAGTATTCTGTTTCCAACAGTGGCCAATCTAGGTCATATGTACCTAGCAGTTTCCCCAAGGGACACAGGTTCCACAATGCTTGTATTAGTTCAAGCATTGATATCCTGGGTCCCTTCTTAATAATGGTTTATGGACCTTTCCTCCAGGAACTTGTCCAAACCTTTTTTAAACCCAGCTACACTAACAGCCTTTACTACATCCTCCGGTAACAAATTCCAGAGTTTGATTACACGTTGAGTGAAAAAATATTTTCTTTTATTAGTCTTAAATAGTTTACCCTGTAGCTTCATTACATGTCCCCTAGTCTTTCTATATTCTGATAAGGTAAACAATCGATCTACGTTTACCCGTTCCACTCCGTTCATTAATTTATAGACTTTTATCATATCTCCCCTCAGCCGTCTCTTTTCCAGGTTAAAGAGCCCCAACCTTTTTAGCCTTTCTTCATAGGAGTATCCTTCCATCCCCTTTACCATTTTGGTGGCTCTTCTCTGAACCTTTTCTAAAATCGCTATATCCTTTTTAAGATACGGCGACCAGAATTGCACACAATATTCAAGGTGCAGTCTCACCATGGAACGATATAGAGGCATTATAATATCTTTTGTTTTATTTTCCATTCCTTTCCTTATCATACCTAGCATTCTATTTGCTCTCTTGGCCACCGCTGCACACTGGTTCGAGGGTATTAACATGGTATCCACAATGACGCCTAAATCTTTTTCCTGGGTGGTGGTTCCTAATGTGGAACCTTGCATCGTGTAACCATAGTTTGGGTTGTTCTTCCCTAGGTGCATAACCTTGCACTTGTCCACATTAAATTTCATCTGCCATTTTGATGCCCAGTCTTCCAATTTATCAAGATCCTCTTGCAATTTTCCACAATCCTCTTGGGTTTTAACAACTATAAATAGTTTTGTGTCATCTGCAAATTTGATAACCTCACTCGTTATTCCACTTTCCAGGTCATTTATGAATATGTCAAAAAGTAGCGGACCCAGCACAGATCCCTGGGGTACACCACTATTCACCTTTCTCCATTGGGAAAATTGGCCATTTAGCCCTACCCTCTGCTTTCTATCTTTTAACCAGTTCCTGATCCACAATAGTACACTGCCTCCTATCTCATGACTCTTTAGTTTTGCCAAAAGTCTCTGATGAGGGACCTTGTCAAAGGCTTTCTGAAAGTCCAGATACACAATATCAACCAACTCACCTTTGTCCACCTGTTTATTCACTCCTTCAAAAAAACATAACAGATTAGTAAGACAAGATCTTCCTTGTCTAAAGCCATGTTGGCTGTCTCCCATTAGGTCGTGACTATCTACATGCTGAGTAATTTTATTCTTTATGATGGTTTCTACCATTTTTCACAGTACTGACGTCAGGCTCACTGGTCTGTAGTTTCCCGTATCACCCCTGGAACCCTTTTTAAAAATTGGTGTTACATTGGCGATCCTCCAATCTTCAGGTATTAGAGATGATTTTAATGATAGTTCACAGATTACTGATAGCAGGTCTGCAATCTCATATTTCAGTTCTTTCAACACCCTTGGATGTATACCATCCGGCCCAGGTGATTTGCTACTCTTCAGTTTATCTAATAGTTGTAATACATCTTCCCGATGTATCGATATTTCCTTCAATTCTTCCACACCTTTAAATACCACTTCAGTCATGGGTAACATCCCTACATCTTCCTCAGTAAAGACTGAAGCAAAGAATTCATTCAGTCTCTCTGCTATCGCCTTGTCGCCTCTTAGTGCTCCTTTAACCCCTTTATCATCTAATGGACCAACTGACTCTCTCACAGGTTTTTTGCTACGAATGTACTTGAAAAGGTCTTTACTTCGCGTTTTTGCTTCTGCAGCAAGCTTCTTCTCAAATTCTCCCTTTGCCTGCCTTATCAATGCCTTATCAGTTGTACCATCAGACTTTAGAAAAACCAATAGAAATACAAGTAACAGAACATTTTCACTCTATGCACCTATACTCTGGAACTCAGTCCCGGACAAGCTGAGAAAAGCAAATGGCATTTACTTTTATTTTATTTATAGACTTTATACCCCCTATCACAGTTCTAAGCAATTTACAAGACATACAAAAATTATCTTAAAATACAAAAGCAAATAGAACATTGATTGCATTAGCAAAACATTAAGGCAGCAGTAATCATATCACTATACCTTATAAGCTTCTTGAAATTTATTTATTTATTTAACAATTTTTATATACCATCTTTCTACAAGTCAAGACGGTTTACATAGAACATTTTTGGCAGTATATTTCGGCTGTTTACATGGAACAAGATAACGATGGATACATATGGTAACGAGAAGAACTAATTACAAAGATCAAAGATCAACTATTTACATATGAGTTTACAATGAGCCATATGGTAGTATAATAGAATTTGAGTGCTGCAGAAGGAGTAGGGAGGAAGGTGTGAAGGGTTATGAGCAGGGCCGGCCCGTCCATTGAGCGAGAATGTTTTTTGCACAGGGCCCCGCGTTTCAGGGGGCCCCGCGCAAAAAACATTCTTTTTGAAAAGTAAAATTGAAAAAAAAAGAAAACCTGTCTGCTGCCGCGGTCGGGGCCGCCGCGGCAGAATCGAGCGTGCCGCGAGGCCCCCCTGTGGACGGCAGAGCCTGCCCTCCCTGTAGCAGCTCTCTCTTTGGAGCTGAAGTCAGACGCGCCGGCTTGCAGAGCGCGAGGGAAGAGTTTCTCCCTCGCTGCTCTGTTAAGCCCGCGGGGGCTGATGGGAAGTTCCCATCAGCCCCCGCGGGCTTAACAGAGCAGCGAGGGAGAAACTCTTCCCTCGCGCTCTGCTCTGCAAGCCGGCACGTCTGACTTCAGCTCCAAAGAGAGAGCTGCTACAGGGAGGGCAGGCTCTGCCGTGCACAGGGGGCCCCCCGCGGCATGCTCGATTCTGCCGCGGCGGCCCCGACCACGGCAGCAGACAGGTTTTCTTTTTTTTTAATTTTCGCTGGGCTGGGCTGGGCTGGGCTGGGCGGGGGGTGGGGGTTAGGAGTGGTGATGGGCTGGGCTGATCTGGGCTGGGCGGGGGGGGATTAGGAGTGGTGATGGGCTGGGCTGGGCTGGGCTGGGCGGGGGGGGGTTAGGAGTGGTGATGGGCTGGGCTGGGCTGGGGTTTAGGAGTGTTGATGGGCTGGGCTGGGCTGGGATGGGCTGGGGGGGGTTAGGAGTGTTGCTGGACTGGGCTGGGGGGGGTTAGGAGTGTTGATGGGCTGGGCTGGGGGGGGTAGGAGTGGTGATGGGCTGGGGGGGTTAGGAGTGGTGATGGGCTTGGGGGGGGTTTAGGAGTGGTGATGGGCTCGGGGGGGTTAGGAGTGGTGATGGGCTTGGGGGGGTTTAGGAGTGGTGAATGGCTATGGGGGAGCTAAATCTGTATATGGGCTGATGGGATTAGGACTGGAAGTGGGTTGATGGGGGGTTAGGACTGGTAATGGGCTATGGGGGCTTAAACTAAAAATTGGGTGATGGGGGATTAGGACTGGAAATGGGCTGGTGGGATTAGGACTGGGAGTGGGCTGATGGGGAGGTTAGGACTGGTAATGGGGTATGGGGGGAGTTTAAACTGAAAATTGGGTGATGGGGAATTAGGACTGGAAATGGACTGGTGGGATTAGGACTGGGAGTGGGCTATGGGGGGCTAGGACTGGTAATGGGTTGGGGGATTGGGGGGGGGTTGCTAGGACTGGAAATGGGCTGAGTGGAAGGGGGCTTGAACTGCAAATAGCTGATGGGGAGGGGGGCTTGGAATGAAAATGGGCTGAGTGGAAGGGGGCTTGAACTGCAAATAGCTGATGGGGAGGGGCACTTGGAATGGAAATGGGCTGAGTGGAAGGGGGTTTGAACTGCAAATAGCTGATGGGAAGGGGGGCTTGGAATGGGCTCTTAGGGGAAGGAGCTAGGACAGGAAATGGGCTGATGGAGGGGCTAGGATAGGACTGGGAATTGGGTGTTGGGGGGAGCTAAGATTGGAAATGGGCTGTGGTGGGGGCTTGGATTGAAATGGACTCATGGAGGGGCTAGAACTGGAAGTAGGTTCATGGGGGGCTTGGATTAGAAATGGGCTGAGTGGAGGGGAGCTAGGATTTAACATGGGCTGATGGTGGGGCTAGGAAAGGACTAGAAATGGGCTGATGGGAGGCTGGTATTGGAAATGAGCTGATGAAGGGACTCGGATAGGACTGGAAATGGATGGGGGAGCTAGGACTGGAAATGGGCTGATGTGGGGACTAGAAGGGAGCGGATACTGGGTGGGGCTGCAACTAAAAGGGAGCTGATGTTGGGGGAGATTAGAAGGGGATGGGGCTGGGAGAGTGAAATGGAGAGGGGAAGAATATTTTGTGTGGGAGGGAAGAAAAATCTACAATTGGCCGGGTATTGGGAGACTAAGGGGCTTGTTTAGAAAGCCGCGGTAGTGGTTCGCGATCGCGATCGTAGCCGCGGCCCCATTGAAATCAATGGGGCCGCGGCTCCGATTACGATCGTAAACCGCTACCGCGGCTTTGTAAACAAGCCCCTAAGTGGGGATTGAGGATGGAGGGGTAAAATATGAGTGGATGAAATAGGAATGAGGAAAGAGCAAAAGGAGAAAGATTATTATGTTAAAGCAGATGTAGAGAGAGAATGGAAAAAAACTAGAGGAGAGAAGAAAGGACAAATGGACAGCAGACGATGGAGAGTTAGCAGAAGACACAAATAAACCAGAAGAAAGTGACTGGAACAATTGCAACTGAAAAAAAAATGCACAAAAGGTACAAAGATATCTCTTTATTTTGAATTTATTAACTGGAATATGTCAGCTCTGGGAAATGTACTAAACAAAGCACCGACATTAATGATGCACAAGAGGAAATTAATTTATAGTTTTATTTCAACATTGTTGTACATTCCAAGTTTGGCTTTTAGGGTTCCCAGTTTAATTATTGTCTTCCTGTTTTTAAATTGTGATTCCTTGTTTGGTGATGGTCTATGTTCTGCATGTGTAACTGAGCTGAGGTATTCTGTTTATGTAATTCCTATTTGACATTGCCACTTGTTCTCTTTCCCCAGTAGGTCATGTATTGTTATTCTCTGAAATGTATTGGTTTAATATTTGCAGTGTTGCCTTTTGATAGGTAGGGTATGGTGCTTTGAGTCCTGGTAGTGCTGTTAGGATACGGTGGGTTTGCTATGGGTTCTAAATGGGCAGTGTTTGTAGTAGTTCCTAATGTGCCTGGCTGTTGGCACTGGATTATAGTAATGTAGAAATCTTTGTCTTTCTTTATCCATACACTCATGAAGAGGCATGTTTACTAAAAGTTAGTGTATGGTAACATTATGCAAATATTTATGCAAATGAGGCCCCTTTTGCAAATGAGGCCCCGCACCGAGTCTCCGCACATGGCCCCGCACCCCCCTTGGGGCGCCCCTGGTTATGAGCTAAGGTGGAAGTGAGAAATGTTCAAGGAAAAGATGGGTTTTTAACTTCTTTCGGAACTCAGAGTGGTTTGAACAGTTCCAAAGTTCATGAGGAAGGGCATTCCATAAGGAAGGAGCATAGAGGGAGAAGGCCCTGTTACTTGTGGATTGTTTGCAGTATCTCTTATTTATAGAGATGGTCAGTGTTCTTGTGTTATTGGAGGAGAGAAGGAGGGGGGAGAGGCATGGAGTTGACTCATTGGAAATAATTTTATGTGTAAGAGTGAGGACCTTGAATTTAACTCTGTATTGGATGGGGAGCCAGTGGAGATCATAGAGGACAGGAGTGATGTGGGAACGTCTAGAGTTTTTAGTTATGAGCCGCGCTATCGTGTTCTGGGCTATTTGGAGTGGTTGAATAGTGTTCTTGGGAAGGCCATGATAGATAAGGTTACAGTAATCAAGAGAAGGGATTGTGAGGGCCTGGCAGACGGTACGAAAGGAATTTGGGCTTAAGAGGGGTTTGAGGTTCCTGAGGGTACGGATCTTTGCGTATATTATATTAGTGGTTCTCTTTATTTGGTCAGTGAAGGAAAGGTTCTGATCCAGGATAATACTAAGATATTTCACTTGGTTTTTTATAGTGAGTGTGAGATCACCGATAGTAAGAGTGGGAGGTGGGGTATATGTAGGATTGGAAAATACCTGGAGAACCTCAGTTTTGAATTGATTGATTAAGAGGTTATGCTGGGAGAGCCACGTTTTTAGGCTAGTTAGGCATTCACTCAGTTTAGAAAAGTTAGGGTTAGAAAGGTTAAAAGGGATGAAGCACATCATGTCGTCTGCATATAGCTGATACTAAATGCCATAGTTTTGGAAGATCTTGCAGACAGGTTGGAGGAAGATATTAAATAGAAGAGCAGAAAGACTGGATCCTTGGGGGACACCCTGTTTTAGGATAAATGGGTGGGCGGTATCGTTTCCAATACAAACCTGTTGGGTTCTGTTATCTAGGTAGGAACGGAACCAGTTCAGGGTTGTGCCTCTGAGTCCTATTTCATGGAGTCTGTTTAGGAGATGATGGTGAGGGAGGGAGTCGAAAGCAGCTGATAAGTCAAGGAATATGAGAAGACATCCTTGAGAAGGATTCTGGGTGTGGAGGTATAAGCAGGGCCGGCCCGTCCATTGAGCGAGAATGTTTTTTGCACAGGGCCCCGCGTTTCAGGGGGCCCCGCGCAAAAAACATTCTTTTGTAAAAGTAAAATTGAAAAAAAAAAAGAAAACCTGTCTCCTGCCGCTGTCGGGGCCGCCGCGGCAGAATCGAGCGTGCCGCGGGGCCCCCCTGTACCCGGCACAGCCTCTCCTCCCTGTAGCAGCTCTCTCTTCTGAGCTGCAGTCAGACGCGCCGGCTTGCAGAGCGCGAAGGGAAGAGTTTCCCTTTCGCGACTCTGTTAGGCCCGCGGGGGCTGATGGGAACTTCCCATCAGCCCCCGCGGGCTTAACAGAGCAGCGAGGGAAAAACTCTTCCCTCGCGCTCTGCAAGCCGGCGCGTCTGACTTCAGCTCCAACTAGAGAGCTGCTACAGGGAGGAGAGGCTGTGCCGGGTACAGGGGGGCCCCGCGGCACGCTCGATTCTGCCGCGGCGGCCCCGACAGCGGCAGGAGACAGGTTTTCTTTTTTTAAAAAATTTCCCTGGGCTGGGCTGGGCTGGGCGGGGGGTGGGAGTTGTGATGGGCTGGGCTGGGCTGGGGGTTAGAAGTGCTGCTGGGCTGGGCTGGGCGGGGGGGGGGGGGTGGTGTTAGGAGTAGTGATGGGCTGGGCTGGGCTGGGCAGGGGGGGGTGTTAGGAGTAGTGATGGGCTGGGCTGGGCTGGGCTGGTGGGGGTTAGGAGTTGTGATGGGCTGGGCTGGGCTGGGCTGGGCTGGGGGGGGGAGGTGTTAGGAGTAGTGATGGGATGGGCTGGGCTGGCTGGGGGGGGTTAGGAGTGGTGATGGGCACTGGGCTGGCTGGGGGGGTAGGAGTGGTGATGGGCACTGGGCTGGCTGGGGGGGTTAGGAGTGGTGATGGGTGCTGGGCTGGGGGGGTTAGGAGTGGTGATGGGCGCTGGGGGGGTTAGGAGTTGTGATGGGCGCTGGGGAGGGGTTAGGAGTGGTGATGGGCGCTGGGGGGGCTTAAACTAAAAATTGGGTGATGGGGGATTAGGACTGGAAATGGGCTGGTGGGATTAGGACTGGAAGTGGGTTGATGGGGGGTTAGGACTGGTAATGGGCTATGGGAGGGCTTAAACTAAAAATTGAGTGATGGGGGATTAGGACTGGGAGTGGGCTAATGGGGGGGCTAGGACTGGTAATGGGCTATGGGGGGGCTTAAACTGAAAATTGGGTGATGGGGGATTAGGACTGGAAATGGGCTGGTGGGATTAGGACTGGGAGTGGGCTATGGGGGGGCTAGGACTGGTAATGGGTTGGGGGGGTTGCTAGGACTGGAAATGGGCTGAGTGGAAGGGGGCTTGAACTGCAAATAGCTGTTGGGGATGGGGCTTGGAATGGAAATGGGCTGAGGGGAAGTGGGGGGCTTGAACTGCAAATAGCTGATGGGGACGGGGCTTGGAATGGAAATGGGCTGAGGGGAAGTGGGGGGCTTGAACTGAAAATAGCTGATGGGGAGGGGGACTTGGAATGGAAATGGGCTGAGTGGAAGGGGGCTTGAACTGCAAATAGCTGATGGGAAGGGGGGCTTGGAATGGGCTCTTAGGGGAGGGAGCTAGGACAGGAACTGGGCTGATGGATGGGCTAGGATAGAACTGAGAATTGGGTGTTGGGGGGAGCTAAGATTGGAAATGGGCTGTGGTGGGGGCTTGGATTGAAATGGACTCATGGAGGGGCTAGAACTGGAAGTAGGCTCATGGGGGGCTTGGTTTAGAAATGGGCTGAGTGGAGGGGAGCTAGGATTTAACATGGGCTGATGGTGGGGCTAGGAAAGGACTAGAAATGGGCTGATGGGAGGCTGGTATTGGAAATGAGCTGATGAAGGGACTCGGATAGGACTGGAAATGGATGGGGGAGCTAGGACTGGAAATGGGCTGATGTGGGGACTAGAAGGGAGCGGATACTGGGTGGGGCTGGAACTAAAAGGGAGCTGATGTTGGGGGAGATTAGAAGGGGATGGGGCTGGGAGAATGAAATGGAGAGGGGAAAAATATTTTGTGTGGGAGGGAAGAAAAATGTACAATTGGCCGGGTATTGGGAGACTAAGTGGGGATTGAGGATGGAGGGGTAAAATTTGAGTGGATGAAATAGGAATGAGGAAAGAGCAAAAGGAGAAAGATTATTATGTTAAAGCAGATGTAGAGAGAGAATGGAAAAAACTAGAAGAGAGAAGAAAGGACAAATGGACAGCAGACGATGGAGAGATAGCAGAAGACACAAATAAACCAGAAGAAAGTGGCTGGAACAATTGCAACTGAAAAAAAAATGCACAAAAGGTACAAAGATATCTCTTTATTTTGAATTTATTAACTGGAATATGTCAGCTCTGGGAAATGTGCATCATTAATGTCTGTGCTTTGTTTAGTACAAGAGGAAATTAATTTATAGTTTTATTTCTACATTGTTGTTGTACATTCCAAGTTTGGCTTTTAGGGTTCCCAGTTTAATTATTGTCTTCCTGTTTTTAAATTGTGATTCCTTGTTTGGTGATAGTCTATGTTCTGCATGTGTAACTGAGCTGAGGTATTCTGTTTATGTAATTCCTATTTGACATTGTCACTTGTTCTCTTTCCCCAGTAGGTCATGTATTGTTATTCTCTGAAATGTATTGGTTTAATATTTGCAGTGTTGCCTTTTGATAGGTAGTGTATGGTGCTTTATGAGTCCTGGTAGTGCTGTTGGGATACGGTGGGTTTGCTATGGGTTCTAAATGGGCAGTGTTTGTAGTAGTTCCTAATGTGCCTGGCGGTTGGCACTGGATTATAGTAATGTAGAAATCTTTGTCTTTTTTTAATCCATACACTCATGAAGAGGCATGTATACTAAAAGTTAGTGTATGGTAAAATTATGCAAATATTTATGCAAATGAGGCCCCTTATGCAAATGAGGCCCCGCACCGAGTCTCCGCACATGGCCCCGCACCCCCCTTGGGCCGCCCCTGGGTATAAGGAATCGAGAAGGGAGGTAAGAAGGGTTTCGACTCCATGGTTCTTTTTGAAACCATGCTGGAATAAGTCGAGGGGCGAGTGATCATCAATATAGTTTTGAAGTTGAGTTTGGACCAGCTTTTCAGTTATTTTAGCCAGGAATGGGATACTAGAGATAGGTCTGTAAGAAGTAGGAGAAGTTGGGTCGAGTTTTGTACCTTTTAAGATTGGGTGGATAGTGGCACTCTTAAGAGGTGGAGGTACAGAGCCAGACTGGAGGGATGTTTGAACAATATACAGAATGTATGGGCCGAGAGAACTTCTAGTGGATTTGATCCAGGGGACAGGGCAAGGGTCAAGGGCAGAGGTTGAGGCATTTAAATCCTTTATGACATTAGATACATTTTCTAGAGTACGGGGGTCAAAATTGCTCCAAGAGTTTGAGGGGGTAGGCTCATGTGGTTGGGTGCTATAGTCAGCAAAAGATTGGGAACTGTAGTCAGCAGAAGGTTGGGAGTTATTTGTAGATAGGGGAGGGAGGAATTTGGAAATCAAGTGGTTAGCTAAGGCTTGTGCAGTTATTTTTGGAGGCTGGTCCTGATGTAAGGGCTCGTTAATTAAGGATTTGGTAATCGAGAACAGCTCTCTAGGTTTATTAAGTGATCATTGAATAATATTTTCATTATATTCTTTTTTATGGCTGAGGGTTTCAGAGCAGTAAGTTTGGAGTTTAGCTGTATAGGCAATGAGTGCATTAGGGTCTTGAGAGCGTCTCCATTTACGTTCAGGACGTCTAAGCTCTCTCTTGAGACTTCTCAGATTTGTAGAGAACCAGGGGGCTCTTCTATGGTGTTTTTGAGGATGTTGGTTCGGTGGGAGTAGAGAAGCTGCAGATAGAATCTCATTCCATTTAGAAATGTGGGACTCTTGGTTCAAGGTCTTATCATATAGTAGGTCAAGAGATGGTATTGTTTGCTCTAGAAAGGTGGCTGTATCGAATTGCTTAAATCTACGGTTATGTTGAGCCTGGAGGGGAAGCTGATTTCTGTGAGTGGAGTAAGGGAAGGAGAAGAGGATGAGAGCATGATCAGACCAGGGTACAGGTTGAATGGTATGTGTGACCTGATCAGTGTTTAGAAAGTGTTGTGGGATAAATATAAGGTCAAGGGTGTTTCCTTTGGAATAGGCATGAAATAAGGTTTTAAATAATTTTCAAAAATCCTTTAAATCCCTCTCAGCCCTAAACTGGGATGGCAACATCTTCCACAGACATTGGTCGATAATAGGTGCTCAGGGCCAGCCTTGCCACTCCCCTGCTGATGCTGCTCCCCACCTGCTGACTCCGCACACCCTCCAGCTGCCGCTGATTCAATCTAGGGAGAGGGAGGCAGGCAGTGGCAGTATTTCCAAAAGCTGCTGCCCACCTCCCCATCAAACGGAATTGGCAGCAGCTGGGGGAGGGGGGGGGGCTGCTGCAGCCTACCCATGCTGCTGTCGCTGCCCACCCAGGCCAGCTGCCCTAGGCGGACGCTTAGCTCACCTAGTGGACGGCCCGGCCTTGTAGGTACTGCATGATTCCTCATAGTTACCCTTCTTGCCAGATATACAACAGGTACTTCCAATAAATCGCTTGACTGAGAATGCAAATTACAAGCTGGTTTGTAAGATTTGAAAACAATAAACTGCTCCAATGAATGCGCTAATCTGAAAACTTTAAATATTCCGACCAACAAACTGGCGTCTTATTTATACAGCAATAGATAACCCATGCAACTGAATTAAGTGAAGTAATATGGTCTAATAGAGGACTTCAGCAACCAGCTTGGCAGCTGAATTACATACCATCTGTAAGGCTTTAAACATAGTCATGGGAAAGGCCTGGAACAGCACATTAATCTAGTGGGGTTACCAACTGGAAAACCCCAGTTAGTAAACTGCAGACATAACCAGACTTAAACATCTTAACAGTCTCAACTTCAAAAATGCACCATTAATCACCTGCTTCAGATGGGGCTTAAAAGAAGGCCTGTCATCAGTTATTACCCCCAGATAAAGAACTTCTTTTAATAGGGGAGCAAATGTTCCCCAGTTGCCATCATTTCAGGAATTTTGAAAGCCTCACCCTTCTCTCTAAACCATTCTGCAGCAACTATAATGACAGCAGCCACTTCTTGTACTACTAAATTCACATTTCCAGTGCCTGTCAGAAAAGCCACGAAATCATCCACAAAAATACAAAATGGTAGCCCCAAATAAGCAAGTATCTCACAGACAGATGAGAAAGAGTGACTGAGAGCACTAATTCTGCATTTTACCTGCTGCCATGTGTCATTCAAATAAGACCAATTCCTTAGGTGCATAGCTGCTGCTCATGTAATAATGACTTCAGGATATTATGATCTTTTGTCTATTGATGTGCCACTAATTCTAGAAATGGCAGACTGGATAAAGGCTGGAAACTGGCTACCTCCTCGTCATTGTTGCCAACCTTTAAGAAGGGTCGAACAGAGAATAGTGAGGCTTCTGAAATCCAATGGATTGCAGGAGTCGAGGCAGCATGGTTTTACTAGAGGCAGGTCTTGTCAGAGAATCTGATTAATTACTTTTACTGGATGACCAGAGAGTTGGACCGAGGGAGGGCACTAGAAGTTGTGTACTTTGATTTCAGCAAAGCCTTTGACACAGTTCTGCACAGCCGACTTATAAATAAGTTGAGCACCCTAGGGATGGACTCCAAAATGACTGATGGGGTTAGAAACTGGTTGACTGGGAGTTCACTCTGAGGAGAAGGACATGACCATTAATGTGCCACAGGGATCTGTCCTTGGTCTGATTCTTTTTAACATTTTTGTAAGTGATATTGTGGAAGGACTGTCGGGTAAGGTTTGCCTCTTTGTGGATGATATCAATAGAGTAGCCACCCAGGGAGGTGTCAATAACATGAGAAGGCTTCTAGCAAAGCTTGAAGAATGGTCAAGAATATGGAATCTCAGATTTATTGCTAAAAAATGCAGGGTCATGCCTTTGGGCTACAAAAATGCAAGACATTGAGGCAGTATAGGGGGTGAAGTGCTTCTGCCAATGAAAGAAGAGGGGGACCTGGGGGTGATTATTTCTGATTATCTTAAGATGGACACACAGAAGCCAGAAAGATGCTGGGCCGCAAAGGGAGAGGAATGGCCAGCAGGAAGATTGAAATGATATTGCCTCTGTATTAGTCTCTAGTGTGATCTCTTTTGGAGTACTGTGTGCGATTCTGAAAACTACATCTTCAAAAGGATATACACAAGATGAAGTCAGTGCAGAGGGAGGCTACTAAAATGGTCAGTGGTCTTCGTCATAAAGCACACGGAGACAGACTTAAAGGTCTGAATATGGAAGAAAGGCAGGAGAGGGGAGATATGATAGAGATGTTTAAATACTTCAGTGGCATGAATGCACAGGATAGCCACTTTCAATTGAAAGTAAGCCCTAGAATGAGGAGGAACAGGATGAAGATGAAAGGGGATAGATTCAGGATTAATATGAGGCAATATTTATTTACAGAAAGAGTGGTGGATGCATGGAACAGCCTCCCAGTGGAGGTGGTGGAAACGAGAACTCTATCTGAATTCAAGAAAGCATGGGGCAAACACAGAGGATCTCTAAGGGACAAGAAGAGATGGTAGAGCTTAGTAGTCCTTATGGATGGGAGATTGCTTAGATCATATGCTCTTTATCTGCTGTCATTTTTCTATGTTTCTAAATCTACAAAGTCTGCAGAGCAACGTTTTAGTAAATGTACCAGGCAGCAAACCGGTAGAAGATATGCTACGAAACACTCTATCATGCAGTGTTACTTGACTCCCAGCAAAATCTTGCCAACTTCCTGCGATTGGTTCATCAGAGGGAACAATTTGTTCTAAACTTGGTAATCCTTTTCTCTTTAAATAGTCGTCAAATGTTTGACAAGAAATGCCTAACTTCTCTGACTCACCAGCTGGAGCTGTCATTTAGAATGTTACTATCGAAAACAATGGTTTTGATCTATTCAAGGTTTCAGATATTTTAGCCTTATCAACCAATGATTTATGTGCTGTCATTGCTTGCTTATATACACTTCCTCTCGATAAGGGTGAGCTGGTTTACATAGTGTTTCTGGAGTTACAGAAGGCATTTGACAGTGCCTCATGAGCAGGGCCGGATTTACCTTGAGTGAGGCCCTACGCCAACAAAAATTGTGGGGCCCCAGAAAAGATAAAAACGAGCACGCCGGATCAGCTGCGCGCTGTTGGCCCTGACGTCATAATTAAACTGGGAATCCCAAAAGCCAAACTTGGAATGTACAACACTGTAGAAATAAAACTATACATTAATTTGCTCTTGTACTAAACAAAGTGCAGACGTTAATGATGCACATTTACCAGAGCTGACATATTCCAATTAATAAATTCAAAATAAAGAGATATTTTTCTACCTTTTGTGCATTTTTTTTCAGCTGCAATTGCTCCAGCCACTTTCTTCTGGTTTCTTTGTGTCAGCCCAACTCCAGTCTTAACCCCCCCAGCCCATTTCCAGTCCCAGCCCCCCCCCCCATCGGCTCAAGTAAACTTTAATAAAAAAAACATAAAACGCTGGCCGATGTCGCTGCCACCGCAGCAGCATGGACTGTCCCGCGGGGCCCCCTCTGCCCGGCTGAGCCCCTCCGTGCCGGATTTGAGAGGCGCGAAGGGAGAGTGTCTCCCTCGCGTCTCTGTTAAGCCCCCAGGGGCTGCCCCTGCGGGCTTAACAGAGACGCGAGGGAGACACTCTCCCTTCGCGCTTCTCAAAGCCGGCACAGAGGGGCTCAGCCAGGCAGAGGGGGCCCCGTGGGACAGTCCATGCTGCCGCGGCAGCAGAGGGGGACCCGCGGGACAGTCCATGCTGCCACGGCAGCAGCCAGCGGGTTTTTTTTTTAATTTAATTTTTAAAAAGCTAACAATTTGTTCAATTTTTGTGGGCCCTTGCCAGCTGTGGGCCCTACGCCACGGCGTAGTTGGCGTATAGGTAAATCCGGCCCTGCTCATGAGAAGTTCCCGAGGAAATTAAAGAGGGAAAGGATGACTGGAGTGGAGCAGTGGCCTATTGGTTGGGGCAAGGTACCACAGGCCAGAAGATCAGGGGCTCAAATCCCACTAGAGGACATCAACCTCAGGCCAGAAGGACTGGAGTTTCTAGTCCCACAGGTTCTCCTTGTGGTCTTGGGCTTGCCACTTAACCCTCCATTGCCCATGTTCCCTGTAAAATAGATATCTCCAAGTTATAATGCCCTGTTCAATGGCTCATGCCATTCCAACACCTATGATACTAAGACAAGGGTACACTCCAGGAAGATAAAAGACAGTGTGAAGGCGTAGCCTAGTAGTTAACGCAACAGCCTTGAGCTGGAAAGACCAGCGTTCAAATCAAACTGAAGTGCCTTGGGCAAGCTAATTAACCCTCTATTGCCTCAGGTAGAAGTTTAGATTGGAAATTCTCTGGTGACTGGGAAATAACTACTGTACTTGAATGTAACTAACCTTGAATTGCTACTGGAGAGGCATGAACTAAGTACTAATAAATAAACATTAAAAGCAAATCGGAGAAAGTATTTTTTCACTTAACATACAGTTAAGCTGTGGAATTTGTTGGCAGAGGATATGGTAAAAGTAGTTAACCTTGCTGGGTATAAAATGTGTTTAGACAAATTCTTGGAGGAAAAGTCTGTAAGCCATTATTAGTCATGTAAATCTGAGAAAATCACTGTTATCTCTGGGGATGAATGACAAGGAATTGATCTCTACTGTTTGGAATCCTGCAAAGTAGATTAGCCACTGGTAGAGACAAGATGACGAGCTCAATGAATCTTATGTCTGACACTGTTTGTTATTTTTTTTGTTCTTATGAGAAATGAAGGGGATGGAAAGCAACACCTTGTCTGATAGCCCTTTCCCTTAATAGAGATCCCTTTTCGGTAGAAAGGTCCTACAGATCTTCAGAATGTCAAAAATGTTATTCCCTCTATTTGGTACCTGTACCTGTGAATCTGGAGAGTAACAGAGTAATGATCATAAAGGTTAGAGCTGAGTCCATGGTTCAGCTGCTGTAGTCTCTTGTTCTCTGGTCTCTAAGGGTCAGCAGGATCTCCTCTGGATGTACAACTATACAGCCTATGTGCTATTTATATACTGGAAGAGTCACTCCACCCTCATTGGTGGAAGAAACCAGAGGAAGATTGATAGAGGTGGGGAGTTATGGTCACATTATCATAGGACATCAGAATATTTTCCAGGGCAGCCCATCATGAATAAATTGCAACCTCTCTGGGACATCACGTAAACAGAGCTGCTGCTTATTGGACACTACAGGATGTGTCTGGACCCACTTCTTACTGTGCAAGGACAGAATGACAAGTACAGTTTAAAGAGCTGCCACGTCACTCACTCTGAGCTGACATTATTATTTTCTTATGAACAAAACCTGCCATGCCATTATGAAGTACATGTGTCTAAACAAAATCTCTGATGCTCATCAATGCAGTGTGTATGGTCACTAGCGACCATCTGACATTCTGTGAGGGATGCCCATGTCTGCCCGGCCTCTTATAACATGAGAAACACATTAGCTGTTCTCTGGGCTTTCCAGCCCATATTATGCAATCATGTTCAGGTGAACACAGTGGACAGCCAGTGAGCACAGGAGCTGAGGTTGCTGTGTGGATCCCCTGTTACATGCTGTGACTGCAGTGGGCACTTGCAGAAAGTGCCAGCATGATCTATTTGGACCCCATTAGGCCTGTATCTTTAGTATGGTAGCACTACTTCCTTGACAATAAATCTTGAGCAGTGCACTTGACATATGGACAATACACTGTTGCTGTGTCCAAGCTGTCTGCCCACAATGACCTGCATAGCCTTCCTGTGTATTGCAGTGCTATTTTCTAACATGGCACCACAAAGAAAACCCTCCAAAAAAGGTCACCAAGAGTCATCAATACATCAAAAAAAAGCCAATCCCAAATCAGAGTATTCATAAAACACTTTTTTGTCAGACGTTTCAATGTGAGGAACACACACCTACATAAGATATGCCATACTGGGTCAGACCAAGGCCCATCAAGCCCAATATCCTGTTTCCAGCAGTGGCCAATCTAGATCATAAGAACCTAGCAGTTTCCCCAAAAGACACAGGTGCCACAATGCTTGTATTGGGTCAAGCAGTGATATCCCTGGACCATTTTAATAATGGTTTATGGACCTTTCCTCCAAGAACTTGTCCAAACCTTTTTTTAAAAATCCACTCTACTAGAATTACAGGCTTAGCTCAGTTGTCAATAACATCCTTTTCACAGGCATTAGAAAGAGGCCTCAGAATACACAGATCAGACTAGGGCATCAAAGCATACCTATACCTTCATCCATCACATCAACGGACAGAAAAAACTCCTCTTCTGTATAACATTTATAAAGATATTTTCAATATTTTCAAATTTTCAATCATATTGTCAAATTTCAACATTAATATTTTAAAATTAAGAACGCTTTGCTCTAAAGCATGTCATCCCAGAACTTAACTGCAGCAATCTGCAGATCACATTCAAATATCCAGGGCTTCAACTAACACCCCGATGCCAACAATCCTGTTGACTAAGCGTTTTGCATAGCGCTTTTCAAGATGTCCCAAACAGATATAAAATGCTGTAGAAAAGAGCAAAAAAACCTGTGTTCAAAGAACTTTTTTAAGCACTTTGACAGACCCCAACCACACATTGACTAACCCAAGACAACAGTACATACAGTCGTGCTTTCCATTATTCAATTTCCAATACAGATCGAAAAAACAAACCTATTAAGATCATACTTTCCAAAAGAGAATACTACAATCAAATAATTCCTCCACAGAAATATAACCAAAAATGAACCTGGAAATTTTCACTCACCCCAACTGACCGCCACCATCACTCGACATGCTCAGCAGTTCTAACCAGCTGAAAACGCCACACAAGAGCAGTGTTTAAATAGTGGACCTGCATAAATCTAATTATATCACACATAACCAAACAGGTAAAGCTTCACCAAAAAGAAATGCAGGAACACCATCATATACCCGACAGCCTCTATAACATTATGAGAACTCTTCTATTCCAAAAGACAATAATATATAACAAGTAATTCCTCCCTCCCATCAGACACACAAATGTCAATCAATTCGAGAGTTCAAACCTTTAGGATATACAGTATCTAAACAAAAAAAATCTATTTTTGCTCCCTAAAGAGCAAAGCTTACTTTCTAGTGCGCTCACCTATACCTACCCATATTTGATAAATACAAAAACACAGAAGATCTGAAAATACATGACCCTTCTCCTTACAACGCTGGACAATCGGAGCCTCTAGTCTCCCACAATGCAGACAACTTTTATGCTCTCCCATATTCAACTAAAAAGGTTGAGTGGTCTGTCCAATATATAACATAAAGTTGAAATGTGACAATATGGTTTGATATAAACAAATGTGATATGTTATTTTTACAATGTAACATAATTCTTGTATTCCACTCATTTGCCATTGTTTAATATAATTTTGTATGTAATGACTCTGACTTCCTTTGCTGTATGTTTGCATCCTGGGAAGAGAGACTACATGGCTAGTAACACGTAGCCTGCCACAGATGCGGAAGTACAAAGAAGTGGAGTGAGACAAGTATTAACCAATGAGTTATAGACATGCTGGAAGAGGGAGAGGACATAGTGTAGTATGTAATGACTTTCTGACTTCCTCTGCTGTATGTCTACATCCGGGGAAGAGAGACTACGTGGCTAGTAACATGTAGCCTGAAACAGGTGCGGAAGTATTAACCAATGAGTTGTAGACATGCTGGAAGAGTGAGAGGGCATAGTGTGCTATAAAAGAACCGTGAAACAGAGGATAACTGTGAATGCTTAGTCAAGCATTCATCCTTTCTTGCAAGAATGTAATGTGATTGAAGTAACCTTTTGCTTCACCGAGGAGTCTGTTATTGTGTAAAATGTTATGTTTTATTACAGATTGAAAATTCTAAAATATTGAAAATATCTTTATAAATGTTATATAGAAGAGGGGGTTTTTCTGGACGTTGATGTAATGCATGGAGACATAGGTTTGCTTTGCTGCCCTAGCCTGATCTGTGCATTCTGAGGCCTTTTTCTCCTCTTTGTAATGTCTGTAAAAAGGAGGTTATTGACATCTGATATTTATTTATTTATGTATGTATTTATTTATTTATACAGATTTGTATGCCACCTTTTTCTTCAATAAAGGTGGTCACGTCACATCACGATTGGAGGGTTACATTTAACATTAGGGTACGTGTAAACATTTAGACATTACAGTTACTTAGCAGCATTTATACAGTACAATTAAGGTAACATTTAACATGAAGGTATTTAATAATGTGGAATGATAGGTTTTGTGTGTGTGGATAGGATGGGTGTGTGCTTAGTTGGCGGTGGTAGTAGTATTTCTGCTTCGGTAGGGGATGTTGCCTGAATGCTCATAGGTTTCTATAAATAAAAATGTTTTGAGGTCTTTGCGGAAGTCTGTGAGGTCATCTAATGCCCTCAGGCTCGTTGGGAGGGAGTTCCATAGTGTGGATACCAGTAGTGATGGTGCTCTTTTTGAAGTTGTTTGTTTGGTTTAGCTAAACCTGTAATTGTAATTGAGTGGATTTAAATTGTGTCAAACCTTTTTTAAACACTTACAGCTTTTACTACATCCTCGGGAAACAAATTCCAGAGTTTGATTACACATTGAGTGAAAAAATATTTTCTCTTATTAGTTTTAAATAGATTACCCTGTAGCTTCATTGCATGTCCCCTGGTCTTTCTATATTCTGATGACGTAAACAAACGATCTACGTTTACCCGTTCCACTCCACTCATTAATTTATAGACCTCTATCATATCTCCCCTCAGCTGTCTCTTTTGCAGGTTGTAGAACCCTAACCTTTTTAGCCTCTGCTCATAAGAATATCCTTCCATCCCCTTTACCATTTTGGAGGCTCTTCTCTGTACCTTTTCTAATAACGCTATATATTTTTTAAGGTACGGTGACCAGAATTACACATAATAATCAAGGTGTGGTCGCACCATGGAACGATATAGAGGCATTATAATATCCTTTGTTTTATTTTCCATTCCTTTCCTTATGATACCTAGCATTCTATTTGCTCTCTTGGCCACTGTTGCACACTGGGCGGAGGGTTTTAACATATTATCCACAATGACACCTAAATCATTTTACTGGATGGTAGTTCCTAATGTGGAACCTTGCATCGGTAACCGTAGTTTGGGTTGTTCTTTCCTAGGTGCATAACTTTGCACTTGTCCACATTATTTTCATATGCCATTTGGATGCCCAGTCTTCCGATTTATCAAGATCCTCTTGCAATTTTCCACAATCCTCTTCGTTTTTAACAACTTTAAATAGTTTTATGTCATCTGCAAATTTGATAAACTCACTCATTATTTCCATTTCCAGGTCATTTATGAATATGTTAAAAAGTAGCGGATATAGCACGGATCCTTTGGGTACACCACTATTCACCTTTCTCCACTGGGAAAATTGGCCATTTAGCCCTGTCCTCTGCTTTCCATCTTTTAACCATTTCCTGATCCACAGTAGTACACTGCCTCCTATCCCATGACTTTTTAGTTTTACCAAAAGTCTCTGATGAGGGACCTTGTCAAAGGCTTTCTGAAAGTCAGATATTCTCTATCAACCGACTCACCTTTGTCTACCTGTTTATTCAGACCTTCAAAAAAACATAACAGATTAGTAAAACAAGATCTTCTTTATCTAAAGCCATGTTGGCTGTCTCCCATTAAGCCATGACTATCTACATGCTGAGTAATTTTGTTCTTTTTGATGGTTTCTACCATTTTTTCCAGTACTGACATCAGGCTCACTGCTCTGTAGTTTCCCATATCACCTCTGAAACCTTTCTGATAATGGGTGTTACATTGGCCATCCTCCAGTCTTCAGGTATTATAGATAATTTTAATGATAGTTCACAGATTACTAATAACAGGTCTACAATCTCATATTTCAGTTCTTTCAACACCCTTGGATGTATACCATCCGGATCAGGTGGTTTGCTACTCTTCAGTTTATCAAATAGTTGTAATACATCTTCCCAATGTATTGATATTTCTTTCAATTCTTCCGCAGTATCACCTTTAAATACCACTTCAGTCATGGGTAACATCCCTACATGTTCCTCTATAAAGACCGAAGCAAAGAATTCATTCAGTTTCTCCGCTATGGCCTTGTCCCCTCTTAGTGACCATTTTACCCCTCTATCATCTAATGGTCCAACTGACTCTCTCACAGTTTTTTTTGCTACAAATGTATTTGAAAAAGTCTTTATTTTACATTTTTTGCTTCCACAGCAAGCTTCTTCTCAAATTCTCTCTTTGCCTGCCTTATCAATGCTTTGCATCTAACTCGTCAAACTTGCCTGTTTCCAATTTTCATCATTTGGCTCTTTTTTTCATTTCTTGAAAGATGCTTTTTGGAAACAGCCTCTCTGACCTCACCTTTAAACCATGATGGCAGTTTTTTGGACTTCCTTCCACTTTTTTTAAAGGGTGGAATATAGCTGGTCTGGGCTTCCAAGATAGTATTTTTGAACAACACCCAAACTTGATGTAAGTCTTTAACGTGTGCAACTGCTCCTTTTAGTATTTTCTTAACTATTTTCCTCATTTTATCATAGTCTCCCTTTCAAAAGTTAAAAGATAGTACTGTGGATTTCCTTACCATCCTTTCTCCATTAATTAAATCAAACGCAATCATGCTATGATCACTATTGTCAAGTGGCCCCAACACTTTTATCTCTTGCACCAGATTTGGTGTTCCACTAAGAACTAGGTCGAAAATAGCTTCCCCTCTGGTCGGTTCATGAACCAGCTGCTCTAAGAAGCAGTCATGTATTTCATCTAGAAACTATCTCCCTAGCATGTCCTGCTGTGACACTGATCCAGTCAATACCAGGGTAATTGAAATCGCCCATTATTATTACTGTGCTGTGACTTTTGTTAGCTTCCCTGATTTCTTTGAGCATTTCATCATCCATTTCTTGTTTCTCGCCAGGCGGTCGATAGTACAACCCCACTGCCGTCGCCTTCCCTTTTCACCTGGAATTTCAATCCATAGAGATTCTACAGCAAATTTTGTTTCCTGCAAAACTTTAATCCTTTGTGACAATGCCTTCTCTAATATAGAGCTCAACCCCTCCACCAATTTGATCAGCTATATCATTACAATATAGTTTGTACCCAGACATCACAGTGTCCCACTGGTTGTCCTCCTTCCATCATGTCTCTGAGATACCAATCATATGTAACCTCTCATTTAGTGCTATATATTCTAACTCTCCTATCTTATTTTTTAGACTTTTAACATTTACATACATAGAAACATAGAAACATGATGACAGAAAAAGACCACATGGCCTATCTAGTCTGTCCTTCCATAACAACAATTACAGCAGTCCACTTTTTACCTTTAGAGATCCTCTGTGTTGGTCCCATGCCTTTTTGAATTCAGTTACTGTCCTCATCTCTACCACCTCCACTGGGAGACTATTCCATCGATCCACTACTCCGCATATCACTCCTGAATCTATCTCCCTTCACCCTCATCCCATGTCCCCTCGTAACAGAACTTGCTTTCAATTGAAAGAGGCTCTCTCCCTGAACATTTATGCCACAGAGGTATTTAAACATCTCAATCATATCACCTCTATCCCACCTTTCCTCTAAGGTGTACATATTAAGATCCTTAAGTCTGTCCTCATATGCTTTATCATGAAGCCCATTAATCATTTTAGTAGCAACCCTCTGCACCGACTCCATCCTGTTCACATCCTTTTGAAGGTGCGGTCTCCAGAATTGCACACCATACTCCAAATGAGGTCGCACCAAAGACTTATACAGAGGCATTATCACCTCCTTTTTTCTGCTAGCCATTCCTCTCCATATGCACCCAAGCATCCTTCTAGCTTTTCACGTCGCCTTTTCTACCTGTTTAGCTACTTTAAGATCATCGACACAACCACGCCTAGGTCCCGCTCTTCTTTAGTGGACAAAAGTACTTCACCTCCTATACTGTATTGCTCCCTTGGATTGCTGCAGCCCAAATGTATGACCTTACATTTTTTAACATTAAATCCCAGCTGCCAAATTCTAGACCATTCTTCAAGCTTAGCTAGATCCCTCCTCATGTTATCTACACCTTCCTGGGTGTCTACTCTATTGCAGATTTTGGTATCATCTGCAAAGAGGCAAACCTTACCCAACAGCCCTTCCGCTATATCACTAACAAAGATGTTAAAAAGAATCGGACCAAGGACAGATCCCTGGGGCACACCACTGGTAACATCCTTCTCCTCAGAGTGAGCTCCATTTACTTGTACTCTTTGTCGCCTCCCACCCAACCCATTTCTAACCCAAGCAGTAACTTTAGGGTCCATCCCTAGGGTGCTCAGTTTGTTTATAAGTCGCCTGGGAGGAACAGTGTCAAAGGCTTTACTGAAATCTAAATACACCACATCTAGAGCTCTCCCTCGGTCCAACTCCCTGGTCACCCAGTCAAAGAAATCAATCAGATTTGTCTGACAAGACCTGCCTCTGGTGAATCCATGCTGCCTCGGATCCTGTAATCCGCTGGACTCCAGAAACCTCACTATTTTCTCTTTCAGCAGCGTTTCCAATAATTTACTCACCACCGAAGTTAAACTAACCGGCCTGTAGTTTTCAACCACATCCTTACTTCCGCTTTTGTGTAAAGGCACCACATGAGCCTCTCTCCAGTCCTTTGGCACCACTCCCGACTCCAACGAGGCATTAAAAAGGTCAGTCAGTGGAGCTGCTAGAACGTCCCCAAGTTCCCTCAGTATTCTAGGGTGTATCCCATCCGGTCCCATCGCTTTGTCTACTTTAAGTTGAGCTAGTTTCTCACGAACACAGTCTTCTGAAAATTGTTCAAGATGTCCCTCGCTTCTGTTCCTATTTGTGGGTGTTTTCTGAGGTCCTGCTCCTGGTTCTTCATCTGTGAACACAGAACAAAAATATTTGTTAAGCAATTCCGCTTTATCCTTATCAGCTTCTACATATTTCTTAACCAGGGCTCCACACATCAAACAGTAAGTAAGGATTTGAGGGTTTCTTTGTTTGGTGTTTTTTGTTACATTGCTAGCTCTCTGACTGGGAGCTCTTAAAAGGGTTTTGTGTATATTTTTTTAAAGCAAGGTTAAATTCATTTTTGCTGTTTTAGGGGAATCTGTACTTGAGCACAGTAATATTGCTGAACTCTGTAACCCCCTCAGGTTCAGGAACTGCTAACACCTAATCAGGGGTTAGTGGGCCTGTTTCCTGAGTGCAATTGAAGCCTGCATAAAAAGGCTGCTTTGCCCTGCCCTTTTGAGGCTTTCTTAACCAGGGCTCCACACATCAAACAGTAAGTAAGGATTTGAGGGTTTCTTTGTTTGGTGTTTTTTGTTACATTGCTAGCTCTCTGACTGGGAGCTCTTAAAAGGGTTTTGTGTATATTTTTTTAAAGCAAGGTTAAATTCATTTTTGCTGTTTTAGGGGAATCTGTACTTGAGCACAGTAGTATTGCTTAACTCTGTAACCCCCTCAGGTTCAGGAACTGCTAACACCTAATCAGGTGTTAGTTCCCTCCCTACCCACCCCGACTCCCACCCACCCCTAGTGAGCAGTCTTGCTTTATAGGGCACCTCCCCCTTTAACAAATCACAGTGAATTGGAGCAGCACATTTTGAATATAATTAAAGAGATTTAACTGCTTTTTCTCTGAAAGGACGGCTGCGAAACCAGCTGGTACTTCGTAGATCTCTCTCTTTTGCTTTAACAGATACCTAAGCTCCACAAACAGAACAATGGCTGGGAAAAATCTTATTGCTAAAGCTGTTGCCCCCGTTACAGCTTCTGCCTCGGTCCAGACAGAGGCTCTATTGCCAGTTGAAGAACCGGTTCCATGTGCAGGGTGCCTGCATGCTGAAGCTCTGAGGAAACAAGTGGAGGAACTCAGAGAGGAGGTGGCGAGGCTGAGGAGCATTCAAGACAGTGAGAAGTACATTGATGAGATGCTGCTTGCAGCAACCAGGCTCTCCAGCACAGGAGAAGATGGGTGTCAACAGAATGTCGATGGTTGGACAAAAGTCACCAGAGCCTGCAAAATCACCAATCCAACTTCTCCAGCCCTTGAATTGAAGAACCATTATGCAGCCCTGGAAGTGGAGGAGGTGAAAGCATCCCTGGAAAGGGAAGAACCAGAGTTCAAGTACCCCATAGTTGCAGAATCAGTGACCAGAAGGAAACGAAGGGTAGTGGTGGTTGGAGACTCTCTTCTGAGGGGTACTGAGGCGTCCATCTGCCGACCAGACTTGATGTCCAGAGAGGTATGCTGTCTGCCTGGTGCCAAGATCCAAAATGTTACGGAGAGTTTGCCGAGACTCATCAAGCCCACTGACTATTACCCAATGTTGCTAATCCATGTTGGAACAAATGATACTGCCAGGTATACCTCGGAACGTATCAAAAGTGACTTCATGGCTCTGGGACAGAGGGTGAAGCAGGTAGGTGCACAGGTGGTGTTCTCTTCAATCCTCCCTGTTGAGGGTAAAGGCCAAAGCAGAGAGGCTCGCATCCTGGAGATTAATGCATGGCTGCGTGGATGGTGTCTTCGAGAGCGTTTTGGTTTCCTAGACCATGGGATGCTGTTCCAAGGGTTGCAGAGCAGAGATGGCATCCATCTGTCCAAGAAAGGTCAACACATCTTTGGTAGTAGACTGGCTAATCTACTGAAGAGGGCTTTAAACTAGATTCGTTGGGGATGGGTGAAGAAAGCCCCCAGGTAAGTGAAAGACCCCAGGTAAGTGCTGCAGTATCATCTAGGAGTAAGGAGATCCTGGATTCTCTACAGGGTGAACTATTCAGGAAATTGGTAACAGACCCCACACGTGAAGGGGCCATACTGGACTTGGTGCTTACCAATGGTGAAAGTGTTTCTGATGTTGTAGTGGGAGATCATTTTGCATCCAGTGATCACCAGATGGTGTGGTTCAGTATTAGGACTAGGGCTGTTAGAATCCATTCCAAGGTGAAGATCTTAGACTTTAGGAAGACTAACTTTGCGAAGATGGGCCAATACCTCAGGGAGTCATTAGTGGGATGGGAACAGCTGGGGGATGTAGAACAACAGTGGGCAAAACTGAAAGGGGGTATTTTAAAGGCAACCAACCTTTTTGTTAAAATGGTAAATAAAGGCAAAAGAAACAGGAGACCGCTATGGTTTTCGAAGGAAGTAGCTGAAAAAGTGAAGAAAAAGAGGGAGGCCTTCATGAAATACAAGAGATCACAGAGAGAGGAAGACAGGCATCTGTATTTGGAAAAACTTAGAGAAGCTAGCAAAGTAGTCAAGAAGGCAAAGATTCAAAAGGAGGAGGAAATAGCCAATGCAATAAAATGGGGAGATAAGACATTTTTCAGATATATTAGTGAGAAGAGGAAGGGCAAAAGTGGTATTGTCAGACTCAAGGGTACAGGGTGGGAATATGTAGAAGCTGATAAGGATAAAGCGGAATTGCTTAACAAATATTTTTGTTCTGTGTTCACAGATGAAGAACCAGGAGCAGGACCTCAGAAAACACCCATAAATAAGAACAGAAGCGAGGGACATCTTGAACAATTTTCAGAAGACTGTGTTCGTGAGAAACTAGCTCAACTTAAAGTAGACAAAGCGATGGGATCAGATGGGATACACCCTAGAATACTGAGGGAACTTGGGGACGTTCTAGCAACTCCACTGACTGACCTTTTCAATGCCTCGTTGGAGTCTGGAGTGGTGCCAAAGGACTGGAGAGAGGCTCATGTGGTGCCTTTACACAAAAGCGGAAGTAAGGATGTGGTTGAAAACTACAGGCCGGTTAGTTTAACTTCAGTGGTGAGTAAATTAATGGAAACGCTGTTGAAAGAGAAAATAGTGAGGTTTCTGGAGTCCAGCGGATTACAGGATCCGAGGCAGCATGGATTCACCAGAGGCAGGTCTTGTCAGACAAATCTGATTGATTTCTTTGACTGGGTGACCAGGGAGTTGGACCGAGGGAGAGCTCTAGATGTGGTGTATTTAGATTTTAGTAAAGCCTTTGACACGGTTCCTCACAGGCGACTTATAAACAAACTGAGCACCCTAGGGATGGACCCTAAAGTTACTGCTTGGGTTAGAAATTGGTTGGGTGGAAGGCGACAAAGAGTACAAGTAAATGGAGCTCACTCTGAGGAGAAGGATGTTACCAGTGGTGTGCCCCAGGGATCTGTCCTTGGTCCGATTCTTTTTAACATCTTTGTTAGTGATATAGCGGAAGGGCTGTCGGGTAAGGTTTGCCTCTTTGCGGATGATACCAAAATCTGCAATAAAGTAGACACCCAGGAAGGTGTAGATAACATGAGGAGTGATCTAGCTAAGCTTGAAGAATGGTCTAGAATTTGGCAGCTGGGATTTAATGTTAAAAAATGTAAGGTCATGCATTTGGGCTGCAGCAATCCAAGGGAGCAATACAGCATAGGAGGTGAAGTACTTTTGTCCACTAAAGAAGAGCGGGACCTAGGCGTAGTTGTGTCCGATGATCTTAAAGTAGCTAAACAGGTAGAAAAGGCGACGGCAAAAGCTAGAAGGATGCTTGGGTGCATACGGAGAGGAATGGCTAGCAGAAAAAAGGAGGTGATAATGCCTCTGTATAAGTCTTTGGTGTGACTTCATTTGGAGTATGGTGTGCAATTCTGGAGACCGCACCTTCAAAAGGATGTGAACAGGATGGAGTCGGTGCAGAGGGTTGCTACTAAGATGATTAGTAGTCTTCATTATAAAGCATATGAGGACAGACTTAAGGATCTTAATATGTACACCTTAGAGGAAAGGCGGGATAGAGGTGATATGATTGAGATGTTTAAATACCTCCGTGGCATAAATGTTCAGGGAGAGAGCCTCTTTCAATTGAAAGCAAGTTCTGCGACGAGGGGACATGGGATGAGGGTGAAGGGAGATAGATTCAGGAGTGATATGCGGAAATATTTCTTTACGGAAAGAGTAGTGGATCCGTGGAATAGTCTCCCAGTGGAGGTGGTAGAGATGAGGACAGTAACTGAATTCAAAAAAGCATGGGACCAACACAGAGGATCTCTGAAGGTAAAAAGTGGACTGTTGTAGTTGTTGTTATGGAAGGACAGACTAGATGGGCCTTGTGGTCTTTTTCTGTCGTCATGTTTCTATGTTTCTATATTCCCCCCCTGCATCCTTGAGTCTGACAATACCACTTTTGCCCTTCCTCTTCTCTCTAATATATCTAAAAAATGTCTTATCCCCCCATTTTATTGCATTGGCTATTTCCTCCTCCTTTTGAATCTTTGCCTTCTTGACTATTTTGCTAGCTTCTCTAAGTTTTTCCAAATACAGATGCCTGTCTTCCTCTCTCTGTGATCTCTTGTATTTCATGAAGGCCTCCCTCTTTTTCTTCACTTTTTCAGCTACTTCCTTCGAAAACCATAGCGGTCTCCTGTTCCTTTTGCCTTTATTTACCATTTTAACAAAAAGGTTGGTTGCCCTTAAAATACCCCCTTTCAGTTTTGCCCACTGTTTTTCTGCTTCCCCCAGCTGTTCCCATCCCACTAACGACTCCCTGAGGTATTGGCCCATCTTCGCAAAGTTAGTCTTCCTAAAGTCTAAGATCCTCACCTTGGAATGGATTCTAGCAGCCCTAGTCCTAATACTGAACCACACCATCTGGTGATCACTGGATGCAAAATGATCTCCCACTACAACATATTTTATTCATATTAATCTGGCTATCGGTAGGCAGGAATAATTTGGAATCTTTAAGCTCTGTCTGCTCCATACTCAAGGGCATTTGGGCTACTTTTGTCTTTAGTGGAACGTCTCTGTTGATATGACTTAACTTCATTTTTTTGGTAGTATGCTTCAAGGATACATTGTTCCAAACCATGCGCTCTTGTGCGACTGTTGGCTTTCCCCTATTATCCAGTTTAAAAACTGCTCTCTCTCCTTTTTAAAGGTTAAGGCCAGCAGCCTGGTTCCATCCCGGTTAAGATAAAGCCCCTCCCTTCAGAAGAGCCCCTCCTTTTCTCAGAATGTTCCCCAGTTCCTAACAAATCCAAAACCATCACCCTTGCACCATTGTCTCATCCATGCATTGAGACTCCGGAGCTCTGCCTGCCTTTTGGGTCCTGCGCATGGAATGGGAAGCATTTTGGAGAATGCTACCCTGGAAGTTCTGGATTTCAACTTCCTACCTAAAAGCCTAAATTTAGCCTCCAGAACCTCCCTACCACAATTTCCTATGTTATTGGTACGGACATGTACCCAGGCAGCAGACTCCTATCCAGCACTATCAAAGACCTTGTCTAGGTGGCGTGTGAGATCTGCTATCTTTGCACCAGGCAGGCATGTTACCTGGCGATCCCCACGTCCACCAGCCACCCAACTATCTACATGCCTAATGATCAAATCACCAACTATAACGGCTGTCCTAATCCTTCCTTCATGGGCACATGGCCCCGCAGAAATTTCCTGAGGGAGAGAAGGTTTTGCATCACTTGGAGGACAGGCCTGAGCTACAGAATCCCTTCTTGCCACACCAGGGTGATGCCCTCCTGTCATGTGACCTCTCTCCTCCATGGCAACAGGGATGCTGCCAGACTGGAAGTGGGACTTCAGTTCTATATCCCTGTAGGTCTCATCTATATACCTCGCTGTCTTCCTTATGTTCTCCAAGTCTGCTACTGAAGCCTCCAGAGATCGGACTCATTCCCGAAGAGAGCAAAGACCTCCATGCACCTAGTGCACATGTAAGACCCCTCACCAACTGGTAGAAAATCATACATGTGACACTCAATGCAAAAAACATGAAAACCCCATCTTTCTGCTTGACTGCTGTCTGTATCTTAGTTTTAAGGTTGTGTTTACAGTAGGTATTTAAGTTCTTTCCCTACTAAGGGTTGGCAGGGATACTTATGCTAATAAAACTGCACCTAATATGTTTAATGTTCTTGGTTCACCTGACGCTTAATTAATCTCAGGTCCTTAATGCATACCTGATGAGCTGCACCTGAGAGTGAATATGATACCTCCTTTCCTTTGAGAGGTTTATGCACCTATAAAGCTACAATTATCCCAGGAGTGCATGGATGTTGAGGAGGGAGGGAGGGAGGGAAAAGACTTATTAAAAGCTGGCTGCTACACAGTACCCTGTCCTGTGCTTCTAAGGTAATCTGTGACCGATTTACTTGGATAGAGGGAGTCTTAGGTTCTAAATTTAAAGCTCTCTGCTGTGTTTTAAATTTAAACTGAAAGCTCTTTGCTGCTACCAGGCCTTGACTAATTTAACAAATATACTGGGTTCACAGATTAATCAGCTTTAATCTAAAGAATTCTTTTTTCCCCAAGATTCTGAAAAATTTCCATAAGGAAATATTTACAATTGCAGATCTCTCTCCAGAAGTATCAGTCCCCTTTTGTAGTCCTTCAAGACTGAGAATCACAGAACTCTGTTTGAACTATCTATGCCTGTGCTTCTGAGGTAAGCTGTGACCAATTTCCTGGGTGATTAACATAATCCTTGCTTGGATAGAGGGAGTCTTTCAAAATGGCCCTTTGATCTGCCACCTGACTTTAACACCCATTTAAAAAATGTCACAGGTCTCTTGCCCCCTATGTAGAAGGCCTCTTTGTAAAGGTCTCTAGAAATAATTTATTGCTCAAAGAATACTACATGTGAAGTATCCATTTTACTCAAAGTATTGCAGTAAAATCACCAGAAATGACTTAAGCAAACAAGCAAAGAGTACTTAGCTTGATCCAAAGTGCACAGTCCTCTAACATACATTCTCAGATAGAGATACACATGACACAGTACCCCGTTTCGAGTCCAATTATGGGACAAGTACTTTATGCTGTATTACACCGTTCATGGAATCAAATGAATACCTGAAGCAGGGTCCTACAAATGAGGATTGGACCCAAAACACAGTACTGTGTCATGCGTACCTCTATCTGAGAACATATGTTAGAGGACCATCAGCTTTGGATCAAGTTAAGTGTTGTTTGCTGTTTGCTTAAGTCATTTCTGATGCTTTTACTGCAATACTGTGAGTAAAAATCGACATTTCACATTTAGGTGTGTGTTCCTCACATTGAAACATTTGACTAAAAAGTGTTTGATGAATACTCTGATTTGGGGTTGACCTTTTTTGATGTACTGATTTCCTCACATATGACAACAATATTGTACATGTTATATTAAAGATGTCTGGGTGCCCCAGTGTTCCCCTCTTACCCTGCCCCCTCCTCATCTTTGTAATCAATTACTGCAGAAGCACACATCTCAGCATTCCTACATACAGGAGGTACCGTGTGCCCAGCAAGGCTAATATTAGGTATAACATCATAATGTGTCCTCACCCAACTGGTGCTTGCTTTGAATCATGAGATAAAGACAACATGCCTCTGATGACTGTGCGCTCGGCTGCTTCAGGGATACGGCACACAGTCTGTGGCTTCCCATTATGTTGCTAAAACCTAGAAACATTGCACTTCTACAACTCTAATCACTCTTGCTGTGCAACATGTCCACCAGTTATAGAAACATGATGGGAGAAAAAGACCAGAGAAGAGCCACCAAAATGGTAAAGGGGATGAAAGGCTACTCCTATGAGGAAAGGCTACAAAGGTTAGGGCTCTTCAACCTGGAAAAGAGACGGCTGAGGGGAGATATGATAGAGGTCTATAAATTAATGATTGGAGTGGAATGGATAAACGTTGTTGTTGTTAAGTGCCGTCGAGTCGGAGTCGACTCATGGCGACCCTCTGGATAGCTATCCTAAATTGTGTTCGGTCTTCAGTCAGGCGGCTCATTGTTGACAGACTGGTACCCGTGGCTGCTGTTATTGTATCGATCCATCTCATTGCTGGCCTACCTCTTTTGCGTTGACCTTCTATCTTGCCAAGCATAATGTCTTTCTCTAATGATCTCTCTCTTCGCATGATGTGTCCAAAGTATGAAAGTCGAAGTCTTGTCATCTGAGCTTCTAAAGAAAGCTTAGGTTTGATCTCCTCTAGTACCGACTGGTTTGTTCTTCGGGCAGTCCATGGTATACACAGTATTCGCCGCCAGCACCATAATTCAAAGGCATCAATTTTCTTCCTGTCTATCTTTTTCACTGTCCAGCTTTCACATCCATATGATGTTATTGAAAATACCATGGCTTGAACAAGTCGAATCTTTGTATGGAGAGAGACATCTCTGCTCTTGAGAATCTTATCTAGGTCTTTCATAGCCATTCTGCCAAGAGCAATGCGTCGTCTGATTTCTTGACTGCTTGTTGCTTCTTTATTGATAGTTGATCCAAGTAGGTTAAAGTTGTTCACAATTTCAATTTCTTCTCCTTCAACGATGAACCTGTTGATTATGCCAGTTGTCATGATCTTTGTCTTCTTTACATTAAGGTGCAGGCCCATTTTGAGACTATGTTCTTTGATTGTGAGAAGCAAATGTTTCAGATCATCTTCACTTTCAGCCAGTAGTGTGGTATCATCAGCATAGCGAAGGTTGTTGATGAGTCTTCCACCAATCTTCACAACTCTGTTGTCTTCATACAATCCTGCTTCTCTGATGATTTGTTCTGCATATAAATTAAACAGGTAGGGGGAAAGTATGCAGCCTTGTCTTACACCTTTGCTTATTTTAAACCATTCTGTTTCTCCTTGTTCCTGCCTTGATTGGAGTGGAACGGATAAACGTAAATCGATTGTTTTACGTTATCAGACTAGGGGACATGCAATGAAGCTACAAGGTAAACTATTTAAGACAAAATAAGAGAAAATATTTTTTCACTCAACATGTAATCAAACTCTGGAATTTGTTACCTGAGGATGTAATAAAGGCTGTTAGTGTAGCTGGATTTAAAAATGTCTGTACAAGTTCCTGGAGGAAAGATCCTTAAACCATTATTAAAAAGGGACCCAGGATATCAATGCTTGACCCAATACAAGCATTGTGGAACCTGTGTCTTTTGGGGAAACAGCTAGGTACGTATGACCTAGATTGGCCACTGTTGGAAACAGGATACTGGGCTTGATGGACCTTGGTCTGACCCAGTATGGCATATCTTATGTTCTTATGACCATATGGCTTATCCAGTCTGCCCTTCCATACCAACTACTATAGTCCCTTTTTTTCATTTAGAGATCTTCTGTTTTGGTCCCATGCTTTTGAGAATTCAGATACTATCCTGGTCTCTACTACCTCCACTGGGAGACTATTTCATGCATCTACCACTCTTTCCAGAAAGAAATATTTCTGCATATTACTTCTGAGTCTATCACCTTTCATCTTCATTCTATGGCCTCTTGTTGTAGATCTTTCTTTCAATTGAAAGAGGCTCACCTCCTGTGCATTTATGCTATTGAGGCATTTAAATGTCTCTATTATATCACCATTGGTGATGAAAGAAGAAGTCATAGTCATTTGCCAGCAAGGTGTATGACAAGGCTGTATACTTTCCCCTACCTGTTTAATTTATATGCAGAACAAATCATCAGAGAAGGAGGACTGTATCAAAGAACAAAGCACCAGGCATTGATGGCATTCCTACAGAAGTACTACAGCAATTGGATGAAGCTGTTACCATACTTACAAGGAAATTTGGAAGACAAATTCATGGCCAATTTACTGGAAAAGATCCGTGTTTACTGTATACCAATACTAAAGAAAAGTGACCCGACTGACTGTGGAAGTTATCGCACAATCATTCTGATCCCATATGCCAGCAAGATTCTACTCAAGATCATTCAGCAGAAACTATAGACATACCTGGAATGAGAACTGCTTGAAGTGCAAGCAGGGTTCACGAAAGGGCGAGGAACAAGAGACATCATTGTGGATGTGAGGATCATTGCGGATCCTTGAACAAAAGAATACCAAAAGGATATTCATATGTGTTTTATTGACTAAAGCAAGGCTTTTGACTGTGTAAACCATGAGAAACTCTGGGCCACATTAAGAAGCATGGGTATACCAAAACACCTGATCGTTCTCTTGAACAACCTTTACACTGATCAAGAAGCAATAGTTAGAATGGAACTAGGAGAAACAGAATGGTTTAAAATCAGCCAAGGTGTATGACAAGGCTGCATATTTTCTCCCTACCTGTTTAATTTATATTCAGAACAAATCATCAGTGACGCAGGACTGTATGAAAGACAACAGAGGTGTGAAGATAGGTGGAAGACTCATCAACAGCCTTCGCTATGCTGATGATACCACATTTCTGACTGAAAGTGAAGACAATCTGAAACAATTGCTTCTCAAAATCAAGGAACATAGTCTTAAAATAGGCCTGCACCTTAACGCTAAGACGACAAAGATCCTGACAACTGGAAAAATCAATAAGTTCATCATTGATGAAGGAGAAGTCAATAAAAAAGGACAAGCAATCAAGAAATCCGATGACGCATTTCACTTGGCAGAATGGGCTATGATGGACCTAGACAGGATTCGCAAGAGAGATGTCTCTCACCATACAAAGGTTCAACTTGTCCAGGCCATGGTATTTTCATTAACATTATATGGATACTAAAGTTGGACAGTGAAAAAGATAGGAAGAAAATTGATGTCTTTGATTTATGGTGCTGGTGACGAATACTATTTATCATGGATTTCCCAAAGAACAAATCAATCAGTACTAGAGGAAACCAAACCTAAGCTTTCCTTAGAAGCTCAGATGACAAGACTTTGACTTTCATACTTTAGACACATCATGCAAGAAGAGAGATAATTGGAGAAAGACATAATGCTTGGCAAGGTAGAAGGTCAATGTAAAAGAGGAAGACCGGCAATGGGATGGATCGATTCAATAACAGCTGCTATGGGTGCCACTCTATCAATAATAAGCCGCCTGACTGAAAACCGAACACGGTTTAGGTCAACTATCCAAAGGGTTGCAATGAGTCGATATCGCCTCAACGGCACTTAACAACAACATCATATCTCCTCTCTCCCGCCTCTTCTCCAAAGTATACATATTGAGATTTTTCAGTCTGTCTACTGATCACTGTAGAAGCCACCCTCTCCATCCTTTTGACGGCGTGGTCTCTAGAATTGCACATAATACTCCAAATGAGATCTTCACCAAAGACTTATACAGAGGCACAATCACCTCCTTCTTTCTGTTGGCCATTCCTCTCCCTATGCACCCTATGTACCCAAGCATCTTTCGGCTTTCGCCGTCACCTATCTTACCTGTTAGCCACCTTAAGATCATTAGAAACAATCATGTCCAGGTCCCCTCTACTTTCATGGACAGATATACTTCACCCCCTATAATATACTGCCCCCTTGCATGACCCTGCATTTTTTAGCGTTAAATCTCTGCTGCCAAATTCTTGACCTTTCCTAAATTAGTCTTAAATGGGCTATATTTTAACTTCATTGCCTGTCCCCTAGTCTTTCTATTTTTTGAAGCAACAAACAATTGATTTATGTTTACCATTCCATTCTTTATTTTATAGACATCTATTATATCTCCATTCAGCCGTCTCTTTTCCAAATTGAAAAGCGCAAATCTTTTAAGCCTCTCCTCATAGAGGCATCCTTCCAACCCCTTTAACATTTTGGTGGCTCTTTTCTCTATCTTTTTTAGTTCTGCTATATTCTTTAAGATATGGCAACCAGAATTGTGCATAATATTGAAGGTGTGGTCGCACCATGGAATGATAACAGAGGCATTATAATATCCTTGGTTATATTCTCCATTCCTTTCCTTATGATTCCTAGCATTCTATTTGCGGAGCAAGAGCAATGACAGGTGAGGTTAATGGTTTCATAGCCCTCTGTAGACAGCATAATGACTTCCCAGATTTCCTTTCTTACCACTGCATCATTCACCAGCAAGTTTTGGCAAGCAAGAGACTCAATACAAGGACTGTCATGGACATTACTTTCAAAATTGTAAATTCAGTTCGTGGAAGATCGCTTCAAAGACAGCTTTTCAATCTTACTCTTGATGAGGGGGCAGCGGAAATCATTTTGCACACAGATGTAAGGTAGCTAAGTAGGCTAAAATTTCTGCAAAGATTTTGTGATTTGCTGAATGAAATAAGAAGTTTTTTGAAGGAGAGAGGAGATGATCAAGCAGAGTTGGAAGATGAGGAGTGGTTATGTGATCTGGCATTTCTCACTGACTTTACAGATGAACTATTGTGGCATGTTTCTGCCTCCTGTTTTTCTTTGTAATTTGCACCTAGTTAAATTTTCTAAAATGTTCATTGTAAAAATAATAATAATCTTTATTATAGTTTTTGTTATATGTAAACCACCACTGATCTCTGGAAGAGGCGGTTTAAAAAATGTACAAATAAATAAATAAATAAAATAAACTAAGTGATATGAACCTTGAACTACAAGGTAAAAACAAATGCATTGGTGAGATGATGAGTACAGATTCATCCTACAAGAGCAAATTTGAGCTAATGATGACTGACCTTGCAAACAACACTTTTGATCATTTTCCTAATGCGCAGGACCATCTGTGACAATATTCAAATTTTGTTTTTCAGAACGAGAAAAATGTGACAGAAATCTGTTCTATTATCCAGGAATTTGAAAATAGATTCTGTGACTTGCAAAAATTGGAACAGTTGTGGAGTACTTGTCATACTCATTCAAAGTAGATGTGGACATTAAAGAAACTGCAACTGCTATCAGTAAAAATTACTCATTGAACAAGCCATCTCTTGAAAATGAAATATTAACCCTTAAAAATGACATTTTTCTCAAGACCTGTGCTGAGCAAGAATCGTTTTGGAAGCTAGTGCCTAGAGACAAATTTCCCAACTTGAGAAGATGCAGTGATGCTGTACACTCCTGTTTCGGTTCAACTTATTTGTGTGAATCTGCATTTTCCCATCTGAAAATGGCAAAGAGTACACAATGTTCCAACATGACAGATGAACATCTCCAGGATTCCCTGAGACTGGCCCTCACGCAATATTCACCCAACTTCAAAAAGCTGTGGATGAAATGCAGGCTCAGACGTCTCACTAATGAGCAAGAGTGAAATATTAAAGATTGTGCAAGATCAGCCTGGATCAATACTCGACCTAAATTTAACACAAATTATTCCAATAAAAGTTCAAGAAAGTTATTAAGACAGTTAAAGTTATTACTCAATAAAACTTTAAGAAAAAATGTACTTTCCATTTCCCCTCGCAGTTCTTACTGGATCTTCGTCTCTCTGCTTTGTTTTTGCTTAATTTGCTTAACAGCTGATCACATCAAGTAAATGACAGAAGGTTCATTAAAAATGGGAGGCGGGGGATCCTCCAACTTCATTGGGTTAAAATTTAATTTGAAACTAATTTGAAACGTAATTTTCATGGTGGTAGATCACCGGCACTTTTGGCCGGAAAAAGTAGATCATGACCTGTTCGAAGTTGGACATGCCTGTTTCACACCCGAAAAGGGAAGCCCACAATGCCTTCCTCCTGCTTGGACGTACGGCCTCCTGTATGCATTTCTCCCCACTCTGTTCATAGCATGAACTCTCCTCAACATACAGCAGGACAGGGCCTCTGTGATTCTTGTGGCTCCACGGTGGCCTCAACAGCCCTGGTTCCCACTGCTGCTCCGCCTCTCATCGGAGCCTTCAGTTCCCCTGGGCAATGCGCTGGGCTTGTTGATATAGGAGGAAGATCTGCTACTTCACCCAAACTTGAGGTCCTTATCCCTCATGGCTTGGTGGCTGAGCGGGTCGCTCTAGCCCCCCTTCATATCCTGGTGGAGGTCGAGGACATACTGCACAGGGACTCGACTAGGAGAGCTTATGCCTTTAAATGGCGTCAGTTCTCGGAGTGGTGCTCTGAGATAAGGGCTGACCTGTTCTCTTGCCCCACACACTTGGTCCTGTGGTACCTGCCCCATCTCTCGGTCAGGGTCCACCTGAGTGTTATCTCTGCTAACTACCACCCTGTTGGGGGTGGTCCTCTCTTGGGTCAAATACCAGTTTCCCATTTCATGCGTGGGCTACTTCTTTCCAAGCCTCCCATCTGGTCACCTCTGGTGGAGTGGGACCTCAATATCGCCCTCATGCAGCTGACTCAGCCACCCTTTGAACCGATAGTGTCCTACTCACTTCGGCACATTTCCTAGAAAGTGGTTTTTCTGGTGGCCCTCACATTGGCCTGGAGGATCAGTGAACTTCTGGCCCTGATGGCCGACACCACCTACACAAGATTCTACAGAAACCAAGTGATTCTCTGAATGCACCCCAAGATTCTCCCGAAAGTTATCTCGAATTTCCACCTCAATCAGGAGATAGTACTGCTGACCTTCTTCCCAAAGCCTCACACCAACCGGCAATCCTCCATACCCTTGACTGCGGGAGGGCTCTATCCTTCTACCTGCAGCATACGAAGCTTCACCGCCAGTCTGAGCAGCTTTTTGTCTCCTATGACCCTGCCCGCATGGGGCTTGCGGTCACTAAGTGGACCCTCTCCAGGTGGGTGGCGGATTGCATCGCCTTTGCCCAGGCTCAGGTGGGCTGCCCTTGGACCGCTGAGTCACAGCGCATGGTCTTTGTGTGAGTGCGGCATCAGTGGCCCACCTACACTCCATGCCACTGGTGGACATGTGCCGAGCCGCAAACTGGTCCTTGGCTAACACCTTCGTGACACATTACTAACTGGAGAGGGAGTCCCATCGGGATTCTGCCTTCGGCCAGGCTGTACTCCGTAATCTGTTCAGGGCTTTTATTTTATTTATTTATTTATTTATCTGCATTTATATCCTGCTTTTCACCGGGTCAAAGCGGTTGGGGGATACATTTAACACGAGGGGATATGAGACACATACACTAATACTTACAGGGAACATGAGCAATGGAGGGTTAAGTGGCTTGCCCAAGACCACAAGGAGCACCTGTGGGACTAGAAACCCCAGTCCTTCCGGCCCAAGGTTGCTGTCCTCTAGTGGGATTTGAACCACCGATCTTCCGGCCTGTAGTACCTTGCCCCAACCACTAGGCCACTCCTCCTTTTAAGCAACTCCTGCCCTCCTACCCTTCTTCTGTGGCTACCGGGAGCATGGTCTTCCGGGGATGTGGGGTCCTCGGGCTGTCTTTGGTTACGCTGTGGCATTTTTCCTACAGGTCCTCGGTAGCTTGTAGCTGGGGATTCCCATATGTGAGGACTGACTTCCTGCTTGTTCCTGCAGAAAGTGTAGTTACTCACTTATAACAGGTGTTCTCCAGGGACAACAGGAATCAGTCCTCACAACCCGCCCACCTCCCCTTGGAGTTGCCCACTATCCTTGGTATTTTTTTGTCTTTGCCTGAGCTATGTCATCTGACTGATCGAGATGGAACCCTTGGGCAGGAAGGGGACCATGCATGCTTGGAGACATTCCCAAAGTCACCAAGGGAGGAGTGGCTCAGTGTTTGGGACAGGGTTACCTTAGACCAGAGGGCCAGAGGTTCAATTTCTGCATGGGGACAAGTAACCTCAGGCCAGAGGGAGTAGGGTCTCTAATCCCATGGCTGTTCTTTGTGGCTTTGGGCAAGCCACTTAACCCTCCATTGCCTCCGGTACACTTAGATTGTGAGCCCTTTAGGGACAAGGGAACACCAGTTACAGGTGAGTAGCTATGTTTTTCAGATGGCTTTATTCTCTCTTAGATTTCTTTTCCATTTTGTATGAATGTATGAGTTTATGTAGTAATCTCACTTTGTATGATACATGATACTTAATATGTAATTATTTTTATGACATGATGTGTGTCATGATATAACTCTGAGGAAAAAATACCCAGCACATGCACACGTTCTTCTAACCCTTTCCCCATCTTAAAAAAGAGACACTTTTCTCCCATCTATGACGCTCATAAACTTTACATAGCAGAAATAAACCAATTATTAATATAGAAAAGGTCTTGATACATTTTTGTTGTATTTAGGAACACTTAAGAACCATCAGCTGAAAGCTTCCCCTCACCCCATTGCCTTCACTGAAGCTGGGGAGCAGGGGTAGGGGATGGAAGGAGATCCACTCGAGGTTTCGGCTCCTTTAGGGCCTGATATACTGAGGCTAGTTTTCCCATTCCATGTCTCCAGGAAAAAGAAAGTAAATCTGGCCCTTAAACACCTCTGCAGGCTACTGGCAGAAATCCATAGCCATCAGCCTCCCTCCCACCCCAGTCCTGTCTTTTCTCCTCCCACCATGCTGTTAAATACGATTTTACCAGGGGAAGATAATGTCAAGTAAATTTGATTGACTTTTTTGACTGGGTGACTAGAAAACTAGATCAAGGGCATCCGATGGATGCGATATATCCAGATTTCAGCAAAGACTTTGATACTCTTCCTCATAGAAAGTTTATCAATAAACTGAGCAGCTTGGGAATGGGTCCCAAGGTGGTGAACTGGATAAGAATTTGGTTCACTGACAGAAGTCAGAAGAGAGTGGTAAATGGAACTCACTCGGATGAAAGGAAGGTGCGTAGTGGCATGCTTCAGAGATTGGTCCTGGGACCAATACTGTTCAATGCATTCGTGAGTGATAGTGCGGAAGGAGTGAATGGAAATGTTTGCCTTTTTGCAGATGACATAAAATCTGCAACAGAGTGGACCCTTCTGAGCAAAAGGAAAACATGAGGCAATCTAAAAACAATGGAAGAATGGGCTAATGCTTGGCAGTTACAATTTAATGTGAAGAAGTGCGGAGTCATGCACTTGGGATGCAGAAATCCAAAGGAAATGTATGCGAAAGGGGGAGAGAGATTGGTGTGCATGGACCAGGAAAGGAACCTTGGAGTACTAGTGTCTAAGGATCTCAAGATGCCAAAACAATGTGACAAGGTGGTAGCCAAAGCCAGAAGGATGCTGGGCTGCATACAAAGAGGAATAACCAGCAGAAAGGAAGAGGTACTAATGCCCCTATACAAGTCACTGGTAAGGCCTCACTTGGAGTATTGTGTTCAGTTTTGGAGACCATATCTCTCAAAAGACACAAAAAGACATCAAAGGGTTCAGAGAAAGGAAACCAAAATGATTCGGAGCCTGCGCCAAAAGATGTATGATAAGAGACTTGAAAGCCTAAATATGTATACAATCGAGGACAGGAAGGACAGGGGAGATATAATACAGACTTTTAAATACTTAAAGGGTATCAGTGAACAAACAAACCTTTTTAAAAGAAGGGGAAGCTGTAAGACTAGAGGCATATGATGAAACTGCAAGGTGGTAAACTTAAAAGCAACATCAGGAAATACTTTTTCACGGAAAGGGTGGTGGATGCATGGAATGCCCTCCTGATGGAGGTGGTAGGGGCAAATACAGTGAAGGAATTTAGAATGACATGGGACAGACAAATGGATCCCTTTATAACAAGAGGATGAAATCAAAGCAAGGATAAATATCTTCTAATAGAAGGGGGCTGACCTGCATGGAGCAGTAGGTACCACCCTAAACACAGGCATGGTGGGTGTGGGCGAGGAGTGGGGTGTGTGATCTGCACAGAGCTGCAGTTACAACCACTCTAGCGACCTTACTGGGCAGACTAGATAGACCATACTTGTCCTTATCTACCATCAAATACTATGTTCCCTTTGAGACATTCCTCCCCATCCTACCATCTTCCTCCTTCCTAAAATCAGTGCCCCCACCCCCTCCAGCCATTACTCAAGTCAGCCAGGCTCCCAGCTCCCTCAGCAAGCCCAGTTAGCCATCCTTCATCTCAGTCCTTACCTTAACTACAAGTTCAGTATCAGTGACTGAGGTGCTGGAACAGGAATTGCCTCTCCTCTGTACTGTGGCTTTCTTTCTGCAAATCTATGGCTTTTATTGCTTGGAGAGCCACCTCAGTCATGTGTGTAGGGCAATAGGAAGTGCCCAACACATCATTTTGGTAAGTTTTTTATGTGCCTATATTAGTTAGCCTGGTTTTTAGTTACTGATGAGTTGAGGAAATGTTTTCCTTCCCTGTGGGTGGAATCTGATAAAGGAGGCTTGCTGTGATCTCCAGAGTTCATGTATAAAATCTCCTCTGGATACATTTTATGTTGCAGCCTACAATGAATCTCCAGGTAACCTACAGGAGAGTGAAAGGTGCTGATGTCATAATGAGGCATTATGACAGCGGAATCCTGGCAAGAGAAAGTGTCTCTCTCTCCACAGAGATTCATTTGTTTGTTTTCAAACACTGAGGTGTTTGAAGAGAACAAAGATAAACGATGGAAACCCTGAAGTGTAAGAGGACTGGAAGTTCATCTGATATCACCAGTGCACAAGTAGGAGCTGGAAGCGATGCCTGGTCCAGTTGATTACCTAAATGAAAGGCAGCTGCACTTTGTCAGAGCTAGAAGAGCTTCCCAGAACCACCCAGTATGTGAACTGGAGCAGCCTGGCAAGCTTTGCCCCCAAAACTGTAGCAAGAGTCAGCCAGGACCATTTGGCAACAGCTGCCCAGAGTCTCCCATCTTGGTTTCATTTCTCTTCAAGCAGGACTCATATCCATGATGATCACTAGATCCGTTTCCTGGATTGTTATTCCTAATGTGGAACCTTGCATCGTGTAACTGTAATTTGGGTTATTCTTCCCTAAGTGCAAAACTTTGCATTTGTCAACATTAAATTTCATCTGCTATTTGGATGCCCAGTCTCCCAATTTCTCAAGGTCCTCTTGCAATTTTTTACGGTCCTCTTGTGTTTTAACAACTTTGAATAATTGTATGCCATTTGCAAATATGATGTTTATGTTTATTAAGATTTACTATGCCACCTTTTATTGATGATCACCTCACTCATTGTTCCCATTTCCAGGTCATTTATAAATATGTTAAAAAGCAATGGACCCAGCACAGATCCCTGAGGTACTTCACTTTTCACCTTTCTCCACTGAGAAAGCTGGCCATTTAGCTCTACTATCTGTTTTCTATCTTTTAACCAGTTCCCAATCCACACTAGTTTACTGCTTCCTATCCCATGACTTTTTAATTTCCTCAAGAGTCTGTCATATATGACCTTACCAAAGACTTTCTAAAGATCCAGACACATTACATGTCTGTAGAGTGCTGCATATGCCTTGTAGCACTATATTAAAGATAAGTACTAGTAGTAGTATATCATCAGGCTCATCTTCATCTACCTGTTGATTCACATCTTTAAAAAAAATAGAGCAGATTAGTGAGACAAAACTTTCCTTCACTAAATCCATGTTGGCTTTGTCCCATTAAAGTATGACTATCTATATGTTCAGTAACGTTGTTCTTTATTGTAGTTCTACCATTTTGCCCAGTTTTGACATTGGACTCACCAGTGTGTAGTTTCCTGGATAACTCATGGAACCCTAATTAAAAATTGGCCACTCTCCAATCCTCAGGTACTACAGATGATTTTAATGATAGCTCACAGATCACTAATAGTAGATCTAAAATCTCATGTTTTAGTTATTTTAGCACCCTGGGATGTATATCATCTAGTCAAGGTGATTTGCTATTCTTTAGCTTATCGAATAGCTGTATTACATCTTCCCGGTTTATCAAGATTTGTTTCAATTCTCTGATACATCACCTTTAAATACCATTTTAGGCATGAGTAACTTCCCTACCTCTTCTTTAGTAAACACCGAAGCATAGAATTCATTCAGTCTCTCTGCTATGATCTTGTCCTCTCTTAGTGTCTCTTTTTCACTGCTATCATCTAATGGTCCAACTGACTCACAGATGTTTTGCTATGAATATACTTGAAAAGGTTTAATTATGTGTTTTTGCTTCCACGGCACGCTTCTTTTTGAATTCTCTTTGCCTGCCTTATCAATGCCTGTTCTATCCCATAAAGGAAAAAGAGCTACTGGAAACTATAACTAAAATCAATACTACTACATCACACCTTCATCCATGTTCAGTCTCCTGGATAAAGGCAACTAAAGCTGAACTAGCACCTGTACTACTCAACATCATCAACTACTCCCTTTCCCAAGGAATTATGCCAAACTCACTCAAATTATCCATCATTCGTCCCTTACTTAAAAGCAAATCACTCAACAAGAATGACCCTTCCTCATACCGACCAATTGTGAGCATTTCGTTCCTAGCAAAAATAATCGAAAAATTAGTCCAGTTAGAGTTACAAGACTTCAATGATCTTAACGCACTGCTCGATCCCCACCAATACGGTTTCCGTCCCTATCATGGCATCAAAGCACTCCTCTTAGTCTTATCTGATACATTCATTTGCGGGCTTGATGACTCGAACCAAGCATTCATCATGATCTTTCTAGGTATCTCCTCTGCTTTCGACAGCGTTAACCACACCATCCTCCTTGACTGACTAGCAAGCTCAGGTATTGCTGGAACAATTCTAAATTGGTTTAAATCCTACATATCTAACTGCCATCAATTTGTGAAAATCAACCAAGAAGCATCAGCAGCATTCCCCTGAGAACAGCATATACCCCAAGGCTCAGCCTTCTCAGCATTACTATTTAATCTATACATCCAGCCTATTAAACAATATTTAAAAAATACAATATCAAATATCACATCTATGCTGACGATATTATGGTTTGTGCCCCAGTCGACATAAAAAATCCTCATTACAACAACATTACTGATTGCATAATTAAAGCGAGATCATGGCTAAATGCAGATAACCTGCAAATTAATCTCAAGTAAACTAAAATCTTATTCACTACTAGAAACCAGAACATTATGCCCCCCTCTACCTTCAAAATTCAGGACATTGAACTTCCAGTCAAACATGAAGTAAAGTACCTAGGTGTCATTATAGACGAGGCACTCACTATGGCTGCACAAGTCAAAAATACTGTGAGGGCAATATTCTTCAAATTAAAAACCATACAACACCTCCGACCAATCCTTGAACTGCATGACTTCAGAACGGTAGTCCAAGCCTTGATTTCCCCTCACTTGGACTACTGCAACAGTCTACTAAATGGCCTATCTAAAACAATACTCCACACACTCCAATTAGCGCAAAACGTAACCGCTAGAATAATTACTAAAGCAAGATTTACCTACCACATCACCCCGATACTCTGCAATATCCACTGGCTCCCCATAGTGTCCAGAGTAAAATGCAAGATGTTAGTCACAACCTTTAAACTACACAATAATATCTCACCGTCCTACCTTGCCACCCTGGTCCATCCACAAGCTGACATCAGGAACAGAAGAAAATGTACAAAAGACCTCCTAGCCATACCATCCTCAGGAAGGAAAACCAAGAAAGCCACAAGCAATAGAGACTTCAGATACTCTGCCCCTTCTCTGTGGAACTCTCTCCCCGACTCTGTCAGATCAACTAAAGACCTATAGGACTTTTGCAAACTACTTAAAACCCTACTATTCTCAGAATACTACACCTCATCAACCTCCCCTCTGTCTTATCCCTCCACCATGACCCCCCTTCCCCCCCACCCAGGTTTAATAAACCCTATATTTTCTGTTCTGTTGTCAATATAGCATGTATATAGTTCAGACCCAGCTTCCACGATACTTCGGTATTAGTGCCTAGCTGACATGTAAATAGTTTATTGTATTATAGTTGAAATGTTCTCTGTAACCAGAACTCTGGAATGTTGTTCAATGGAAACCGCCCCTGATTGATGGAAGGGGAGGCATATAAGAAATGTTTAAAGGAACCATAGATGCAGTTGTGTATATATGTAAATATGTGAATTTCTGACCCCTCTCCTTAAGATCCACTCACTGTGTGCTGTGCTGTGCTTTCCCTGTCGAATCAATGATATCCCTCAAACTTTCTGTCATGATTTGTCAATTTACCGTCTGTAATCAAACCGCTACTGATCGCTGGAAGTAGCGGTATACAAATGTATACTAAATAAATAAATAAAAATAAAATAAATGAAGGGCAGAAGGAGCTGTACAGGGAGGTGATGAAGGAGAATTATGAGACCCCGATCTCCCTAGGTAAGGATTGCATTATCTTCTTTGTTAGCAGACAAAAGGAATGATTTATTAAAAGTAATATGAGGCGTTATTTTCACCGCCTCCACTCCAGAAATGTCTAAATATGATCAGGCTCTGTTTCAGCCCAGATTTCTCTTAACATGACAGTGTGAGAGTCTGTCCTGCTCTCCAAAGAATGTGTCCACTGAAGATAAGAGTCTCCATGGCAGGGGATGTTGTGGGTCTCTTTCGTTTACGGCTAGTCCAGAGGAGATGGAAAACCTAGTATTTCTAAAGACAAACCTCCCCACTCAAAAACTTGCATGATGGGCAAATTATTAATATATTTGAATTTGTTTGATTTCCCTCAATTTTTTTTCAAAGGCTTTATTATGATTCATAAGTAAGCTTCACATAATAAAACATGTCTCTATAGTGATACAATACAAAGTCCACAGCAAGTCAAAGTTGTCAACTATTTCTTCTCCATCAATGATGAACTTATTGATTTTACCAGTCTTTTCAAGGATCCATTTCACATCCGTGATGATGTCTCTCCTTCCTTGCCCTTTCCTGAACCTTGTTTGCACTTCAGGCAGTTCTCGTTCCAGGTATGGTTGTAGTTTCTGCCGAATAATCTTGAGTAGAATCTTGCCTGTCATGTGGGATCAGAGCAATTGTGCGATAATTTCCACAGTCCGTTTGATCACCTTTATTTAGTATTGGTATAAATACAGATCTTTTCCAGTAAGTTGCTCATAATGTTGTCTTCCAAATTTCCTGGCAGAGCCTTGTAAGTATGGTAACAGCTGCATCAGATTGCTGCAGTACTTCAATGGGAATGCCATTAATGCCCAGGACTTTGTTCTATGATAAGCTTTCAATGCTGCTTTGACTTCTTTCATCACCAATGGTTCTGCTCATAAGGTACAGGTTGAAACAGCTGTTGGTCCACTTGATCTTTATCATATAATAACTTTGTATATTCTTTCCACCTTTTCTTGATCTTCTCAGTATCATTCAAGATCCTTGAGCATTTTGTAACATTCCAATTCAAACATGGAATTTTTTTTTAACTCTTGTAGCTTTAGTGAAGTCGATCTTGTTCTTCCTCTAATAGTTTCTGCTTCTATTTCCTTGCTTGCATCATTGTAGTACTTCTCCTTGTCTTGTCTTGCTGCATGTTGGAAATCTCTATTGAGTTCTGTGATTGCCTCTCTTTTTCCTCTGACTTTAGCTTCTCTGCATTTCTGGGCAATTTTCAGAGTTTCTTTGGTCATCCATATTGGCTGTTTTAGCTTTTTCACCCTTTGTAGAGACTTCTCACTTCCTTCCAACACAACCTTCTTGATGTTATCCCATAACTCTTCTGGACTTTTGTCATTTGTATCTAAAGCAGCCAATCAAATTTGCAGGCAGTCTTTAAATTCCAGTGGTATATTCTCAAAGTTATATTTTGCTACATTCATAAGTGGCTTGCTCTTTTTCAACTTTAGCTTAAGTTTGCATACTAGTAGTTGGTGATCTGTACCGCAATCAGCTCCACTTTGTTGATATTATAGAACTTTTCCATTGTTGACTTCCACATATGTAGTCAATTTGATTTTTGTAGAATCCATTGGGTGAAGTCCTTGTGTACAGTCATCACTTGTGTTGCTAGAAGAAGGTGTTTGAGCTGAATAGATCGTTAGTCTTCCAGAATTCTATTAGTCCTTCTCCAACTTCATTTTTGTTGTCAAGTCCATATTTTCCAACCACTTTGCTTTCTTTGTTGCCAACATTTGCGTTCCAGTCACCCATGATTATCAGGATATCCTGTTTGCATGTTCTGTCAATTTCAGCTTGTACTTGTTCATAGAATTCATCAACTTCATCCTCTTCTGCAGCTGTTATTGGGGCAAAAACTTGAATTATAGTTGAGTTGATGGGCATTCCTTGTAGACAAATAGAAATTGCCTTGTAGTGCTTTATGTTAAATTTTCTTTATTGAGACAGCAATATAAACAATTTACATTCTATTTCAAGTGCAACTTGGTGCTCTTCCATCAACTTACAGCCTCTAAGACATTATCAAACGGAGTGAACTAGCATCTACCTAAACAATAATTTGTGTCTCAGCATTTTCTTTTTTATTCCCCCATATGTCAAATTTCTAACAATAAAACACTATAACATATATACTTTCATAACATTATCCTCTCTTCCTATTCCCTTTCCTACCCTTCCCACTTCAGTCGAACAGTCCCCCCTCCCCTTAGCAGATTCGCATCCCCCCATCCCCACCCACTCCCTTCCCCTTATCCTCTAATTCCTTCATCCCCCCTTCCAATGATCCTTATTTCTCACCCCCCCCCCTCTTTAGAGACACATTAGACCTACTATCCGTAGTGTTAAACCTTCAGCAGAGTACATTAAGGAGTCTACTCCTGTTCCTTGATGTCAGCGTTTGTATATATGGGCCCCATACCTCCAAAAATTTCCCGGTGGCTCTCTCCCCACATCTTGCTCCCTGTTGTTTGATGAGTAGTTGCGCCTCTTGGCAATATCCAAGTTAACAATATAATTTTCCGCGCTACCAACAAAACTTTGCCCAACCAGTCCCTCTGACCTCTTCCCAAGCCCTCCACCAACCTTATCATACCCAAAATCAACACACCCTAAGATCCCTTTCAAATGAGCACTCCAGAATGAAGGTAAGATATTTCACCATATTCCTCCAAAATCTCGCCACCCCCGAGCATTGCCACCACATGTGCCCCAAATCTGCTCTATCTATCCCACACCGCGGGCAACTCGCAGAAGCACTGCTGCCCGCTCTAAATGCTCTACATGGGGAAAAGTGGCTTCTCAAGATACGGTATTGCATTTCCCTAAAATCGGCAGTCTTAATCATTTTAGGTATATCAGCTAACATACCCACCATATCTACCTCTCCTACCTCCTCCCCCAAATCATGAGTCCATGCTGCAGCCAGATCCCTCTCCGTGGGTTCCCCCACTAAATTAAGATATTCCTTTTGTAAAGTTGCGACCCGAGCCTGTGACTCCTTTCCAGAATACATCAATTCCTCCAATTTAGTGCAAATTCCTGTATGCAGATCTTTCCTATCCAAACTTCGCATATAGCTACTCATTTGCATATAGGGAAACCAATCCTTGCCTGTCAGGCCATGTCTACTTTGCAGATCTTTAAATTCCAATACCTGCCCCGTTTTGTTTACTACCTGATCTAGAGCCACTATTCCCTTAGATTCCCACCCCTGGAACACTCCTCCCTGCATCCCCGGAATAAAATTACCATTCCCATATAGGGGCAGAAACGGAGTCACCCCAGGGTTCCATGAACATTTCTGACAAAGCATCCGCCACGTCTTCCTCATTACCTTAAAAATCGGATGGCCACTAGCCTCTGGAGTCAAGTCTGCTGTTGTCGCATGTAATATATATCTCAGGGCCAATGGTCGCGCTACTTCTTGCTCATATGCAAGAGGTGTATATTCTGCTGTAGTTCCCAGCCAATCCCGCAAATTCCACAACAATCATGCCATATTATAGCTCCTAAGTTCTGGAGCCCCCATTCCTCCATGGTCTCTGGAGTGTCCTAATACTTATCCTGGGCCTTTTCCCCTTCCAATAAAAGACATTTAAACTCTTATCCACTCTCGCTATCTCCTTTCTAGTCATTACTATAGACAAAGTTTGTAACATGTACAACCATTTCGGAAATATGGTCAATTTATATAAGGTTATTCGCCCCCCCCCCCCATGACAATGGGAGATCTCTCCATTTATACAAATGCTCCTTAGTTTGCTCCATTAATTCCCCTACGTTATAACTCTGTAGTTTATCCACATCAGCTGGCAAATACACACCCAAATACCGAAGCCCATTTCCCGCCCACTTTAGCAGGAAAGTTTCCCAGTCCCTTTGGAGTGTCTGCTGCAAATCCAATGCCTCTGATTTGTCTAAATTTAATTTCAATCCCGAAAATGCACCAAAATCACTAAAAATGTGCAATAGTACTGGCAATGTCTTCCTAGGAGTTCCTAAATAAACCAAAATGTCATCAGCGAATGCAGAAATACGAAACTCCTCCTGACCTACCCTCGCCCCCACCAATTCCCTATGGGTCCGTATTCTCTCCAGTAATGGTTCCAAAGTTAAGACAAATAGGAGTGGGGATAGGGGGCAACCCTGTCGAGTTCCCCTCCGGATCAGGAAGTCTCCCGAGACAAAGCCATTTACCAGCACTTACCCTCTCGGATCAGCATACAGAAGCTTGACCGTGTCCAAAAAGAACCCCCCTATCCCCATAACCTCTAGCACCTGATATATATATTGCCAATCCACTCGATCGAATGCCTTTTCTGCATCGAACCTTATCAACAATGCCTGTTCCCCTGCCTCTGCAGTCATATATAATGACAAAATAATCTTATGTACATTTTTAACCACATGTCTGCCTTTCACAAAACCCACCTGATCTTCGTTTATTAACTGCGGGATAAACCCTGCCAGCCGCTCCGCCATTATTTTGGCCAAAATTTTCATATCAACATTTAATAACGAAATCGGCCTCTACGATTCTGGCAGTAACCCATTCCTACCTGGTTTAGGAATAAGGGTAAGCACTGCTCTATTTCTCTCATACGGGAATCCCTGAAGTTCTCCAAGGCTGTATAATATGCTGTTAAAGACCCCACCACCCGATCAGCCATTAATTTATAAAATTCTCCCCGATATCCATCTGGACCTGGGGCCCGGCAATTATGTAATTTCCTTATTACTGCCAATACTTCCTCATCTCTAATTGGAGCATTTAGAACCCCCCTCTCCTCTTCCGACAAACTAGGTAACCCAACTTTGCGCAAAAAATTCTCCGCCTTATCATGATCTCCGGTGCCAGTGCCATAAAGAGTCTTATAGTACTCTTGAAAACCCTCTTCAATATTAGCCTGGCCCGTCTGTATTTTACTTTTGGCATCCCGTAACGCCCCGATATGTGCCTGTCCCCTATTTGCCTTCACCAGACGTGCAAGCAACCTCCCCGCCTTATTACCATATTTATGCAACTTGTACTTATAGTTTAACATAGACTGAGTCGCTTTCTCTTGCAACATAACGTTTACCTCTCATTGCAATCGGCCAAACTCCACTTTTCTCTCCAACGTCGGCATCTGACATAATTCCTTTTCCAAGAGGATCAATCTATTATTATATGCCTTCTTTTTCCGGGCCCCAAATTCAATAATTCTGCCTCTCAGCACTACCTTTGCTGTTTCCCAAAATAGGATGGGATTATCTCTACTCCTCCCATTAAATTCCACATACTCCTCCCAATGGGTATGCAAAAAAGCCTTAAAATGACTGTCATGGTTGTACCCAAGAGGATATCTCCACAAGTTCCCCCCTCTACTTGGCCCCCATCTAATATCCACCCAAACATACGCATGATCCGACACCTGCACCGGGCCTATCTCAGCTCTACTCACCCTATCAAAAAACCCTCTGGACCCCAGAAAATAGTCTATCCGTGCCCCTGTGGCATGCGCTCTAGAGACGTGTGTGTAATCTCTATCTAAGGGGTGCAAAACTCTCCAGTAATCAATCAGATCGTACCCTTCACAAACACCCCGTACCCACTGGGATTTCCTGTCCCTTGTTTCCCCTCTAGTCCCTGACCTATCTATGGCCTCGTCTAGAACACAATTAAAATACCCTCCCATTATAAGCGGAATTTGTCCAAGATCACTCAGGCATTTACCTAATCTTTTATAAAATGAAACGTCATAGACATTGGGAGCATATAGATTCACCAATCCCAATTTGATGCCCTTTAGCATCCCCACCAGAATAATATACCGCCCTCCCATGTCTTTGATGATCTGCTCCACCTCCAGTCCCACCATTTTCCTTACCAAAATCACCACTCCCGCTCTCTTCCCCCTCCCCCCGAAGAAGCTCCATAAACTTTCCCAACCCACCCTCTCTCCAACTTGCCATGTTCCACATCACTCTGGTGTGTCTCCTGTAAAAACGCCAAATCTGCTTTTTTATCTCAGAGCACACGCAGTATCTTATAGCGCTTCACTGGAGACCCTATACCACAGACATTCCAGGAAATCAACTGCACATCATCAGCCATTATCATATTCTCTAGTTCTACTTATCCTCATGTTCAACTCGCATCCCTGATGTGAAATGGACCCCCCCAGCTCAGAGTCCATCCCACCTCCCCTCTCCTCCTATGTGCTCTCCCTTCGCTGTACACTACTCCAACTCTGCATCGCTGTCTCTGTGTCTCCCTGTAGTAATTGGTCCAATGAACTCCCCAGGCCTACCTTCCCTTCCACTAGAACCATCATGATCAACCCCTCAATACCCCTTCTCCCTCCACCCCCCTCCCACCCCTCCCCTCTCCCCCAAACCCCAACCCCCCCACCACACCATCGTTCTCTCTCCATAAAGGAGTTCCCTACCCGATCACTATAACACATGAGGCTCCCTTCCATTCTTAGTCAATAAATCTTCCATTTGCCCTCCCTCCCCTCTGCTCCCCATTCATCCCAACTGAAATAATCACCGCCCTGCCCCCCCATTCCCTTACTGCATCCATCTCCTCCCCCTTCCCTAATTATACAATAATCATCTTCTTTAATCCCTTCCTAAACTTCTCCAATTATTCTGTACATCTTTTCCCCAACGTTCCAATACTTCAACCCCATTTTACCCTCCAGAGTCTCAGCTCTTGATAAAGAATCACCCAGTGTCTCTGTCCAAGAGCAAAAAAAAAAAAAAAAAAAAAAATCACCAAACATTGTCAGCAGCATTCTACAGTCCAACACTACTACTTCTCAGCTGCTGCCGTCAGATTCCTGTTGCCTCTGGGACACTTCTCCTCTAACCTCCTGTACGATCTGTCACAAATTTATTAGCTTCAGTTGGCGTTTCAAACAGACGCTGTCTATTTTTATTTTCCACTCGCAGGTGTGCCGGGTACATTAGGGCAAAGCGCATCCCCCTCTTAGCCAGCGCATCACACACTCCTGAATATTCTTTCCGCTTCCTACTAACGGCAGCAGAGTAATCTTGGAAAACCAAGATTTTTGTATGTCTTGGTGTCTGCGCTCGTTGTCTCCTCGCAGCTCTAAATACATCATCCTTTTGAGCGTAATTTAAAAAACGAGCTATATAACCACTCGAGATCTGTCTCCGGGGCCTCTCTTTGCTCCCAGCCGGTGTTCTCTCTCGATCTTAACGGAGCCCAGGGTAGTGTCCAGCTTAAGATTTGTCGCCAGCCAGGTTTCCAGATACCCTCTCAGCTCCCCCATCCGTTATGGCCTCCGGTATCCCTACAAACCTTAAGTTCTTCCTGTGGCCCCGGTTCTCTAAATCGTCCATCTTCTCTTCGTGCTTTTTAATCAGTTCCTCAAGCCGTTTCACACGCTGGGTCTGTGAAGCTTGCACATCCTCCACCTCTGATATCCTCTGCTCCGCTTGCCCCATTCGCGTTCCAAACTTCACAATCGAATGGTTAACTTGTGTTAGTTGTTCCGCTAGTCCTTGAAAGCGGCTTTCCAACTCTGCCACCACTGTGCTTGTGACTTCTTCGACTAGGTCCAGGTCCTGCTCCATTCTCGGGCTAGAAACTTGTCTAGCCACCATCTTGTCCTCCACCACCCGCACTCTGTCCTTCCGCGCTACGTTCGCTGCCATGTGCTCTCCACCGCTCCCACCACGATCGAGCAACACCAAAGCACGTCAACCACTCCTGTTTCCCCAAAACCAAGATTTCCAGAGGATGCAAACAGCTCTATACTGTCTCTTGGGAGGGAGCCCTCAGAGCAAGGCAAAGCATGCTCCTGCCTCGCTCACTGCATCACGTGACCCATTTGTAGTGCTTTATAAATGTTTAATTGTAGAGTAGCTTACCCCTGGGATAAGCAGCATGGAATCAGCTTATCCAGGTTCAAGAGGATGGAAAGGTAACCTACATGGAGCAACAGGTACAACCCTAAAAGACACTACTTTGAAAGGTTGGTTAGAAGATATGAGGGGAAGGGCAGTAGATGAGTTTTGTATGGGAACAACATAGTCATAACAGAACACGAACTAGACTCTCTGCACACCCAAATTTATGATCCCAACCTGAACTGTAAATTTCCAGAGGTAATATATCTTTCTGTATATAGTCTGTATATAGTTTCCCATGTTATCTCCAAGTTACTGACCCTGTTATAATGTAAGCAAAGGATTGTTCTAATGCGAAAATTTGTTATCTGTAAACCGTGCTGATACCAAAGAGCGCGGTATATAAAAACTGTAAAATAAATAAATAAATAAAATAAATTTGTAAATTAAAAGAATGGATCCTTACTTGTAAAGAAACACAGACAAAGCTAAAGATTATCTGGGATGTGGAGTATTATAACAGGAATTAAATCTGGCAGACTAGATGGGTTTTATGGTCCTCATCTGCCTCTGGGCTCTACATTTCTATTTGCAGACCATGGATTGATGGGTCCAGTCCTATATCCTTAGGGACAGACAGATGGTCTTAGACAGGGCCTCTGGTCTCCCACAATTCCATGGTCATGGTCAAAGTTGCAGAATCTGATACATAAGAGGGAATTTATGTGCATAAATCCTCTTATATAAATTACGTTATGCCTGAAAGTACTTGTAGAGTAGGAGCACTTAAGGGAAGAGTCTGGGCAGAGTGTTGGTGGAGTAGCATATTTTATAAAATAATGTATGATTTCTGCTGCCATTTTATAAAGATAAATATGTTTCCAATAGGCTCCTTCTCTACCTTCGATCCTAGGTGCCCTGTTATAAAATGACCCTCTTACTGTGAAATTGGCTGGTCCCCATGACCAGGTCAAAGCAGAAGGAGAAATAGGGACGGTGCATCTCCCTTCCCCACACTCTCTCATTCTTCCCCCTTATTACACACCTCTGAGCTCCCCAGTCACACTCCCATTCCCACTCAAGATCCATCTTTTATCCCTCTCCCCGAGATCTCTTTTCCATCTACCTCCTCTAAGATCCCACTTTCCTACCCCCATTCTTTATCCTCCTTTTTCTTTCCAGCCCCAATCACAACAATAAGTGGAGGAGTAGCCTAGTGGTTAGAGCTCTGGCTTGGGAGCCAAGAGACCAGGGTTCAGTCCCCACTAGCACTCCTTGTGGCCTTGGGCAAGTCACTTAACCCTCCATTGCTCAGAAAAATCCAAGTTATCAATGTCCCTGTTTAATGTACATTTACCAAGTTTAAGTTAAATGTAAACTGCTTTGATTGAAATGATAATGCGGTATAAAAAAACTGTTACATAAATAAAGATTCTTTTCAATTCACTCAGGCCTCATGGCACAATCCAAAATTTCACATGATCCCTTCTCACCAGCATGATTCTGTAATCCACTGAGCTTATTTAGACGAATGGGCTATAAATTTATGTAAATAAATAGTCTCTAAATCCCTCTAACAATGCCTAGCCATGATTATTTCCCAGCTCTGTATTCCTCTTTCTCCCTCACATTCCTTCTCCATATAATGCCGCTACCCCTCCATTCCCTCCCACACTACATGATCATCTCGTAAGCCAGTGCTTAAAATATACTGTATATATCATCAGGCATGGATTTAGGCAGAGTCAACATAGGTAATTACCTTAGAGCACTAAATTTAGAAGACACCAAATACCCGAGGGAGGGGGGGGGGGGGTCGGCCCCGGTGCCTGTTTCCACTTGCTTTATGTCATGGTCTGGTGAAGAATCCTCCCCCCCCCCCCCCCCATCTTTCTCGTCCTGCCTATGGACACCAATATATTAAATTCAGCCCTACATATAATTCAGTTTACTTTTGGTGGTGGTGCTGCCCCTTTAAGAGTCTATAGGGTGACATTAGTCTAGCTGGTGCTGTTGGCTGCAGCTAGAGCCATATCGTGGAACTTGAGATGACTTTGGGGATCCCTGAAAACAGGCCAAATTATCCTTTACCTCCCACCCTGAGTGATCCTCCTTTATGCCCCCCTACCTCCCTGGCTGAAAGGAGAGCAGCACTTCATGCCTTGTTTACTTCCTCTCTCCCATATTAACCCCTTCTTAGCCCTCTGCTCCTCTCCCAGGGCTACAGCCCTGCACCAAGGTTCAGCAGAAGGCTTCTTAACACAAGTTTAGCGCAGAAGGTTTTCTCAGCAAGTAGCATGCACATAAGCTGTGCGCAAACCATCTGCGCTAAACAAGGACAGCAAGCCAAACACATGCATACAGGGCTTTGCACTAGCAGCACCTAGTCTTGCGCTGAAAAAAGTATGACTCCTGTGTGCATGTGCTGGAATGCTGTCTGGAGCATACAGCGACATTATTCTGCACAGATTATTGATGTTTGGGCACCAGAGAGCATTCCAGCACATGCGCATCACGTTTTCTTTCAGCCATCCCTTCTAGTTACTGTTGTTATAGGGTGAATTGTCAGTTCAAACAAAACAAATTGAACAAATGACAGGGAAAGGGAGAGAGGAAGGAGCATCAAAAAATGGAGGTGCAGCAAATGTGTGAAGGGAGGAAAACCAGGAAGAAGAGCCTGAGGGGGCTGCAGGAAATAAAGAGCAGAACTTTATTTATTTTTATTTTATTTATTTATTTAGCTGCATTTATATCCTGCTTTTCACTGGGTCAAAGTGGTTGAACAAAAAAAAGGGGGGGGGGGGGACAATAATCAAGTTGACAGAGAAAGGTGGGGGTGTCACCAGGGGGGATAACATAGTTGATCTGCACAGAAAGTTATTGTCTGAATTGAGCAGTGCTAGACTCATTTCTTCTCCTGCTTGCCCCATGCAGCTGTGTGTCTCAGAGGCTGGAGGCATTGCCTGGCACTGCCTCCCCTGCTGTTCACCTCCAGACAGTTTCTTACCTGCTGAGCAGAAAGCCCTGCAGCCATTCTCCTACCCTTCCCCACAGCACCAGCTCCAGCCCTGACTCCCTTCCTGCATCAAGTTCTAGGAGGAAGAAGAGGGAGGTCAAACTTCTCTCCCTGCCGCCAGGAACATTCTCACCAATAGGCACTAATGGGGTGGAACAGAATTTTCTGTTCCACCTCTGTTTCCTGATTTGTAGTTCCACCCACCCCTTTGTGATGTCATCAATCTGTGCCCAGTAGGAAAGCGGAGTCTTTTCATCTTTTAATTTGCAAATTAACTAGAAACTTCTAGTTCCAAATCTCAGCTTCAATCTTCTTGCTTCTGTAATAATCCCTGAGCTCTGCAAGAGAAAAACACTCAGCTCATTCTGCACAACCAGAAAAAGAGCTTACAGCTTTGTAAATCCTGCAAACAGCAAAAGCAGAGAGGAAAATGCCTGCAGGAGCTACTACTCAGGTAGGAGATTTTCCCAGCTTCTTGTCCTCTGTCCCCCAAATGCTACGGCAGCTTTCTAACCTGGGACGCTACAGAATCAGGATACCAAGCAGACCTGAGGAAAGCTTTGGGATTCTCTTGATGGGAAAGAGAGAGATTAGGAGCCCCACAGAGGGAGATTTTGTGCCGCCAGTTCTGTGTGTAACTGGTTTCTAGTTGCTATAACCTTGCTGTGTGATATTTGACTGTGAATTATATACGCACAGAAAACTCTTCCCTAACCTGCTGAGCCCCAGCATCCGGAAGTCTCCTGATGGATGTGATGCAGAAGGTACCGAGTGTGTTTCTGGTTTGTGTTTCAGATGCGGATAACATTTGACGACATCACTGTCTCTTTCTCCCAGGAGGAGTGGGAGTATTTAGATGAAGGGCAGAAGGAGCTTTACACAGAGGTGATGAAGGAGAATTATCAAAATCTTATCTCACTGGGTAAGAGTTAATTTTACATTTTTATTAGCAGCATTGAGGCATCATTATAAAGATAATTCTGGGTGTGATTTGGTGAGAAAATGAATGATTGGCTCGGGGATCACTTCGCATCCTCTCAGCAGTAGACTTGTTGGAGTCAGTGGGCAGAGGTGAGGATAGGGTTAAACTGAGAGGGAGGTAAATGAACACCAGTGGATGAGGGAGTGAATGATAATGGATGGGTGGCTTGAGTTCTATTCCTGTTCTCACCTTTTCTGCATCCAGGGTAAATATTCAGAATTACACCCTCCTCCCTTAACTTTCCAGTAGCTGCTCTCTTTTTTGCTGGCAGAGTTATAACTGTCCCTCTAGTGGTAATGCCTACAGCATAACCCCCTCATCTCTTTCTTCCCTCTTGCCTTGTATCCCACTTTCTCACCCCCTAACCACTTTTCCTGTGTTTCTCACTTTCTTCCTCTCCACTCCTCCAGCAGCACCATCCTCTCTGCCATCCATCCCTCGTGCTTACAACAACAGCAGAAGCAACCCCCTCTGTCTCTTCCCCTCAAACATCCTGCTCAGTAACAGTCCCCTCCACCTCCCCTCTTTTTCTTTCTTCCCGCCATCTTTCGCTTCCCAGGCTACAGTGCTGAAGATCTTTGTGCCCCAGGCAGCTACACACCAACTTCTCCTTGGAAATCCTGCAGTCTGTAGCAAGCACTTTTCTACTGTGTACTAACCTGTGCAGACCAATTCAAGTGTGGCATGATGTGCCTCCTTCTTTCTAACCAGTTAAGGGTCTTGCAGTATGGGTAGGGCCAGTTCAAGTATAGTCGGCACCCTAGGTCGGCAATTCACAAACTTTCCCTCGGGTTCCCAGGTTTTCAGGATATCCACAATGAATTTGCATGTGATAGAGCTGCCTTCTCTGCCTGCAATGTCTGAAATTTTACCTTATGCATATTCATTGCAGATACCTATAAATATTACTGGCTGACATCCTCCTTTGATGGCTTTGGAAGCCACTGCCCCTGGTGAACCTTTAACCATGGTCCTTCCCCTTCAATATTCAAACCACAGCCCTCCCCACTGAGATTTTGATAATTTAGCTCAGTTATTAAGACCTCACTACCACCCTCCAGAACAATTCTGTAAAAGCATAGCATTGGACATTAAGGGAGGTTGTTTCAGCAGCGGCAGGCAGCACACTTAAAATGACTGAGATATTTAATGTTGGCGCCATGTCTGTACTGCAAATATCTGTACTGCCAAGTTTACTGTGTACTGCCAAGTATCTGTATAGTTCAAAATGCTCTTCTCCAGCATAACCCTAATCATTCTATACCTACTCAGCAATGCCCTCAATGGCTGCTTCTCCGCTGCATCTAACCACAATCTGATTACGATTGTACGAGGACAAGGAAGGAGACACCACAGCAACATACACCATTCACCAACAGAGCCCTCCCAGAACTCCCACCCATACTTAGTCCACATACCCCTTCTGTGCCCCACAAAGCCCAAGCAACACCAAAACCCACGCAACCTAAAGTGTGCCCTCATAAATGCACGGTCCGTCTGTAAAAAGTGGCCAGTCATCCCTGACCTCATATCACACCTCAACCTAGACATACTATTAGTGACAGAATCATGGCTCACCAGCTCAGACTCAGTCCTCATTAACCATCTCACCCCCCCCTGTCTACACCTGCTACAGAGCAGACTGCAGAGGAGGCGGTGCATTCATTCTGGTAAGGACAGACCTCCATTACTAAACAATCAGCTCCAACAGCTCAACTCATCTCGATACAATCACCATAGCCAACAACCATAATACCATTAACCTTATCTACAGATCCCCATCCTCATCTACCGATGATCTGGCAACTATAATCGAACTAGCCTCAAATCCTCAAAACACACGCAAGCCAAACTGGATACTAGGCGACTTTAACTTACCAGCCCTGCAGGATAACCACTCCAGAGCCTTCCTTGAAGCACTCAACAACCTGGACCTCAAACAAATAGTCGATGCCCCCATACACCAAAAAGGCAACATACTAGACCTTATCTTCAGCTCCCGACCAGAGGTCAGCCCAAACTACAACTTCAACATAACTATCTCCCCTGTCCCATGGTCCGACCACAATCTAATCAGTTTCCAAATACCTATGCATCAAGACAGAGAACAGGCATCAAAATTAACGGAAATAGCAGCCTCACACCAGACGTTTTAGACCCTTCGACAAAGAGGAGATCATCAAAAATGTTCTCCCCAACATCACGACTATATCACTGAACCTTGAAGATGTGATGGCCTCATGGAATTGCAACCTGAGTTCCTTTGCACACATAACTAACCAAACTAAGCCACATACCTCAGATAAGCAACCAAGAAGGAAAAATTCTGCACGCTGGTACACTACCGAGCTATGGACCTCACTGCGAACGCTGAGGAAACTAGAAAGAAAATGGTGACATACCCAGTCCCCAACAGACCAGACAACCTACAACTCCCATCTACATGCACATCGGAACTTAATGTCCACTAAAATTAAAGAACATCACTCCAAACTTCTAGGCCGATCCCTGAACAAACCCCATGAGTTGTTCAATATAGTGAAGACCCTAACAAAGGAACCCTCATCCTCCCAACTAACCTTGATACACCCTCAAGACTATGCAGACTACCTGATGGCCAAAACTAAAAACGTTAGCAAAGCTACACTCTCCAGCCCCACTAAGAAACCACCCAAGCAACTCACCTCTCTCATAACACCATTGGATACAAGTATTGAGAACATCATAGCTGACATCAATGCCACCACTGTCCCAAATGACCCTTGTCCGGCATCTTGGATAAGGTCACTACGTAAGAATTCAGCCCGATAATATCCAAGATCATTGACCAGTCCCTCCTGAAGAGCACCAAACTAAACTCCCAGAAGGTGGAATCATACTGACCAATATTTTTATTTACATTCTCTTATATACCATGCTATTCTGCATCAGTGCAGTTTACATTGAACAAACTGAAATTACATTGAACAGGGCATTATAACTTGGAGATAACTATTTTACAGGGAACATGGGCTATGGGGGGTTAAGTGGCTTGCCCAAGACCACAAGGAGCACCTGTGGGACTAGAAACCCCAGTCCTTCCGGCCCAAGGTTGCTGTCCTCTAGTGGGATTTGAACCTCCGACCTTCTGGCCTGAAGTACCTTGCCCCAACCACTAGGCTACTCCTCCACTCCATATTGAGCATCCCGCTGCTAGCAAAGATAATCGAGAAGGTTGTCCAATGCCAAATACAGGATCACATTGACACTACAGTTCCCCTTGACCCATGCCAACATGGCTTCAAGGAATCAGATGGCGTTGAAACACTCCTCGCCACACTCATCAACACGCTGATCACGGGGATTGACAATATCAAACAAGGGTATGCTTTAATCTTCCTAGACATTGCTGCCACATTCGACTCCGTAAACCAAGAGCAACTCCTAATACGGCTCCAAGATAAGGGAATAAGTGAATCAGCATGGTGTTGGTGCAAATCCTGTCTAACCGACAGATGGCAGCAGGTACGGAGAGGATCCACAACCTCTGAGCCTTTCCAACAAAAGCATGGTATACTTGAAGGCTCCTCACTCTCTGCCCTGTTATTCAACATTTACATGCAACCCATATGTGATATAATCCGCTCATTTAACATTTCATGCCTGCTCTACACAGATGATGTGCTACCCTTCACCCCATTCGCAATTGAGAATCCGGACTTCTCCCAACTAGTAAAATGCTTCGATGCCATAACCGACTGGCTCCACTCACAGAGCCTCAAGATTAACTTTAACAAGATGGACGTCCTGTTCGTTACCAGAAACCAATCCTTCTCTCCTCCGCCAACCTTAAAGACAAGAGACGCAGAGCTCCCAAGCAGACCCAGCATCCGCTACTTAGGCATTACACGAGACCAGCAGCTCAATTTCAAAACACACATCAGCAACACCATTAAACAAATCTACCACAAAATACGAACACTGCGACATCTCCGACCCCTGCTGCATGCGGACGACTTAAGATCAGTTTTTCAGGCACTGGTGATACCCCACTTTGACTACGCTAACGTGATCCTGCACGGTCTACCCAAAAACACGCTAAATCCTCTACAGTTGGCAATGAATGCGGCTGCACGCGTCCTGACTGGAGCCGCTAGAGGTGACCACATCACCCCAATCCTTAAGGATTTACATTGGCTACCAATTTACTACCGGCTCTCCTATAAAGCAATCCTAATTACCTTCAAGGCCATCAACAAAATATCTCTCACATCCATAACGGACCTTGTTCACCCCACGCCAGCAAATAGGGCAAGGAGAACATTCACCGCCAATACCTTACAAATCCCCAAGGAAATAACAAAATGCACCAAGACAACAAGGAACCGCGCCTTCAAGTTCTATGCTCCCAGCTGCTGGAATGCGCTCCCAACTACCATCAGGGCCATAACAGATCTCGCCCAATTCAGAAAAGCACTAAAACACCACCTCTTTCTCTTGCACTACTCTCAACCCAGCAACCTAACATCATCCATCACACACCCAGCTAGGAACTCATAAGTTATAGTCAAATCATGTCCATACTGTAGATAACTGTAAATAGATGTACATAGTTCCCCCAGTTGAAACCCAAGTGTAACCTCCAGTTCGATGTAAGTGATTAATAGTGAGCCTGTTATGCACAATACTGTTGTCTGTGAACCGCGCTGATTTTTAAGAGTGCGGTATATAAAAACAATAAAATTAATAAAATTAATAAATAAATATCTGGCCACTGGCATTGAATATCCGGGTTGGCTGGATTGCCCTTTGCAATCTAGTCGGCATTGTTATTCAGCTGCTGGCCAGATTGCAAAACCAGCTAAAGTTAGGACAGCTATTCAGCTGTCACTACATTAGTTGGCTTGGATTAACTAACCAGTGGTTCAGTATCACTGCTGACCGGCTAACCCCTGGCGCTGCCCCTCGGCTGCCTCCAAAATGCTCCAAAGTTAAGCAGCATCAGGACATTCAGTAGCCTTAGGAGGGGATATTCGGCAGCATAAAATGGCTATGTGACCCTGAATATCCTGCTCACCAGGATTAACACAGTTTGCAGGTCTGCTAACCCCATTAATTCTTTTGAACATGCCCCCCTAAATTTGTAGATTTTCATATTTGTGACTTCACCTCAAACACCATTAGAACATGCAATAAACCATTCTGGGAAAATTATAGTGTCTTTGATAGAACATATTGGGAAATCTTATCACACACATGTACTTGCAACTTCAACAATAAGATTTTAAAGGTTAATGACAAAATCCTGAACTCATTTGTGGCTTGGAAGGTAACCAAAGAAGAGGCTGAAGGGCCGGACCAATATAGTATAAAGACCGACAGGGTTATCTAATCTGTTCAGTAGGGTTTCCAGGGCAGAAACTGTGGGTCAGTGGAGTTTACTTTCTCCTGGTCCCTTTTTTTTGGGGGGGGGGGAGGAGGGGGACGTTGTACCTGCTGTGCAGTACAGGTTATTTTCATTTTACCCTTGGTTTTCAACAATTTACAATCATATTGCATTTGGTCAATTCCAGTCCAGGGCTCCTCACCATGCAAATTGAGCCTTATGGCTTGTTTAATTTGGGGGTTGTACCTGCCGTGCAGTATAGGTTCTTTTCCCCATTGTTTCTTAGGAAGAGCGATACAGTTACATCTGCTTCAGGTTGAATTTCTTCATTCTTGGTAACCATCCTTCTGCCTTTTAGGGATCCACTGAGTCAATATTCAATAAAATGCCTGGAGAATAATTTGGAGCCTCTAACCTAGACATTTCAAGTTATTCCTGTATTCAGAGGCATTATACCTACAGCTAATGCTGCTGGATGCACGAGACCTGCTAACCATTTTCCTTATCGTCCCTCCAGTCCAGTCTAGTCTCCTGGGTTATATCCCACTTCCAGCAGATGGAGACTGAGAATTCTAGGCTTTGTTGATGTCACAGTATTAGTGCAGTGAGCCCCTTGCTTCAAGCCAGTAGTCTCCAGCAGATGAAGATGAGCCGTTGTTGGTCTGGGGTGTACTGACGGATTTGGATAAAAAGAGGAAAGACAGTTTTCTATTGAAACACTTCAGGTACTTGGCGCAAAAAAAAAGGATTCATAGTTGGCAAGCTCTGATTTGGCCTCTGAAAGAACTAAGGCTGTTCAGTCGGCCGAGAGTCCTCTGCCTGGAGGGACTGCATCTTGTAGGCCAGGTCCCTGCTCCCTCGTGCATTGACTGCCCCTGCTTACTTGGCTGCACTTTGATTTTGTTCCTGCACCTGGCCGGCTCCTGCCTCAGACACAGCAGTCGGGACCGCATGGGATGCAGCATTAGGTAGGTGCAGCTTCTGCCTCAGCAGGCGATTTTTCACGTCTCTGACTTTGGAGCGGGGAGGGGGAGGCTCCAGAGTTTCAGTGGTGTTTCCTTACTCATTTCGGTTGGCGGCTATACTCTTATTGTTTACTTTTGGTTTTGACGGCAGGCTCCTTTTGTGTGTTTTAAGATGCCGTTGGGGAAGAAGGCAAAGCTAGTATGTGCGGCCTGTGAAGCACATCGGGAGCAGCTGTCAGCCACCAACGTTTGCTGTGGCTGAGAGGCTGAGGACTGAACTGCAGGGGAAGACCTCCAGGAATCTCAGCCTTTGGTGGGAGGGATCCTGGGGTTTATTTTTCATAATGTTGAGCAGTTCGGGGAGATTTCAGTACAGGCCTCTGGTCCTGCTGTTTGGCGGAAACCATGGCCATTTTTGGGCAGTCAGAGTTACCAGCCCTCAGCCCTACTGGGAGACAGGAGTCGGTTTCTGTTTCCCTAGTAGTCTTTTTGTCTCCAGTGGAGGAACTGATCAGGTGTCTTTTTCTCCGGATTTCATGCTGCTCCTCCACCAGACCTAGTGCATTAAACAGAGCCTGGGGGAGTCTCTAGCAGCTAGGAGTGCCCTTCTTTTAAGCCACGGAGAGAGCAGGTACAGGACACCTTGGCTCTGCTTCCTCCAGCAGCCAAGTGGAGCCGCCTGATAGAGGACGTTGATGATGATTGCGCTTCTGTGCTTTCCACAGCTTTGGATGATCCTCTGGAGGAGTTTTCAGGGCTCTGTGATTCTTCGAGGAACTTTGAGGAGGGGGAGATCCCTCTGGGAAAAGATTGCTACATAGTTTGAGTTTTTGCCAGGAGGAGTCGGGGCCTTGATATCTCATTCGCTCGTGGCTCTTAATATCCCAAAAGACACTCAGGAAAAGGTGATCTCCCTGGAGAACACCCTGCTTCAGGGCATTTGGACCTTGGAGACCGGCTTCCCAGTTCACAGGGCCATAAAGCAGATGAATAACTCTGAGTAGGAAGTTCCTGAGGCAGGCTGCAGGGTGGGCGTGCTATGGCAGGCTTGTATCCCATCCCGGCTAGTGAGAAGGACCTCCTTAAGTTGCCTAGGGTAGATACTTTGGTCTCCGCAATGACTAAGAAAATGGCCATCCCTGTGGAGGGGAGTGCAGTGCTTAAGAACATGCAGGACAAGAAGTTGGTACGCTTTTGAAGTAGGCTTTTGAAGTTAATGCCCTGATGCTACAGGCATCAGAGGGTGTGTTTTGGGGTGTCTGTGGCGTGAGCCTGTCTGCGGTGGCCTCAGGGTTTGCCTGATATGGTCCCCGAAGCAAAGTATTTGACCTTGGAGTCGGAGAGGCTGGAGTCAGGGTCCGTGTATTTGACAGATGCCTTTTATGACCTAATTAGGGCCTCCGCCTGGAGTACGAGTTGTGATCAAAAAGTATCAAGACTTGTACAGTAACACGAGAAGTATAACACTGACAGTGATTGCACTCAGTCTCCTTCAAAATAGCCCCTTCCAATAAAACACACTTGCTCCAGCGTTCCTGCCACTGCCGTAAACAATTTTGAAATGCCTCTTTCGTTATGCTGTGAAGCTGATGTGCTGAATTGTGCTTATTGGTCTCCAAATCATCTAATCTCCCTCCTTTCAGTGGTAATTTCGGTTTTGGAAATGAGAATAAGTCACAGGATGCAAGGTCAGATGAGTACGGAGGCTGACAGATTTGCTCTATTTGGTGTTTGGCCAAGAACTGCTGGACATGATGTGATGCGTAATCTGGGGTGTTATTGTGATGAAGCAACCATTCACCATTCCTTTGCAACTCTGGCCTTTTCACGATGAACTGCATCTCTCAGATGAGTCAGAACTTGGGTGTAATACTCCTTATTGATAGTTTGGTCTTTTAGAGCACACTCATGATGAACAATACTACAGCATTACTACTACTACTGCTGAACATTTATATAGCGCTACAAGATGTATGCAGTGCTGCACAGACACACGTAAAAGGCAATCCCTGCTCATCAGAGCTTACAATCTAGTCAAGACAGACAACACAGTACCTGTAGACATGAGATACATCTAGGGGGAATGGTAAGGAAACACAAAGGAGATCAGGTCAGTCAAGATCCGAAAGTAGCAGTAAAGAGGTGAGTTTTCAGAGTTTCTTGCAATTTGCGGTGCTGATGGGTCATTATCAATTTCATGCTCTGCAGTTTGGTCTGGAGATGGACATTTATGAAGATCATGATGGTCATAGCAGCCGTGCAATGCCAAAGGGATGTTGGTGCACCCCTACCTCGATGACTGGCTGATCAAGGTAAAGTCGTGGGAGGAAAGTTGTGTGGTTGTGCGGTGCATTCTCGAGTTGCTGCAAAACCTATGTTGGGTGGTCAACTGGGCCAAGAGCTGTTTGGTCCCTCTGAAGATCTCATATACTTGGAGGCCCGGTTTGACATATCGAGAGGACAGGTATTGCAACCACTGGAGAGAATCACAAAGCTGCAGTCACAGATTCAGCTGTTCTTGGGTTAATGGGCGCCGACGGCCTGGTCCTACTTACAGATTCTAGGATCCATGGCGGCAACATTGGATCTCGTTCCTTAGGCCAGGGCACACGTGCGCCCCTTGCAACGGTTGCTTTTGTCCCGTTGGTCCCCACAGGTTCATCCTCTTCCCAGGAGACTGGTCTGTCTGAGCAAAGTGCTTGCCAGTCTGGAATGGTGGTTGGATTTTACCAATCTGTTAAAGGGGTTGCTTTTGGAGCCTCCGAAGAGGACGGTGGTGATGATAAAAGCCACAGGAGAGTGCTTGGTCCATCAACTGTCTAGAAATACGAGCATTCTTCTTGGCACTCCAGGCGTTTCTCCCTCTCATACAGCACAGAGCAGTGCAGATCTTCTCAGACAACATCACCACAGTGGCACACATTAATTGCCAGGGGGCACAGGCAGTGCAGTGTTGGTGGAGAAGGTGTTGCCACTCCTTTGGTGGGCAGAGGAGAACCTCCTGGCATTGTTGGTGGCGCATGTGGCAGGAAAAGAAAATGTGCAAGCCGACTTTCTTGTCAGGTTTCAGTTGGATCCAGGGAAATGGTCCCTGAAGGGCTTGGGGTTCCGCAGCATAACCATCCACTGGGGCCTATCGATAATGAATCTGATGGCCTCCACCTCCATTGCCAAGATGAGTCGATTCTTAGCCGTCGGCAGGAGCGTATGTCCGAAGGTCTGGATGCTCTAGCTCAGGAGTGGCCAATGGAGGGCCTTCAGTACATGTTTCCACTGGGCCACTGATAGGGTACCTGCTGCAGAGGATAAAGGCCCACTGTGCCCTAGTAGTCCTGGTGGCTCCAGATTGGCCTCAAGATTTCATCCATCTGTTGGTGACGGTTCCATGACATCTGCCAAAGAGGGCCGATCTCCTGTCACAGGGCCCAGTCTTCATGCCTCATGTGGATCAATTCTCACTTATGGCCTGGCTCTTGAGAGGGCGCGGTTGAGAAAGTGTGGATAGTCGGCTCCGGTTATTTCCACTGTGTTGCAAGCTCGTTAAGTGTTCAATGTCCTTATCCTATATTAGAGTTTGGCATATCTTTGAGGTGTGGTGTGATGAGCAGGGTCAACGGGCCCTGCTGACAATGATTCTGGATGTGTTGGCTTTCCTGCAAGCCAGGTTAGAAAGGGCCTGGCTTGTCATTCACTGTGTGTTCAAGTGGCTGCTCTAGCATGTTATCGCGGCCAAGTGCAAGGCATCTCTCTGGCGACTCATTCAGATGTGCATTTTCCTAGAGCTGTCAAGCACTACGCCTGCCGGTGCATTCTCTGGTGCCATCTTGGGACCTCAATTTAGTCTTGGGTGCACTGACCGGCCCCCCCCCCCCTTCAAACTCCTGAGGGCGACTGCCCTTACGGCTTTCATGCTAAAGGCGGTGTTTTTGGTGGCTATTTGTTCAGTGCATCACAATTCGGAGTTCCAAGCCTTGATGTATCAGGAGCCCTTCGTGGAGATCTCCAGGGAAAAGGTTGTTTTGCGGCCTGTTATTTCCTTCCTGCCTAAAATGGTCTTGGTGTTCCATCTGAACCAAATGGAAGTTCTTCTAGGTTCTGAGGATTGGCAGCTGCATCTCCTGGATGTGCATAGGGTCTTGCATCGTTATCTCAAGCGGACAGCCTCCTTTTGCAGATAATAGCATCTCTTTTTCCTGTTTGGTGGACCGCGAAAGGGGAATGTGGCCTCAAAAGCTTCTATCGTGCGATGGCTGAAGGAAGCGATTGCTTCAGCCTACCATGTGAAGCATAGGATTCTTCCTTCAGGGTTGGGTGTGTACTAGGGTGCAAGCAGCCTTGTGGGCAGAGTGCAGATTCATTCCACCTGTGGATATCTAGTGTCTCGTCACATCTTTGTGCGGCACTGTCAGCTTGATGTCTAGGCCAGGGCAGATATACAGTTTGGTGCCAGGGTGATTCGGGCTGGGCTTGCTGGTCCCACCCTATCTTGAGTACTGCTATGGTACATCCCAGAAGTTTGGACTGCACTGGTACATCCCAGGAGTCTGGACTGGACTGGAGGGATGATAAGGAAGGTGAAATTAGGTCTTACCTGTTAATTTTCTTTCCTTGAGTCCCTCCAGTCCAGTCCAGTCCAGCACCCACCTGTCCCTGTCTGTTTTGCAAGTCCAGAGTAGGTAAGAGGTTAGCATTTTTGGTATCAAGTAGCAGGGGTTCAATTACTGCTCGTTAATTTCCAGAAATGGATTTGATCTGGCTCTTCACTTCTCTCTCAGAGGTGGTGACTCAGCCTTTACCATTTCCTGACCACGTCCTTTGGTCATGTATATAGTTTGCTTAGATTGTTAATTTATTAAGGTTGCTCCTCTGGAAGTCTGCTTTGTTACTGGAATACTGGCTTCAAGGGAGGGGCTCGCTGCCCTTATACTGTGATATTATCAAAGCCTAGAATTCTCTGTCTCCATCTGCTGGAAGTGGGATATAACCCAGGAGTCTTAACTGGCCTGGAGAGACTCAAGGAAAGAAAATTAGCAGATAAGACCTAATTTCACCTTAATCACCTTGGCTGGGATATTCAGCAGCATTAAGATGGTTAGTGCCCCTGAATATCCGCAGGTGTTGACGCTGGACACTCTAATGTTAACCAGCTAACACTGGGGCATTCTGGTGGTGGGATGGGGTTGGCACCCAGCCATTATTGGGCAGCAGCAATATTGAGTCACTACCTGGTTATCGCAACATGGTGAAGGATAGGCACTTTAAAGGCTGACCTGACTTTTACTGCGGAAGCTGCCTGGTTAGCTTCATCACTATCCAACTGACCTGGATATTCGATGTTGGTGACCGGATATGGCCCTAGGTCTACAGTTCAGCGGCGGTGGCTAGAAGCTTTAGCAGTGCTAGCCACTGCTAAATATCAGGCCGTTTATGTATAAATAGCCCATATTCTATGTATACAGATATCTGGGCTTATATAGGTTATATATTAGCCTCAGACAGAGCAAGTTATCCCTGGTTTTCCCACGTCTGCATCAAATGTATATTCTATGGGTCATATAGTCAAAGCTAGTTGAAATGAGGCTAATAATGTATTGGAGTGTTCATAGTAGGAGCTAGATTAAACAGATGAGTAAGAAGGTTTATGTGACTTTCCTGAAACATGCAGGACCCCAGAACTATCTCTCTTAAACTGAGAGTTTTATTTTGTATTATGGAAGTTGATAGAATTCTTTATGCTAGAAATTTGTCTTAAGTCTTGAACTTGGGGGCATCACAACTGACATGATTTTGTGAAATCTAATGCAGTGTGCTTACCCCAGGCATAGGCTCTCTGACCCTCACACCTGAGGTTATATTCCACATTCAGCGAGAGGAAGAGCCGTACATCAGGAATAAACTGGAACCAGAGGAAAGAGAAACTTGGAAAAACAACTGCTCAGGTGAGTCCAGAAAGGAGAGGCTGAAACTGCTGAGAGGAGAGTGGAACCAAATATGACTCTGTGCAGGCCTGAAATACTCAGATCCTTAGATGACTGTAAAATCTTGTGCTATACCACAGCAATATTGACCTGTACCAGAGCTGCTTTTACATTTGCAGTGCTCTTGGCCCACACATTGGCAATAAACCTCAAAATACATACATATGCAGCACACTGGATTTTACTAAAGCAAAGATCAAATTCACCATGACAAGTTCCACTGTAGATAGAACAAAATTGAACTGCTTGAGGTCACTAAGCATACAGCCAGCTGAGTACTACTGAGTTCATTTCCCAGTCTTTAAGAGAGAAACAATCTACCCAGTTCAGGGTGTGCAGACAACTTTAGTATTTAGTAGCTGGTCTCTTGCAGAGCTGACACTATGGCAGAGGGACGGCTGAATGGAGATCCTTTTAAAGTGCATGTGGAGAGCAGAGCCATTCTCTTCTCTCAGATCTCTCTCTCACTCTCTTGCATCTTCTATAAGCAGATAATTTATGTTCCTTATCGTCCCTCCAGTCCAGTCCCGCACCTCTAGGTAGTGCCCCTCCTCCAGCAGCTTGGAGACTGAGTGTGTCATTTTTTTGATGACACCTGACTATATATATAGCTGGCACCTCCTACCAGCCCCAGTATTGCTCAGTCTCCAAGCAGCTGGAGGTGGAGAGCCAGGGTGCAGGATTCACTGAAAAGAGATAAGTTTAGTCAATGTGAGATTTTGGCTTTTATTTTGGAGTAATTTGTGGTTCCCTGTATTAACAGAGTGAGTTTTTGCTTTAAAGTTAGTTAAAATAAAAAACAAAAAACAAACCGGATCGGCGCCCCCCCCCCCCCCTTTTTCCAGGAATCAGTACCAAGAAGGAAGGAAACAACAAAGGGGATAACTTAAACGGCTTCCGATCCCGTTGCCGGGTGTGGAGCCGTTGCATCGGGGCAGCTGACAGGCCGAGACTTCTTTCCTCCGCTCCCCCCCCCCCCACAGCACCGAAGCCTTCTCTGTGCAGCTGAGCGTGGGAGGAAGAAAAAGGCACTGCAAGGTGAGCTGGTGATCCGGAATCAGGCAGACAGCTACACAGTGCTGTGCTGGTCATTGGGGCAGACAGTGGTACGGTGAGTGAGGAGCCAGAGACGGTTAGTCGGCAAAGAGATAGAGGCCGGGTGCACGTGGAGCAGGTTCCCGCCGGCGTTTTGTGCAGGCCGTGGTCGGGTTTCCCGCCCACACTGTGTGCACGGTTTCTGTGTCTCTGGGGCAGATTTCATTGCCGCGGCTGAGCGAACAGCTCTTTTATCTATATTAACTTGGTTTTAATTTAATTTAACTTATTTTCATCTGTTTACCGTGTTTATTTTGTTTTATTACTTTTTGGGTTAAGTAAGGTTTCTAAAGGCTGTTCTTTGCTTCAGAGCCTAATGATTTGCATTGAATTTAAAAAAAAATGTTTAGGAAACTAGCAAGAGGCAGTTGTGTGGAAGGGGCATACAGCTGGAGTTCTTGTGGTTTTTATAAGCACAGCCATCATGCCGGAAAGACCACAATGCCTGGTTTGTGGGGCCCGGAAGGCGGCGGTCTCGGAGGCCGGAGTCTGTGTGGGGTGCACACAGGAGGCTACCTCTTTAGAACACGAGCTACAGGACAAAGTGAGTCCGGGGACCCCCTCTTTGGCACAGGAGGACCGGGAGGTGAGAGGTTCGGCCCCATCGGTAGGGACTGGGGACCTTGGTTCCTCGGCTACCCAAAGACCCTCGGTGTCGCTGGTTCGAGAAGTAACAGGTCTCTCGGGTGATTTCTCACCGGAGTTTGTCTTGCTGTTGCATAGAGCGTTTTGTTTGCGACAGCAGGGCTTAGAAGGTGGCCTCGCTTCACCGTCAGGCGGGTCGAAGAGGGCAGCTAGCGTGGTTGTAGGTGAGATGGGAGCCCCTGCCAAGAAAGCCAGGGGTTTGGAGGAGTGGCACCCATCACCGGAGTCTGAGGGTCCGGAGGCGGATGAGTTGGACTTGGACCTGGACCTCTCTGAGGAATTGAAAGATGGCGAGATTCTGGAGGGAGAAGATCGAGCCAGGCTGGTGAGAATGTTTCGTCGAGAGGAGCTACCTGCGCTCATCTAAGGGTCTTTGAAGACTCTGAATATGCCCACAAGTATACCAGTGGAAGAAGAGATTTTGGAGGACCCACTACTTCAGGCAGTGCGGAAGTCGCAGGCAGTGTTCCCAGTCCATAAAGTGGTCAAGCAGATGATACAGGAGGAGTGGGACCTGCCAGAAGCGGGACTCAGGGAAGGGGGGGACTCTGTCGTGCCTTTACCCCCTGCCAGAGCAGAAGCGTGAACTCCTGAGGTCTCCTTAAGTGGACGCAGCCGTGTCGGCGGTAACTAAGAAGACAACGATACCCGTAGAGGGGAGTTCGGCTCCCAAGGATGCCCAGGATAGGAAGCTGGACACTCTGTTGAAGCAGGCATTTGATATTTCTACCTTGTCTTCGCAGGTCTCAATCTGCGGGGAATCGGTGGCTAGGGCTTGGCTCCGGTGGTCTCAAAGGATTCAGGGCCCGGGGGAATCAGAGCCTGCCATGTCAGGAGAGGCATCAAAGTTGGAGTCTGGGGTGGCCTATTTGGCAGACACCCATTTATGATCTTATCAGGAGTCTCTCCAAGAATATGGCTTCCATGGTGGCAGCACGCCGCTACTTGTGGCTTAGGAATTGGGCAGCGGACAGTTCCTCTAAGGCAAGGCTTAGCAAGCTGCCCTTTAAAGGGAAGCTTCTCTTTGGGGAGGACTTGGAGAAGTTAGTAAAAGATTTGGGAGAGTCCAAGGGAGGCCGCCTTCCCGAGGACAAGCAAAGGCAGAGCCGGTGGCCCTCCTCGACTCAAAATCAACCGAGGGAGTTTAAGCATTTTTGTACCCCTCGCTTCAACCAGGCTCAGAGGGGTAGGTTCCCTGCCAGAGGACAGGGCTTTCGGAGTTTCCGAGGAGTGGGTATAGGCTTTGCAGCCACCAGTACCTTGGGACACAAAAGAGGTCGGCTGCGGGATTTTTACTCTGCCTGGGCCCAAATCACGTCTGACCAATGGGTCCCAGAGATGGTCAGAGAAGGCTACGCCCTGGAATGGGTTCATCCAATAAGGGAATTTTTTATCCAGTCCCCCTGCAAGGCCCAGGGTAAGTTGGAGGTGGTAAGGGAAACCCTATCCCGCTTGTTGCAGCTTCGAGCCGTCGAGCCGGTGCCGGTGGAGCAGTATGGGTGCGGTCGATACTCGATTTATTTTGTGGTGCCCTAAAAGGAAGGCTCCTTTCGCCCGATTCTCAACCTCAAAGGGTTCAACCGCTGTCTGCGGGTTCCTCACTTTCACATGGAGACGTTGCATTCAGTGATTGTGGCGGTAAGGAGCGGGGAATTTTTGACGTCTCTAGATCTCACGGAGGCGTACCTAAATATTCCCATAAGACCAGATCACCACCGTTTCCTTCGATATGCAGTACCCATGGGTCACTTCCAGTTTCGGGCATTGCCTTTTGGTCTGGCAATGGCGCCTTGTACCTTCACCAAAGTCATGGTGGTGGTGGCAGCAGCGCTGCGCAGGGAAGGAATTCTAGTGCATCCGTACCTCGGCGATTTGCTAATTCGGGCCAAATCCAGGGAGGAGAGCGAAAAGGCAATGAGAAAAGTAATGGAGTTTCTCCAAGGGCTCGGGTGGGTAGTCAGTCTATCCAAGAGTCATTTGGAGCCGACTCAGGAGCTCGAATATCTTGGGGCATGCTTCCACACCCGGGCGGGAAGAGTATTCCTGCCAAGGGCGTGGGTGGACGGACTGCGAGCCTTGATATGGAAGTTACTGGGCCGGGGAAGTCCATCGGCTTAGGATTACTTGCAAGTTCTGGGGACCATGGCAGCCACGATCGAATTGGTGCCATGGGCAAGGGCACACATGCATCCGTTGCATAGGGCCCTGCTCCATCGGTGGTCCCTCCAGATACAGCCACTGACCCAGTTGCTCCCTTGCCCCCAGGAAGCCAGGAATTCTCTCAGATGGTGGCTGAGACCAGGAAACTTGGAGAGGGGCATGCCTCTCGAGATCCCGGGGTGGATCCCGGTGGTTACAGATGCCAGCTTATCCGGCTGGGGGGCCCATTGCGAGGGTCACTTTGCCCAAGTTCAGTGGGAGCCTCTGGAGGCTCGAAATGAGGGCGGTAGCTCTGGCCTGGTCAGTTTTGAAGAAATCCTGTGGGGAAAAGCAGTGAGAGTCTTCTTGGGCAATGCGACAACAGTGGCATATGTGAACCGGCAGGGCAGCACGGGCAGTCCAGCTCTCGAGAAAGAAGCTGAAGGGTTGTTGGGCTGGGCAGAGGTCCAGCTGCAAACACTGTCGGCAGCTCACATAGCAGGAGTCCAGAACATGCAGGCGGACTATCTCAGCTGGGTTCGGGTGTATCCTGGTGAGTGGTGCCTCAACCAGGACGTGTTCCGGGGCGTGGTGCAATGATGGAGGAAGCCTGTCAGGGATCTGATGGCAACATTTGACTCAGCCAAGGCTGGAAGGTTTTTCTGCAGGAGAAGGGAACGAATGTCAGAGGGCCTTGATGCTCTGCTTCAGAGATGGCCCAAAAGGGGGCTTCTCTACGTGTTTCCCCCGTGGGCACTCAACGGAAGGGTGCTGCAGCGCATAGAGGTGCATCAGGGATTGGTAGTTCTAATCGCCCCCGATTGGCCTTGTTGTCTGTGGTATGCAGATCTGATGCATCTGCAGGCAGCACAGCCATGGCGACTCCCACTGCGCAAGGATCTGCTGATGTAAGGACCAATTTTCATGCCCCAGATGGATCGATTCTCGCTTACGGCCTGGATCTTGAGCGGACAAGATTGAGGAAAAGAGGTTATTCAGGAGCGGTCATAGCGACCCTACTACATGCCCGAAGAAGGTCCACGTGTCTCGCGTATATTCGCGTTTGGCGTATATTTGAGTCATGGAGTAAGATAGACAGGCATGTCCAGCCTCAGCTTCAGTTCCGGATGTTCTGGCTTTTCTGCGGGCAGGTTTTGACAAAGGATTGGCGGCTAGTTCTTTGCGCGTTCAGCTGGCGGAGATTGCCTGTTATAGAGGGAAGATCCACGGGGTGCCTTTGGGGTTGCATCCTGATGTACTTCGGTTTTTGAGGGCAGTGTTACATCTCCGACCTCCGCGGAGGGCGGTGGTGCCCACGTGGGATCTGAACCTAGTGCTGAATGCCTTATAGAGGAACCTTTTGAGCCTCTGGAGCAAGCTTCCTTAAAGGACCTGACACTGAAGGCCATTTTCCTGGTGGCAATCTGTTCGGCGCGAAGGGTTTTGAAGCTCCAGGTTTTGTCTTGCTGGTAGCCATTTATTTCTTTTTCAAAGGAGAAGGTCATTTTGCGGCCTGTACTTTCCTTTTTGCCAAAGGTCGTGTCGATGTTTCATGTGAATCAAGAAGTCTCTTTGCCGGTGTTGGTAACAGGCTGACCTGGCTTCGAAGCGGTTACGCCGTCTGGATGTGAAAAGGGTCTTCAGAAAGTACTTGAAGAGGACCGAGTCGTTTCAGAAGACAGATAGGCTTTTTGTTTTGTTTGGAGGACCATGAAGAGGCGAAGCGGCGGCATAGGCCTCCATTTCAAGGTGGATCCGGGAAGCGATTGCTTCGGCACATATTCTGAAGGGCATGCCTGTCGGCTTGAGGGTGCATTCCACGAGAGCGCAAGCGGCTTCCTGGGTGGAAAACAGTTTGGTTCCACCTGTGAATATTTACAGGGCAGCGACTTGGTCGTCACTGCATACCTTCACTAAGCATTACTCTATGGATCTTCAGGAGGATGATCGTTTTGGATCGGCAGTGCTTCAGGCCGGTTGTGCGGCTCCCTCCCATTAATGTACTGCTCTGCTACATTCCAGAGGTGCGGGACTGGACTGGAGGGACGATAAGGAAATGGAAATTAGACTTACCTGATAATTTTTGTTCCTTGAGGAACTCCAGTCCAGTCCTGATTCCCTCCCTTTTGCAGGGCTGATTGGCTGTGGGGCATCTCGGTCCTGAAGCAGGGGCCTGGCGGTGGTTGGTGTCGATAGGGGGAATGATCTATGGGTCCTGTCAGTTGCTGCTCCCAAGGATGGGGGGTGGCTTAGATAGACAGCTATCTCTCGCTTCCTGGAATGCAGGGGTCCGGGTGTCCTTCCTAGGGAGCTGGGGCGAGTGTGCAGGCTTAGTAGGTGGTATTCTTGGTTTGTTTTGTTTGGTTAGGTTAGTTTTTCGTTTTACTAGTTGTTGCTCTTGTGAGTCTGCTTTGTCAGGACAATACTGGGGCTGGTAGGAGGTGCCAGCTATATATATAGTCAGGTGTCATCAAAAGGATGACACGCTTAGTCTCCAAGCTGCTGGAGGAGGGACACTACCCAGAGGTGCGGGACTGGACTGGAGTTCCTCAAGGAACAACAATTAGCAGGTAAGTCTAATTTCCATTTCCCTTTAGGTTTAATTCCTATTCTGCTCGAGCTTGAGGAGGATCTAGCTGTAGTCCTCAGGGGTGCGCTCCAGCTGAGCTAGTCACAGCAGCAGGGCCCCAACTGATGGAAGTAGAAGATGTCAGGCTCTGAAAGGAACCTAAGCATGACCATGAGAGAAGTCACAGTAGGGATTATATATACATCCTTAGATCTTTAATTCTATCCCCATATGTTCCATGATAAAGGCCACTGGCCATTTTAGTGGCTGCTTTCTGGACTGATGCCATCCTTTTGAAGGTGCAATTTTCAGATTTGCACACTGTATATTATTATGAGGTCTCACTAGAGACTTATGCAGAGGCACTATCACCTTTGTTTGTCTGCTGGACATTTTTCATGTGCACCAAAGCATTCTAGCTTTCGCTATCTCCTTTTCTACATCTAAAGATTGTCAGATGCAATCACCCTCAGGTCATGCTTTTTTGTAAATGGAAGAACTTTGTCCCCCTCCCTCCATACTGTTCCACTTCCTTGGATGTTTGCAGCCCAAATGCATGACCCTGCTTTTTAGCATTAACTCAAGCTCTGCTTCCATACCTTCAGAGTCAGGACTGGCTTTGTTCTATAGATCTCAAGGATGCGTACACCCATGTCCTCATCCATCCAACTCACAGAAGGTTCCTTCGGTTCCTTTTTCAAGGAAAGCACTACCAATACAGGGTGCTTCCTTTTGGTCTGGCCTCTGCACCAAGAGTGTTCATGAAATGCATGGCAGTAGTAGCTGCATTTCTACGCACTCTAGGAATATTCGTCTTCCCATATCTGGACGACTGGCTCATTCGAGCTCCATCTCAAGCAGAGGCCAAGACTTGTCTAACCTGCACAATGCGTGTCCTTCAGTATTTGGAACTAGTAATAAACATCCCCAAATCCAGTCTCACCCCTACTCAGTCCCTCGAGTTTATAGGGGCTTGGCTGGATACCACAACTGCAAGGGCCTATCTTCCTCAGGCCCGTTGCCTACGCTTGGTGCAGTTAGCCTCCCAAATACAGTTAAAGCCCCTTTTAACTGCTCGAGAAATGCTACAACTCTTAGGCCACATGGCATCCACTGTGCATGTGGTTCCATATGCTCGCCTTCACATGAGGGCAGCTCAATGGACTTTGTCCACCCAATGGACTCAGGCATCAGGTTGCCTGTCAGACAAAATAGCAAACTCCAGTCGCCTTTTTTGGTCTCTCCAGTGGTGGAAGTCCTCTCAAAACCTGTTGCTGGGGTCCCCTTTTCAACAGTCACTTCCCTAAGCAACTCTTACAACAGATGCCTCTCCAATGGGTTGGGGAGTTCATCTGCAAGATCTCTCCACCCAGGGCATTTGGTCTCCACAGAAGACTTCACTACACATAAATCTCTTGGAACTCAGAGCAATTTTCTTAGCTCTCAAAGTGTTCCACTCCCTGCTTAGCTACAGGACAGTCCTCATCCACACGGATAATCAAGTAGCCATGTTCTATGTAAACAAGCAGGGAGGGACTGGCTCTCTGTCGCTTTGCAACGAAGCTTTGCGACTGTGGGCCTTCGCCAGAGAGCATCGGATTCATCTTATGGCAGTATATCTTCCAGGCGTTCAAAACTCTTGGGCAGACAGACTCAGTCGAGTTCTGCTTCCACACGAATGGTCCCTCCACAGGGACCAGGTAGCCAGGATTTTTCAAATTTGGGGAATCCCGGACATAGACCTATTTGCAAGTCCGTGGAATGCCAAACTTTCCTGGTTCTGTTCCAGGATTCCATGTCAGGGAGTTCAGGCCAAGGATGCCTTCCTCCTTCACTGGGGTCAAGACTTCCTTTATGCCTTTCCACCCATTCCCCTAATTCCCAAAACACTGTTCAAGCTTCAGAGAGACCGAGGTTCTATGATCCTCATAGCACCACATTGGCCACGCCAAGTGTGGTACCCTCTACTTCTGCATCTCTCTCAAGCTCCGTCCCTGGAGTTGGGCTCTGCTCCAGATCTTCTCTCCCAGGAAGACGGAACATTGTGGCACCCAAACCCCCAGTCTTTCCATCTCAGGGCCTGGTTGCTGAAGGCCTAGACCTTCAAGTTTTCCATCTCTCTCAGCAAGTCAGATAATATTATTCATGCTTCTAGAAAGCCTTCCACTAGACGTTCCTATGCTTTCAAATGGAAAAGATTTACCATTTGGTGTTCAGAGAAGGGTTCAGAGAAGGCTCTTGCAATACCTTTGAATTCTTTACTAGAGTATCTTCTGCATCTTTCCCATGCAGGCCTCAAAACGAATTCGGTAAGAGTCCATTTGAGTGCTATTGCAGCGTCCCTCAAGCCTCTCAATGGACAGCCTGTTTTCTCTCATCCTCTTATAGCAAGATTCATGAGAAGCCTTCTTTTCACTAAACCTCCCATTAGACCACCTCCAGTGGCATGGGACTTAAATCTGGTTCTTGGCCAGCTTATGAAGCCACCCTTTGAACCTTTAGCCACCACCTCCTTGAAATTTCTTTCTTGGAAGGTTATCTTTCTCATTGCAGTCACCTCAGCATGTCGCATCAGTGAGTTGCAAGCCTTGGTGGCTAATCCTCCTTATACAAGGTTCCATCATAATAAGGTAGTCCTCAGGACCAATCCACACTTTATGCCCAAAGTGGTCTCGCCTTTTCATCTGAACCAGGAGGTATACTTTATTTATTTATTTAGTATACATTTGTATACCGCTACTTCCAGCGATCAATAGCGGTTTGATTACATGTTGACTTACCTGTCTTTTTTCCAGGACCTCATGCATCAAGTGCAGAGAGGAATCTTCATACCTTGGATTGTAAAAGAGCTCTCGCCTTTTACTTACAAAGAACATAGCAACATAGAAAATCTTCTCAACTCTTTGTTGCTTTTGATCCTTCCCATTTAGGACTTCCAGTTTCTAAGAGAACACTGTCCAACTGGCTTGCTCAGTGTATTTCTTTCGCCTACCAAAGTAGGAACCTTTCTCTGGAAGGTCATGTCACAGCTCACAATGTGAGGGCCATGGCAGCCTCAATGGCTCACCTAAACTCTGTGTCCATTGACCAAATCTGTCGAGCGGCCACCTGGGCCTCGGTTCATACCTTCACAGCCCATTACTGTTTGGACAAGGACTCCCGCCGGGATGCCTCGTTTGGTCAGGCTGTTCTCAAACACCTGTTCCATTCCTAATCAACTCCTACCCACCTACCCTAGTTAGATGCCAGAGATCCATGGGGGGAGGTGGAGCCCTTTTCAGGGACATACAACTCTGGGGTCTCTCCCTGGCATCTGCAGCTAGGGAGTCCCCATATATGAAGACTCATTCCTGCTTGTTCCTGGAGATAGCACAGTTACTTACCTGTAACAGGTGATCTCTGGGAACAGCAGGAATAAGTCTTCACAACCCACCCACCTCCCCTAGGAGTTGTATTTCTCTATCTATCTTTCCTTCCCTCTCTCTCTCTCTTTGTCTCAGCTTTAAAACTCGAACTGGAGAGAGGCAGTTGGGAAAGGCGGGAAGGCAGCACGCAGGCGCTGTGGGATGCTCCCAAAAGCTTTCTTATTGGACGCTGGGGAGCGTTCCCGCGCAGGCTCCGTCGGTACCGACGATACCCATATGTGAAGACTTATTCCTGCTGTTCCCAGAGATCACCTGTTACAGGTAAGTAACTGTGCTTTCTCTACTGCAACCTTCCCTGCAGCCTTCAAACATGTTGTGATCACTCCTGTCCTCAAAAAACTTTCTCTCGACCTTTCAACTCCTTCCAGTTATCATCCTTTTTCACTTTCTCCTTTCATTTCTAAACTTCTTGAATGAGCTGTCCTCCGTCGTTGCCTTGAATTTCTCACCTCTCATGCATTCCTGGATCCACTCCAGTCTAGCTTTCATCTTTTACAGTCCACCAAAATGGCTCTTACCAAAGTTTCTAGTGATTTATTTTTAGCAAAGTCCAAAGGTCTCTATTCTGCCCTTTTTTTCTTGTCCTCTCCGCAGCCTTTGATTCTGTTGATCACTCTCTCCTCCTTGACACATTATCTTCTCTGGGTTTTAGAGACTCTGTACTGTCTTGGTTTGCTTTTTATCTTTTAATGTTTGTTTACAAGCCTCCTCCTCTTCTGCCATTCCCCTCTTAATTGGTGTACCTCAAGAGTCTGTTCTAGGAACTCTCTTTTTCTCTCTCTATACCCAGTCCCTCGGTGCCCTCATCTCTTCTCATGGTGTTCACTATCATTTTTATGCTGATGATTCTCAAATCTACATTTCCTCACCTGATATTTCTCCTGTATTCCAATCCCATATCTCCACTTGTTTGTCTGACGTCGCTGCCTGGATGTCTCTCCACCAATTACATGTCAATTACATAATTGAACATGGATAAAACTGAGCTTCTTATCTTTCCTCCTAAGCCTTCTTTCCCCCTTCCTCCTTTCTCTGTCACTGTCGATAATACTATACTATATCCTGTCTCTTCAGCCCCTAATCTTGGAGTCATTTTCGACTCCTCGCTCTCCTTGTCCTCTCACATTCAACAGATTGCTAAAACCTGCCATTTCTATTTGTTTTACATTAGCAAAATTCATCCCTTCCTCTCTGAAGACACTTCTAGGATCCTTATTCAATCCTTAATTGCCTCCCGTCTTGACTATTGCAATCTCCTCCTTGCTGGTCTTCCTCAATCCCACCTGTTTCCTCTTCAGTCTGTTCAGAACTCTGCAGCACGACTGATTTTCTGCCAGCCATGTTACTCTCATGTGACCCCTCTTTTGAAATTGCTTCACTGGCTTCCCTTTCTGTTCCGTATTCATTTCAAACTACTTCTCCTAACCTTTAATTGCATTCAATCTATGGTCCCTCATTATCTTTCCTCCCTCTTTTCTCCTTACGTCCCCCCTCGTGAACTCAGGTCCTCCTCTGGTCTCCTTCTCTTCTAATGCTAACTCCAGACTTCAATCCTTTCACATTGCTGCTTCTTATGCCTGGAATAAGCTTATCCTATCTGTACATCATATCTCTTCTCTCTCCCTTTTCAAATCCTTGCTAAAAATGTTGATCTTTTTGACCGCTTTCGGACCATGATCTTTGTTTTCCCTGTGTCTCCTCTTCCTTTTCACCTCATGCTTCTTGTATTGTCACATCTGTTTGTCTTTTAGATTGTGAACTTTTTGAGCAGGGACTGTCTTTCTCTGTGTTTGTACAGCGCTGCGTATACCGTGTAGCGCTTAATAAATGAATAATAATAATAATAATAAGTAACATATCAGAAATCACTACTGTCCCCAACACATGATTAATGCCTTCTGTTTATATCCAGCAGATCATGAGATCACTCAAGAAAGGAAGAGAGGGCAGGATGAAGAACATCAGTTTGAAATGGAACAAATCCCAAGACAATCCGGAAATGTCTATGAGAATATTTCCCAGGAGACTGAGAGGAGAAACGCAAGGAATCATGCGCAGGAATCAAAAAAGGAACAGAGAGGCCCTGCAGGAGATTCCCGGTATGGAATCAATGAGTGTGAGAGACGTAACCGAGAGCTCACTAACATCCCTGAACACCAGAAACACTTGAGATGTGAGACATTCTTACAAAATAATAACAGGGACCAAATGACTTTGAAACTCCACCAGAAAGAGAGGAAAAAAAAGAAAGGCGAGAAAGAATTAACATGTACTAAGAGCTTCACCTGTTTTTCAGAGCTTCAAACGTACAAAAAGAGTCACAAAGGTGAGAAACGATTTCTATGTACTGAGTGTAACAAAAACTTCACTTGGCCGTCACATCTGAAAGCTCACCAAATTACCCACACTGGAATCAAGCCATTTACATGCATAGAGTGTAATAAAACCTTCTCTCAACTTTCAAATCTACATCGTCATCAAAGGATCCACGCAGGAGACAGACCATTTACATGTACTGAGTGTAATAAAAGCTTCATTCAACTTTCAGATCTAAAAACTCATCAAAGGATCCATACAGGAGACAAACCATTTACATGTACTGAGTGTAATAGAAACTACACTCGGCTTTCACATCTAAAAATTCACCAAAGAATCCACACAGGTGACAGACCATTTACATGTACGGAGTGTAATAAAAGCTACACTCGGCTTTCACATCTAAAAACTCACCAAAAGCTCCATACTGGAGACAAACCATTTACATGCACTGAGTGTAACAAAAGCTTCACTTGGCTTTCCCATCTAAAAGCTCACCAAATGACCCACACTGGAATCAAGCCATTTATTTGTAAAGAGTGTAATAAAAGCTTCAGTTGGTTTTCTCACCTAACTAGTCACCAAAGGATCCACACGGAAGACAAACCATTTACATGCATAGAGTGTAATAAAAGCTTCAGGTCTTTTTCACAACTAACAAGTCACCAAAGGATCCACACAGGACAGAAACCATTTACATGTACTGAGTGTAATAAATGCTTCACTCAACTTTCATATCTAGAAATTCACCAAATGACCCACACGGGAACCAGACCATTTACATGTATAGAGTGTAATAAAAGCTATACTCTGCTTTCACATCTAAAAACTCACCAAAGGATCCATACTACTACTGCTAATCATTTATAAAGCGCTACAAGGCATTCACAGCGTTGTACAAACATAGAGACGATCCCTGCTTGTGAGAGCTAACAATCTAATTAAGACAGACAAGACAAAGGATAAGAATAAGCAAAAAAGAACCAGAGAACCCCCTTTCCTCTTCTTCCCACTCCCCATCCCTGCCGACTCAGCTTCGGCGCACCATTACCCCTCTCACTCTTCAACAGTTTCCCCCGGCAGCTGATCTTCTGCCTTCTGACTTCTCTCTTCTCTCTCCTACTTCCCAGGCTACCCTCTGGTCCTCCACCCTCTCCACTGCCTTGGACCTGGTGGCCCCTCTGCGACCCCGCCCTGTCAGATCTCGCCCTTCTCACCCCTGGTATCACAATGGCCTTCGGCTGCTTCGGTCCCATCTACGCAGAGCTGAACGGCTCTGGCGTAAGGCCCCTTCCCCAGCTACTTTGGCAGTCTTCAATTCACACTACTCCTACTATCGTTCACAGGTTCACTCTGCTAAGCGCACTTATTTTTCTGATGCTATCTCTAAAGCTCCTAATCAAACCCGGCATCTCTACTCTGTCTTCCAATCCCTTGTTTCCCCATCCACTCCTCATTTCAACTCCTCTGCTCCTTCTCTCCCTTCTACGTCACAACTCGCCTCCTTTTTCAGCAGTAAGGTCTCATCTCTAAGGGCCTCTTTGCCCTCTTGCCCGGCTCCTATTGAATCCCCCCCCCCCCCCCCCCCGTTTCCTCCCCTCCGCCCACTTCTCGGCTTTCTCACGTCTGGGCCTCTTTTGAGTTAATCACTGCTCCTGAACTCTTGCACCTTCTGTCTTTCTCTAAGAAGACTTTCTGCTCTCTTGATCCTATTCCCTCCTCATGGCTTCTTAACCCTGCTTTCGGTTTTCTCCCTTATAGTCTCACTATGTTTAATACTAGTCTTTCCACTGGGGTCTTTCCTAAACCCTGGAAGCACGCTTTAATACGTCCCATTCTTAAGAACTCTTCCCTTGATCCCTCACTTCCTGTCAGTTATCGTCCTGTTTCTAACCTCTCCTTTCTTTCTAAACTTTTAGAGAAGTTTGTATTTGCACAACTTTCCCACCACTTGGACTCTATAAATTTCTTGCACCCTCATCAATCTGGGTTTCGTCGGGGTCACAGTGTTGAGACAATTCTCCTGGCTTTCACAAATGCATTGCATGTGGCACACGAAAATGGGGATATCTCGGTGGCGGTTGCTTTGGACCTTTCGGCTGCTTTCGACTTGGTAGACCACTCTCTTCTTCTTCACCGTTTGCGGTTCCACTCTTTCCTTTCTTCTCATTCTTGTGCGGTTACCTCCTCTCTCCCATCCTCCCCTCCCTCGGACTCTCACCCCCTTCCCTGTGGGGTTCCCCAAGATTCGGTTCTTGCCCCCTTCTTTTTAATCTTTTCCTGGCCCCTCTCCCTTCTTTGATCCAGCAATTTGGTGTTTCCACGTTTCTCTACGCTGATGATATTCTTTTACTCTATCACACTTCTCCTTTATGTCCGGATCTCACACCCCTTAACGCCTGTCTTGTGGCTGTGGCTGATTGGCTAACACTCAATTGTCTCCACTTGAATCTCACCAAGACTGTGGCTATTTGGTTCTCATATGGTAGTCCCCCTCCATCACTAGCCCCTTCTTTCTCTGGCACTCCTGTACCTCTGGTCTCCACTTTTCGTTACTTGGGGGTGCACTTTGATTCCAACTTATCCTTCCATTCTCACATCTCTCAGGTAGCTAAAACCTCTTTTTTCTTTCTACGATGGGTTCGTTCTGTTCGTCCTTTTCTTTCTCCTTCAGCTCTTGTCACATTAGTACTCTCTCTGGTTTTGTCCCGCGTCGATTTCGCCAATTCCCTTTTCATTGGTCTTCCTAAGAATCAACTTTCCCATCTCCAACGTATTCAAAACACTGCTGCACGCCTTGTCACTCACTCTTCCCACCGGGACCACATCACTCCTCTGTTATTTCACCTCCATTGGTGCCAGTTTCTTTCTGCACTACGTTCAAAATACTGACCTTGGTTCACAAAGCTTTCCATGATAGCACTCCACAATATCTCACGGATCTCCTCTTTTTTCACTCCCCTAGGCATACTCCTCGTTCATTTCATCTTAACCGTCTTACCCTCCCTTCCCCTTCCCGTGCTCACCTTCAGTTCACCCGCTCTACTGCCTTCTTCTTTGCTGGACCTGCCCTTTGGAATGCCCTTCCCTCCTCCCTCCGTTTAGAATCCCAACACTCTACCTTCAAGCAAAATCTAAAAACCCATCTGTTTTCCTTGGCCTTTGATGTCCCCTCTCCTTTTGTATGACTCCTACCTCCCTTTCCTTGTGTCTTCTCTTAAGCCTCTTTCACTGTTGTGTTTTGTCTGTCTACTCTCTCCGTCATTCATCTGTCCTATAATATATTGTACATTTCCTTTCTTTTTTTATTGGCTTTCAGCCATTTTAATGGATTTTATTTTATTGTACACTGCCTTGGTTCTGTAGAAAGGCGGTTTTTATCAAATAATAAACATAAATAAACATAAACAAGGAAAAAGAGGTCAGGATCCAAAAGCAGCTTCAAAGAGGTGAGTCTTTGTCATGGACTTGAAAAGGGACAGAGATGAAGCCTGACAAATAGACTCAGGGAGTTTGTTCCAGGCACAAGGAGCAGCAAGGTGAAAGGACCAAAGTCTGGAGTTGACAGTGGAAGAAAAGGGCGAAGAGAGAAGCAAGTCAGAAGAGTAGCGTTCACGAGGAGGGGTGTAGGGAGAGAAAAGAGAGGAAAGGTAGAAAGGAGCAGAAGAGTGAATGCACTTACAAGTCAGAAGGAGAAGCTTGAATTGATACGGAAACAGAAGAGAAGCCAATGAAGTGATTTGAGAAGAGGGGTTATATGAGAATATAGAGACTGGCCAAAAATTAGTCACTCAGCAGAGTTCTCAACAGATTGAAGGGGAGAAAGGTGACTAACAGGGAGACCAACATGAAAGAGGTTGCAATAATTGAGACAGGGAAGTAATTAGAGAGGGAACAAGTGTTTTAGTAGTGAGTTCAGAAAGAAAGGGACAAATTTTGTTAATGTTATAGAGAAAGCTAAAACCTGTCATTTCTTTCTGTTGGATATGTGAGGAGAAGGAAAGGGATGAGTCAAAGATAACCTCAAGGCTGCGGGCTGAGGAAACAGGAAGTAGAGAAGTGTTTTTCACAGATATAGAGAAAAGATGAAGGGGAGAGGAAAAATAAGAAGTTCAATTTTGGCCATGTTTAATTTCAAATGCGGTGAGACATCCAGGTGGTGATGTCAGACAGGCAGGCAAAAATATGAGACTGGAGTGTCAAAGAGATATCAGGTATAGAAAGATAGATCTGAGATTCATCAGCATAAAAATAATACTGAAATCCATGGGAGGAGGTGAGAGCACCAAGGGACTAAGTGTAGAGAGAGAAAAGAAGAGGGCCGAGAACAGATCCCTGAGGTATACCATCTAAGAGAAGGATAGTAGTAGAGGAGGGAACACCAGAACAAACACTGAAAGAGTGATGGTAGAAATAAGAAGAGATCCAGGACAAGGCAGAGTCCCTAAAACCAAGAGAGAACAAAGAGTCAAGAAGATGGTGGTGGTCAATGGTGTCAAATGCAGCAGATAGGTCAAGAAGGATGAGGATAGAATAAAGGCCTTTGGATTTAGGCAGGAATAAGTCACTGGAGACTTTGGCAAGTGCCTTCTCGGTAGAATGAAAGGGATGAATATCAAATTGAAGTGGATCTAACAGGTCCTGAGAGGAAAGAAATTCAAGATGATGGCAGAGGACTGCACTCTCAAGAAGTTTAGAAATGAAGGAAAGAAGGGACAATTAGAAGGATAACTAGGGTCAAGAGAAGTGCTTTAACATCACGAAATAAGATACAAGCCATCAATCAGCTGGCACTTCCTATACTCTCCTACAGGTTTGGGATTGTGGACTGGCCTCTTAAAGATCTTGAAAAACTGGATGTGTGAACAAGAAAATGCCTCCATGCCCATGAAGTAATTTATAAGCATCAGTGTATGCCACTTCCACCTGAGCAATGCAACCAACGCAATACACATAGACACAATCACCATTACCAATAAACATTGCTCCTTCAACCTGATATACAGGGCCCCATCCACAGACTCCGATTCCCTCGCAACATTAATTGAGCTTGCATCCAACTCACAATCGCCAAGCACACCAAGCTGGGTTGTAGGTGATTTCAATTTACCATCCTTGCACGACACACAGGCCTCATCTTTCCTGGATGCTTTCGAAGAACTAGGATACACACAACTCATTGATGTGCCCACCCATGCTAAAGGAAGGACACTGGACCTTGTTTTTGCCCCCCCCAACTGCCTTTAAAACAAACACCACCATACTGTCCGCTACAGCAGTCCCCTGGTCAGACCACATGTTAATCATGTTCCAAATATCTCTACCCAACAAACTCCAAAAGAGTGTTGATAAAGCCAACAGCCTCAAAACAGCTCCACGCAGGTTCATAACCTTTGACAAAGACCAAATCTTAAACCAAACCCGTACACTCTTTGACCTAACATCCCACGACCCTGAAGTGTTAATTTCCACCATGGTAAAGAACCTAGCAAAAGAGCCAGTACCAGAACAACCTAGTCAAATCCACCCTCAAGCCTTTGCCGACTACTTAAAAGTGAAACTGTGTCAAACTAATAAGTCCCCCACACATACCATGGCACCCAAGCTGAGATCCTCAGCCCGACTGTCTGCCTTCTCTAAGCCATCTGACAAACACATTGAGGACATAATTGCTGGAATGAACACAACAACCACACAAACTGACCCTTGCCCGGTGTCCTGGATAAAAGAGTTACGACTGACAGTCAGCCCTTTTATAGCAAAGCTAATGGACTGCTCATACACGACAGGCACCTTTCCCCAATCCCTCAAACATACCTCAATTAGGCCACTCCTCAAAAACAACAAACTGGACCCTAAGAAGCCCGACTCGTATAGACCGATATCCAGCATACCACTGTTGGCGAAAATCGTCGAGAAAAACATCCAAAGTCAAATTCAAGATCATATTGACGCCTCTGCACCACTTGATCTGTGTCAGCACGGCTTCAGAGCCACACATGGGGTCAAAACTCTCCTCACCATCCTCTTCAGTACCATAATTGCAGGAATTGACAGCATATGCCAAGGATACGTACTCATATTCTTGGATATAGCGGCGGCCTTTGATTCTGTCTCTCATGACATCCTCTTACACTGCCTCAAAGAGAAGGGGATTTGTGACTTAGCACTCGAATGGTGCAAGTCATATCTCTCGGATAGATGGCAACATGTAAGATCAGATGAAGTAACATCAGAACCTTTCTACCAGAGCCAAGGGGTCCCACAAGGATCCTCTCTATCTGCCCTGTTGGTTAATATTTATATGCAACCGATCTGCAAGATCGTCCAGTCCTTCATGGTGGAATGCCTGTTATATGCAGACGATGTGCTCCTATATATGCCTTTTGCAATGGAGAACCCTGAACTCTCACCGCTCACGGACTGTTTTAACGCAGTATCCAGATGGCTCCAATCACAAAACCTGCGAATCCAACATAAGAAAACCGAAGTCCTTTTCGTCACCAGAGATCCGAAATTCATCACACCACCGTGCTTGAAGGTCTTAGACACAGAACTACTTACCAAACCCTCTATTAGATATCTAGGAGTCACCCTTGACCAGCGACTAGACATGAAGACCCATATAGGCAATGTAGCAAGAGCTATATACCATAAAATCCGATCACTTAGACACATACGCACCTTACTGGAACCTGGCGACTTCCGCACAGTATACCAAGCCTTGATCATACCGCATTTTGACTATGCAAACGCCATACTCCAGGGTCTCCCGCAATCTATGCTACACCCTTTAGAGCTTGCAATAAACTCTGCTGCAAGAGTGCTCCAGGGCGCTTCCAAGTGGGAACACATGACACCCATCCTTAAACAACTCCACTGGCTCCCCATAAAAGGCAGAATTACGTTCAAAACCATAATTCTGACCTTCAAGATCATAAATAAGCTCGCCCCACCAGCCCTAGCAGACCTCATTCAGATAACCCCCCTGAACAGACCTAGAAGATCCCCTGAGGACAATAAACTAATAGTCCCAAGAGAAACAACCAAGTGCTGCCAGACAACAGTGAACAGGGCTTTCAAATTCTCTGCACCAAAATGCTGGAACAGCCTCCCTCCCAGTATACGGGCAATCACTAATTTAACGCAGTTTAGGAAAGCTCTGAAATATCACCTTTTCCTCGCGCACTACCCAGATGACAGCACCTCAAATGCCTCATCAGTAAACTAACCACGTCAAACAGATGTTCAGCCAGCTCTTTCTGCCCAGTTGTAAATAGTTACCCCTTGTTGTCTATTCCAAGTTCTGTCGCCTGTTAATTGTAAACACAAATCGACTGTTTTGAGATGTGTATTTAATCGGTTCTATGTAAACCGCACTGATGGAAAATAGCGCGGTATATAAGTGCATGTAATAAAAATAAAAATATATATATATCCCTAGAAATGAAGGAGGGCTAGGCCTCACAGAGATTGATTACACTTACAGTACTACTATCTTAGGCCTCCAGGCCTATCTAACTTCATCATCAGATCCAAATATACAAAAAGTGATGAAAAATGAAAGTAAATGTCCATCATCAAACATGGACAAGCGTTCCGATGACTAGAAGGAATGACTGAGAATCCACAAGTTTACACAGGGAAGGATGTCACAGAATTTTCAAAACAAGAGAAGAATCTCTTCAAAAATTAGATCAATTGACTTGGAAAAACAAGTTGCAAATGCACAAATATAGTGGGAAATGTAGAGTGTTACTCCAGGAACCCTTTGTTGATCAAGAACAGACACATGAGTGGTTAAGGAGAGGTGAATTGAAACCGAAAGATGAGAGATTGATAATTATAGCCCAGGACAGTGGATTACGGACAAGATGGTTTATAGCAAGGATTAAAAAAACTGGCAACACAGACAGACCTGGAAACGGTGACTCATCTCATCACTGGCTGCGAAGTTCTGATGGTGAAACATTTCTATACAGAAAGGCATAACAAAGTAGCGTGCCTTATGCATTGGAAGCTGTGCAAACACTACAACATCACTGTGCTGAAAAGCACAGGGAGCGTGAAAGTAAGAGAATTATGGAGACTGAAGAGACTATGATCACTTGGGATATTCCCATTCCGACCAATAAAAAGCTGGATGCAAGAAAGCCGAATATAGTGGTAAAGGAGAAAAACACCAAAACGGCTTTTATTATATAGATGTCGGTCCCAAGCGACTTTTCTGTGATTCGCATTGAGAGGGAGAAGATCCTTAAGTATGAAGAAATGCAGTTAGAGATCAAGAAAATGTGGCAGAAGGATACTGAGTTTTTTTGCATCATGATGGGTGCTACAGGCTTGATTAAAAAGAATTTGACAGCACACTTTGATAAATTATCCATACATTTACATCTTACAAACTCCAGAAGAAGACTTTCTTTGGCATGATGCAAGTACTATACTGAGCAATGGCAGTAAATCTGAGAGACTGAGATCATACTCCACATACCCTGGCTTAGGATTGAAGTTCATGACTGTTGTGGCATGCGCAAAACTAACCCACTTGGAGAAATTGTCCCAGGCCTTCCTAATAATGTCAACAGATCCAAACTTGCAAAAAGCTTTGAAATTTGAAAGTAAATGATCAGAATCTGTCTCCAATAACAAACTTGAACAGGCATTCCAGTGACTAGATAGAATGGATTAGAATCCACCACTGCTCACAGAGAAAGAAGCAACTAAATTTATAAAACAAGAAAAAAATTATTCAATAAGTAGATCATCAAAGAAGGAACCAGTGACAAATATACAAGCGCATGTAAATAGTTTATTACCCTGTACATAGTTAATTTATGTTAACTAACCTGTTACTTTTCATTTTACAGAGTTACCTGTTTTCAATGTAAACTTTATTTGTAAATTCAAGTTCCTTGTAAACCATTTTGACCTTTGCGAAAAGCGATACAGAAATACAGCCAAATAAATAAATAAAGACAGTGGGAAATACAAGGTATTACTCTAGGAGCCATTTTGGTGATCAATCCAGGAGATATGAGTGGTTAAGGAGAAGTAAAATGAAACCATAAGAACATAAGATATGCCATACTGGGTCAGACCAAGGTCCATCAAGCCCAGTATCCTGTTTCCAACAGTGGCCAATCTAGGTCATACGTACCTAGCAGTTTCCCCAAAAGACACAGGTTCCACAATGCTTGTACTAGGTCAAGCATTGATATCCTGGGTACCTTCTTAATGGTTTATAGATCTTTCCTCCAGGAACCTGTCCAAACCTTTTTTAAACCCAGCTACACTAACAGCCTTTACTACATCCTCCGGTAACAAATTCCAGAGTTTGATTAATAAAAGAAAATATTTTTTCACTCAACGTGTAGTCTTAAATAGTTTACCCTGTAGCTTCATTGCATGTCCCCCAGTCTTTATATATTCTGATAACGTAAACAATCGATCTACGTTTACCCGTTCCACTCCGTTCATTAATTTATAGACTTCTATCATATCTCCCCTCAGCCGTCTCTTTTCCAGGTTAAAGAGCCCTAACCTTTTTAGCCTTTCTTCATAGGAGTATCCTTCCATCCCCTTTACCATTTTGGTGGCTCTTCTCTGAACCTTTTCTAATAACGCTATATCCTTTTTAAGATACGGCGACCAGAATCGCACACAATATTCAAGGTGCGGTCTCACCATGGAACGATATAGAGGCATTATAATATCTTTTGTTTTATTTTCCATTCCTTTCCTTATGATACCTAGCATTCTATTTGCTCTCTTGGCCACCGATGCACACTGGGCTGAGGATTTTAACATGTTATCCACAATGACGCCTAAATCTTTTTCCTGGGTGGTGGTTCCTAATGTGGAACCTTGCATCATGTAACCATAGTTTGGGTTGTTCTTCCCCGGGTGCATAACTTTTCACTTGTCCACATTAAATTTCATCTGCCATTTTGATGCCCAGTCTTCCAATTTATCAAGATCCTCTTGCAGTTTTCCACAAACCTCTTGGGTTTTAACAACTTTAAATAGTTTTGTGTCATCTGCAAATTTGATAACCTCACTCATTATTCCCTTTTCCAGATCATTTATGAATATGTCAAAAAGCAGCGGACCCAGCAGAGATCCCTGGGGTACACCACTATTCACCTTTCTCCATTGGGAAAATTGGCCATGAGAGATTCATAGTAATCCAGGACAGTGGATTATGGTTGAATGGTTCAGAGCAAGCATAGAATAAGCTGGGAAAACTGACATATGTAGAATCAGTAAGGAAGATCTGTAAACGTCACTCACTTCATAGCTGACGGCAAAGTTCTTTGAGAGAAAATTTCTATACAGAAAGGCACAATAAGGTTGCACACCTCATCCACCGAGAACTTTGGAAACATTACAACACTGCTGCAATGGAAAAGCACTGGGATCAGGACCTGAGAGAATTATGGAAAATGTAGAAGTTATGATCACCTGAGACATTCCAATTCCAACTGATAAAAAGCTGGATGCAAGAAAACCAGAGAGCATGGTGAAAGAGAAAATTTTGAGAACAACATTGGTAACAGATTGTCATTGCAAAACTGAAAGTGGACAAGGCCATGGGACTGGATGGGATACATCCCAGGATACTGAAAGAGCTCAGAGAGGTTCTTGCAGGGCCGTTAAAGGATGTTTCAACAGATCCATGGAAACAGGAGACATTCCTCAAGACTGGAGAATGGCTGATGTGGTACCTCTTCACAAAAGTGGTGACAGGGAAGAAGTGACAAACTACAGGCCCGTGAGCCTTACCTCGGTGGCGGGAAAAGTAATGGAGGTGCTCCTGAAAGACCAAATAGTGGACTTTCTCAAAACCAACAGGTTGCAAGATCCGAGGCAACATGGCTTTACCAAAGGACGATCTTGCCATACAAATCTGATTGAGTTCTTTGACTGGGTGACCAGAGAACTAGATCAGGAGCATGCGATGGATGTCATCTACCTGGATTTCAGCAAAGCCTTTGATACTGTTCCTCATAGGAGGCTTATCAATAAACTCAGTAGTTTTGGGATGGGTCCCAAGGTGCTAAACTGGATCAGAAATTGGTTGACTGATGGACGACAGAAGGTGATGGTAAGTGGAGCTCACTGGGATGAAAGGAAGGTGATTAGCGGGGTGCCCCAAGGTTCGGTCCTGGGCCCGGCACTGTTCAATGTATTTGTGAGTGATATTGCTGAAGGACTGAATGGCAAAGTCTGTCTTTTTGCAGATGACACAAAAATTTGCAACAGAGTGGACTCCCCTGAGGGAGTGGTTAACATGAGGAACGATCTATAAAAGCTGGAAGAATGGTCTAATGCTTGGCAATTAAGATTTAATGCGAAGAAGTGCAGTGTCATGCACTTGGGTAGCAGAAATCCAAGGGAAATATACGCGATAGGGGGCGAGAGGTTGGTGTGCACGGATCAGGAGAAAGATCTTGGTGTGATTATTTCTGTGGCAAAACAGTGTGACAAGGTGGTGGCAAAACCCGGAGGATTTTTGGCTGCATACAAAAAGGAATTACCAGCAGAAAGGAAGAGATACTGTCGCAGGGCACCCTCTGTAGAGGGATAGTAGACCCGAGAGGGACCCGGACACAAGAAAGGTGAGGGTTGAGGTTGGCCTATGCTGCAAGGGTTAAGGGTGGTTATTCCTTGTGGCTTCCTTGTAACCAACGCTCAAAGAACAAATGCACAGAGTGGAGGGAAAGTTAAAGGCTTTATTTCCCTTTCTTGCACAAAACGGTTCAAAAGGATTGGTTATGGTAACAACTGAAATGTCCTTACTTCAGGAGAGAAAAAAAAAATAAAAGCAAGCAATAAAGTAAAGGCTGTTATCTTCACAGAACATTTGTACAAAAGCAATAAACTTCCTTCACTTAGTTATCTGATACATTGGAGATATATTCAACACTCCCCGAGGCACAATATGTACAATCCATTGCATTATCTGATTCTTCCCCCTCTGATCCTACTTGCATGGATTCAACCTCAGAAGCCTCTGAATCTGTAACATCAGGGTAATCGTAATCGGGTTTCTTATATACTTGTTGCACTATGTCCCAATGCCTAGCATTTAGCTTTGGGCGTCGGTCTCCAGGAGTTTTGCAGTACAACGGTTCCTCTCTGATTAGAGGTTCAAAAGCAGATTCATAAAAAGATTTCCCACTCAAACTTCTCTTCTTAGGCAAACTTCTTTCATAGTCTTGCTTACAAGAATGTTTAGGGTAACAGTAATCCTCTTCCCACTGTCTTCCCCATACTTTAGGCTTCTGAAGGTAATTATCAATAATAAGAGTTTTACCTTTGAGGCTTCTCTTCCTTCTTACTAGAAAGAAGGAAGTCTACCTGGGTTTGGCTTCAGCGCAGCAGTGCTCAGGCTCTCCTGCGGTCTTTCCTTAGACTTCAGACCATAGTGGTAAGGATGTTTTCTTTCTTCCAAACAAACATTTCCTACCTCTGAAAATGGACGAACCTCTTTATTCCACGGCTGCTGTGAGGACCTTCTGCCAGGTACTCCCTTGCGGTCCCAGTACTTCTCTTGGCTTTTCCTCTGTTCCTTATTCCACTCCAACTCTGGTTGGAGTTCCTGCTTTGCTTTCTGCTCAGGACTCTGTTTCTTTCTGCTCTTGCCAGTGTATTTGCCTTCCTCTTGGCCTCCTCTACTCTGGTTCTGGCTGCTGCTTCTGCTTTGGCTGCTGCTTTGGTCCTTCTCCTCCTCTCTCTCCAAGTCAGACCTGCCTCTGTTCAAAAAGAAGCTGTCTGGGCTTGCGTCCCGCCCAGAGGGGCGTGGTTTCTCAGTCTCTCTCTCGACTCTCCTGCTTCCCCTAGATGGATCCTCCCAATATTGCAAGTTGTGCTTGCCTTTTTCTGGTTTTAAAACTTTTTCTCTCTCTTCAAGAGGGTCCGCTGCATCACAATACTTATGCCACTGTACAAGTCACTGGTGAGGCCTCACTTGGAATACTGTGTTCAGTTTTGGAGACCATATCTTGCAAAGGATGTAAAAAGAATGGAAACTGTTCAGAGGAAGGTGACCAAAATGATTTGGAGCCTGCGTCAGAATCCTTATGAAAAGAGACTTGAAGACCTAAATATGTACACTTTGGAGGAGAGGAGGGATAGGGGCGATATGAGTCAGACCTTTAAATACTTAAAGAGAAATAATGAACAAACAAACCTCTTCCAAAGACGGGGAAGCTGTAAAACTAGACGGCATAATATGAAGCTGCATGGTGGTAAATTGAAAGGCAATGTCAGGAAATACTTTTTCACTGAAAGGGTGGTGGATGCTTGGCATGCCCTCCCGATAGAAGTGATGGGGGCAAACACAGTGACGGAATTCAAAATGGCATGGGACAGTCACAGTGGATCCCTTTACAGAAACAGGATAAAACTAAAATAAACTGAACTATCTAATTTCTCAACAAATAGGGGTGTCCTACATAGAGTGGTGGGTTCACCCCAAACAAAGACATGGGGAGGGGTGGCCTGCACAAAGCGGCAGGTGCACCTACTCTTGCCATCTTACTGGGCAGACTAGATGGACCATACTGGTTTTTATCTGCCGTCATTTACTATGTTACTATATTGCCAGAAGCCAGGTGCCAGAACTTCGTGCATCGAGTGGAGAAAGAGAAGATCTTTACCATGTAATGTCATCAGAGACTACGAAAATATGACAGAAGGATTCAGAAATTGTTCCCATCATGTTGGTTGTCACAGATTTGATTAAAAGGAATTTTCAAGCACACCCTGATAAATTGCCTATACATGTTACATCTTATGAGCTCCAGAAGGAGGCGCTCTTTGGCACGATGCAAGTACTTTGGTGAGCATTAGCAGTAAATTTGAGACTTGAGATCCTTTTCCACATACCCTGGCTTGGAAGTGAGGTTCATTACTATCATGATATGTGCAAAACTAAGCAGTTTGGGGAAAATTACCAAAAATAAACTTTCTACATGTACTGAGTGCAGTAAGTTTCATTCTGGTTGCTTCTGAAATGGCACCAAATAATCCACAGTGAAAATCGTGCTGAAAATGAAAAGTTAAAGAGCAGCATTGATAATAGAGGTTTCAGTGCCAAATGGGTGGAAGTTTCAGTGCCAAATGGGTGGAGAAAGAAAAGATCTTCAAATACCAAGCAATGCAGTCAAAGACCAAGAAAATGTAACAGAAAAATACCAAAATATTTGCCATCGTATTGAGTACCACAGCTTGATTAAAAGAAATTTCTCAATCACACCTTGAAATACTGCCTATACATGTCACATCTTATGAACGTCAGAAGGAGGCTCTCTCTGGCACGATGCAAGTACTACGTTGAATATTAGGAATACATACTGAAGAGAACTAATTACAGTTAAGTGGAAACTTGAAATTGAAAAGGAAATAATGTACCGTTACTATGCTACAAACCTGTCATTTATATTGAAAGGGTTGACTATTTATTTATTTATTTTATTTTATTTGTGAGATTTCTATACCGCCATTTTGGGTAATCATAGCAGTTTACAATTCAAAACCACAGTTAAATTGAACAGTTAACAATAGAACAGGTGCCAGAACAAGAAATCAAGGAAATTTACAGGATTCAGAGAACAGTATAACCTATATTCAGTGCGACTGTTTGAAACTGACAAATGTGGTAAGTGCATGTTAAGATAGGGAGGGATGTGATCCCAGCAATGATGGGAGATGATTCATAGAAGGAGAGGTATTAAATATGATGCTGACCAGGTGTGTTGGGAGGGGTGCGACAGTTATGTTGGATCAGCTTCAGCTTCAGGGTGAGAATTGGTTTGGCCAAAATGTTCAGTGAAAAGGTAAGTTTTGAGTTGTGTACGGAACATGGATAAGTCAGTAATATTTCTGAGTTTTTCGGGTAATGAGTTCCAGAGCCTTGGGGATACATACTCAAAGGCTCTGTTGCTAGTGCTAGTGTTTAGTTTTTCTGAAGTCAGATCTAAAATCAGAGTGCTAAAGTCAGGGTTTTAAGTATTGTAGAAGTCTAATTTTGCTATATATTGTCCTTGTTGTGTTTTTTATATGGGATTGGAAAGATAGATGTCTGTCCAATGTTATACCTAGGTATTTTACCTCTTCTTTGACTTTGAGGCTAACATCGTCAATGGGTATTGAATGGGGGGAGGGAGGGTGTTATATTTTTGGTCTCTGGTAGTTATTAAAACTTATTAGCCCGAAGCTTCTGAGCCATGTTGCTATTTCTTTGAAGCATGAGGTGATGGGGTCTCAGCTGGGCTTTCTTTTATAAAAGGGCATATATAGCATAATGTCGTCTGCATAAATGGCATAATCGATCTTGAATTTTTTTATTATGTGGCAGATTGGTTGGATATAGATATTAAATAGAAGTGCTGAAAGTGAGGAGCCTTGTGGAAGGCCTGTGGTTTGTGGGTATGTGTTGGAGGATGATTGATTTATGCAGACTTGCTGTGTCCTATCGGAGAGATAGGATGTAACGATTTTAGAGCACTTAGGCCAATTTGTTGTAGTCTTTGTATTAGAAGAGTGTGGATAACTGAGTCGAACGCCACATTGATGTCAAGGAAAATTAATATGAAGGCTTGATTGCTATTATCAATTCGATTTTATGATTTTGTTGAGTAGGACTATCATCAATGTTTCAACACTGTGATAAGGTCTGAAACCAAATTGGTTATCATCTAGTGGAGCATGAAGGTCAATGTGATCTTGAAGTTGCATGTATACATTTTTCTCTATTAATTTGGCCAGGAATGGTAAATTAGAAATGGGCCTGTTTGAGGATGGAGAGTTTTTGTCAAGAGTTTTATTTTTTACAATTGGTCATATAGTGGCTTTTTTAAGATCACTAGGCATGTAGCCTTGAGAGAGTAAGAGATTAACTACCAATAATAATATGTTGCATGATGTTTTGATCCATTTAACAGGACAAGGGTCTTTAGCTGTGGTGGTATTCATATTAGTTATTGTCCTTTTTAAGGAGTCTAAATTTATAGGGTGGAACTCATCCCAGGTTTCAGCAATCAGTATTATATCAGTGAAACAATGCCGGGGGATTAATACCTGAGTTTCTTTTGGCCATATAGAAGTTAGCTAGAGTTTGGGGCGAGATAGTAGGTAGATCAGTTGAGGAATTTGGATGGGTTGTGAGGGATTTAACAATGGTGAATAGGTCTTTAGGTTTGTTGTTTGAATTCATGAGAAGTTTTGTGTGGTATTCTGTGGTATTAATAGATTGGCGGTATTTTGCAAGTAAAGTCATGTATTTAGCTCAGTTATCTGTGGTTTTCCTGGCGCGCCAGGAGCGTTCCAGTTTTCTTAGTTCTCTTTTCATTACTCTTAGTTCTTGTGAGTAACATTGTTTAGAGGGGTTTTTTTTAAGTATGTTGTGAGTTCAATGGCTTAGCTGCCAATTTAATAATAGAGGTCTTCCAATTATTTATAAGATCATCAAGATCATTTTTGCTTGTGTCAATGGAATGTAGGAGCTCATCAATGAAGGCTTCTTTTTCAAATTACTTATATTTAGAGTATTGTTTGTGGCGCTTTTTTACAGTAGGAGTGTATAGATGTGGAACCTCGAGTAAATTCTATGAGGTGATGGTCTGACCATGGGACTGGGGATATTAGGGGTGGAGTATTATTATGTAATTGGGTCTCATGTGGAATGAATATGAGGTCTAGTATATTTCCTTTTTTGTGTGTGGGGACAGTAATAATTTGTTTATAATTTAGCTGTTCCATAGCATCAATAAAGGAAGAGGCTCGTGAGCTTTGCAATGAGGGGAGATTAAAATCACCAAGGAGGACTACTTTCTTGTTTGTAGCAACATTGAGCAAGCACGTTTGTTAGGCCTTCCGAGTTGGAAGTTGGTGGTCTATAGATGAGGCTGAAAGCTATGTTTCTGCTTTCAATTAGAAAGATGTCAATATCTGATTTAGTGTTGGAGCTATGAAGTCGTGGCATTAGGGAATCCTTCCTTAAGATTAAAACTCCACCACCCTGTTTACTAGGCCTAGGTGTATGGAATATTTTGTAATTGGGTGGGCTTAGTTGGTTTAGCAGTACTTTGTCTTGTTCACATAGCCAGGTTTCTGTTATGAATAATATATCAGGCTTTACATCGTTTGCATAATCAAGTATGATTGGAATCTTCTTTTTTATGGATCTGGAGTTTATGTACATACAATTAAGCATTATGGAGTTGTTTGAGGCTTTCAGAGGACTGTGTGCTGGTAATGGGGTGGTGTTAATATAGATTAATCTGCGGTTGTGGGTGTAACTTGAGTTTCTGTGGTAAAATTTGTGAGAAGGGGGTACTGTGTTCATAATATGTGTAGATTATCGGAATTGGTTCAATGTAAGTGAGAGGGAGAATTGTGTGTTTAGTTGAGGTATCAGGCAGGCAAGTATAAGTATACTGAGTATCAAAGGAGATAATAGTTGGGAGGACATCTTGGCTGGAAGCAAATTGACTATCTGTCTATGTAGAAATCAAATAATCTGGGAAGAATAGCTCAAACACTGTTACACCTTAATAGGCACTGTCTGGTGAAGAGGTAGTATAGGCCAGACAGGTGTAGTAATTCTAAAATGTGATTGGGAATAGAGGGTAGTTTTCTTAGGGCTATATTATGTGATCCCAGCCTAAGTAAGTGGCCTAAAGGGGAGTGTATAGGGAAATTTGCAGCAAGTAGTTAGTTGGGGGCTACAAAATAGGTATGCAAAATAAGGAAACAAAGTAGCAGAGCTTACAGTTTTTGAGGTTTATGCAGTCCAAATGAGTTGTGCACCTGTGGGTCGTCATGGTTATCTGTACTTGCAGCTTCAAATTTGGGATTGGTTACTAAAGAAAGCTAATTCAAGTGCCATACTCAAGGGCTATGTGTAAGGGACTCTGGTGCTTTCTTTTTTGCTATAGAGGTCAGGTCCTGATTGGCTTTGTGGTGGAAAGCGGGAAGGGAGTTCAGCCCCCTTCCCCCCCCCCCCCGCTCTCTTCCCTGATGCTGATCGGTGGTAGTGTCTGATGGTGCCGGGAGGTGCTTTCCGTTTTGCTGTAGGTCGTGTCCTGATTGGCTTTGTGGTGGAGAGCGGGAAGGGAGTTCAGCCCCCCTGCTCTCTTTCCCGATGCCGAATGGGGCTTTAGCAGAGAGTAGAACTAAAACTGAAAGCAAGAGATTGTTGATTTTTGCAATTTTTCTTTTAATAATAATAGACACATATTTGAGATCTCTAATTGAAAAAAATGAAAGAAAATAAATATGCACATGACAGCACCTTCAAACGGTCTGAGGGTTGATGTAAAAAGAGAAAAAGGAGACCATACCTACTGTCTGAAGCTATAACATTCCTGTGATCATCCTCTGACAGAATATCTCTAAGTTAGGAAGAGTTTCTCAGATAGCATCATAAATATTTTTGGCTGGACGGATGTACATTCTCCATAAAAGGAAAATGAAGAAAAATTGAAAAAATCTCTGTGACAGAAGACTGTAATATAAAGAAGCTGGTCAGGAAGCGAATATAAATGTATGGTATAGAAAAAGAAGGTGCGCCATTTCAGCACAAATGACTGAGAGAAAATATCAACAAAGAATATCACAGGAGACTAAAATTATAGTGAAAATTGTTTAAACAGCATAGAACAAGAGACAATCCATTAATCATCTTGCAGTCCCCATGCTCCCCTACAATGTTGATATTGTAGAGCGGCCTCATAAAGATCTTGAAAAATTTGATATACAAACCAGGAAACACTTTCCTGCACTTTAGGTGACATATAAGAATCAGTGTATGTCAAGACTATACATTCTGAGAGCTTAAGGTCTTAAAGAAATAGATTATATACTGAGATACAATTAACTGACTCCAGGTATGCTTAATAGTATCAGCAGACCCAGGTATGGTAAACATGCTGAAGTATGAAAAGTAAATGTCCACAACAGTCTCCATCCTTAAACTTAGATAAGCATTCCAATGAATGGAGGGAATGAGTGAGAATTCACCAGTACATTTGAGGAGAGAAGAAACAGAATTTGCAAACCAAGAGAAAATACTCTAAAAAAAACCCGATCAGCAAACAAGAAAAAGCAAGTAGCAAATGCACAAATGTGACTATTGCTGTTGTGTACCACTGTGATGCTCTATCATTTTTATTTATTTATTTATTTACATTCTCTTATATACCTCGCTATTCTACATCAGTGCGGTTTACATGGAACAACAAACTTACACATTTCAAATGGTTGATCTGTGTTTACAATTAACAGGTACTCGAACTTGGATCCAAACTTGGGTAACTATTTACATCTGTATAATCTAGTATTTGGCAATTTATAAAGAAATCAAATCAAATACCATGGGAAATGCAAAGTATTACTTCAGGAGTCATTTGTCCATCAAAACCAGTCATAGAAATTGTCAAGGAGAGGTGAATGTAAATCTGCATTGGCCTGTGGCCGAGTTGGTGAGGTTTTGGTTGCTCCCTCATAAGATCACCACTGTCCTGGACCGATAACCACACAAGATTCCATCCCATGCAATTAACATAAGGGAGGCCAGTTCTGACTGAGCTAGAAGCCTAAAGGAGCAGGAGGAAAGTGTGAAAAAATCCTTGTCAAAAAGCCAGGCATAGTAGAAAAGGAAAAAAAACACAAAAATGCCATTGCTAAGAGAAGAGTCAGTAGCAAGTGACTGATCTGCAGAAGGAATGGAAAGACAGAAGGTTCTCAAGTAGCAGGAAATGCAACCTGAGACGATGTGGCAAAAAGATACAGAAACATGTCCAATTGCATTGGGCACCACTGAGATGGATCAATAAATAACAGCAGCTACGGGTACAGACTGAACACAATTTAGGACAACTATTCAGAAGGTCGCTATGAGTCAACACTGACTCGATGGCACTTAACAACAACAAACATTCTCTCCTAGATTTCTTTTCCATTTTGCACGAATTTCTCAGTTTATGTAATCATCTCATTTTGTATGATAAGTGATGCATAATATCTAATTTTTTCTGTGACATGGTGTGTGTTGTGATATAACTGAGGGAAAATACCTGCTGCATGTATATGTTCTATCAACTTCTCCACCTTAAAAAAGAGACACGTATCTCCCATCCTTGATGCTCATAAACTTTACATGGCAGAAATAAAGAAATTATTATTAATATAGAACAAGCCAAGATACATTTTTGTTTTATTTAGGATCCAGCCCAAACACTTAGGAGCCTTCGGCTGAAAGTCCCCCACCCCCACCCCCACACTGAAGCTGGGGAACAGGGTTGGGAGATGGAAGAGATCCACTGGAGGTTTCAGCTCCTTTAGGGCCTGATTTACTAAGGCTAGTTTTCCCTTTTTCTGTCCAAAGAAAAGAAAGTAAATCTTACCCTTAAACATCTCTGCAGGCTACAGTTAGCAGTCTTGCTTTCTCCTCCTACCATGCTGTTAACCAGTCTTTCCCTTTTAGATATTCCTACCATCTCCCTCCTCTCTAAAATCAGCCACCCTCTCAACTGTTACCCCAATCAGCCAGGCTCCCAGCTCCTCCCCAGTAGGCCCAGTCAGTCATCCTTCATTCCAGCCCTTAGCCGAGCTGCAAGTTCAGGATCAGTGACTGCTGTGCCGGAACAGGAACTGCCTCTCCTCTGTACTGTGGCTTTCTTTCTGCAAATCTATGGCTTTTATTCTTTGGAGAGCCACCTAAGTCATGTGTGTAGGGCAATAGGAAGTGCCCAACACATCATTTTGGTAAGTATTTTTTTATACGTGTCTATATTAATTAACTTGTTTTTCAGTTTCTGATAGTTCAGGAAATACATTTTATGATGCAGCCTACAATGAATTTCCATGTAACTTATAGGAGAGTGAAAGATGCTGATGTCATAATGGGGCAGTATGACAGAAGAACCCTGGCAGGAGAAAGTGTCACTCTCACCACAGAGATTCATTTGTTTGTTTCCAAACAATGAAGAATTTGAAGAGAGCGAAGAAGAACAGTGGAAACCCTAAGGTGTAACAGGACTGGAAGATCATTTGATATCACCAGAAGGAACTGGATGCAATGCCTTGTCAAGTTGATTACCTGAATCAAAGGCAGCGGCACTATGTCAGAACCAGAAGAGTGTCGCAGAACCACCCACTACATGGAGCAGCCTGGCCAGCTTTGCCCCCGAAACTGTAGCAAGAGCCAGCCAGGAACATTTGGCAACTGCTGCCCAGACAGAATCTGACACTTTCACTTCATTTCTTTTCCAGTGGGGCTCATAATCATTGGCTGAACGTGTGGTCAGTGGATTCCCTTCATCTCTATGTCCCTGTACCATGCCTTTCTCCTTCTATCCTAGTAACATAATATATGACGGCAGATGAAGACCAGCATGGTCCATCTAGTCTGCCCAGCAAGGCGGCAAGAGTAGGTGCACTTGTCGCTCCGTGCAGGTCACCCCTCCCCATGCCTTTATTTAGGGGTGTACCCACCGCTCTGTGTAGGTCACCCCCATTTATTCAGATATAAGAGATAGTTATGTTTATTTTGATTTTATCCTGTTCCTATAAAGGGATCCACTGTGTCTGTCCCATGCCATTTTGTATTCTGTCACTGTGTTTGCCCCACCACCTTCATCGGGAGGGCATTCCAAGCATCCACCACCCTTTCAGTGAAAAAGTATTTCCTGACATTGCCTTTCAGTTTACCCCCTTGCAGCTTCATGTTTACCCTCTTGCAGCCTCTAGTTTTACAGCTTCCCCATCTTTGGAAGAGGTTTGTTTGTTCATTAATACTCTTTAAGTATTTAAAGGTCTGATTCATATTTTTATTTATTTATTTAGAGTCTCTTCTATACCGCGCTATTCAACATCAGTGCGGTTCACATGGAACATAAAACTTACACATTTCATTGGCTGATCTGTGTTTACAAGGAACAGGTACTAGAACTTGGATAACCTGGGGAAACTATTTACATCTAGGCGATGTGACAAGTCGTATCTCGCTAGTCATAGTCATGGGTGTCTTGTATGGTAAGATTCAATTGTACTGCATGGGCTAGATAGTGGAAGGGGCTATTGTAGCACTGTCAACCAGGTAGTACATGAGGAAGAGGTGGTGCTTCACTGCCTTCCTAAACTGGGCATATCTCTCCTGTCCCTCCTATCCTCCAGAGTGTACATATTTAGGTCTTCAAGTATAGGTCTTCTGAAGCAGGCTCCAAATCATTTTGTAGCCTGCATCAGAAGACTTCCCATCTAATATAGATATGTGGCAGCCCTGAGCACCAGCATCAGCATGAGACAAGTCTGGGGTAGCCTGAAGAGGACCTGAAATCTGCTCCATGCTAGACCCAATCTGGATGGTGCTACAGTGCGGAGGAGCTTTTCCTTCCTAAAACTGTATTTTCCAACTCCTTTAAGGATAATGATCTCTCTCCATAAATATATAAAGCATTTCAGGCTAGTTTGGACTTTCATTTGGGTTTCTAAAAAAGAAAAGTGTGCTCATTTGTACACATTGTGATGAGGTAACTAGTACAGAGCCTATGTTATTTGAGGAAATGGCTAGCTCAGAGCCTATGGTAATAGGAAAAGAGGAAGAGCTTACCTCACAAACACATAGGCAGCAAACATATTCAGCTTTCAAAAAGCCCAAGTATAGTGGAGAAAACTTTCCATTCACCAAAGGTGACGCAGCAGAAAGCCAAAAGGCTAATCAAGCTCACTTGAGTGGAAGGACACGTACAACGTGCAGAGAACAGGAGCATAAAAACTACAGGGAAAGCCCAGTAGAGGAGCAAAGGGAGGGGCTGGAGCCAAAGCAGCAAAGGCAGGAGCAGAAGCCAAAGGGTGCTGTAGCTGCAGGGGAGTCTCCCAAGCCAAAGGGGGCCTCGGTCACTGGAGAGTGAGTAACCAAGAGGAAGGAAGTCCTCTCAACCAGCAGATCTTGCTAGGACCAGGAAGTAAAGGAAGTGTCCCGGTAGCAAGAGGCAGCAGACACAGACTCTCTTCAGAAAGTGATTTCAGCTTGGACCCGGCTACAGAGACGTGGAAGTCTTGGAGAGGAACCAGCCAAAGCCCAGAGAGAGAAGCTCATTACCCAGGGACAAAAGCTAAGTACCCTGTTGTAGCTAGAGGGAAAAAGCCAGGCATTGCCAGCAGAGCAAAGCCCAGTAATTGGGAGGAAAATCCCTATTGGAGAAGGAACCTGAGAGATACAGTTCCTAGCACAGGACTCTTGAACCCTGTTGATGTAGAGCACTTACCAAATAGAATAACCAGTGTCATTCAAGGGAAGAGCTGTGAGGATTTCAGTTATAAAGATTGTTATGTGCCTCCAAATACAGACTATGAGCAGATGCAATGGGAAAACCAGGAGTGTGATATAGAAGTGGATTCCATGGATTGCACGCTTTGTCTGTCTGATGAAATTACATCCCTATGTTAGCCAGGCAAGCAAGAGTTCTGTGATACATTGTGCTGGCAAAGAGTTTATTTTTATACTGTGAAGAAACAGTTTTCTTTTGTGTTCCTTTGTGCTGTTCATAAAGAATCCTATGTGGGATGGGGAATAAAACCCAAATTATTTCTTTTACCTTAATTACACGGCTACTGACTATTTCTTTAATAAGGCAACCCACACCTCACGGCCCTAGGCGGGTGCCTAAAAGGGCCAAAAAGGGGTGCTGGTGACAACATATACACCTATGAATGTATGTGTGCCCAATTAATTTGCGTGTGTACAAAAGTCATAGTATGCACTGTTGACATGCTAATAAGATGAATATGTGCAAATAAATGAAAAAGTTCAAAAATCACAAAAATATGTTCTTTTTAAATGAGGCTGAGCTAAAGGGTTTTTTTTTTTGCCTGCTCATGCCTAGTATAAATCTAGAGTGATAGAGACAGACCCAGTAGCTCATTACCACACCTGACACTGTTCCAGTCTAAAGACTGTTCTGCACGGGTCATAAATTTTGGATTATCTCATCTCTCGTTTAGGACTAGGTATCAGAGAGTGTTGAGTTTAAATACTAACATGGTCTCTAACTCACACAGGATGCTTGGTGAGTTACTTTGCCTGATAGGGGAGTTCTGAGTAGGTGAGGGGCGTGTATGGAAGGAGGATTGAGGGATTATTTATATAAGAGCACTAGACATCCATCACATTGTGCAGACATATAGAAGAGACAATTCCTTCTTCGTAGAGCTTATAAATGAAATTAAAAAGCAGAATGATATGAGACCTCCTCTATGATCCTACATGGCTTACAGATTCAGTAGGACTGTAAACGTGTACAGTGAAGCAAAATAGTTTTGGGGGACTGAATTCAACCAAAGGATTTTTGGCTTCCAGAGGGAAAATAGTATTAGATATTCAGGAGTCTCTGAATGTTCCACAAGCTCTTGAAAAATATGTTCTTACTGCCCTGGATGAGATGTTGACCTAAATATGCCCCTAATGCCCTACTACTACTGCTGTGCATTTGTATAGCGCTACAAGTCATATGCAGTGCTGCACAGACATGTAAGAGACAGTCCCTGCTCATCAGAGCTTCCAGTCTAGTCAAGACAGACAACACAGAAGGTATAGACAAGGATAAAACAAGAGGGAAAGGTAAAGAAACAAGGAAATCGGGTGAATCAAGATCCAAAAGCAGCAGCGAAGAGGTGAGTTTTCAGCCTGGATATGAAAAGGGTCAGAGAAGGTGCCTGGCGTTCCAGGCATAAGGTGCAGCAAGGTGAAAGAAGCGAAGTCTGGAGTTAGCAATAGAAGAGAAGGGCACAAATAGAAGCGATTTGCCAGAAGAGCAGAGTTCCCGAGGAGGGGTGGGGTGTAAGGAGAGATAAGAGAAGAAAGGTAGTGAGGAGCTGCAGAGTGAATGCATTTATAGGTCAGCAAGGGAAGTTTGAACTGGATGCGGAAATGGATAGGGAGCCAATGAAGTGACTTGAGGGGTACTATAGGCATGATGAGGCTAGCGGAAGATTAACCACGCAACAGAGTGTTGAATAGATTGAAGGGGAAAGAGATGATTCAAAGGGAGACCAGCAAAGAGTAGGTTACAATAGTCAAGACGAGAGGTGATTAAGGAGTGGATAAGCATCTTAGTAGTGTATTCTGGCTGTTGTTTCCAGTCTTACCCAGTATTCAAAAGTGAGCATTAGCTGATAATGAAATGTCACAGAATAAGGACGGACCTTCCATTCATCCAAATTTAAACCGAAGGATGCCACAAAACTCAGAAATCCAACGTGGCTCTAAGTGGGACAATAGTAGCTCCCTGGTGCCTTTTCTTCTGGCATCAGTAGTGAGACAGGGTAATGTTTTGCAATATTTTCATTTGTTTTCTTCTGCTGTATTTTATATGCAGTGTAATGCAGGTTCCACAAATCCCAAATGCCAGGTCACCAGGGCGATTAGCGATTTCACCCGGCTCCAGAGATTTTCCCACCTTTTATTTTCTGCTGCTTCTTCCTCCCTTATCATGTGATTCTCAGGGAATTAAGAAGAAAAGAACCAATCCTGGATGAGCAGCGTGAAACAGCGACTCTTCTGCTATCTTGAGTCCTTGCACATTTGAATGTTAATCTCTTTTCCTTTCCGTTCTCAGCCACTTCTTTGTGAAACCACATCAGTCTGTTTTTCTTATTATTGTTGCCTAATTCCTAACATGCCAATTTGTTAACTTTACAATAGTTTTTGTTGCCCTACTACACGAAGAATTCCTCCTCCTTCCAGCATTTTGGCGAGTATGAACCATGTGGTGCAGGAACTCCCACGCTGGTCTTGGGATTTTAAGTCTCGCAGGACCAGCGCAGTATTTCTGGTTATGGTTCTGGTTCTGGTTTAGTATTTCCTGTATCACGTGGCTCATACTCGCCAAAGTGCTGGAAGGAGAAGGAGTTCTTTGTGCAGCGGGGCAACAGAAACTATAGTAAAGTTATCAAATTGTCATGTTAGTAATTAGGTAACAATAATTAGGAGTGGAGGAGTGGCCTAGTGGTTGGGGCAAGGTACTTCAGGCCAGAAGGTCGGGGGTTCAAATCCCACTAGAGGACAGCAACCTTGGGCCGGAAGGACTGGGGTTTCTAGTCCCACAGGTGCTCCTTGTGGTCTTGGGCAAGCCACTTAACCCTCCATAGCCCATGTTCCCTGTAAAATAGTTATCTCCAAGTTATAATGCCCTGTTCAATGTAATTTCAGTTTGTTCAATGTAAGCCACACTGATACAGAATAGCACGGTATATAAGAGAATGAAAAGAAGAAGAACAGACTGATGTGGTTTCACAAAGAAGTGGCTGAGAATGGAAGGGAAAAGAGATTAACATTCAAATGTGCAGGAGGCGCATGAGCAGGTGAGGACAGTTCTCAACTTGCTCTGGGGTGGCCCTGCAGATAAGAGCTGGACAATCAAGACTTTGCTGATCCCCTCTGCCCTAAGCTGATCTGAGAGCAGTGAATCATTGGGGAGCAAATGGTAACTGAGGCAGCTCTGGAATATGCAAGCAGTGACTAAAAAAGGCTGAGAGAAGTCGGCACGGGATAGCAAAATGGCAGCAGCAGCACTGCCTCCAGCCTCGCCTGTGGCAGAGAGCACAGATTCAGCCCCTGAGGAACTGGCGAAAGAAGTGGCAAAGCTTCTTGAACCAAAATTCGCCCTAGTCATGCAGAAGTTGGATTCTGTGGGTGAAGCCCTTACTGAGGTGGGGCTGAGAATGGAGGAGATCAAGCACAGACTATCGGCCTTAGAGGATGCAGAAATACAGCAAGAGCCGGAACAGAAAAAACAACAGTCACAGATTGAGGCCTTGTTAGCAAAGGTGGACGACCTTGAAAACCACTCCAGAAGGAACAACTTAAGGCTAGTTGACATGCTGGAGTCATGGTCAGATGGACAATTATCAGACTTGTTTTGAAATTTGGCTCCCCAAAGAGTTGGGACTGGAGGCATTGATTAGGGATTTAAAGATGGAGCGGGCACATCATTTAGGCTCCAGGGTGGAAGACCGATCATGCCCGAGACTGGTGCTAGCTACAATCTTGAACTTTGCTCATAAAACACAGCTTTTACAAGCCTACCGAAAAAAGCGAAACCTCCAGCTCGAAAATCAAAATATCTTAGGGTTTCAAGATTACTCTGCATCATTAGCAACAAAGCAGAAGGAATTTTCACCAGTCTGTGCAGAACTTTTTAAAAGAGACATTAAATTTACGCTGGTTTACCCGGCCTCTTTGAGAATCTACCATAGGGGGTCTATGCAGATTTTTTGAACAGACAGCAGCAGCATAAAGGTGTGTGGCATCGCTGCTCACCCCCAACCAAAAGAAACTGTCCAAATGATCAGAGGGATAGTGAGACTCAATGGGACTGCTGCAATGGAGCACAAACACTGGAGGATTATCCTAATTGTGTGACTTGGTTGCTATGTACAGATGAGGAAGTAATTACAATATAAGAGTTTGTCAGTGCTGCCTGCCTTTTGGCTTGAGCCATTTAAGAGAAGTTTAAGAGACTTGGATGGCCCCACTTGGGGGGAAGGTCAGCACAGGGAGGGTCATCCTGGGCACTTGTAAGTGGCTCACTCCATATGCGGAGTATTAAGGGTGGCTACTTGTATATAGAATGGTTGGGGTTTTGGTTGTTAGTAATGTTGTGGGGAGGGGCTTGGGGAGGAAGGGGTGTAAAAGGAGAAAGAAGGGAGGAGTTGTGGAGAGGGCTAGAGGGAGGGGTTTCTTTGGAGAAGGGATCCCTGCAGTCCACAGCTGATGATGCTCATGAGTGCTTGAGGTGTGAATGCCCGGGGGTCGAGGCTGGGCACCCCGTGAGTGAATGGTTGCAGATAATGAGAACGACGGAACGGTTGTGGATGGACTATTGCACTTAAGGTGCACACGGCCTCCTGGAATGTGGGGGTATCACTTCTCCAGCTAAGCACACAAAAATCCTGCAAGCTCTCAAATGCAAGGTAGTGCAGATAGCCATGCTGCAAGAGACTCATTTGAGTACTGGGGAGCATTTGAAGCTTAAGCGTGTGGGTGGGGGCTGTATACGGGGCCTCCTCTGGAACTCATAAAGGGGCTGTGGCTATTCTTGTAAAACAGGGAGTACCTTTAGAAAAGTGGGTCAGAAGATGGACCTCTAGGGGCATTTTGTCCTTTTGCGTGCCACCCTTTACACTGAAAATATACTGTTGGCAAATGTGTACATGCCCAATGAATATGACCACTCTTTCTTTAAAAAGGTGCAGCAGTGGATTACCTTAGATTGTCAGACAGGTATTCCTGGCAAGCGACTTTAACTGCCCCCGTGACCCAGTGTTAGACCGTTCAGGTTACAATTGCTTGCAGGGCTGGACAATGTTAGGCCTGGTCGACGCATGGCGAGTCCTTCACCTGGGCATTTGGGATTATATGCATCTACTGTATCTAGGGAACACGGATCATGGTCCTGCCTGGATTATATTTTGGTGTCTTCAGGTAGTCTGAGTCGACTGGTTCGTGTTGAGATAAAGCCAATATATGTCTCTGACCATGCCATGGTATGGTTGGATAGGGAAAACCACCGAGAATCTCACTTTAACTGGCATTTTCCAGCCTTCCTATGGGATGATGAGGAGTTTTGACCCTTCTTGATGATTATGAAGAGCACAATAAGCTGCATCGGAGCACACTGATTATGTTCTGGGAAACGAGTAAAGTAGTGCTGAGAGGCACAGTTATAGCCAATATGAGTCGGTGGAGGAAGCACTTAGATCAGAGAATTATACATTTAGAGCACTCACTGCAGATGCAGAAGCGAGGTCTTTTGAGATGCCCAACAAATGAATAGCGGCAAGAATATTTAGTGGCCCAAGCTGCTTTTAACACACCAGTTCAGCACTGTGCTGTACTCTCTATGCATTACTTTAAGCATCAATTTCATAAATTTGGTAATAAGTCAGATAAATTGCTCGTGTGTGTAGTACGAGAGCGGGGAGGAGTGAAGTTTGTGGCAGTGATCAAGGATGGAGAGGGTTGTCTGAAGAATCAGCCAACATGCATAGCTGGGTTTTTCTGAGAATTCTATAAAACATTGTACACAGCTGATTCAGAGGGGTCAGGTGCAGGAGAGAACTTTCTGCAGCAGGTTCATTTGCCACAGCTCATGGAAGCTGAAATAACGGCCCTTAATGTGCCGATTAAGGGGCAGGATGTTCAATGAGCGATCCAGAGAGGTTCTCTTCATAGGGCACCTGGTCCAGATGGATTTGGAGTGGAATATTACAAAGTATTAGAATTACAGTTAACCCCGGCAATAGTTGATCTGTTTGCAGCTGTTTTGGCAAAGACTTGTTTCCCACGAGACATGCGGTGCGTGATCATTATTCTCATCCCCAAACCGGGAAAGGACGCTTTGGACCCAGCTTCCTATCAGCCTATATCACTCCTTAATTATGATGTTAAATTGTTAGCCTCAATCTTGGCAGGTAGATTAAACGCATGCTTCCCAATATTGCTTGGAAGTCATCAAGCTGGATGTGTCCCAGGGAGGGGCGCCACGGCGAACATTACAAAGCTTTTGTTGGTCATGGAACATTGTACTGCTAGCTGGCTACCTCTCCTGTTGGTGAGCTTCGATGCCAAGAAGGCTATCAACTGGGTATTGTGGTCATATCTCCTTACAGTGCTAAAAGGATTTGGGTTCACGGGGGAATTCCTGCAGTGGGTAAAGACCCTCTACACGGAAACACAAGCACAACTGGCAATAAATGGTGTCATGTTGGAGCCGTTTATTTTGGGCCTGGGGACTAGACAGGGGTGTCCTCTGTCACCACTGCTCTTTGTTCTCTCTTTGGAGCTGCTGTTAAGGGCACTTCAGGTAGATGAACAGTTGCAGGGGGTTAAATTGGGTCCAGAGATGGTGAAAGTCAGTGCTTTTGCTGATGATCTCTTGCTATGCCTTCAGGATCTAGTAGCTTTGTTACCCTGAGTCCTGCAGTTGATTGTGGAATATGGCAAATTTTCAGGTCTGCGGATCAACAGAAGTAAAGCCCTTGTACTCGATGATGGTGGCTGGGTCTGCCGAGCATGGCAGGGTCCATTTCCCCTTGTGTGGGCAGAGGGGTCCCTGTACTATCTTGGCATTCAGCTAACAGCAAACATGGAGTCCTTATACTCAAGCAATGTGATGCCATTATTAGCACGAACAAAACAACGCCTGCACAGGTGGATGGGGCTCCCAGTATCTCTAAAGGGGCGAGTTGCCTTATTCAAAATGATGGAGGTACCACGCTGGTACTATATCCTGCATCACTTGCTTTTATGGGTGACCAAGCTGCACTGGAGGGCCTTGGAGCAGGAGCTGGGACAATTTCTATGGTGGGGAGGATGTCCGCGAATAGTCTTGCAGCACTGAAAGATCGGAAGAATGAGGGGAGACTAGAAGTACCATCAATACGAGAATATCATCTGCGTTGTATGGCAAGATACCTAAAGGATATAGTGCTAGACATGATGGTATGTGTACCAAAGGGGAATTTATCATGGTGGTGTGCACTGCAGCTCCCACTATACACACTATTATATTTATTTATTTTATTTATTTAAGGATATTTCTATCCCGCCTTATCCTTCAATCAAGGCGGTAAACACATCAAACAATCATTGGCAATGGTGTGTATGTCAGGTAAGATTATGTACAGTGAGGGTGCGGGTGTGCTGATTAGTGTGAGCTATTTACAGTATGCGCTTTTTACAGTTATATACATGGGTTTACTGGGTCTGTCGCTGGTTGTGATTGAACTTTAGTCTAAGGTTGGTCCAAGTCTGTAGATTCTGGCTATGCGCTTGGGCCGTAGTGCTCAGTGAAGAGTACAGTCTTTAGGTGTTTCCGGAAGTCCTTCAGATCTTCAGTTGATCGTAGGTCGTGTGGGAGTGTGTTCCATATTGTTGGAGCCGCCAGTGATAGGGCTCTTTGTGCGGTGGATTTGCATGCTTTTGTGTAGTTGCTTGGGGTGCTGAGTGCCGCGTTGAGGGGCGGGGCAGGATGGTGCTGGTGTGGGGAGTAGGTTATACATAAACTCTTTGTGAAAGGCCTGGCGGATACTCTGTCATCAATACCAGATATCCTGGAGAACAATGTGTTTGCTGCCTCTTCAAGGAAATCTGGATTTTCCCCCTGGTCTGTCCATGCTGGCTGCATGGAGATGGAGCATGCATGGCATCAGGCATATTGTAGACCTCCGCATGGAACACGGGGAAGAAATGGAGTCTTTTGACCCACTGCGACATAAGTTTCAACTATCGGTAATGGATCTCTTCTACTACCTCCAAGTGAGGCACTATTTAGATGTGCTGTGGCAGAAAGAACCATGGGTCCTCAGGTGGAGAGGTCTGTGTGACTCCCTCAGAGCCCTAGGAGATAGCGAGGATACTGTGAGCCTGAAAAAACATCTGGAGCAGCCACTGAATCTCCGCCTGGAGAATTTGGCATACGTTGGTGCCAGGAGGAGTTGACAGATTTGATGGCTCAGTGCCCGACGAGACTTTTCCTCCAGGCAACGAAAGCCAATGAATGTGCCTACTTGCAGAAAATGCAGTATAAGCTGCTTTGGCATGCCTGTGCCCATAATGTGTGGGCGTATAAGTTAGGTTTGAGAATGTCGAGTCCATGTGGAATCTGTGTAAGAGATGTAGGTACTTTGCTGCACCGTTTCTGATCATGCCTGGAGTTGCAAAGGTTTTGAGAACTAGTTTGGAGAAAACTGGGCACCTGAACGGCATGCAGAGTTGCTTCTTCCCTAGGGATGTGCCTGCTTGGCTCTTGGCTCATTTTTAGGTGCATGGGCAGCACGGTCAGCAATGCGGGGCTTTCTAGTGCATGGCTTTTTGATAGCCAACAAAGTAATCTTAAAAGGATGGATGACCAAGGAGACCCTGGGATACAGCATTGGGAAAATGCCCTCTTTGAGTTGATAACAAATACTCAGGTTCACAAGAAAATACCCTACACTTAGAAACCACTTTTTTTGTCGGAGCAAGCTGTAGGAGAGTTGGTATTGAGACACAACTCACACAAGACAGCATGCTACGTTTATTCAAAGAAAGGTTCACCACCTTATAGCAATAACCACACTTATCTTCTCGATGAAGACTTCTATTATTCTGTCACTCTCCAAACAAATGTTGCTTTCAGAATGTCCTCGTTCCACACGACGTGCACGTTTCGGGTATCCAACCCTGTATAAAGTGCTCTCCGTTCATGCAAAAGCTGGCAACAATGTTGAAAAAACGCCGTCACTGCGGCTAGGGTCAAGAATTCATTCAAGGCTGAATGGAAGCGTTTAAATAAGGGAACCAACCAATAGAAATAGGGAACACCCACCATCAAGGGAATCTCTAGTCTAATTGGTGCAACAGTTTGAACAGCGTCCAATACGTCAAAAAACACTAAGCCAATCGATTTCACGATTAAGACCATTAGGTTCAACAGTGTCCAAAGAAAATATCCATTTCTACTCGAGCCATTGAAGATGTTTCTCCCGATCACCCCCACGGGGGTTCAAAGGTACATGATCCATGATAGTCCATCGGAGATCCTGAAAGGAATGTTGAAATGTCAAACAGTGAGCCACCACCGGGGCTGTATCCACCTTCTGCCGTAAACGTGAAGCATGCTCCGCGAGCCTCCTCTTAATGGGGCGGATTGTCCTGCCCACATATACCATGTTGCAAGGGCATTGTAATAGATACACCACATATGAGGACACACAAGAGGTATCCCAACGATGTTTATATGTCCGAGACGTCTTTGGATGGCTCCACTGTATCCCCGACAGAGTTGTAACACAATAAATGCAATTATTACACGGACCATGACCAACCTCCGGTCGTCTAAATTCTACCCTGTCAGGTAACAGAGTGGTTTTTACTAGACGATCCCCCAATGTTTGACCCTTTAAAAAAGCAATATGGAGTGGTTTTTTAAAACAATCATGTAATTGCAACACTGGCCAATGAGCATGTAAAATCTTCAAGACCCCAGAACTACGATCCGTATAAGGTAAGACCCCAGTAATCGATGACTCAGATGAGGACTCTTCCTTCATATATTGTGGATCTATCAACCATTCTCTGTGGACATGAGAGGCTCTACGATAAGCCTGTTGAATAACAACCTGGGGATAACCCCTTTCAGGGAGACGATGACAAAGAATAGAGGCTTGTCGCTTAAATTCTTCCATAGTCACACATACTCTCCGCAATCTCAAAAATTGCCTAAAAGGTAAACCCTGACGTAAGGGGCCCGGATGAAAACTCCAAAAATGCAAAAGACTATTCCGTTGAACAGGCTTTCAATAAAGTGTGGTGGTTAATCGACCCGCTTCAACAAAAAGCTGCATATCCAGAAACTCCATAGACATGGTACTAATCTTCTCAGTAAATTTTATATTCCCCCGCAAAGAATTAAGTCATTCTATAAATTGATGTAGGGATATCAAATCTGAAATCCAGATGAAAAAAATATCATCTAGAAACCGTTTCCATAACAAAACATTGGAAAACCCCAAAGAGCTTTCAATTGAAGTCTTTTCCATATCTGCCATATATAAGGTAGCAATAGAGGGTGCCACAGTAGCCCGCATGGCAATACCAGAAATTTGTTGATAGAATAACCCTTCAGACAAAAAATAATTTCTGGTCAAAACTAACTCAATCAATTGATTCAGAAAAGAACGAGGTAACCGAAGAGGGGCAAAACAAAAACATCTTTGTAAAAGATCTAATGCTTCCCTCTGATCTATATTTGTATATAGTGAAACCACGTCCAAAGTAACCAAAAATGCTCCAGCTGGTATCCGAACAGTGAAAATTATTTGCAAAAAATGTGTCGAATCCCTAATAAAAGAGGAAACCCGACATGCTTCCTGTTTTAAAAAAACATCACAAAAAATGGACAACGGTTCCAACACTGAATTTTTACATGATACGATAGGTCTCCCCGGAGGAGAGATCATCGACTTATGAATCTTCGGGACCAGATACATTATAGGAATCTTCGGATGAGAGATTACCAGCTAGGGATCTTCTGGTCAGTTGTAGACTTGCAAGTGCACCAGGCTGACAATGCCACAGGAGTAGCAGTGCTGCTGATGGGAGGGGGCAGTTTGGCATTGCAGAGGAAAAACCTTTGGCTGCTGGTGATGCTCCCTCAAAACTGCAGCAAGCTGTGATTTTTGGATGAGGGGATGTGAAGAGTGTGATTTGACTTTGACCCCAGTGTTAAGATCTAGCAAACTTGTAACTCTATTTTGGTAAACATTTTTATTCACCATAAATTGTCGTTCTTGAATACACCATAAGCTCCACGGCTCAGGAACCATCCTTCATATGGATGTCTATGACATTGCGTACATCTAGTAACACTATAGGAATGATAAATAGCAGAAGTGAAACATGTATAAATTCAGGAATTTACCAGGATCTTTAAATAGGATCAGATTGAATTACACCTTCTTCTAAGACATAGATAAATCTTTATCATTTACCAAAATGCTTTTAACTGATAATGTGTGATGCTTATGCTTCACTGAAAGATGATTGGCTGTCTCTGTTCTGGGTGGGACAGTGGGAGTTCCTCAGACATACATCTTTCCCACTGTCTTTTTATATTATTTCCTTCCCTCTGAAAGGAGGCATTTATATTCCACTCTACATTCTAGGTGCATACCATAAAAACATAAAGTAAGACAAAATCAACTTCAACTCCAAGATTATATAGATACATCCGCTCCCCTTGATGATCACCAATACGGGTTCCGTCCATTCCATAGCGTTGAAACCCTACTTCTTGCCCTCCTAGATACCCTCATTAAGGGCTTAGATAACACAAAACAAGCTTTCATCCTGGTATTCCTAGATATATCTGCTGCCTTCAACAGTGTAAACCATAACATACTCATTTCAAGACTCAGTCAGATAGGATTAAAGAAAACTACCCTCGAATGGTTTAAATCATACATATCTGACCGATCTCAATTTGTACAAATTAACCAAAATTCATCTCTCCCTTTCCCTCAAGAACAAGGAATACCTCAGGGCTCTGCATTATCTGCCCTCCTATTTAATCTTTACCTACAGCCAATATGTACTATATTCCAAAAATATAAGATAAACTACCATATATATGCGGATGACATTATGTTGTTCTCCTCAATCAATATACTTCATCCTAAATATGAGAAATTAGCAACCTGTCTCATTGAAGCTGAAAATTGGCTCAGATCAAACAATCTGAACATTAATTTAAAAAAACCTGAAATATTAATCACATCAAGAAACACGAATTATAAACCACCAACTGACATCAAATTTCTGAATTTTACCCTACCAGTTAAAGAAGAGATTAAGGGGTATGTTTACTAAAATCTCGATAATGTGCAGGCCGCGCTAGTGTGCGGGTGCCATATAAGGAGTGGGCGTTTCTTTCTGAAAAAGAAAAACCAGGATTTAAATATGCGCTAAGGTGCATGACGCCCATGTGCGCCCCGCACATTAGCGCATGAGAAAGCTGCGCAGGAGGCATAAGGTGGTGCGCTGATGTGCAAACACAGGAACAGAACCACAGCACAATGGTTAAGACACTGACCAATGGTGCAGGGATCAGGGGTTCAATCCTCCATAGTGCCCAATGAAGATGACTGGCTGAGGCATTACATATTATGGGGAAGATTGCTTTAGGAGGCATTTTATTTTTATTTTAATTATCACTACTAGCAAACGCACTCTCAAAGCGTGTTAACATAAGGCGCCCCATAAGGCACATTTTAAAGTGCACTGTCCGCCAAGGCACCCTAGAATGTTGCTTATAGGATGCTTTATAGGGTGCCGTATGAGGTACCGCAAGGTCAGAGTACTGTTTTTTATGGCAGCACTGTGCAGGTTAAGGAATGAAAAGCATAAGTAGGTGCGCTGACATGCAAGGAGGCGCAGCAGTGGAGCACAATGGTTAAGGCACTGACTGCTGATACAGGGGTCATGAGTTTGCTCCCCAGGGTGCCTAATACATAAGGCTGGCTGAGGCATCAGCTTTGCAATGTACATTTTGTTTCCTGCAGCACTTTATTTTTATTTTTTTAATTGCTGCCAGCAAACACGCCCTCACGTGCCGTAATTGAAAATGCCGTATAAGGCACCCTATAAGGCACTCCATAGGGCACATTATAAAGTGCACTGTCCGCCACGGCACCCTAAAATGTCCCCTATAGGGCACCCTATAAGTTGCGTCACAGGATAATGTATAGTGCACCTTATATGGACGGGAACCATAAGGTGCCCTATAGGGGCATCTTATGGGTACAGTACGCTGAGGGTGTTTTTGCTGGCAGCAAAAATGTACATTAAAAAGAGATAATGCTTTGGGAAGCCCTATCAAATAACCCCACTGTGGGTTTGAACCCATGATCTCTGGCTTTACAGACAGTGAAGTAACCATTGGGCTACAGCTCTATTGCTGCTAGAAAGACCCTGGCTGGCTGCAGAGAGCCTGCACGTCACCACACAGACAGTCTGCTGTGGTCACCAGGATAGGGTTAGCCCACCCATACCCATGATGCACTGCACATGCAAATCAGCTGTCCACAGATAAACACAAGATGGGGTATGCACTCCCACAGCACCTCGGCCTGGTAGGGGGAAGTGACCATGTGCACCCCCACAGCACCTCGGCCTGGTAGGGGGTACAGACCGTGTGTTTTACTGGCACAGAGTAGCTACACACCGTCACATTCTGCGGGTACTGTGCTCACCCAGCACCTTCCATGGCTGAAAGAGGCCATGCTGGAGGTCCAAAGTAGTGTTGATGTGTGAGATAGGTAGTTTCTGCAGAAAGACCTAGGATATCTCTGCCTGTCTCCGTCAGGTGTATCCCCCCATGGACCCCTAGGAGGATCATGCACCACCACCCTTCTCCCCCAGGGCTGAGGGTGGCAAACAGGGCCTCCCAACACATGATCCACATTCTACCTCCCTGCAATGGTGGCAGTAGAGGGGACCATCAACCCCAGTCCTGCTGAGGAAAAGACACCCTTCAGGGCAGTCACTGCAGCTCTGTACATAACCATAACACAATAGCAGACAGACATTAGGCCTGTATATGCTAAGCTGTACCCCACCACTATCTGATATTCTCCTGCAGCAACCTTCAGCCACTGCAAGGCACTCCATCAAGACACATACCAGCTGCAAACAGTCTGCTAGTTAGTCCATAGTGCATGTTCCTGGTGGAAATGCATGCACCCAGAACTGGGATGGAAGCACATACAACAAGCAGATAAGTAAGTAACTGGGCCCCAAAAGGGAACACATAAATATCACATGAGAGAAACACTATAATAGCACTATGGGGGTGCCTAGCCATGCTGTCATCACTGCACAGTCAGGGTGAGAGTGATCTCCCAGCAGGACATACTCAGGTCACCCTGTCTGTGTAGGTGGTGGCCGGGCACTAAAATGTCCCAGTCAGTGCCCTATGCCCTGTGCAGATGCACCCTGGCCAGGCCACCCTGTCCGGGCTATACTCATGGTACCTTGCTCCTCATTATGCACATTGGCAGGCCAATACTGGCAACAGTGCTGGCAGTGTGGGCTGTGGAAGGTGTTTGCAGCCACCACACACTGTATAGACCAGTGGTTCTGAACCAGTCCTCCTTGAACCCCTAGGCCAGTCGGGTGTTCAGGATAGCCCTAATGAATATGCATGAGATATATATGCATTAGAGATATCCTGCCAACCTGACTGGTTTGTGGTCCTCTAGGGCTGGATTTGGAGACCCCTGCCTTACACCTCTGTCATTTAAGATTGTGAGTGGGCAAGGTGCAGATGTCCTAGACATCAAAAGGGTAGATAGAATGTGTTACATGCCTCCTCAATTCTCACCACCACCAAAAAGTTGTCTAATAGACAATATTTTGGTGGTGGTGAGAAGCAAAGAGGCATGTGACAAATATGGAGCGTAGACCCTTCCAAAAATCATTTCTTTTTTTTTTTGGAGCTTTTCTGGGAGTGTTTTTTATTGTTGCCCATTGATATCACTGTTGCTCAGCTGGATTATAATTTTTTAGAATTTTGTTGTGGTCATTTTCAATTTTTTTTTTGCTATTTTGTTCTGTGCACATGTATCACACTGCTCACGTTTTGTAGGTTTCCCTTGTTTTGCTGTACATTGCTGACAGAAATGGTTTCTCTTCCCTTTAAATCAGCTCTACCGCGAGGTTTTCACTCGCGGTATATTTTAGTTGAATTTCAGCCCCGCTCCTGTGCGGGGAGCCTCTCCCCTCCCACTCTCCACCCATTGACCCCGTCCCTCCGCCCCTCGGGAGCCTTCCTCCGCCCTCAGAATGCCTTTCCACGCCTCTATCGCACTTCAGCGCGCCGCGCACTTGTGCGGGCCCGTTAATGCAGCGCGCATGTGTGCTGGGTACAAAAACACACTATTACCTTAGCGCACGCTCAAGTGCGCCCCGCACAATTGCGCGGTTTAGTAAACATACCCCTAAATATCTAGGAGTTTTCCTTGACAAGACACTTAGGGGTATGTTTACTAAACTGCAGTAAACGTGAATAACGCGCGTTGTATGATGTTAACGATTGTTAGCGTGCTATAGCATGCGCTATAGTGCATTAACGATTGTAAACGTGCTATAGCGTGCGCTATCATGCGCTAACGAGCGTAATGCTCCGTGGCGCGGTAAAACACCGCAGAAGGTGGAGAGAGGGCGGAGAGAAGGGGTCAATGGGCGGAGAGTGGGCGGGGAGAGGCTCCCTACACAACAACGCGCTGAATTTCAGAGCTGAATTCCAACGCGAATGAAAACCTACCGGTAAAAACACTTTAAAGGGGAGAGAAACCATTTACGTGTCAGCAATGTACAGCCTAGGCAGGGAAACCAAAAAAAGGTGATAGGTGTGATACATGTGCACAGAACAAAAGGGCACAGAAACACCGAAAATGACCCCAACAAACTGGAAAAAAACAACAACCAAGCTGGCCAATAGTGGTAGCAATGAGAAACATCAACCCCCCCCCCCTGAGTAAGCTCCATAGAACAGATATAATTCGTGGAAGTGTCCATACTCCGTCCCCATACAAGGTGCATGGGCCCAGAGTGAAATAGCGCTGCTCAGGGATTTCCCCACCATCGGACAGGGTTCCTATGGCATGCACATGTCCCGCAACATCAGGGCGGGCCTGTCAGAATGGGCAACCAGGCAGATGCTGGAAAAGGGGATATAGAGGGCTGCAGGCGGCACATGCTGTGCTGGGCCACAGTGGGGACCAGGGTGATGCCTAGCTGGCCCATAGGAATGCTGAAACAGTAGAGCAGCCAGACAGCAACTGCTGAGGGCCCAACATGGGCAAGAGTGTGCTTCCCACAGTGTCACAGGGAATAGTACCCAGCAGGTACCCCCAATGGCACGGAACATTGGCAAGTGGTGCTGGGGGAAAGTGTGGACAGCTATGCAGGCACCCCTACCCCAGAACCCGCACCATAGGCAGCCACCTACCTGCACACTGGATGGCCTGGGACTGTGCTCCACCAGCTCCACCAGCAGAAGGGCATGTCAGCATGGTGGCTGAGGGATACTGGTGGTAGAGGGGGCAGTGGCAGCTGCGCACAGCAGACCGTGGCCTAGCCCTGTGTAGGTGGGTGCCGTGCACTGCAGCAGACAGGCCCTGTCTGACCAACAGTCATGGTAGCACCAGGGAATGTGCCATCTCTGTGAGAACATGGTGGTGCAGTGCACAGAACCAGTGTATTCAGAAGCAGAAGGACACAGGTTCAAGTCCCAGCTGTGGTTTCCGCCAACCCAGTCCTCATATTTTACCCACTACTGTAACGTACTAATACAGACAGAACCGTTCTTGCAAATGACGTAAACATGCCCAAAACACCAACATTTTACCCTACAGAGCACCGACACCATAAACATGCACATTACCTAGAGCAGAGCCTCCCAAATGCAGTCCTGGAGGGCCAAACACCATTCCGGTTCCATGCTGCCTCTGATGAAGATGCCTGTGCTGCATTTCTATGCGCCACCCCCATGGTATGCAGATGTATCTCATGCATATTCATGAGGGACTGCATGAAAACCCGAACAGTGTTTGGCACCGCAGGAATGGAGTTGGGAACCTCTGCCGTAAAGCAGCAGCCAACAGGGGCAGAAACACCCGCACCCACAGGCCCCATTATCCACAGCCTCCTGGAGAGGCAGGACTTTGGGCTCTGCGTGCATCTCCCAATACTAGCACATGCATACCGTAGTAATGCCACCCTAAACCTGGGAATATGGTACACATCTATCAAAAGGTTGCTATGATTACTGGCAGATAGCAATTCCTAGGTTACGTACAATTTCCTGAGTGAGCTGCATCACAGCAACCTTTCTGATGTCTGTGGAGTGTGCTACAGGTCCTGTGTCTGACAGTGTTTACCAACCTGGGGAGTGACTCCTACAGTATTGCGTACCATAGCCATGCCTGCACTGTGCCCAGGACTGGTGTGGTGGCCTGGGCTGCCCAACACCTCTATAGTTGCACAATGCTGGCATAGGTGTGGGGAGTGTGTGTCTGTCTATCCAGTGTGTGGTGGCTTCCAACACCCTCCACAGCCCACACTGCTAGCACTGTTCCCAGTATTGGCCTGCCAATGTGCATAATGAGGAGCAAGGTACCGTGCGAATAACCTGGATAGGGTGGCCTGGTCTTGCCGCATCTGCGCAGGGCATAGGGCAATAGCTCGGACATTGTAGTGCCCGGTACCACCTGCACGGACAGAGTGGCCACAGCATGTCCTGCTGGGAGGTCACTCTCACCCTGACTGAGCAGTGACCACGGCATGGCTAGGTTCCCCCATAGTGCTATATAGCATTTCTCTCATGTGATATATATGGGTTTCCTTTTGGGGCCCAATCACTGACTTATCTGCTTGGTGTGTATGCTGACATCCCTGTTCCGGGTACATGCATCTTCAGGACCATGCACTATGGACTAGTTGGCGGACTGTCTGCAGCTAGTATGCTGTCTTGCTGGAACATTTTGCAGGGTGCAGCGGCTGGAGGCTTGCTGCTGGAAAATGTCAGATGGTGGTGGGGGGCAGCTGAGCATTTCCAGGCCTATCGTCTGTCCGCTATTGCGTTATGGATGTGTGCCGCTCTGTCTGTTCCCCAGCAGGACTGCTGTTGCTGGTCCCCTCTACCGCTGCCATTGCAGGGAGGTAGACTGTGGATCTATTGGTGGGTGATCCTGTTTCCCCCTGAGCCCCAGAGGGTGGGTTGTGTGGTGGTACATAATCTGCCTATGGGTCCATACACCATCCCTCCTTCACCTACAGCAGGTAACAATGGCACCAACACACGATATGCACTGGTCTGGGGGCAACAGCGCCTATAATGACTAGACATGACCGGGACATACAGCAGGACACAGCTGTATCCTAGGTGTGTCTAACGGACCTACCTATCACACACTGATGGGGACCTGCAGCATGGCGTATTTCAGCCATGAAAGGTGCTGTGGACCTGGTGCTGGGCGCCCCACCTCAACCTCAGGGTGGCACTGTATCGGCACAATGTGACTGTCTGTGGCAGTGCCACACACGGTCTGTTCCCCCTACAAAGCCGAGGTGCTGTGGGGGTGCATACCCGATCTTGTGCCCATCTCTCGACTGCTGATTTGCATGTGCAGTGCATCATGGGTACGGGTGGGTTACCCCTATCCTGGTAACCACAGCAGAATGTGGGTGTGGTGCCGTGCAGTCCTCCTGTAGCCAGCCAGTTGTTTGTTAGCAGCTCTAGCCCACTGGTTACTTCACTGCCTGTCATGCCAAAGGACATGGGTTCAGAACCCACAGTGGGATTCATCAATAGGGCTGTCTTAGGCATTGTCTATTTTTATTGTATATTAGTTCTGCCAGCAGGACCACCCTCAGGGTACTGTCCCCTTAGGGTGGCTCATAGGGTGCCCAATAGGGTGCTTTATACGGCGTCCTATAAAACGCCTTATAAGGTGCCTTATATGGTGTCCTATAGGGGACATTATAGGGTGCCTTGGCAGACAGCGCACTTTATAATGTGCCCTATGGAGTGCCCTCTAGGGTGCCTTATGTGGCACCTTAGGTTACGCCACTGTGAGGGTGTGTTTGCTGGCAGCACTATTCAGGTACAACTAAACTTCCTCACAGCCCACTACTTAACCCTTTCCAGGCCAAGCCCAGTACTTTCTGGATCTCATCTTCTGCCTATATATTCCTATCAAATGGTATATAATACATGACCATGCCAGAGGGAACGTCACTATTGGAACATATTGGGTACGACGGGTACAATTTTCCTGACATGTGCAAACATTAACCCGGCTGCAGAATGTGGATTAAAATATTATAGTAGGCCTTCAAAGGGTTACACATGACGCCTCAGCCAGCCTTATTCATTAGGCACACTGGGGAAGCAAACCTATGACCCTTGTACCATCAGTCTGTGTAGTAACCATTGTGCTACAGCTCTGTTTCTGTATTTGGGTGTCTGCGCGCTGTCTTAAGCTTGCACGCAGTAGCGCGCGCGCTGTAGCGATCGTTGCTGCGCGGCACGCAACTGCGCGTTATCGGTTACGATGTACCGCCCATGTCCTTTTTTGGCTTTCCTTCCACTAACGCGGCTCCAAACGCGAATTGCACTAACGCAGTTTAGTAAACATACCCCTTAGTTTTACCTTCACATCAAGAAAATAACCACAACAATTTATTACAAGCTTCGTTCAATTCAACAAATGAGGCCTCTTCTAGATAATGATGATTTTAGAACTATAACACAGGCTTTAATAATCCCCCACTTTGACTATTGTAATGACATACTTCAAGGAGTAACAAAAAAGAACCTAAAAACTCTCCAAATGGCCCAAAACGTTACTGCAAGAATAATATCTAAAGCCAAGCTAACTGACCACATTACCCCAATTCTCTTCTCTCTACATTGGTTACCTATCTCCAGCAGGATTCATTATAAAATCTTATTGACCACCTTCAAATTAATTAGTGAGATAGCCCCTTCATTTCTATCCAAACTGATTCATAACCCCCCTGAAAATAGAATAAGATGAAGAAGGAACCTAAATACCATCTTAGTACCTGACTGTATAAGAAAGATAAAACATACAACAAGTGTCAGCGCTTTCTCATTTCTAGCACCAACCCTATGGAATAACCTCCCTGATCAACTAAGAGAGACAAAAGATCTACTAAAATTCCGAAAAGATCTAAAAACATATCTTTTCACGCAACACTACATCAATACAGATTGTGACTTGGATAAGTCCTCCCATCCTCCATAACTCAGTATGTTTACAACCTCTCAAACAGACTCTCCTCAACTTCGATAATAGAACTTATGATGAATCATTAAATATATAATATGTAAAAACTATGTAATTTCTTGTAAATAGTTCTAAATACTGTTATACTACCTGTATATAGCTGACTACAGCTTTATGTATCTGTTATATAATACTTCATTGTTCCATGTATTTTGATATTGTTTGATGTAAACCGCCACCGATCTTAGGAATTGGCGGTATATAAAAGTTTTGCAAATAAATAAATAAAAAATCAAACAATATACACAAATTCTTTAATAACACTTATTAAAAGAGGGCTGCTACACAGTACCCTGTCCTGTGCTGCTGAGGTAAGCTATATTCTGATTTGATTTAAATTATAGCTCTTTGCTGCTGCTAGGCTGTAACTTATTATGAAATTTAAACTACAAGCTCCCTGCTGGGTTCTAAATTTAACCAGAAAGCTCTCTTCTGTGTTTTAAATTTAAACTAAAAGTACTTTGCTGATGCTAGACCCTGAGTGACTATTAAATTTAAACTGCAAGCTCTCTGCTGGGTATGAAATGTAACCAGAAAGTTCTCTTCTGTGTTTTAAATGTAAACTTAAACTGCTGCTACTAGGCTATGACTGATTTCACAAAAAATAGTGGGTTCACAGATTAATTAGCTTTAATAGAAAGAATTCCTTTCAGAAAATTCACAGAAGTATATACTCACAATTGCAGATCTCTCTCCAGAAGTAACAGTCCCCTTTTCTAGTCCTTCAAGACTGAGGATCACAGAGCTCTGGTTGAGCTATTTATGCCTGTGCTGCTGAGGTAAGCTGTGACCAACTTCCTGGGTGATTAACAGTCCTTGCTTGGATAGAAGGAGTCTTTCAAAATGGCCTTTTGACCTGCCACCTAGTGTTAACACCTATTGAAAATGTTTCACAGGTCTCTTGCCCCCTAGGTAGAAGGCCTCTTTGTAAAGGTCTCTAGAAAACTTTATTTGTTGCTCAAAGAGTACTGACTCTGTTTTGCCTTTTGTGCTAAGCTATATTCTGATTTGATTTAAATTATAGCTCTTTGCTGCTGCTAGGCTCTAACTTATTATGAAATTTAAACTACAAGCTCTCTGCTGTGTTCTAAATTTAACCAGAAAGCTCTCTTCTGTGTTTTAAATTTAAACTAAAAGTACTTTGCTGATGCTAGGCCCTGAGTGACTATTAAATTTAAACTACAAGCTCTCTGCTAGGTATGAAATGTAACCAGAAAGTTCTTTTCTGTGTTTTAAATGTAAACTTAAACTGCTGCTACTAGGCCCTGACAGATTTAAGGGCCTAAGTCAGATCTAGTGGAGATACACTCCAAATTCTCACCAAACCTACCCATATGAAAGGAAACATCCTTGACCTCAAATTCATGCCTGCTGACTTCATATCAGACTCCAATCTTTCACCTCACATAACACTTCCAGTAGGCTGGTCGGTCCATGCTGCCATTCTCTTCCCTATCCCCTTCACCCCTTATCAAACAACGCCTACCTTCATTCCACTCAGGAGTTGGAGATTTTGAGAGTTCAATAATGAACACTTCCTCAAAATGGTCATCCCACAGCTAGACTCCATTATAACTTAAGAAGTAGATCTCAACAAAATTATCAAAGGATGGAATGAAACCCTGATTGATATAGTTCTTGCACCTCCAAGGAAGATCCTGGCAAATCAATGCAACAGAGCCCCTAGTTCTCAGCCTTTCTCCAAAAGCAGAAGAGTGATCTACTCTGTCTTGAGTGCAAATGGAGAAGATCTAGACCCCCTCCTCCAAGCTGCCTTCATGAAGCAGCTCATTCTATACGCTGAAGAAACGCTTAAAACGCTTAAAAATTACAAAACCATGACATTAAAATAAAAAATGAAATAAGATACCTAGGTGTTATTCTAGATACTCATCTGACGATGAACACTCACATCAGAAACACCATAAAGAAAATATACTTTAAACTTAAAATCCTTAAACAATTACGCCCGTTAGTACACCAACTAGACTTCATTAATATAATCCAAGCTACAATAACACCGCACTTTGATTTTGCCAACCTAATACTTTTAGGTATAACGAAACAAACCATAAAAAGAATCCAATTAGCACAAAACGCAGCAGCCAGAATTATAACGAAAGCACACTCAATCCAGCACACACCAATACTAGCTTCCCTACACTGGTTGCCAATTCAAAGTAGGATAATATATAAAACCACAATAACTACATATAAAGCTTTAAACAACATGGCCCCAATCCCATTAAGCAATCTAATTAGCATGGAATCTCAAAAACCCACGCACAGAAAAGGATACTCAAATAAACTAAATACCCCTAATGATTTCATAAAAGCAAATAAATTAACTAACAAAAGAGCTTTTTCTCATGCTGCCCCCTCTATTTGGAATTCCCTTCCGGAGGACCTATGAACTATAACCGAAATCATGGAACTCCGTAAAAAACTAAAAACCTATTTATTCTCCATGCACTACGGCAACATAGATAACCCCTGGATACACTCAGATATAGGTTAAAAATTATGACAGAGTAATACTTATCCCAAAAATTTAACAGACAATACACTATTATATAAACACTATGATCCAATTCCAGAGTACCCTCAACATGTAACTGTATATAGTTTTTTGTACATAGTTTAATAAGCCAGTTTTGCTATTTTGCATTAGTTCAGGCTGTTAACCATTACTTTTATTGTTACAAAAATGTTCAATGTAAAACTAAGCTTATGCTTTGTGGCATGTTGTTTTATTGTGAACCGCAACTGAACTCTGGAAGTTGCGGGTTATAAATATATGTTAAATAATAATAATAATAATTAAAACAAAAGAAAGAATAGTACCCCAATCTCATCACAGGTGTAATAATAAAACCAAGAGAGCTTTTCTTCATTGCAAAAACTCTCTCAAAAGAACTGAACAAAGGAACGCACATGAAATAATATACCCTCAGAAGATGGCACACTGCCTCCACTCCAAACAGATGCAGCACCATTAACTTACTCTCTATCTCACCTCAAAGGATCAAGAGCAGACAAGCTACCTGTAATTAGGAATTCACTCTATTTGCTCCCACATTATGGAATTCACTACCTCCAGATCTAAGAGGATGTTCAGATCAGAAGGAATTCCAAAAGAGACTGAAAACATCTCTCTTCCAAAAGCACTTCAGCATAACCGTGAACTCAGAGACACAAACGCCCTAGCAGCACCTTATAGAGCAACCTTATACACACACTGTCGCAATCTCTTAGGTCCAATGCATTGTATTAATTACATCCTTTAGTTACATTGTATATAGTTACATCGTTACTGTTAATGCTACTGTTTACTTTGTTTAGTTTCCCTGTACAACAGATTGCTTCCCGAGGCCCTGTTAGATTTTAGTTCTGTGTCCACCGCTTTGAATGGTAGAAAGGCGGTATAAAAATAAGTTTAAATAAATAAATACATTTGTGGAGGAAAAGATGTAACTGTCTGCCCACAGGCAGCATCTCGGAAGGGCCCCCGGGCCAGTCAGCATGGGTGTGAGGGGCACGAGAAATCGGCAGAGAAGGAGAAATTGTCTCGTGCGCATCTGACACCCTAAAAGGGTTGTGACTTGCTCCCTGATTTAGTTGAGGTAGAGTTGGATCTACCAGGCTGATAACACTGAGAATCCCTGAAACATACCCTGTACAAAGAGGATGGATGTAGCAGTGGGGCATCAAGGGCCAGAATTTAGGCTTATCTTCCAGAAAGCATTGAGGCTTGATTTTCCCCAAGTCTTTAACCAGTTTGTCAAAATTGTCTCCAAAAAGAAGTTTCCTTTGAAGGGAAGCTTAGTGAGGCAGGCCTTAGAAGCCACATCAGCATTCCAATTATGCCATCATGGCCAATGCCTGACAATGATGACCACGACCACTGAACATGCCGAGAGGCGAAACAGATAATAAAGGGTATCTGCCACAAAGGTGGCGACAGATTCCAAGCATGCCAAGGTGAGGTCTTCTGGGAGCAATTGAGCCAACGAAGAGGAGGAGAAGGCAGTTTTCAGAAGGCCTTCAACTTTGCGGTCAGTCTGATCCTGGAGTGCCATAACACCCTCAATGGGAATGGTTCGTGCTTTGTGACCGCACTCACAAGAGCACCTATTTTGGGAAAGTGAAACCTCTTATCCATGTCCTCTGGTGACCAAAGATCAAAATGGCCCAGATGCCAAGCCGAGCGGAGGGACACATCAGGAAAGTCCCACTCCAAAAAGACCATCTGCTGTAACTCTGCAGGGAAAGGAAAAAACCTTTGAGAGTTTTCTGATACCCACAATGATGGGATCAGCCTGAAGCTTAGCTGGATCTGCCATATGAGACTGAGGATTTAGATAGGTGCAGAGCCTCTGTGACTTGAGCAATCAAGGCCAGGAATTCCACCTTCCAGAACAGTCAGATATCCTGACCATATTCTCAGGCCTCCGGCTCTTCATCCAGAGCTGAGAGTTCTCCATCCTCACAATCCAAGCGCACACTGAGGAAATGTTTTTCTGAAGAGCATTCACCTTCCTCTTCAATGGGGTGCCAGTCCCCTGGAGAAGAGGAGGCATCTTTAGCATAGTCTGTGCCCCCCTGTAGCTGATGCTGACCAGGAACACTTTCTGGAAGGGTGAGCTGAGGCGCTAGGTGCAGCAGACATCCGGGAACAGTATAGATCCCATGCTTGATGAAAGAGCTGCAGAAAATGAAGATTGGGATCCTCTAAAGAAGAATGTGAAGAATGCTGAAGTCTTGCAGACTGATGAGAGGAGAGAGATGCCTGTTCTGGGACTAAAACCAGAGGAGGAGAGTCTCGAGGACCAGAGGCCGCGGGTAGCCCAGAAGTTGCTACAGAGGAAATAAAACTGGAATGACCAGGAGAAACAGCAAGAATTTGGTCTGTCGGCTGAAGAAGGACCCCTTGATTGGCAGTGCAGTCAGCACAAATGTTATTCATCAAAATACGGCATTTCCTCCCACAGCCTAAACAGCTCTGAAGGGAGGAAGGCATTGTGTTCAAAAAATGGCAGCCTGAGATAAAATAAAGTTGTTGGAAACAGGATACTGGGCTTGATGGACCTTGGTCTGACCCAGTATGGCATATCTTATGTTCTTATGTTCTTAAAGCATCTGGGACTAAGGAACACTAAAGAGAAAAAGAGACCTGAGCAGAAAGCGGCAGCCGTGATAAAAAAAGTTTGGCAGGGGACATTAAGAGCAACTGCAGGCAGAGAAATGGTGGTGCAAGGGAAAAGCTCAAGACTTCAGAGTGTTATCACGGGCTGACTCCAGAAAACAGCCACGAATACCCCCCACTATGTAAAAGGGTGCAATCCAACAAAGACCCGATTAACACACCATTGAAAAGCAGGAGGACAACCAAAACAAGAAAAGGGGGGGGGGGGGGGAGAGAACAACAGCACCAAAAAGAGATCAAATAAGTAACCTCCTGAACAGCAGCCTCTCCCTTCAGAGGTGCTCTACTGATTCCTGTAACCAGCAGCACCTCTGGGAATGAAAAGGGGAAAGCCAAAAGGCAAAGGACACCTCAGTGTGCCATGAAACCCTTCCAAGTAAAGAGTAGCTACACTGCCAGAATCTCTCAAAGAGTTCCACAGGAGCCAAAAGACGTCCACTAACTGCTGAGACAGAGAAAGTACTGAAGCTGACCCCTAGGGGTACAGGGTTGTCTTCCCAGGGTGATATCACACATACTACAATGCATTGGAATGCAAATTTAAAACCAGATCTGGCAACAAATCTCACTCCTGGAACTGGGTAAATAAGCAACTTTTACATTGGGCCCTGCACACAATCTTTGGGGTCCAGCTACATTAGTAGGACAAGTGAACAAGGATTATATATTTTGTGACTGTGTCATTAGCAGGTGACATTAAAGTCCCAATTAAAGACTCACTCTTCCCTCACATCATAACACTTTTCAATATTAGTTTCACTTGTAGTAATCTTTCCTGTTCTTTTCTCCAAGTTATTTGTGCTGAGTTGTTGCGCTTACAGCTCAAGTTCCTTTATGTTGAAGTCCTAAATCAGAGAGATGTTTCCAATTTTACTTAGTTTTCCTTTCGAGAAAGTCTCCATAGCAGAACTGTACAATCAAAATGCCACTAAGTTACCCAGTTCCAGGAGTGAGAGTTTTTGCCAGTTCTGGTTTTAAATTTGCATTGCAATGAAGTATGGTATTTGTAATCTCTGATTTTATCCATTGGAATTAGTGTTGCAGGTCCCATAATGCATCAGAATGAGATTATGAGAAATCCAAGACTGGCTTAAAATCTTTCTCCTGGAATTGGTTAACGTGGCAACTTTGTCTCTCTTTGAAGTTGTTCTGCTAACTGACAATCATCATAGGAGCTGTAAATTTTCAAATCAGTTACATAAATTAAGTGAAATGTTATCTGTAGAGCATTTGTGTCTTAGAGCAGGAATAACCCACAGACCAAGGTGTTTGAGAGCGCTCAGTAGATTCAGACCCAGACAAAACAAGAGTGGTGGCAGGAAGTCTTTCTAAAGTATTCCTCTCTGGATATTGTCCATTTTCATAATTCATGTTTATTTATTTATATTTAGCTCATGCCTTTCCAGTAGTGAATCATTCAGGTACAGTAGGCATTTCCCTGTCCCCCAAGGGCTCAAAATCTAAGTTTGTACCTGAGGCAGTGAAGAGTTAAGCGACTTGCCCAAGGCCACAAAGAGTACCAGTGGGATTTGAAACCTAGGGGGTATGTTTACTAAACGGCGCACTTGTGCGGGGCGCACTTGAGCCCCCTAAAATGATGCATTTAAGTGCTCTTAAGCGCCCCGTACGCGTGCGTGTCACATTAACGGGCCCCGCACGCGTGCGCCGAAAACGCGCACGTTTGCGGGGCGCTCATGTGCGATAGAGGCGTTGAAAGGCGAAATGAGGGCGGAGGAAGGCCCCCGAGGGGCGTAGAGACGGGGTCAATGGGTGGAATGTGGGAGGGGAGAGACTCCCCGCACAGGAGCGTGCCCGAATTTACAAGGAAAATATACCGCGAGTGAAACACTCGCGGTAGAGCGCATTTAAAGGGAAGAGAAACTATTTCCGTCAGCAATGTACAGCAAAATCGGGGAAACCTAAATAACGTGAGCAGTGTGATAGATGTGCACAGAACAAAATAGCAAATATGATATGAAAATGACCACAACAAATTCTAACAAAATTATAATCCAGCTGGGCAACAGTGATATTAATGGGCAACCATACAAAACACTCCCAGGAAAGCTCCAAAAAAAAAGAAATGATTTTTGGAAGGGTCTACGCTCCGTAGACTCATTTAAAAGCACTGCATTTTAATGGAGCTTTCCTGGGAGTGTTTTCCAGGTTGCCCATTGATATCACTGTTGCGCAGCTTGGTTATGGTTTTCTTCCCCTTTTTTGGAGGGCATTTGTGAGGTTTATTTGCACCTTTGTCCCCATACAAGGTCAACGAGCCCACAGTACAATTGTGAAGAGCAGGGTGTCTGACTCGTGCGGCCAGGTATCACATCTCCAGAGACTGCACTGTTTCTGTGGCCACAGTGTGGTGCAGCAGACACAGCCAGTACCTGTAGGACCAGAGGGCCACAGGTTCAAAGCCTAGCTGGGGCTCCTGCCAACCCAGTACCCATCATGTTACCCACCACTAAACAGTGAGAATACAGACACTCTTTTATTGCAGAGAACGTAAGCATGGTCCCAACACCTATATTTTACCCTACACCGCACACAAACCATAACAATGGGCATTGCCTACAGCCGAGTCCCCTAAAGTCAGTCCTGGAGTGCCACAACTCACTCAGGTCATATGTTTTTCCCAGATAGGAACATGTCTGCATGTTTGCAGAAGGGTACAGATGGCGGAGGGGGCAGTGGATGCAAACCACAGCAGACAGTGGCCTAGGCCTGTGCAGGCTGGCACCGTCCACTGCAACAGACAGGCTCTGTCGGATGTACAGTCATGTACTCCCCAGGGAACACAGTATATCTGTGGCAACACAGTGGTACAATGCACACAGACAGTCTGCTGTGGTTTGCAATGCATACAGACAGTGTGTGCAGGAACAGATGGTCACAGATTCAAAGCCCAGCTGGGGCTACTGCCAATCCAGTCCACATATTTTTCCTACAACTAAACCGTGATAGTAAGGACAAAACTGTATAGCTAGGAACATATGCATGATTAATATGCCTATATTTTACCACAGCACTCACAGACACCATAAAAAGGCGCATTACCTGGAGCAGAGTCTCCCAAATGCAGTCCGGGAGGGCCCCACACCATTCAGGTTCCATGCTGCCTCTAACAAAGATGCCTGTGCTGCATAGCTATGCACCACCCCCATGGTATGCAGATGTAGCTCATGCATATTTATGAGGGATAGCATGAAAACCAGAACAGTGTGTGGAACACCAGGGCTGGATTTGGGGAACTCTGCCGTAAAGCAGCAGCCAACAGGGCCAGACACCCCCCCACAGGCCCCATTGGCCAATGCCTCCTGGAGAGGCAGGACATTGGGCCCTGCCTGTATCTCCCAATACTAACAGTTGCATACCTCAGCACTGCCACCCTACACCTGGGTATACGGTACACAGCTATCAAGCGTTTCCCATTATAACTGGCAGATCTCCAGTCCTACGTAAAGCACAGTTTGCTCATTCAGCTCCACCATAACACTCAAACAGATGTCTGCGGTGTGTGCTGCAGGTCTGGTCTCTGACAGTATTTACCACCCTGGGATGTGACCCCCAACAGTAATGCGTACCATATCCATGCATGTACTGTGTCCAGGACTGGTGTGGTGGGTATGGCTGCTGAACCCCTCTATAGTAGCACAATGCTGGCATAGGTGTGGGGGTGGCTGTCTGTCCATCCAGTGTGTGGTGGCTGCAAACACCTTCTGCAGCCCACACTGCCAGCAATGTTGCCAGTATTGGGCTGGCAATGTGCATAACGAGGAGCAAGGTACCATGGGTATAGGCCGGACAGGGTGGCCTGGCCAGGGTGCATCTGCACAGGGCATAGGGCAATGACTGGGACATTGTAGTGCTCGGCCACCACCGACACAGACAGGGTGACCTCAGTATGTCCTGCTGAGAGATCACTCTCACCCTGACTGTGCAGTTACCACAGCATGGCTAGGCACCACCATAGTGCTATATAGTAATTCTCTCATGTGATAGATATGGGTTTCCATTTGGGGCCCAGTCACTGATTCATCTGCTTGCTGTGTATGCATCTCCATTGGGAACATGCACTATGGACTAACTAGCAGACTGTTTGTAGCTGGTATGTGTCTTGCTGGAGTGGCTTGCTGCCGGGGAATAGTCTTACCATATCCTGGTGATATGTCTGTCTGGTATTGTGGTATGGCTGTGTATAGAGCTGCACTGGCTGCCCTGTGGGGGGTGTGGTCCTCAGCAGGCCTTGGGTTGATGTTGCCCTCTACTGCCACCTTTGCAGGGAGGTAGAGTGTGGATCTCTTGATGGGAGACCATGTTTGCCACCCTTGGCTGGGGGGCTGCACCTGACTGAGGCAGACAGAGATATCCATGGTGTTTGTGCAGACACTACCTATCTTACACATTAACACTGCTCTGGACCTCCACGCATGGCCTCCATCAGCCATGGAAGGTGTTGTGGACCTGGTCCTGGGCGCCTCATTGCACACTCAGGGTGAGTACAGTACCCGCACGATGTGACGGTGTGTAGCTACTCTGTGCCAGTAAAACACCCGGTCAGTACCCCCCTACCAGGCCGAGGTGCTGTGGGGGTGCACCCGGTCACTTCCCCCAACCAGGCCGAGGTGCTGTGGGGGTGCCTACCCCATCTTGTGTCCATCTGTGGACAGCTGATTTGCATGTGCAGTGCATCATGGGTACGGGTGGGCTAACCCTATCCTGGTGACCACAGCAGACTGTCTGTGTGGTGACGTGCAGGCTTTCTGCAGCCAGCCAGGGGCTTGCTAGCAGCTATAGAGCTGTAGCCTAATGGTTACGTCCCTGCCTGTGAAGCCAGAAGCCATGGGTTCAAGCCCACGTTGGGGTTATTTGTTAGGGTTGTCCAAAGCATTATTTGTCTTTAATGTACATATTTTGTTGCCAGCAAACAAACCCTCAGCGTACTGTACCCATAGGGTGCCGCTTTATATGGCGCCCTATCGGGCACCCTATGGTTTCCGTCCATCTAAGGTGCACTATACATTATCCTGTGACCCAACTTATAGGGTTCCCTATGGGGGACATATTAGGGTGCCGTGGCGGATAGTGCACTTTATAATGTGCCCTATGGAGTGCCGTATAGGGTGCCTTATACAGCACCTTCAATTACGGCACGTGAGGGCGTGTTTGCTGGCAGAAATTAATAAAATAAACATACGGTGCTGCAGGACAAAATATGTACATTGCAAACCTGCTGCCACAGCCAGCCTTCCGTATTAGGCACCATGGGGAGCAAACCCATGACCCCTGTATCAGCAGTCAGTGCCTTAACCATTGTGCTCCACTGCTGCTCTCCCTTGCATGTCAACGCACCTACCTATGCTTTTCATTCCTTAAACTGCATAGTGCTGCCATCGAAAACAGTACTCTGACCTTGTGGTACCTCATACGACACCCTCTACAGCGCCCTGTGAGCAACATTCTAGGGTGCCGTGGCAGACAGTGCACTTTACAATGTGCCTTATGGGGCGCATTATGTTCACACGCTTTAAGGGTGCGTTTACTAGTACTGTAAATTAAAATAAACATAAATTGACTCCTTAAGCAACCTTTCCCATAATATGTAATGCTTCAGCTAGCCCTGTTCATTGGGCACTGTGAGGAATTGAATCCTTGCTCCCTGCACCATTGGTCAGTGTCATAACCATTGTGCTGTGGTTCTATTCCTGTGTTTGCACATCAGCGCGCCGCCTTATGCCTCCTCTTATTAAATAGCCTCCTTAAGCAATAGCCTAATGCCCATCTGCGCGCCGCCTTATGCTGCCCATTATTTGTATGCCTCCTAAAATATCACCTCACCAAGCCCTGTTCATTGAGCACAGTGGGGGATTGAACCCCTGATCCCTGTACTATTGGTAAGTGCCTTAACCATTGCGCTGTGGCTCTGTGTTTCTGTTTGCACATCAGCGCCCCACTTATACCTTCCAGTATGCGATTGCCGCCGAAACCGGCGCGCCGCCTTGTGCTGCCCAGTAGTAATATGCCGCCAGAAACATCAGCGCGCCGCTTTATGCCGCCCACTATTAATATGCCGTATAAAAACATCAGTGCGCCGCCTTATGCCGTCCAGTATTGATGTGCCGCCAAAAAAAATCAGTGCGCTGCTTTATTCGGCCCAGTATTTCTCTGCCTCATAAACTAATGCCTCAGCAAGCCATTGAGCATTGTGGGGGTTCAAACCCCTGATCCCCGCACCATTGGTCAGTGCTTTAACCATTGTGCTGTGGCTCTGTTTTTCTGTTTGCAGATCAGCGCGACACATATGCCTCCCGTTCAGCTCTCAGTTGCGGTAAGTTGCGGGACGCACACGGGCGCCACGCACCTTAGCGCATCTGTCAATCACGGCTTTTCTTCTTCAGGACGGAACGCCCACTCCTTATACGGCACACGCACTCTACCGCGGCCCACACTTTACCGGCCTTTTAGTAAACATACCCCCTAGTCTTTCTGGTCCCATGCTGATGTCCTAACCATTAGGCTTGTTGTTGTTAAGTGCCATCGAGTCAGTGTCGACTCCTGGTGAGCCTCTTGATAGTTGAACTAAACTTTGTTCAGTCTTCAGCCAAGCGGCTCATTGTTGATAGAGTGATATCCATAGCTTCTGTTAATGTATCGATCCATCTCATTGTCTAACTCTTTTACGGTGACCTTCTACCTTGCCAAGTATTATGTCTTTCTCCAATGATCTCTCTCATCAAATGATGTGTCCAACCTGGAAAAGAGACGGCTGAGGGGAGATATGATAGGTCTATAAATTAATGAATAGAGTGGAATGGGTAAATGCGGATCGATTGTTCACGCCATCAAAAAGTAGAAAAACTAGGGGACACACAATGAAGCTACAATGTAATCCATTTAAGACTAATAAGAGCCGCCTGATTGAAGACCAAACATGTTTTAGGTCAACTATCCAGAGGGTCACCGTGAGTCAACACTGACTTAACAGCATTTAACAAGAGAAAATATTTTTTTCACTTAATGCGTAATCAAACTCTGGAATTCGTTACCAGAGGATGTAATAAAAACTGTTAATGTAGCTGGGTTTAAAAGAGGTTTGGACAAGTTCCTGGAGGAAAGGTCCATAAACAATTATTAAAGAGGACCCGAGGACAAACATTGTGGAACATGTGTGCCTTTTTGGGAATCTGCTAGATACTTGTGACCTGGATTAGCCACTGTTGGAAACAGGATACTGGGCTTGATGGACCTTGGTCTGACCCAGTATGGCATATAGAGAAATTAGACTTACCTGCTAATTGTTGTTCCTTGAGGAACTCCAGTCCAGTCCCGCACCTCTGGGTAGTGTGCCTCTTCCAGCAGCTTGGATGCTGAGTCTGTCATCTTTTTGATGACACTAGTGTACATATGCAGCTGGCACCACCCACCAGCCCCAGTACCTATTGACAAAGCAGACTCAGAGGAGCAACAAATAAGTAGTTAAACATGAAACAAACACGTCTATGTCTAAATAAACTAGTACCCCCTCCATCCCCTGGGAAGGATACCCCCCCCTCCAAGATGAAGAGGACTACCTGTTGAGTGCCTGAGCACCACAAACCAGCAGGAAGCGAACAACCGACAGCTCTTCTGGTTTGCCCTTCCCCCAAACACTGATTACATACCCCTCCCCAGCTCCTCCTGGCCACTTCCTCCACCAAGGGAACCAGCTTCAGGACCGGTGTATGCACAGATCATCACAGGAAGCACTCAGGGAGGGTTCCGGGACTGAACTGGAGTTCCTCAAGGAACAACAATTAGCAGGTAAGTCTAATTTCTCTTTCTTATCGTCCCTCCAGTCCATTCCCACACCTCTGGGATGTATCAGAGCAGTTAAACTAATGGGAAGGACCCGCACAACCAGCCTGAAGCACTGCCGATCCAAAATGAGCATCCCCCGCCGCCAGGACATCCAGGCGAAAATGTTCAGAGAAGTATGCCACCTTACAGATCTCCACCGGCGGAACTAAAGTATACTCTGCCCATGAGGCTGCCTGTACCCTCATGGAATGCATCTGCAACCCACCGGCACTGTTCTACCCTTCAAGATGTATGCCAACGTGATTGCCTCACTGATCCATCTGGAAATGGAGGCTTAGCTGCCGCCTCATTTTTGCGCGACCTGCCAAACAGAACCAACAGACGGTCCGATCTCCGAAAGGATAATGCCCTTTTCACATACCTTCGCAGGACTCTTACCATCCAGGTGGCACAACTGTGGAGTGGCATGGCCCATACCCGCTCTCGCCCACATCCGTGCTCGCCAGAGCCAGTAAGAAAATGGCCTGATCTACATGAAATGCTGACATCACCTTGGCAAATCCTTGGAGAAGGAAAGGAATGGCTCCTGGCATGACAGGGTCCGAAGCTCCGAAATCCTGCATGCCGAGCAAATCGCCACCAGGAATATCATTTTCAGAGCCAAATCCTGCAGGAAAGCTCGACTCAATGGCTCAACAGGTTCCCCAGACCGCACCAAATTGAGATTACAAGATGGTACCATTGCCCTCTTTGGCAGACGGAGGTGGGTCACCACCCCTAGAAAGCTCAGCACATCTGGGTGTGTACCCAATGGCACCCTGTGGACCTTTCCTGTGATAACTGGAAAATCGCCGCCAGTTGCATCTTCAAAGAACTGGCAGCTAGATCCTTATCAAACCCGGGTTGCAAGAATGCCAAGATGCCCGGCAGTGGAAGGGCGCAGCTGCCTCTCTCTGCACCATGATTCAAAGATGTGTCCTACGCAGATGCACAACAGGTTCATAGACCACCTCTGGGCCTGTAGCAAGGACGCTATCCCCGAGCCTGATTATCCTTTCTTCTTCAACCTCGCCCTTTCATGAGCCATGCCGTATGCAAGAATTGATCCACCTGGGGCATACGAAGCGGCTCCTGCATCAAGAGGTCCTTCCAAACCGGAAGCCAACACAGTCAATCCGCCAGTATCCGAATCAGATCAGCATACCACGGGCACCTTGGCCAGTCTGGTGCCACCATAATCACAAATCCCCAGTGCACCTCTAGCCCTTGCACTAACCGGCTTATGAGCGCCCACGGGGAAAAACAGAAAAGACCCTCTTCGAGCCACTGCTGAATTAGAGAATCCAGGCCCTTGGACTTCTTCTCTTCTTCTACTGAAAAACCGGCAGGCCTTGGCCGACTCGAACATTGCCATTAGGTCCATGGCCAGTGTGCCCCATCGGCGGACCACCTGCTTGAACGCCTTCTGATTGAGCTGCCACTCTCTGGGTCCATGCACACTCAGCTGAGGTAGTCTGCCATCATGCTGTCAACTCCTGCTACCTGCGCCGCTGATAATGCCTGGAGACGAATCACTGCCCATCCGAACAGACCTTCGGTCTCCTCCTCCAGGGCTGCACTGTCCATACCTCCTTGCCGGTTGATGTAAGCCACTGTGGTCACATTGTCTGAGAGGACTTGGACCACCTTCCCCTGCAACCATGGCTCGAAACTTTCTAGCGCCAAGGTTACCGCTCACATCTCGAACCTGTTGATTGACCACAGGGCCTCCTGCCGACTCTTGTCCCTGAACAAAGTGTCCTTCGTAATGGGCTTTCTAACCTGATTGGCTAGTCATCCGAGGAACCCACACCAGGGACTCCTTCCACATGCAGCCACCAACTGAGGGCTTTCCTGGCACTCCATGGGCAGGGGAGTACTTGGGACAGGGGTTGACTCTGATGGGACCATCGATGGAGCAGAGCCCTCTACAGCAATTGCATATATGCCCTTGCCCATGAGACTAGCTCGAGAGTGGCCACCATGGTCCCCAGAACCTGCAGATAATGCCACGCTGATGGTCTTGCCCTCTTCAGGACCTGCTGTATCAACTGTCGTAGCTCCTGCGCCCGGCAAACTGGCAGGAAATTCCTGCCCACACAGGTATCAAAGCATGCTCTCAAATACTCTAGCTCCTGGGCTGGCTGTAACTGGCTCTTGGCCAGGTTGACCCCAACCAAGACTTTGAAGGTACTCTCCCACTTGCGCTGTTGCTCTTTTCGCTATCATCCCTGGACTTCGCCTGGATCAGCCAATCGTCTAGGTATGGGTGGACGAGAACCCCTTCCTTGTGGAGAGCTGCCGTCATCACCACCATGACCTTTGTGAAGGTACGGGGAGTGGTCGCCAGACCGAAGGGCAACGCTCGAAACTGGAAATGGTCCCTTGGCACTGCAAAGCGGAGAAACTGGAGATGTTCTGGATGGAAGGGTACATGCAGATGCGCCTCTGTGAGATCGAGAGTTGCCGAAAATCTCTGTTTCCTAGTGCCTTTCTACTGTGAAAATGCAGTTTCTGGAGACTGTAGTTCTTGCCCTCAAAGTTGAGAATTGGGCGAAAGGAACCTTCCTTTTGGACAAAACGAAATACATGAAGCATCGACCACAGATATACTGGCCTCGCAGAACCAGTTCCACAGCTCTCAGCTGCAGGAGACAAGTCAAGGTCTCTTCTATTGCTGCCAACACCACTGCGCCAACTTTAGGCAATCAAGGGAGCTCATTCTTGCTCCAGCAGCAGGTATAGGCACATCATGGATTGCACCCCTTTAAGGCCAACCTCTGGCAGATCCCACACATCCTGGATCATCTGTCCTACTACTCCATGTACTGGTAAGACTTTCTGCGATTTCCGTACTGCCTGGAACAGCAGATCCTACAGCTCCTCTTCCTCTGCCAGGTTAGCAGGCATATTCAGGGCCTTGAAGGTCACCAAGGTACACATAGAATGTGAGCCCTTTGGGGACGAGCCACTTGTAGTGATTGTAAGCCACCCTGATGGCCTTCGGCCTGGGCGGAATATAGAGAAATTGCATAAGCATAAAGATGAGCGCTGGTAGCTCCTCCCGGCGGAAAATCCAAACAATTCGGGTCTGATCCTCCTGTTTTGGGCTCTCTCCTTCGTCCAACTCCTCCTGCAGATCTAGCTCCATGTCAAGGTCTTCCCCATTTAGCCCCCCTGACAACAGCGATTGCTGTCACTCCTCTAAGCTTCTAGCCCGCTTAGACGCCACTGCTCCTGACTCGTGCTCTTTTGCATCTGACATCCTCTTAGCCCTGTGTTCCGGGGCCAAGGAGCCACTTGGTAGGCAAAATGCCTTATGCAAAAGTAAGACAAACTCCATTGAGAACCCCCCCGGGAGCCCTATAGCTTCCTGGGCTTGAGGGGTGGGTGGTCCGGGCATCGTGCAGGGACCGGGGGCCAAATCCGTTGAAGATAACATGGCACCCCCTGCCCCCAGGGTCTCTTGCAACCGGGAGGAACTCTCCTGCCTCATCTCATCCTGCAGGACCTGCTCCCATGACCGCCTCTTGCATGCAGTTTAGGCAGACATCTGCCTCCGAGATCACACCACATCGGGGACTTGCATAACTTTAGGATTTTTAGATTACACTGCAGTGTTGTATCTTAAAGATATGAAATGAACCTTGCCCTGATCCAATCAAACTGACACATTCTCTGAGTAAATTTTATATTTTTATTCTAATATACAAATAGCTATAAGGGAGTACAGCTTCCCTTACAAGCAATATTACATATTTAATAGGTACATAATCTGGGCTAAGAGACAAGAGATCATCATGTCAGGTTACTCACTGACTATAGACAGATGGAAGGATTTCATTCGCTTCCTATCTACTATCTTTCAAATTACATACATTTCTTGTATGTGGGTACTTCCTGTTTTCCACAGAGCTGTAGCTGCTACAAACCTATCTTCAGCAACATTTTTTTAAACACTTATCTTTATTCCTGTCTCTGACTTTCTATCAGACCCTTCTCAGGAGAAAGTAACAATGTCTCCTTTTAGATCACCTGACCAAGCACACATAACTCTGAAATTTGCCCAGCAACAAACAATGGCTATCTGATTAGGCCTTTCCCATAACATAAGAACATAAGATATGCCATACTGGGTCAGACCAGTGTCCATCAAGCCCAGTATTCTGTTTCCAACAGTGGCCAATCTAGGTCATATGTACCTAGCAGTATCCACAAGAGACACAAGTTCCACAATGCTTGTACTGGGTCAAGCATTGATATCTTCGGTCACTTCTTAATAATGGTTTATGGACCTTTCCTCCAGGAACTTGTCCAAACCTTTTTTAAACCCAGCTACACTAACAGCCTTTACTACATCCTCCGGTAACAAATTCCAGAGTTTGATTACACGTTGAGTGAAAAAATATTTTCTTTTATTAGTCTTAAATAGTTTACCCTGTAGCTTCATTGCATGTCCCCTAGTCTTTCTATATTCTGATAAGGTAAACAATCAATCTATGTTTACCCGTTCCACTCCGTTCATTAATTTATAGACTTCTATCATATCTCCCCTCAGCCGTCTCTTTTCCATGTTAAAGAGCCCAAACCTTTTTAGCCTTTCTTCATAGGAGTATCCTTCCATCCCCTTTACCATTTTGGTGGGTCTTCTCTGAACCTTTTCTAAACTCGCTATATCCTTTTTAAGATATGGCGACCAGAATTGCACACAATATTCAAGGTGCGGTCTCACCATGGAACGATATAGAGGCATTATAATATCTTTTGTTTTATTTTCCATTACTTTCCTTATCATACCTAGCATTCTATTTGCTCTCTTGGCCACCGCTGCACACTGGGCCGAGGCTTTTAACATGGTATCCACAATGACGCCTAAATCTTTTTCCTGGGTGGTGGTTCCTAATGTGGAACCTTGCATCGTGTAACCATAGTTTGAGTTGTTCTTCCCTAGGTGCATAACCTTGCACTTGTCCACATTAAATTTCATCTGCCATTTTGATGCCCAGTCTTCCAATTTATCAAGATCCTCTTGCAATTTTTCACAATCCTCTTGGGTTTTAACAACTTTAAATAGTTTTGTGTCATCTGCAAATTTGATAACCTCACTCGTTATCCCACTTTCCAGGTCATTTATGAAAATGTCAAAAAGCAGCGGACCCAGGACAGATCCCTGGGGTACACCACTATTCACCTTTCTCCATTGGGAAAATTGGCCATTTAGCCCTACCCTCTGCTTTCTATCTTTTAACCAGTTCCTGATCCACAATAGTACACTGCCTCCTATCCCATGACTCTTTAGTTTTGCCAAAAGTCTCTGATGAGGGACCTTGTCAAAGGCTTTCTGAAAGTCCAGATACACAATATCAACCGACTCACCTTTGTCCACCTGTTTATTCACTCCTTCAAAAAAACATAACAGATTAGTAAGACAAGATCTTCTTTGTCAAAAGCCATGTTGGCTGTCTCCCATTAGGTTGTGACTATCTACATGCTGAGTAATTTTATTCTTTATGATGGTTTCTACTATTTTTCCTGGTACTGACGTCAAGCTCACCGGTCTGTAGTTTCCCGGATCATCCCTGGAACCGTATTTAAAAATTGGTGTTACATTGGCGATCCTCCAATTTTCAGGTATTAGAGATGATTTTAATGATAGTTCACAGATTACTGATAGCAGGTCTGCAATCTCATATTTCAGTTCTTTCAACACCCTTGGATGTATACCATCCGGCCCAGGTGATTTGCTACTCTTCAGTTTATCTAATAGTTGTAAGACATCTTCCCGATGTATCGATATTTCCTTCAATTCTTCCGCACCTTTAAATACCACTTCAGTCATGGGTAACATCCCTACTTCTTCCTCAGTAAAGACCGAAGCAAAGAATTCATCCAGTCTCCGCTATCGCCTTGTCGCCTCTTAGTGCTCCTTTAACCCCTTTATCATCTAATGGACCAACTGACTCTCTCACAGGTTTTTTGCTACGAATGTACTTGAAAAGGTCTTTATTACGTGTTTTTGCTTCCGCAGCAAGCTTCTTCTCAAATTCTCTCTTTGCCTGCCTTATCAATGCCTTGCATTTGATTTGCCAGTGCTTGTGCTGTTTCCAGGTTTCGTCGTTTGGCTCTTTTTTTCCATTTCCTGAAAGATGCTTTTTTGGCAACAACAGCCTCTCTGACCTCACCTTTAAACCATGCTGGCAGTTTTTTGGACTTCCTTCCACATTTCTTAAAGCATGGAATACAGCAAGTCTGGGCTTCCAAGATAGTATTTTTCAACAACACCCAAGCTTGATGTACGTCTTTAACCTTTGAAACTGCTCCTTTCAGTTTTTTCTTAACTGATTTCCTCATTTTATCATAGTCTCCCTTTAGAAAGTTAAAAGGTAGTACTGTGGATTTCCTTACTATCCCTCCTCCACTAATTAAATCAAAGGCGATCATGCTATGATCACTATTGCCAAGTGGCCCCAACACCCTTATCTCTTGCACTAGATCTGGTGTTCCACTAAAGACTAGGTCTAATATGGCTTCCCCTCTGGTCAGTTCATGAACCAGCTGCTCCAAGAAGCAGTCATTTATTTCATCTAGGAACTTTATCTCCCTAGCATGTCCTGACGTGACACTGACCCAGTCGATACCGGGGTAATTGAAATCACCCATTATTATTACTGCGCTGTAACTTTTGTTAGCTTCCTTGATTTCTTTGAGCATTTCATCATCCATTTGGTCATTCTGGCCAGGTGCTCGATAGTACACCCCCACTGCCATTGCCTTCCCCCTTTTATATGGAATTTCAATCTATATATATTCTACAGCAGATTTTGTTTCCTGCAAAACTTTAATCCTTTCTGACTTAATGCCCTCTCTAACATAGAGCGCAACCCCTCCACCAATTTGATCAGCTCTATCATTACGATATAGTTTGTACCCAGGTATCACAGTGTCCCACTGGTTGTCCTCCTTCCACCATGTCTCTGAGATTCCAATCATATCTAACCTTTCATTTAGTGCTATATATTCTAACTCTCCCATCTTATTCTTTAGACTTCTAGCATTTGCATACAAGCATTTTAGAGAATGTATTTTATTCATGTTAATTTGGCTATTGTAGACATGGATAAATTGGGATCTTTAAGCTCTGTCTGCTCCATACTTGAGGGCATTTGGGCTACTTTACTCTTTTGTGGAACCTCTCTGCTTTTGGTAGTATCCTTCAAGGATACATTCTTCCGAACCATCCGCTCTTGGGCGACTGTCGGCTTTCCCCTAATATCTAGTTTAAAAGCTGCTCTATCTCCTTTTTAAAGGTTAATGCCAGCAGCCTGGTTCCATCCCGGTTAAGGTGAAGCCCATCCCTTCGGAAGAGCCCCTCCTTTCCCCAGAATGTTCCCCAGTTCCTAACAAATCCAAAACCCTCATCTCTGCAGCATTGTCTCATCCACGCATTGAGACTCCGGAGCTCTGCCTGCCTTTTGGGTCCTGTGCGTGGAACAGGAAGCATTTCGGAGAATGCTACATGGAAGTTCTGGATTTCAACTTCCTACCTAAAAGCCTAGATTTTGCCTCCAGAACCTCCCTACCACATTTTCCTATGTCATTGGTATCGACATGTACCAAGACAGCAGACTCCTCCCCAGCACTATCTAAGACCTTATCTAGGTGGCGCGTGAGGTCTGCTACCTTCGCACCAGGCAGGCATGTTACCAGGCGATCCTCACGTCCACCAGCCACCCAGCTATCTACATGCCTAATGATCGAATCACCAACTATAACGGCTGTCCTAACCCTTCCCTCATGGGCATATGGCCCTGGAGAAACTTCCTCGGTGCGAGAGGGTTTTACATCACATGGAGGACAGGTCCTAGTTACAGGATCACTTCCTGCCACACCAGGGTGATGCTCTCCTGTCACGTGACCTCTCTCCTCCATGGCAACAGGGGTGCTGCCAGACTGGAGGTGGGACTTCAGGACTATATCCCTGTAGGTCTTGTCAATGTACCTCTCTGTCTTATGTTTTCCAAGTCTGCTACTTTAGCCTCTAGAGAACGGACTTGTTCCCTGAGAGCAAAGAGCTCCTTGCACCTAGTGCACATGTAAGACCTCTCACCAACTGGGAGAAAATCATACATGTGACACTCAATGCAAAAGACTGGAAAGCCCCCATCACGCTGCTGGACTGCTGTCTGCATCTTAGTTTTAAGTTTGTGTCTAGATCTTTAAGTTCTTACTTACTAGGGGTTGCTATGGGTATTTATACCAATAAAACTGTACCTAATACGTTTAATATACCTTGTTCACCTGAAGCTTAATAAATCTCAGGTCCTTAGTGTATGACTGATTTGGGTAATGAGCTTCACCTGAAAGCACCTCCTGTCTTTTAAGATGTGTAAGTACCTATAAAGCTATGATTATCCCAGGGGTGGGTGGGTGTGGGGAGGGAAATAACACTTATTAAAAGAGGGCTGCTACACAGTACCCTGTCTTGTGCTGCTGAGGTAAGCAAAATTCTGATTTGATTTAAATTATAGCTCCTAGCTGCTGCTAGGCTCTAACTTCTTATGAAATTTGAACTACAAGCTCTCTGCTGGGTTTTAAATTTAACCAGAAAGCTCTCTTCTGTGTTTTAAAACTAAAAGTACTTTTCTGATGCTAGGCCCTGAGTGACTATTAAATGTACACTACAAGCTCTCTGCTGGGTTCCAAATGTAACCAGAAAGCTCTCTTCTGTGTGTTAAATTTAAACTAAAAGTACTTTGCTGTTACTTGGCCCTGAGTGACTATTAAATGTAAACTACAAACTCTCTGCTGGGTATGAAATGTAACCAGAAAGTTCTCCTCTGTGTTTTAAATTCAAACTTTAATTGCTGCTACTAGGCCCTAACTGATCCAACAAAAAACAGTGGGTTCACAGATTAAGTAGCCTTAATACAAAGAATTCTTTTTAGAAAATTACCAGAAGTATATACTCACAGTTGCAGATTTCTCTCCAGAAGTAACAGTCCCCCTTTCTAGTCCTTCATCCTATACCATGCACTGCGGTCTCAAGGGGTATGAACCCCACTTAATCCTTAAGCATTCATTGTGTTATACAGCTCAAAACCTCCCTCAATCTGTACCCGGGTATGTAACAGGATCCCCAGCACAGTGGACCTCCACAGGCTCAGGCACAGAGTACCAGAGTACTTGAACTAAAATAAAATAAAATAAAATCTAGTTAACTGAAACTGACATGAAAAAGAAACTGCAAATGGCCCCCTAGGAAGAGGCTGCTCTGTCCTGCTTTATTATCCGGTGGCTGCCCCTCTCAGGCACCCAAAACACAGCAGGGGGTTAAACACATGCGGGCCTGAATAAGAAGAAATCATGCCTAAATGCAGCGGGGGGAGTTTCGCACACTGCTGCAGGCTCCCAAACATGCGGCTGCAGGCCGCTCTCTGTCTCCTCATGTTCTGGCGGTTGCTAGAGGTTTCTGCTGCATGGCTTTTCTACCCCTCGCGCTGAGCCTTCCTTCCTGGCTTCGGTGCTGAGGTGGGGGGGGGGGGGTGTCTGACTCGGGGCTGCCAGCTTTCATTCCTGTCAAGCAACTGCAGCCCCTGGAGCGGCTCCTCACCCAATAACCTGTTCGGGAGCAGCCAGAAGTCTTGGACTGAGGAAGGCCCCCACAGAACCCTCCCCCCAAAATCCTGGGGAGAGAGGGGGAAGAAGGAATATCCTCCCCTCAGCCCTGTTGTCCCCCGAGTTCTCTCTTTTCCTTCTGTTTTTTTTTTGTTTTGTTTTTTACTTCTGCCTTTAAAAACAAAGAAACCTGCACCTTAACAGGGGAAATAAAAGCAAACTCTAACTAAATCTATCTCCTTAGTTGTTCTTTCTGTGAGTCCAGCACCCTGGCTCACAACCTCCCCCAGCTGCTTGGAGGCTGAGCATACTGGGGCTGGTGGGCGGTGCCAGCTGCATATGTACACTAGTGTCATCAAAAAGATGATAGACTCAGCCTCCAAGCTGCTGGAAGAGGTACACTACCCAGAGGTGTTGGACTGGACTGGAGGGACGATAAGGAACTTATGTTCTTACGTAATCCAAGAGTGAGGGATGCTAAAAACAATTTTTTTTTTATAGTCAACCCATGCTATATGAAGGTCTCATTCTTTCCTCGGTTTTCTTCTTGGTCTTCTTTTCATGTTTGTTTCTTGGGAATAAAGTGGAGCTAAGGATGTTGCTTGATGAACAGGAAATGTCTTTCATTTTAGAGATTTAAGTTGGGCCTTTTATTTTTCTTGGGAGCCTCGAAACCACTTACTATGAATTATTGGTGCCTTTTTGTTGTTTCCTCAAATCAATCAAAGTAATTGTCCTATAGAATTGGGAAAGTCACTATTTCTCCCTAGGGGTAGGCAGCATGGAATCTTGTAACTTTTTGGGGGCTACTAGGTATTTGTGACCTGGATCTATCCATAGGCGTCAGAAAGGGGTGGACCACATGGGCCCTAACCCCACCAAACTCGCGGCATGGCAGCCAGCAGAGATTCCATCCCTTGCAGGCAGAAGAAAAGCCCCTTCCTGTCTGCTCACAGGAGATCAGATCCCCACGGGCAGACACGAAGGGACTTGAGGAGGAGTGAGAGCAGAGCTTGCGCCCCCCTTAAAGAAAAAACCCTCCCTGGATCTATCACTGTTGGAAACAGGATACTGGACTAGATGGACCTTTCATAAGACCTTGTGTTGTTATGTTCTTATGTACTGCCTTTAGACTCAAGGATTCTATAAAAATGGACAATTTTTCTGAATTAAAAGTTCATCTAAAGGAACCTGTTTCCTTGGATCATCCGTGGTGTACTAGTTTTATTTATTTATTTAAACTTGTTTATATACTGCCTTTCTACCTACCATTCAAGGTAGTTTACATTTAACAGGAGTGTGACAGGGCTATGATGGGCCTCTGCTGTACATAGAACTGAACACTGTAACATTTAACAGGGTAACTGTATTCAAGGTTTTAACTATTTACAATATAGTTAGCTAAGATAGAATAATTCCATTTCTTTAAAAAGATGCAAGACGTCTAACCATAATGTGACTGTATATAACGGGCAGATGTCCTTTTTTGGCAGGCATGGGACTGCCTTTGTTCCTCCAGCCCCCATTTCTCTATTCTGAGTTCATACACGGCTTTCACTCACAGCAATTAATTTTATTTCTTTATTTCATTTCAAAACATTTATATATCGCCATGTGCATTATCATTCTCAGTGTTTTACAAACTTCCATAAAACACAATCAACCCACCACCCTCACCCTCCCCCAACCTCCCAAATGCCGCCTCTGCTGCCATCCCTGCTCCTCTACCCTCAATGCACCCAGAAGTCAGGGATAGAGAAATGTTTTCAAACCCTTCCAGAAGCATAATAAGTTCTGCTCCAAGCATAACGCCACTGGAAGGACATGCCACTACACCGGAACTGCCACAGAAAACAAACAAACATGCCAGCACTGTAGCCGGAGCTGACTTGCTCCTGGTATCTCCATCGTCGGAGTCCTTGCCGAGCGCAATACTCAGCTAGGCACATACCAATGTAAAACCTCTTGCAGGTACTAGGGCCCCAGGTCATGCAAGGCCTTAAACGCCAGTACTAGAATTTTAAAGATGTACCTCTGCTTAATTGAAAGCAATGACTTATTCAGGACTTGAGAGAGTAAAACAGTCACAGAACCGAGCTCTGGCTAATGTCCCTGTAATGATTCTGATATGCTTGCCCCAAAGGGAGAAGGTCGTTTAATGACTAGGAACAAGACTTTGGTTCTCTCATACTTCAGATGTGTCTTCCTCATCTGTCCTCACAGACTTCAAGAACCATGGGATACTGGGTTTGGAGAAGGGTACACTTTAATTGTCCTGGCCCTGGTCTCTTCTACTGTGCATCCTTGTTTCCCCAAAGATGCCACTTGGACAGTCTTAGGGTGGCTGCACACAGTTTTAGTTCCCAGTTAACAGAGAATTAATTTCTCATTGCATGCTCCATCAATCAGAACTCAATTCACACAAGTCACATTCACTGACACCACCTTTTCTTACTTATCTGCATATCCTGTTATTCTTTACCTAAAAGTAAGCCCGACAGATCTGGGCAGTAAAAGGGGTCAGATGATGAACCTCAGAAGGGTAAGAAGAGGACACAAGCAGTCTCCCACTGAAAACGCTGGCCATGATGGCTTTATTCAACATTTACTGGTCTTTGGTTCCACATGCTCCCCTCTTATTGCTCTTTTGCTCTATTGTTATGATGCTCTTTGACTTGATATCATCATGTATTTTGTCTGCATCAATAGAAGAACAGCTTATAGGGGGGGCGGAGCCTGATGTCCAGCGGGTAGGACGCTTTGCGTTGAAGCTCCCGAGAGGCCTACTTAGAATCCTGACTTAATACCTATACAAATTTACTATTTCGCTCCGAGCTGACCGGGGCACCTCGGGGGGGATGGCGGCCCATAAACCAGCGCGCTTGGACTTCGGGTCTCCTTCTTCTTCTCACGGAAAACGCTCCAAAACAGAGGTGTCCTCCCCACAGAAGATGGTCCCATTTCGTGAAAACCCCGAATTGCACCTGGCGATTTTGGAGGAAATACGCGGCGTGAAGGAATTGGTGCAGTCCAATGGAGAAGCGCTTCGAGCCATGCGAGAAGACTTTGGAGTGCTCCAGGACCGACTTGAAAGTCTTTCATTACGGCAGGACAACATGGCGGGGGTCCTCGACTCGCACGAGGTGCGCTTGGGCAAACTGGACAAGGCTGAGCGCCAGATACAGAATCTTCAAAAGGAGTTAGAAGATAGTAATAATCGAGCCCGTCGCAACAATGTGAGGCTCCTCGGAATGCCGGAGGGGGTGGAAGCAGGAGATATAAGAGAATTCTTGCTCAAAACTCTTCCCTCCTTGCTGAAGATCACTTTTCACAGAGAACTGGAAATCGATCGAGCACACCGTGTTCCTGCCCACATGGCGCCCAACCGCACGACCCCCCGGCCTATTATCTTTAGCTTGCTACGCTATCAACAAGTGGAACAAATTTTACATGTTGCCCGAGCGAATCATCATTTGGAATTTGAAGGTCGTAAGGTCTCCTTCTTCCCTGATTTGGCAAGGCCTGCCGTTGACCGTCGGAAGAAACTCCTTGCTTTTCGCCCTCGACTTCAACAGCTACAGGCTCGCTTTGGCCTGTTGTATCCAGCGAAGCTCCGAGTGACTCTCCACAACCAAACCAGGACGTTCGAAGATCCTGATCTACTATCAACATTTTTAGACTCCAAAGAAGCAGAGCAGATGCGCTAATCCCAAATCTTGGACTCTTATCTGCCGGCTCTATCCGCCATTTTGAAGGGCCCGATGCGGCGGTCATAGCCAAGCACAGAAATAGCCTGGACTTTCTTTCTTTCTCTATATGACTTTTGTTTTTTGGTCTCCTATCCCTTCATGATGTGTGCCTCGGTCGGACTCGGAGCACGCACAGTCCTACAGGTTATGTGTTTTTTCAATTTCGGCCTTCTCTGGGGTTTCTCCCCGCAGACACATGGTCGCCAGTAATTTTGGGGTTTTGCTTCTCCTCTACCGTACTGCGGTTTTCTTTGTTAATGTGGGGCGCTTCATTGTATTGTATTAGCTTATTTTTCCTGTGTCATGTGTACAGCCAGATACAGTCAGCTTGAGGGACATAGTGAAATTATGTGTGCTATCATGCTCAGAATTTTTAACTTTTCTGAATGGCCTTATGTAAAATCTTATCATTCACCGTCAAAGGCCTTAATGGTCCACTTAAAGGAAAGAAAATCCTTAGCTATCTTAGCCATGAGCATGTTGATTTAGTGTTTCTTCAGGAAACGCATTTAAACTCTGCTGAAACACTGAAACTCAATGCTAAGCCTCATATGGTAGCTGCTTATTCTCCCACCGTTTCCAAATGGTACGGGATAACCATTCTGGTTAAGAAGTCTTTGCACGCTACTGTACCTGATATTAGCGCTGACAAGGAGGGTAGATGGGCCCGTGTACACCTTGAGGTTGGAGATAGTGAATTCATGTGTATTTGCATTATGCCCCGAATGTGGACAACCCTGCTTACTATGCAAGTATTGCGCAGTTGGCCTTGGCCTCTGCCAATGCTCCATTAATACTTGGTGGCGATTTTACTCAAGTGTTCCCTCAATCTTTTCTTCTCAAACACGGTGCTCGTTGGTTGGAAGATCCAGTACCGAGTAGACCTGTGTGGCTAGATATAGAAGCGGGCCTTTGCAAACCGATTCCTCTTACCTTTCTCCCGGGTATGACTCTCCCATCAGACTCCCACTATCCACCAATGCTTTCAGACACTTTAGGTGCCTTTAATACTCTTATGCAATCTTTAGACTCCCGACTCTGGTCAGTGCAACTTCAGCATCGCCTTCGGAGCACTAGAGTACTCCCGCCATCGGCATTCCCTACATAAGGTTGATTGGAGACTTTCCGATCTCTCGGTAGTTCACCGGGTGTAGCATCCAATTTTACAACCTTATGTAATGCTATAACTAGAGATACCCCTATAGCGCAGAAAGTATGGGAGAGAGAATTGCATGTGACTTTGACCTCGGAGTAATGGAGCCTTATCTGGAGTAGAGGGACACGGGTTCCCGATCCGCCTCATTCACTCAGGCCCTCTTCTTTCTAGCCCACCGGTGTTTTTACACTTCTCACAGATTAGACAAATGGAACACTACTCAGGGCACTGGTTGCTGGACACGTCCTGCGGCCATTGGTTCATTGCTTCATGTTATGCATGAATATCCCGCACTACAGTATTACTGGCGTCGGGTCTGGGGTCGTATTTAGTCTATCTCGCACTCTCAGGAGCCCCTTTCTTGGAGGATAGTGGGTCTTCGTCTAGTTGCGGGGATCCCCTCTCTCCCAAAAATGGCTTATCTCCTTTCGAACTTTATGCTTGGCATTGCTATTTCCCTAATTAAGTAATACTGGAAAATTAGCTCCCATCTGAGCCCCAATGAATGGTGGAATCATGCCTGTCTTTACAGTAAATCTGAACAAATACCTCGTCTGTTCGCTTCCTCCGTTCAGACTCCTTCTCATTGGTCTCAATGGAAGATGCTCAATGACTATGTACATTTTGCTAAATGCTCTCATCTGACTGTCTAACTTTGTATATATCTCTGTCCCATGATCATGCTGTATTGTAGATACTCTTTTGATCGTTTGATGTATAATCACTGTTAATTGGAAGCGCTCACATGCTGATATAATCGGGTAGAGAAGAAGCATCGGGGTGGGGGGTAATGGGTTTACTTTTCCTTATTGTATACTTGTTTTGTCTCTTTTGGTGTGTTGTTTCTTTTGTTTGTTGCAAAATGAAAATAAAAGTTTCAAAAAAAAAAGAAGAACAGCTTATAGATTGTGGGTAAACAAGATATACGTCTGTAATTTCTGGGAATGTTGCTTTGGTCCCCCTTTGGAAGGAGATATGTTCTTCTTCTTATAAGCTATTGTGATGTTAAATTGCAAAAAACAATTGATCAAGCAGCCAAATTTATCAGGTCTTGGTGGAATGATGTTAACTGTTTGAGCCAAAAGTTGGCCACTCCATCTTCCAGTACGGAGCTTGTTTTAACCTGCTTTCCAGTTCTTTTGTTGTTACTGAAGGCCATTTATAGGTTTGATGTTTGCTTTTTCTAGATGTTCCTATATGCAGGGTAACCATTCTGCTTCTTGATTGTACCCTATGGGGTCCTCATATAGTTGCTTCTAGAAGATTTCTTTTTCAGCTTTGGTCGGTGGTGTTTTTACCATATTAATGCTCTTTCCCAGTTCCCTGTAGAAATGTTTTGGGTTCTCTCTAAATAGTTTATTTTGATATCTTTCTTTTCTATTTCATGTTATTGTTGTTGTTGTTGTTAAGTGCTGTTGAGTCGGTGTTGACTTATGGCGACCCTCTGGATAGTTGTCCTAAATTGTGTTCGGTCTTCAGCCAGGTGGCTCATTGTTGACAGACTGGAACCTGTAGTTGCTGTTATTGTATCAATCCATCTCATTGCGTTGACCTTCTATCTTGCCGAGCATGATGTTTTTCTCTAATGATCTCTCTCTTCGCATGATGTGTCCAAAGTATGAAAATCGAAGTCTTGTCATCTGAGCTTCTAAAGAAAGCTTAGGTTTGATCGCCTCTAGTACTGACTGGTTTGATCGGCATTTAAACCGCCGTTAACGCAGCAGAAGAAGTGCTTTGCTTTAAACACGCTGCGAGCGGGAGCTCTCCCTTCTCTACCTGAGACTGTGTGACATCACTCTGCAGCTGTTTGATCGGCATTTAAACCGCCGTTAACGCGGCAGAAGAAGTGCTTTGCTTTAAACACGCTGCGAGCGGGAGCTCTCCCTTCTCTACCTGAGACTGTGTGACATCACTCTGCAGCTGTTTGATCGGCATTTAAACCGCCGTTAACGCGGCAGAAGAAGTGCTTTGCTTTAAACACGCTGCGAGCGGGAGCTCTCCCTTCTCTACCTGAGACTGTGTGACATCACTCTGCAGCTGTTTGATCGGCATTTAAACCGCCGTTAACGCGGCAGAAGAAGTGCTTTGCTTTAAACACGCTGCGAGCGGGAGCTCTCCCTTCTCTACCTGAGACTGTGTGACATCACTCTGCAGCTGTTTGATCGGCATTTAAACCGCCGTTAACGCGGCAGAAGAAGTGCTTTGCTTTAAACACGCTGCGAGCGGGAGCTCTCCCTTCTCTACCTGAGACTGTGTGACATCACTCTGCAGCTGTTTGATCGGCATTTAAACCGCCGTTAACGCGGCAGAAGAAGTGCTTTGCTTTAAACACGCTGCGAGCGGGAGCTCTCCCTTCTCTACCTGAGACTGTGTGACATCACTCTGCAGCTGTTTGATCGGCATTTAAACCGCCGTTAATGCGGCGCGCCCGCGCCTTGCGGGCCCGCGCCTGAGGGCCTCGCAAGAGGGCCCTTTGGCGTGGCCCTTAGGCGGGGCACGTAGGCGTCTTGTAGGTAAATGCAACGATTAAAACAACATATTTCAGAAGATAAGGTATATTCCTCTGTCATACTATATCCTCTTAACAAACCAATATGTACCAAACATTTGTTGTTCCTTTTGGCTTCCTTCTCGTTTACTTTCTACCTACAAACCCCTACTTTCTGTTCCCTTACTATTTACCATTGTGGATTCAACCAACTTTCTATTTCCTACAGTCACAATGCTCTCAAACTTCCTCTCTCAACTTTCATATTTCACGAAAGAACAACACTCAAAAATCGCAACCACACACACTTCATTCAAAAAAGTCACACATTATGGGCTATGTTTACTAAACGTGAATAACGCGCGTAGTATGACGTTAACGACCGTAAGTGCCGTATAACGCGTGTACCGACGCGCTAACGACCGTTAACGTCATACTACGCGCGGTAACCGTAGTTAACGATCGTAAAGCTCCGCGGCGCGTTAAAACAGCGCAGAAGGTGGAGAGTGGGCGGAGAGAAGGGGTCAATGGGCGGAGAGAGGCTCCCCTCATACTAACGCGCGGAGTGTCAGAGCTCACCTCCAACGCAAATGAAAACCTGTCGTTAAAGGCATTTAAAGGGAAGAGAAACCATTTACGTCAGCAATGTACAGAAAACCGGGGAAACCCACAAAACGTGAGCAGTGTGATACATGTGCACAGAACAAAATATCACATAAAACGTTAAAAATGACCACAAGAAACATTTTAAAAAGCAGAATTCAGCTGGGCAACAGTGATAGCAATGGGCAACAAGGAACAACACTCCCTGGAAAGCACCAAAATAAAAGGAAATGATGTGTGGAAGGGTCTACGCTCCGCAGACCCTTGCAAAGAGCATTACATTGTAAAGGAGCTGTCCTGGGTGTGTGGTGTAATGTTTCCCAATGATATCATTGTTGCCCAGCTTGGTTATGGGTGTGTGCCCCTTTTGTGAGGTCATTTCTGCGGTTTATGTGCACCTTTGTCTGCATACAAGGTAAATGAGGCCACAGTAAACCTCTTGCAGAGCAGGGTTTCTGACTCGTCAGGCCGGTTTAACTAACTCCAGGGACTGCACGGTCTCTGTGGCCACAGTGTGGTGCAACAGACACAGCCAGTGCCTGTAAGACCAGAGGGTCACAGGTTCAAATCCCAGTTGGGGCTCCTGCCAACCCAGTCCCCATAGTTCTACCCACCACTAAACAGTGATAGTAAAGACACTCCTGTAGTGCAGAGACCATACGCATGGCCTATATTTTACCACACCAAACACAGACACCAGAAACAGGCACATTACCTATAGCAGAGTCCCGCAAATGCAGTCCTGGAGGGCCCCACAACATTCCGGTGTCATGCTGCCTCTAATAAAGATGCCTGTGCTGCATAGCTATGCACCACCCCCATGGTATGCAGATGTAGCTCATGCATATGTATGAGAGACAGCATGAAAACCCGAACAGTGTGTGGAACACCAGGACTGGAGTTGGGGAACTCTGCCGTAAAGCAGCAGCCAACAGGGCCACACACCCACCCACAGGCCCCATTGGCCAATGCCAGCTGGAGAGGCAAGACATTGGGCCCTGCCTGTATCTCCCAATACTAGCAGTTGCATACCTTAGCAATGCCACCCTACACCTGGGTATATGGTACACAGCTATCAAACGTTTCCTCTGATAACTGGCAGATATCAATTCCTACGTTAAGCACATTTTGCTCATTGAGCTCCACCATAACAATCATTCTGATGTCTGCGGTGTGTGCTGCAGGTCTGGTCTCTGACAGTGTTCACAACCCTGGGGAGTGACCCCCCAACAGTCTTGTGTACCATATCCATGCCTGTACTATGCCCAGGACTGGTGTGGTGGTATGGCTGCTGACCACCTCTATAGTAGCACAATGCTGGCATAGGTGTGGGGGTGGCTGTCTGTCTATCCAGTGTGTGGTGGCTGCAAACACCTTCAACAGCCCACACTGCCAGCACTGTTGCCAGTATTGGGCTGCCAATGTGCATAATGAGGAGCAAGGTACCATGGGTATAGGCCGGACAGGGTGGCCTGGCCAGGGTGCATCTGCACAGGGCATAGGGCAGTGACAGGCACATTGTAGTGCCCGGCCACCAACTACACAGACAGGGTGACCTCAGTATATCCTGCTGAGAGATCACTCTCACCCTGACTGTGCAGTGACCACAGCATGGCTAGGCACTCCCATAGTGCTATCTAGTATTTTTCTCATGTGATACATATGGGTTTCCTTCTGGGGCCCAGTCACTGATGTATCTGCCTGCTGTGTATGCTGACATCCCAGTTCTGGGTGCAGGCATCTCCACTGGGCACTAGCAGACTGTTTGCAGCTGGTAGGTGTTGTGATGGAGTGGCTTGCAGGGTGCAGTGGCTGATGGCTTGCACCAGGGGAATATCAGATAGTGGTGGGGTGCAGCATACCATATCCAGGCCTAATGTCTGTCTGCTATTGTGTTATGGCTGTGTACAGAGCTGCATTGACTGCCCTGTGGGGTGTCTGTTCCCCAGCAGGACCGGGGTTCATGTTCCCCTCTACTGCCACCGTTGCAGCACGGTAGACTGTGGATCTTTTGATAGGAGACCCTGTTTGCCTCCCTCAGCCCTGGGGGAGGGGTGTGGTGGTGGTGCATGGGGGCTGTACCTGACTGAAACAGACAGAGATGTCCAAGGTGTTCCTGCAGAAACTACCTATCTCACACAGTAACACTGCTTTGGACCTGCGCCATGGCCGGTGCTGTGGACCTAGTGCTGGGCGCCTCACTGCACCCTCAGGGTGAGCACAGTACCCGCACAATGTGACGGTGTGTAGCTGCTCTGTGCCAGTACAACACACAGTCGGTACCCCCTACCAGGCCGAGGTGCTGTGGGGGTGCATTCCCCATGGTGTGTATCTGTGGACAGCTGCTTTGCATGTGCAGTGCATCATGGGTGTGACTGGCCCAATCCAACCCTGTGAAACACCAGCACCTGCTCACAGGCTCTGATAAGCCATAGGCCATCACACGTACATCTGTTAGCATAATGCATAGGTGCAGGACGCCCTACAAAGTCTGTAATATAAGATGCCCACACTGGTAAAAACACACGTACCCACGCACGTAAGCAAACACGTACCCACGCACGAATGTACGCGCGTCGCTACGCACGTACCAACGTACGTGGCTAGGCACATTCCGAGGGTGTTTTTCTGACACCACTACTCAGCGTAACGAAAAGCATGCCTCCTCTTTCCTTCTGTAATGTACAGGGTGATGCCTGAGATAGCCTTCTGTGTTAGGCACACTGGGGGCTCGAACCCATGCTGCCTGTAACAGCGGTCAGTACCGTAACCATTGTGCTACAGCTCTGTTTCAGTGCTTTGTGTCTGTACGTCTTCTTATGGTTAACGCGCAGTAACGTGGCACGGCGTCCGGTAGCGCTCGTTAGTTTTGCTAACGCGCGGTAGTGGTAACGATGTACCGCCCATGTCCTTATTTGGGGTTTCTTTCACTACCGCGGCTCCTACCGCGAACTGCACTAACGCGATTTAGTAAACATAGCCCTATGTCAATGCCTTTAGAGTATGTAACTATTGAGCTTATCAATGCAAGATCTATATGTAACAAGATTCATACAATAATTGATCTTATACAAGACCACCATCCAGACATTCTTTGCATAACAGAATCGTGGCTCCATTTAACTGATAATGTGCTAATTAATCAGCTGGTTTCAGAAAGTTATATTGCTTACAATTGCCCACGATCTCGCAAGCGTGGAGGAGGAGTTTTAATAATTGCAAAGAAGTTCCTAAATTTTAAAACACATAGCTTTTCAGACACTCCTCAAGGTAACACAATTAGCATTATGAACAAATACTTGTCACTTTGCCTGACTTATAGAGCGCCAAGAGCCCCGCCTGAAGAATTAGATTCAACGCTTGAAACTGTTTGTGCCATTTCTGCAATAAACAAATCCACACTTCTATTAGGTGACTTTAACCTTAAGTCCACTAACATTAAAGATGCAGAAGCCTTTCTTCAAGCAATGTCCTCTCTTAATTTCTCCCAAATCATTGATGTCCCAACACACTTTCACGGATCTACACCTGATCTTGTCTTCGCAAACAACGAACTAATATCAACAGGCTCATTATCAAATCCTACAGTTATACCAGTACCTTGGTCAGACCACTACTTAATTAAGATAAGGTTACTTTTACAGAAAAAATGGTGCAACAAGCATGATTTTAACTCTCACTTACAGAGGCGCTTCAAAAAATTTGATAGAGATACTTTTTTACAGGATACTTTAGAGCATCTGAATTCTGATTCTAACAATATTGAAGCTCAAATTATTAACTGGAACAATACTTTATCTAGTGCTGCCACAGCACCCATCAGCACAAAGAATGCCCAAAACAAGAAAAGACAAAGCAAACCTTGGTTCTCTGCTCAACTACGAAAGTTAAAAAGAAATCTCAGAAAGGTAGAACGGAAATGGCGAAAATTTAAGGCAACAAATATACAGAAGTTATACTTTGAAATGCAAAAACAGTATATGGACAATATTAATCATGCCAAAAAGGAATTCCACACAAATATTATAAACACTTCCTTAAATAAGCCCAGAGAATTATTTGAAATAGTCAAGATACTCACAAAAGAGAAATGTTCAGATGAAGATGTACAAATTGATCCACAAAAATTTGCTGATTACATCAAGGAAAAATTTCACTCTAATAAATCAATCATTGACAACAGCAAAAATTCACAAGTCTCTCTTCCTAAAATTTGGGATAAGTTTTGCTCTCCTTCAAATGAACATCTTTCTCAAATTATCTCAGCAATTAATACAAGTACCGCTCCCACGGACCCTTGCCCTGTTTCTTGGATCAAAGCTTCCAAATCAAACATGATACCATACATAAACAACATTGTGATTAATTCTCTTTCCCAAGGTCTTATGCCTATACAACTAAAGCAAGCGACAGTTAGACCAATACCAAAGAAAACAACTCTTGACAAAAGTAATCCTGCTGCTTACCGACCAATTTCTAGTATACCTTTTCTAGCAAAAATCATAGAAAAAGCAGTCCAACAGCAATTACAAGATCACATTGATAATCATGCCCCCCTAGATAATAACCAACATGGTTTCCGTCCTAATCATGGTGTTGAAACTCTTCTGATTTATCTTTTTGACAATATCCTTCGTGTTATAGATAACAAAAAAAAAGGGATTCTAATGATCTTTGTAGACATTTCATCAGCGTTTGACACAGTTAACCACCGAATTCTCCTTGAGAGACTACAAAAGATTGGTATTCATGGTGTTACCCTCAAATGGTTTCAATCGTACCTTTCTGACAGAGAGATTAGAGTAAAAGTAGGATGTAATACTTCTCAATCAATAAAGGTACTACAAGGAGTCCCTCAAGGTTCCGCCCTCTCATCTCTTCTTTTTAATATCTACATTCAACCAATTTGTGATATCATAAAAGCTCATAATATACAATACACTATTTATGCAGATGACATTTTAATTTTTATGCCTTTTTCAATTGACAACCCTGTATATTCCGATATCTCAATCTGTTTAACTGAAATGACAAGATGGTGTAAGGAGAATAATTTTTCAATCAATTATAACAAAACAGAGGCCCTCATAATTACCCGTAACCCGGAATTCTTACATCCACCAAACATTAGAGTTGATAACACTACCATTCCAATTAAAACGGAAGTTAAGTATCTTGGAGTTACTCTAGACAGTGAGTTAAATCTCAAATCACACATTAATAAAACAATTAAGAATGCATACTTCAGAATGCGTATTATAAGAAGACTAAAACCGCTTCTTGCATCTGATCTTTTTCGTACTGTATGTCAAGCGCTAATAACTCCTTTACTGGATTTTTGCAATCCAATATTCCTTGGGTTAGCACTGCAAGCTTTAAAACCTCTTCAATTAGCTCAGAATACTGCAGCACGAATTATAGCTGGAACTTCTATTTATGAACACATTACTCCAGTTATGAAGGATCTTCACTGGCTCCCAATCCAAACACGCATCAAATATAAAACAATTATTAACATCTTTAAAATAAAACATCATTTATCAGCTAATAGTCTGTACTCCCTCATTCTTCCTGACCCCAGCTCTCGACCAAGAAGAAAGGGAACCTCTCACAGAGTAAGTTCTTCCAGTAACTTCAAAACATCGCGCAAGGATACTACAGAGAGAGCATTTTCATTAGCTGCCCCAATAATATGGAACTCTCTTCCAGATGACTTAAGATCTTCAACCGAACTCAAAGAATTTCGTAAGCAATTAAAAACTTTGCTTTTCATAGAACATTATGGGCCTATTACTTAATTTTCTGATCTACCTACCCACCACTCCAAAACTAATTAAATAGTTGATATTGTCATATGATATTTGTATTTTATAACTTTGCACTTAGCACACGTTATGTTGTAATGATTAATGTGCTCTGACTATATGTTTCAATATTTGTATTTTATCATTTCTCACCAGATGTTTTGTATGTTTTGTTTCGTTCACCGCCTTGATTGTATGATAAGGCGATATATAAATACAGTTAAATAAATAAATAAATAAATTCACCGCCAGAACTATTATTCAAAGGCATCAGTTTTCTTCCTGTCTATCTTTTCACTGTCCAACTTTCGCATCCATATGATGTTAATGAAAATACCATGGCTTGAACAAGTCGAATCTTTGTATGGGGAGAGACATCTCTGCTCTTGAGAATCTTGCCTAGGTCCTTCATAGCCATTCTGCCATGTTTGCGCTTCTGCTGCTACTTTCAATTTATTGTTGGAACATATTAATTTCAGGTCTTTTTATGTTAATGCAGCATGCTTCAGCTTGATGTCTTGGATCTTCTTCAATAACCTTGTTGATCTTAATTCTTTTAGATACGTGTCTATCAGCGACACCTCCATACACAGCGACTGTATTTTTCCTTCAATGCGTTTTTTCCAAGAAAGAACTGTTATGGTCCTGTTTTTCTTCTGGCCCTGCATTTTTGTTGGTAGTATTCTTTCAATAATAATTTTAACTGCACAATATTGTATTCGATTTAACATGGGTAGTCTTTCCTTTGCCTGGAACCCAGCATATTCATCTTTTTCCACATGGACAAGAAGTTCAATTTTTAATTCCTACATCTCCGGGTTTTCTCCTCCCTTTCTTCATCCTCTTCAGTTGATTTCTTGACCTGTCTTTAGTTTATCTGATTCTTCTGCACTTCCAGATCTCTAACCTGCATCTCCACCTCAACTGCTCTTTCCTTTTTCTTTTCTGGTATGCCCACCTAGTCTCCTTCTCCTGAAGTCCTCGTGAAGGACTACAAAAGGGGACTGCTTCATCTGGAGAGAGATCTGCAATAGTGAGTATATACTTCTGGGACTTTTTCTGAAGGGAATTCTTTGGATTACAGTTGATTAATCTGTGATCCCAGTGCATTTCTTAAATCAGTCAGGGACTAGTAGCAGCACTTTAAGTTTAAATTTAAAACACAGAAGAGAGCTTTCTGGTTAAATTTAGAACCCAGCAGAGAGCGTCTAGTTTAAATTTCATACTAAGTCAGAGCCTAGCAGCAGCAAAGAGCTTTAATTTAAATCAAATCAGAATATAACTTAGCATAAAAGGCAAAACAGGGTCAGTATTCTTTGAGCACTAAATAAATTCTCCTAGAGACCTTTACAAAGAGGCCTTCTACCTAGCAGGCAAGAGACCTGTAAAACGTTTTAAATAGGTGTTAAAGCCAGATGGCAGGTCAAAAGGCCATTTTGAAAGACTCTTTCTATCCAAGCAAGGACTGTTAATCACCCAGAAAGTTGGTCACAGCTTACCTCAGAAGCACAGGACAGGGTACTTTGTAGCAGTCCTCTTTTAATAAGTCTTATTTCCCTCCCTCCCTCCCTCCCCAACACCCATCCACTCCTGGGATAATTGTAGCTTTATAGGTACTTACACATCTTAAAGGAGCTGCTCTCAGGTGCAGCTCTTTATATAAATTAGTCATACATTAAGGATCTGTGATTAATTAAGCTTCAGGTGAAGAAGGTATATTAAACGTATTAGGTATACTTTTATTAGTATAAGTATCCACAGCAACCCTTAGTAAGTAAAGAACTTAAAGATCTAAACACAAGCTTAAAACTAAGATGCAGACAGCAGTCCAGCAGCGAGATGGGGGCTTTCCAGTCTTTTGCATTGAGTGTCACATGTATGATTTTCACCCAGTTGGTGAGAGGTCTTACGTATGCACTAGGTACAAGGAGCTCTTTGCTCTCAGGGAACGAGTTCATTCTCTAGAGGCTAGAGTAGCATACTTGGTAGATTTAAGAAAGACAGAGAGGTACATAGACAAGACCTATAGGGATATAGTAATGAAGTCCCACCTCCAGTATGGCAGCATCCCTGTTGCAATGGAGAAGAGAGGTCACGTGACAGAAGAGCATTACCCTGGTGTGGCAGGAAGCGATTCTGTAACTAGGACCTGTCCTCCAGGTGATGTAAAACCCTCTCGCACTGAGGAAGTTTCTCCAGGGCCATGTGCCCATGAGGGAAGGGTTAGGACAGCCAATATAGTTGGTGATTCTATCATTAGGCATGTAGATAGCTGAGTGGCTGGTGGATGTTAGGATCGCCTGGTAACATGCCTGCTTGGTGCAAAGGTAGCGGACCTCACACGCCACCTAGATAAGCTCTTAGATAGTGCTGGAGAGGAGTCTGCTGTCTTGGTACATGTTGGTACCAATGACATAGGACAATGTAGTAGGGAGGTTCTGGAGGCTAAATTTAGGCTTTTAGGTAGGAAGTTGAAATCCAGAACTTCCTGGGTAGCTTTCTCCAAAATGCTTTCTGTTCCACGCACAGGACCCAAAAGGCAGGAAGAGCTCCGGAGTCTCAAAGCGTGGATGAGATGATGGTGCAAGGATGAGAATTTTGGATTTGTTAGGAACTGGGGAACATTCTGGGGATAGGAGGGGCTCTTCCCAAGGGACGGGCTTCACCTTAACTGGGATGGAACCAGGCTGCTGGCATTAACCTTTAAAAAGGAGATAGAGCAGCTTTTAAACTAGATAACAAGGGAAAGCCGACAGTCACCCAAGCGCGCATGGTTCGGAACAATGTATCCTTGAAGGATACTACCAAAAGCAGAGAGGTTCCAAAAAAGAGTAAAGTAACCGAAATGCCCTTGAATATGCAGCAGATAGAGCTGAAAGATTCCAAATTACCCATGCCTACCAATAGCCAGATTAATATGAATAAAATACAGTCTCTAAAATGCTTGTATGCAAATGCTAGAAGTCTAAAAAATAAGATGGGAGAGTTAGAATATATAGCACTGAATGAGATGTTAGATATGACTGGAATCTCAGAGACATGGTGGAAGGAGGACAACCAGTGGGACATTGTGATATCTGGGTACAAACTATATCATAATGATAGAGCTGATCAAATTGGTGGAGGGGTTGAACTCTATGTTAGAAAGGGCATTGAGTCAGAAAGGAATAAAGTTTGCAGAAAACAAAATTTGCTGTAGAATCTCTATGGATTAAAATTCCATGTAAAAAGGAGAAGGCAATGGCAATGGGGGTGAACTATCGACTGCCTGGCCAGAATGAACAAATGGATGATGAAACGCTAAAAAAAAATCAAGGAAGCTAACAAAACTTACAGCAGAGTAATAGTAATGGGTGATTTCAATTATCCCGGTATCGACTGGGTCAGTGTCATGGCAGGACATGCTAGGGAGATAAAATTTCTAGATGAAATAAATGACCAGAGGGGAAGCCATACTGGACCTCGTCCTTAGTGGATCACCAGATCTGGTGCAAGAGATAAGGGTGTTGGGGCCACTTGGCAATAGTGATCATAGCATGATAACTTTTGATTTAATTAGTGGAGGAGGGATGGTAAAAGAAATCCACAGTACTACCTTTAAAACTTTTGAAAGGGAGACTATGATAAAATGAGGAAAATATTTAAGAAAAAACTAAAATGAACAGTTGCAAAGGTTAAAGACTTGCATCAAGCTTGGGTGTTGTTTAAAAATACTATCTTGGAAGCCCAGACCAGCTGTATTCCACGCTTTAAGAAAATCGGAAGGAAGTCCAAAAAACTGCCAGCATGGTTTAAAGGTGAGGTCAGAGAGGCTGTTGTTGCCAAAAAAGCATCTTTCAGGAAATGGAAAAAAGAGCCAAATGATGAAAACTGGAAACAGCACAAGCACTGGCAAGTTAAATAGAAGGCATTGATAAGGCAGGCAAAGGGAGAATTTGAGAAGAAGCATGCTGCAGAAGCAAAAACGCATAATAAAGACTTTTTCAAGTACATTAGTAGCAAAAAACCTGTGAGAGAGTCAGTTGGTTCATTAGATGATAGAGGGGTTAAAGGGGTACTAAGAGGCGACAAGGCGATAGCGGAGAGACTGAATGAATTCTTTGCTTCGGTCTTTACTGAGGAAGATGTTACCCATGACTGAAGTGGTATTTAAAGGTGCGGAAGAATTGAAGGAAATATCGATACATCGGGAAGATGTATTACAACTATTAGATAAACTGAAGAGTAGCAAATCACCTGGGCCGGATGGTATACATCCAAGGGTGTTGAAAGAACTGAAATATGAGATTGCAGATCTCCTATTAGTAATCTGTGAATTTTCATTAAAATCATCTCTAATACCTGAAGATTGAAGGATCGCCAATGTAACACCAATTTTTAAAAAGGCTTCCAGGGGTGACCCGGGAAACTACAGACCGGTGTGCCTGACGTCAATACTGGGAAAAATGGTAGAAACCATCTAAAGAACAAAATTACTCAGCATGTAGATTGTCATAGCCTAATGGGATAATATAAATGAACTTCATCCAACAATTTCTACAGGTTCAGTTTTTACCACGACGACAGCCTCAGAAGCAACCATTAGCACTGAAAATACTGGATTTCACTTTTCTTCCAGAAATGTGCTGGTTTAACATCAACGGCTGAAGTCGGTTAAAACTGTGTTGTATCTACAGCTGTGTATACTGCTGTATGTGCTAACAAAAAAGCTTTGAAAGTTAACGTGATACGACTTCATAATCTATTCAGTTATTCTTGTTAGCACAAAAAGTACTTAGCTTAATCAGTTGTAGAATACTTCACAGCACACAAATTTTTCCTTCTTATTTTGCTTGTTTTTTTCAAATTTTCTATGTGAATAATAGCCTCTCCAATTTCTTCTTCTCAAGCACAGCTCTCAGAATATGTCCCGACGCCAACCTTATAGGCACCCATCCGTTTCTCCATTTAGGGTTTTTCAAGGGATTGTTATGTGCATCAAATTTTCTATAAAAAACCATATTCAAAATCACTGAACTGTAATTATGAACTTAAAAAGTGCACACACTACAGATGTATATTATAATGAAGCATGATGATAATTGGACGCTCGTCTCAAAAACAAGGTTCCCCTCTGGCTCACTAGGGAATTCCTCAAAAATGCGGACTGACAACCAAAACAGCCATTTTTAAATGCTCTAAGGGACCGAAACTGCAGTGAAAACTCATCCTTCATTGGTCAAAATCTAAATGCAAACTGCCCAATCAATACCAGCATTAAGTCCATCAGGTTGCACCATGGCTAAAGTGTGTATCCACCATTGTTCCCTATAGAGTAAGAATTGTTCTTGAGATTTTCCTTTTTCTGCAGCTGTTACTCTCTCAATACACCAACAGCGAAGCTGGGCAAACACATGATGAAACTGTAGGCGGTGTTGAACCAGGGGAGCTTCTCTCCGACTGCATCGCAATCGACTCATGTTCTTTCATCCGAATTTTGAAAGAACGTATAGTTTTGCCCACATAAAGCAAGCCGCACGGACATCGAACAGCATAAACCACATGCGTGGATTCGCATGAAGTCATTTGTTTTAATGTATAGGTAGTGTCCCTGTGAGTGAACTTTGTTTGTTCTACAGTGATGATGCAGATTTCACATTGCCCACATTTATAGTGACCCAATCTGGGATCGCGTGTAGCTGTGACAGTGATAGCGCGCAATCTTGTGGGGCTAAGATGTTCTTTTAAATTGCGACTGCGTTTCCACACACATCTGATTGCTTTATCTTGTAAACCCGGCACTACACGAAGCACTGTGCTGTGTTTCTTAAGAATTCGTTGTAAACTGTGACTCAAAGGAGAGTAACACGTAATGAAATTCACAGTGTGTGACTCATTAGGAACCCCTTGTTGTTTCTTCGGTTCCAACAACAGATCACGGTGATTACACAACGCTCGCTTATACGTCCGCTGTATTACCGAATTTGGATACCCTCTGTCACAAAAATTGGCTTTCAAATCTCTTGATAGTATCTTAAAAGTGCCCACATCAGAGCAATTCCTACGGTACCTTAAGAACTGTGACAGAGGAAGGCTGTTTTTTAACTGAGGAGGGTGAGCACTATCATGATGAAGGAAAGTGTTGCGATCTATAGCTTTTCGATACACTGAAGTGTCCCAACCAGTCTCACCTCGCATAACTTGCACATCCAAATATGCAATACAGCGTTTATGTGACACACAAGTGAATTTGATGTTGATATCTTGTGAATTCAACCACTGAAGAAAAGAGCGTAATAGATGTTCTGTGCCCTGCCACAACATAAACACGTCGTCAATATAACGATGCCAAGCTTTAATATTAACAGTGTATGGAGAGTGGGAAAAACAATTTCTTTCAAACATTCCCATATACAAATTGGCAACTGACGGAGCGCAGGTGGCACCCATGGCCACCCCGGAGATTTGATGATATAGAACCCCTTGGAATTCAAAAAAATTATGAAAAAGGGTTAGGGCCATCAGAGCTTGCAAAAACTGTAATTGTGTTTGAGACAGATCCCCTCGAGCTATTAACGCTTGTTGTACAACAGCACTGGCCTCTGTTTGTGGGATGCTTGTGTATAAAGACTGCACGTCCAATGTCACTAAAAGTATGGGGTATGTTTACTAAACTGCGTTAGTGCAATTCGCGTTAGGAGCCGCGGTAGTGACAGAAACCCCAAATAAGGACATGGGCGGTACATCGTCACCACTAACGCGCGTTCAAAACATTAACGAGCGTTACCGGGCGCGGTGGCACGTTACTGCGTGTTAATCGTAAGAAGACGTACAGACACAAAGCACTGAAACAGAGCTGTAGCACAATGGTTACGGTACTGACCGCTGTTACAGGCAGCATGGGCTCGAGTCCCCAGTGTGCCTAACGCGGAAGACTGTCCCAGGCATCACCCTGTACATTATAGAGGGAATGAGGAGGCATGTTTTTCGTTACGTTGAGTATTGGTGTCAGAAACACACCCTCGGAGTGTGCCCAGCCACGTACGTCGGTGCGTGCAAGGCTGCGTGCGTGGGTACGTGTGTTTTTACCAGTGGGGGCATCTTATATTACAGACTCTGTAGGGTGTCTTGCACCTATGCATTATGCTAGCAGATGTACGTGTGATGGCCTATGGTTTATCAGAGCCTGTGAGCAGGTGCTGGAGTTTCACAGGGTTGGATTGTGCCAGTCACACCCATGATGCACTGCACATGCAAATCAGCTGTCCACAGATACACACCATGGGGAATGCACCCCCACAGCACCTCGGCCTGGTAGGGGGAACTGACCATGTGCACCCCCACAGCACCTCGGCCTGGTAGGGGGAACTGACAATGTGCACCCCCACAGCACCTCGGCCTGATAGGGGGTACTGACCGTGTGTTGTACTGGCACAGAGTAGCTACACACCGTCACATTGTGCGGGTACTGTGCTCACCCTGAGGGTGCAGTGAGGCACCCAGCACTAGGTCCACAGCACCATCCATGGCGCAGGTCCAAAGCAGTGTTACAGTGTGAGATAGGTAGTTTCTGCAGGACCACCTTGGACATCTCTGTCTACTGCAGTCAGGTGTAGCCCCATGCACCACCACCTCCCTCCCCCAGGGTGGCAAACAGGGCCTCCCATCAAAGGTGGCAGTAGAGGGGAACATTAACCCTAGTCCTGCTGAGGAACAGACATCCCACAGGGCAATCAATGCAGCTCTGTACACAGCCATAACACAATAGCAAACAGACATTAGGCCTGGATATGGTATGCTGCACCCCACCACTATCAGATATTCCCCTGGTGCAAGCCATCAGCCACTGCACCCTGCAAGACACTCCATCACAACACCTACCAGCTGCAAACAGTCTGCTAGTGCCCAGTGGAGATGCCTGCACCCAGAACTGGGATGTCAGCATACACAGCAAGCAGATACATCAGTGACTGGGCCCCAAAAGGAAACCCATATTTATCACATGAGAGAAATACTAGATAGCACCATGGGAGTGCCTAGCCATGCTGTGGTCACTGCACAGTCAGGGTGAGAGTGATCTCTCAGCAGGATATACTGAGGTCAACCTGTCTGTGTAGGTGGTGGCTGGGCACTACAATGTGCCTGTCACTGCCCTATGCCCTGTGCAGATGCATCCTGGCCAGGCCACCCTGTCCGGCCTATACCCATGGTACCTTGCTCCTCATTATGCACATTGGCAGCCCAATACTGGCAACATTGCTGGCAGTGTGGACTGTGGAAGGTGTTTGCAGCCACCACACACTGGATAGACAGACAGCCACCCCCACACCTATGCCAGCATTGTGCTACTATAGAGGTGGTCAGCAGCCATACCCACCACACCAGTCATGGGCATAGTACAGGCATGGATATGGTACACAAGGCTGTTGGGGGGTCACTCCCCAGGGTGGCGAACACTGTCAGAGACCAGACCTGCAGCAAACACCGCAGACATCAGAATGATTGTTATGGTGGAGCTCAATGAGCAATATGTGCTTAACGTAGGACTTGATATCTACCAGTTATCATAGGGAACGTTTGATAGCTCTGTACCATATACCCAGGTGTAGGGTGGCATTGCTAAGGTATGCAACTGCTAGTATTGGGAGATACAGGCAGGGCCCAATGTCTTGCCTCATCAAGAGGCATTGGCCAATGGGGCGTGTGGGTGGGTGTGTGGCCCTGTTGGCTGCTGCTTTACGGCAGAGTTCCCCGACTCCAGTCCTGGTGTTTCAAACACTGTTCGGGTTTTCATGCTGTCCCTCATAAATATGCATGAGCTACATCTGCATACCATGGGGGTGGTGCATAGCTATGCAGCACAGGCATCTTTATTAGAGGCAGCATGAAGCCGGAAAGGTGTGGGGCCCTCCAGGACTGCATTTGCGGGACTCTGCTTTAGGTAATGTGCCTGTTTCTGGTGTCTGTGTTTGGTGTGGTAAAATATAGGCCATGCGTATGTTCTCTGCAATGAAGGAGTGTCTTAACTATCACTGTTTAGTGGTGGGTAAAACTGTGGGGACTGGGTTGGCAGGAGCCTCAGCTGGGATTTGAACCTGTGACCCTCTGGTCTTACAAGCACTGGCTGTGTCTGTTGCACCACACTGTGGCCACAGAGACAGTGCAGTCCCTGGAGTTAGTTAAACCGGCCTGACGAGTCAGATACCCTGCTCTGCAACAGGTTTACTGTGGCCTCATTTACCTTGTATGCAGACAAAGGTGCACATAATCCTCACAGGAGATCTCAGAAAAGGGGCACACACCCATAACCAAGCTGGGCAACAATGATATCATTGGGCAATATTACACAACACTCCCAGGACAGCTCCATTACAATGACATGATTTTGAAAGAGTCTGTGGAGCGTAGACCCTTCCACACATCATTCCTTTGTTATTTGGTGCTTTCCAGGGAGTGTTGTTCCTTGTTGCCCATTGCTATCACTGTTGCCCAGCTGAATTATGCTTTTTAAAATGTTTCTTGTGGTCATTTTTAACGTTTTATGTGAAATTTTGTTCTGTGCACATGTATCACACTGCTCACGTTTTGTGGGTTTCCCCGGTTTTTCTGTACATTGCTGACGGAAATGGTTTCTCTTCCCTTTAAATGCCTTTAACGACAGGTTTTCATTCGCGTTGGAATTGAGCTCAGAAATTCAGCGCGTTAGTATGAGGGGAGCCTCTCCCCGCCCATTCTCCGCCCATTGACCCCTTCTCTCCACCTGTAGCAGCAAAGCGCAGACAAACCAATGATACCAGGAGTCTGTTCAAAAGGTCCAAATCATTTATTTGTGCACAAGTCTCGAACCAATCAATTTCAAAATGGCTGAGCAAAGTTTTCAAGCATTACAACAACTTTTATAGACTTCTGTTCCATTCTAGGTATAGAAAAACATTTCATTGGTCCCGGTAATCTCCCGTACCTCCCGTACCTCTTCTATTGGTCCCGGTACTGATAAGTTTATCCAGTTATGTCCCTCCAGTGGGCATGACACCTGCATACCCCCCTTCTAGTCCCAATTACAATGGTCAGTTCATCAACTTGTTACTTTCACACTTTCAAGGTTATAGAACCAATTTGTACGTGCAGAGGAGCTGGGCTCTGCAACTCATCTGTCAGCACTCCCAATTATTTCTTTGCAGATGTACTTTTTCTTATCAGTAACTTTTAAACATGTTTTTCTGTATTTTTCCATCTTTCAATACTACAGTTCTGCTTACCTAAGCTAATTCAATACTTCTACTGAGTTCTATCTTACAATAGCAGCATATTGGGGGATGTGCAATCCTATATGCCTCTCCACAGGCCTCATTTACAGGTCAAGCTAGCCATGCTGGCCTGCTTATGTTCGGACACTGTGGGTCACAGGCCTGCACCTGCCACACACCCACTCTCCACCTTCTGCGCTGTTTTAACGCGCCGCGGAGGTCTACGATCGTTGACTGCGGTTAACGCGCGTAAAGTACGTTTAACGATCGTTAGCGCGTCAGCACGCGCGTTCGGACGTGCTAACGATCGTTAAGCATACTTTACGCGCGTTAATCACGATTACCGCACTTTAGTAAACATCCCCCTATATCTTCTTCCATGGCCCAATGTGACAGATCCTTGAGAATAGCCAAAAAATGAGTATCTCGCACATATGAGGGGATATCCATTAACAAGGGACGCAAAAACGAATCAAGATATATTGACAAAGGTTCCAACAGGGTTCCTTTGGTGGAAACGATTGGTCGGCCCGGAGGCCGAGTTTGATGTTTGTGTATTTTGGGAACCGCGAGGCCGCGGGCAGGGTCACGGCGGCTGACTTTAACCAGGCGCGCGGCCCGGCGCGGGGACGCTGCGCGTGACCCGGGTCGGGCGCGCGGGTGCATCATTTAAAGTTATTGGTTCCCGTCGGTCGCGGCCATACGGGAGCCAATCAGGGAGACTAGTCTTGGGAGGTGGGGGGGGGGTGTATACCGGCCGGCAGCCTCCACGTGTCAGTTCGTGCGGAGGCTGCGTTCCGGGTGCCGGCGTGACTGCGGAGCTGCGGCGTTTGAAGGCAGTTTCGGCGGTGGATCTTGGAGGCGGTTGTCTTGGGGGCCTGAGGCAAGTCCGGAGAGTCGATTTCGGGGGTTGTGGTATTTAGGGGTGCTGTGGGTCTCTCGGGGCCCGTTTTCTCTTCGGGTGTTTGTGCTTGGGCGGCAGGTGGGTTCAAAAAAAAAAAAAAACCGGAGCATAGGAATTTATTTATACATTTGCTGGGGGGGAATTTCATTGCAGCAGATTGCTGTTCAAAAAAAAAAACCACACCACTTTCTTAAGCGCGGCTTTTGCTGCGGTGGTGTAATTCCCCCAGGCGTTTCAGTTTCGGTCCTGGTGGGGGATGCCTGGGCCGCGTGGTCGGGTGAAATCGGGGGGCTCGGCCCCTGCAGGTGCTTCTGGGTCTTGGGTGCGGGGGCGGGGCAGGTCACGGTCTCGGGGAGAGGCTGGGTTGCCCGGCACTGGGGGTGGTGGTGGGCGGAAGGGTCGGGGGGGTGCGGTGCAGGGGCAGAGGGGGGGCAAAAGGGGTTTGACGGCCTGGGGGTGGTGGCAGGGGTGGCGGAGGCACCCACCCCCCTGTGGTACTCTGGGGGTGAGTGGTGGGCTTGGGGGAGCGGGCGGAGTGGCGGGGGTGGTGACTCTGGGGGGTGTGGGAAGTGAAGTGGGTCCGTCGGGGGTTGGGGGTGCATTGGGAGGTGTTTTGGGGGTACAGGGGCCGGGGGGGAGGGTTGCGGCCGGATGGGGCCCAGTGGGGCTCTGGCTATGGTGTGCCTGCTGGTTGGCTCCCGGGTACCGGTGGCTATGGTGCGTCGGGTGGGCCGTCCCCTTGGGAACAGTGGTTGAGTGGGGGGCAGGGTTCGTCTCGGGCTGACTGGGGTGGTCCTTGGCCCCCGGCTTGGCCCCTGGCAGTCCCCCCCCCCTGTTTTTCCTTTCATTTCTCCGCAGGGACGAATTGTGGCTCAGCCGACATGGATGGCGAATCCTGCTGGATCCGAGAGATGGTTGGGTCCGGTGATGGGGGCGGTAGCGCAGCAGGGAGCGGCGGCGGAGTCAGCGCGGGATCTTCCCCTGGAGGTCGAGAATGCTGGCGGCGAGAACAGTTCTGTGGCAGCTGGGACGGATGCGGCGTTGGCGCTTGCTAGCAGTCAGCCTGGTGAGTTGCTTGGGGACGTGGGGGATGGGGGAGTCTGGTCGCTGGAAAGCCCGGCGGATAGGGGTTCGCGTAAGAAGCGCAGGCGGGCTTGTTGGCGGCAGCATAGCTCTGAATCAACCTCGTCCTCTTCATCTTCGAGTGGTTCGTCTGTGGGGTCTGTTAAGGAGTCGGGTCGGCGGGACAGGGAAGGTGGGGTGGGTTGGCCCCTGGTGTGGGTGGGGGGGCCGCATCGGTGGTGGTTTTTCCAGAGTTGTGGGAGGGGGTGCCGCATAAGCTGCGGCGCAAGATCAGGAAGCGGCGCTATATCGATATCTTCCGCTTGCTGGAGGGGAGGAAGCGCTCGGGTGAGAGCCGGAAGAAGAGGAAGGAGGATGAAAAAGCCGGTAGGGTTAAGAAGGTGGCGCGTAATGTGGTGAATTGGACGCGTTCCTTTTTGAGGTTGGCCAGCATGTGGGGTCACCACGAACCGGGGCAGTATGGTATGTTGTTAGTTTACGCCGATTCCATCCTGGAGGTGTCTCAGACGCATGACGGATGGGCTTGGCTGAACTATGATGAAAAGTTCAGGGACAAGATGGAGGAGAGTAGATCGCTTTCATGGGGCACGCAGGACATTAACCTGTGGCTGACTCAGATGTCGGCTAGGTCTGGTGCCGGTGGGGGGGGGGGGGGTGGCGGGGAGGGTAGTGGCGGGGGCCATGCATTCCTTTCGCGCGGGGGCGATCAGGGTGCCGCCAAAGGTGGGCACGGCGGGGGGGGCAGTGACATGTGTTGGCGGTTTAACCGGTCCACTTGCCCCTTTCCCGACTGCAAATTTCGGCACTCCTGCTCCTTGTGTGGAGGTCCTCACTCCGCCACCAAGTGCCTTAAGCAAGGCACTGCTGGCGCTGCCGGTCCCACTCCTAAAGGGCAATGAGTGGCATGGGCGGGCGCCTTCTCCGATTCGGCTGGAGGCCTTTTTGGGGTGGCTAAGTCGCTATCCACGGAGGCGGGAGGCGGTGATTCTGTCTTTTGGTTCGGTTTTGTTATCCCGGTGCGGGGTGTGGTGTCGGCGCAAGGTGCGCGGAATTCCCCGTCAGTCTGACGCTGGGCCGAGATCGTCCTGGACAAGTTATTGGGGGAATTGCGGTTAGGAAGGGTGGCAGGCCCCTTCGCGGAGCCCCCTTTTCCTGACATGGTGATTTCTCCGTTAGGTATAGTACCTAAGAAGGAACTGGGGAAGTTCCGGTTGATTCATAATTTGTCCTGGCCGATAGGTGCCTCCGTTAATGATAGCATTCCGCCTGAGTTTTGTACGGTCCGTTATTCGTCTTTTGATAAGGCGGCGCTGATGGTGAGGAGAGCCGGTCGGTCTGCCCTCATGGCGAAGGTTGACATCGAATCGGCGTTTCGCTTGTTACCGGTCCATCCCTCCTTTTTCCATTTATTGGGTTTTTGTTTTCAGGGGGGGTATTATTTTGACAAGTGTATGCCGATGGGCTGTTCGGTCTCTTGTGCTTATTTCGAGATGTTTAGCACCTTCCTGCAGTGGGTGCTAGTTCAGGTGTCCGGATTGGCAAATGTGGTGCCTTACCTCGACGATTTTTTGTTTGTGGGTGCGGCTTTGTTTGTGGGTGCGGTTTCTCCCCCGTGTGGGTTCTATAATGCCGCACCAGATATGATTTCGTGATGATACATTTCCCACAATCAGTACAGCTACAAGGTTTCTCACCTGTGTGTGTTCTATGATGCAGCACTAGTTGTGCTTTTCTGAGGAAACCTTTCCCAGTCAGTACAACTAAAGGTTTTCTCCCCCATGTGGGTTCTATGATGCTGTACTAGACGTGTTTTCGTAAGGAAACATTTCCCACAGTCAGTACAACTAGAAAGTTTCTCACCTGTGTGTGTTCTATGATGCAGCACTAGTTGTGCTTTTGTAATGAAACAATTCCCACAATCAGTACAACTAAAAGCTTTTTCCCCTGTGTGGGTTCTATGATGCTGTACTAGACGTGCTTTCGTGAGGAAACATTTCCCACAGTCAGTACAACTAAAAGGTTTCTCGCCTGTGTGTGTTCTATGATGCAGCACTAGTTGTGCTTTTGTGAGGAAACATTTCCTACATTCAGTACAACTAAAAGGTTTCTCCCATGTGTGGGTTCTATGATGCAGCACTAGATGTGTTCTCGTGAGAAAACATTTACCACATTCAGTACAACTAAAAGGTTTCTCGCCTGTATGTGTTCTATGATGCAGCACTAGTTTTGCTTTCGTGAGGAAACATTTCCTACATTCAGTACAACTAAAAGGTTTCTCGCCTGTATGTGTTCTTCCTGCAGTGGGTGTTAGTTCAGGTGTCCGGATTGGCAAATGTGGTGCATTACCTCGACGATTTTTTGTTTGTGGGTGTGGCGCAGTCGGGGGAATGTCTAGAGATGTTATCTGAGTTTGTGCGGCTGGCGCAGGAGTTCGGGGTACCGTTGGCTGCCGGTAAGACTGAGGGTCCGTCTATGCGGTTGACCTTTTTAGGGGTGGAGTTGGACTCGGTAGAGATGGTGGTGCGTTTGCCGCAGGACAAGGTTGATCGTTTGAGGATTTCGGTGGCCCACGTGTTGTCGTCCCACAAGATTTCCTTGAGGGAGTTGCAGGCGCTGTTGGGGTCTTTAAATTTTGCATGCAGGGTGATTCCAATGGGGAGGGTGTTTTCGCGTCGGCTTGCATGTGCCACGGCCGGGGTGCGGAAGCCGCACCACCAGATTAGAGTCATGGGGGCGATGAGGGCGGATCTGTTGGTGTGGAGTCGTTTTTTGGTAGACTTCAATGGGATTTCTGTTTTGATGGAGTTCGAGGTGTCTAGCGAGGCCTTACAGTTGTACACGGATGCGGCGGGGGGAGCGGGATTAGGTGTTTATTTCCGTGGGGCCTGGTGTGCGGATAGTTGGCCGGCATCCTGGCACGCTGCGGGATTGACCAAGAACATTACCTTCTTGGAGCTCTTTCCAATTCGCGTGGTTTTAGAGCTCTGGCCGGAGCGGCTCCGGAACCGGCGGGTACTCTGGTGGTGTGATAATGAGGCGGTGGTCAGTGTGGTTAATCGCTACTCTCCTAGGTGCTTGAGGGTGGCGGGCTTGATGCGTGAAGTCGTCTTGGCCTGCTTGCGCTTGAATGTGTCGGTAAGGGCGCGGCATATCCCGGGGTGCACTAACGAAATTGCTGATGCTCTTTCTCGTTTTCAGTGGGAACGGTTCCGGGCTCTGGCCCCAGAAGCGGACAAGGACGGATCGGTGGTCCCAGAGAACTTGTGGAGCATTGGCCTTGCGAAATGCTAGATCTGCTGATGAACTCGGTGTCTGCGGGGACTTGGTCTGCGTACCAGCGGGGCTGTGACCGGGTGGTCGCCTTTTTGGTGGCTCATGGGTGGCGGATGGGCGGGGTTCCAGAGGGCCTGATTGGTCACTATATTGTTGATGCCAAGCACGCCGGCTTCTCTCGATCAGCGGTCCATGCGCACTTGGCAGGATTTAACTTTTTTGCGAGCATGGTGGGTTGGGGTTCGCCTGCGGGGGTTTTTTGCCGCGGCGGCTTTTGCATGGTTGGGAGCATGTTCAGCCTACACCGCGGGACTCGCGGTTGCCCATTACGCAAGGGCTCCTGGTGAGGGTCTGCGGGGCCTTACCGCAAGTGGCTTCGTCTGCATACGAAGCTACTTTGTTCCGGGCGGTGTTTTGCATTGCCTTTTTTGGCGCTTTTCGAGTTGATGAACTGGTCGCGGGCTCTGGGCGGGGGAGAGGGGTTGGGGGGCTGCAGGCGCGGCATGTTCGGTTGGATGGGGGGTGGTTACGGATTCTTTTGGCGCGATCCAAGACAGATCCACTGGGAAAAGGTTTGTGGGTATTGCTGGGTGAGGTTGGGGACCCGCGGGCTTGCCCGGTGCGGGCGGTGCAGCAGTATTTGTCGGTGCGTCCGGGGATGGCGGATAGTTTTTTCGTACATTCGGACGCGCGGGTTTTAACCCGTTTCCAGGTATCGGCGGTACTGCATCTGGCGTTGCATGCGGTGGGGGAGGACCCTGCGCGGTTTGCGCCACACTACTTTCGTATTGGGGCTGCCACCACCGCGGCGGCAGCGGGGTTGCCTGGTCAGGTAATTCAGGACATAGGTAGGTGGTGCTCTCAGGCTTTTAAAGGTTATGTGCGGCTGTAGGTTCTTGGGTAGTGGGTCAGGTATTTAACTGTTTATTTCTTTTGCAGATGGGGGTATCGGGCCTGGTGACTGTTGGGTTGCTGGCCATTCTTTTGTCCACTGGGCAGGTCGGCATGCGGCTGCCCGGCCTATCGGACTTAATTTGGGACTGGACCCGGCGGTGGTTGCTGTGACATGGCTGGGTGTTCGAGGACTTCACTGGTTGCAGTTGCTGCCTTTGCTACAGCGCCACGGAAGGACATCGCGGTGGCCGGCCGCCCTGATTGTCCACCTGGGGGGCAATGACCTGGTGTCCTGGTCCTGCCGGCAGCTTATCCGGGCTGCGCAGGACGATCTGGGAGTGGTTCTGCAGATGTTTTCGGGTGTTATAGTTCTTATTCCAAGGCCGGCTTGCTGGGACCAGCGTCGCTGGTCTCGGGGCTTGACCAAGATCAATTGCCAGATTGGTTGCTGGGTCTGTGAGAGGGGGGGTTACCAGATTTTGCATGACTGGGTGGATGTGGGGTGTGCTGGGTTGTATCAGGCTGATGGGGTGCACTTGTCCCCAGTTGGTATGGACTTGCTCCTTAACAACTGGCAGGAGGCCTTGGAATATGTGCCTGTCCATGATGTGCGCTGGTCGCAGCTTCGGGTGGGGGGGGGCAGCACATGAACGGAGTTATGTGCCGGTGGCGGGATCCCGGAGGTTTCCAGGGTCCGGAGCAGCAGGTTACATTTGGGCGGGGGCGGGGTCAAACCTCGGCCAACTTTTGCTAATGGCATGGCGAAGTCGGGAGAGGGGCATGGCAACTTGCCGGGTGGCAAGTTATGGCATTAGCGGTGGCAGGCACTTTGCTAAGGCATGGCTGGTGCAGCCGGATGCCGCTAATGGGGAATAGGGAGTTTGTTGTTATCTTGTTCTAATTGCTGTTGGTTAATAAAGCTGCGACCAGTTGTGTTCCATGAAGTTATGGTGTTATGTCTTTTGTCAGAGTCGGGTGGGGTGGTGGTTGGGTTGGTGAGGGGGGTAGGGAAAGGTGGGGCCCGAAGCGCCGGGTCCGCCTGCCTCGGTTACCGTGAGGCCGCGGGCAGGGTCCCGGCGGCCGACGGTCGGGTGCGCGGGTGCATCATTTAAAGTTATTGGTTCCCGTCGGTCGCGGCTGTACGGGAGCCAATCAGGGAGGCTAGTCTTGGGAGGTGGGGGGGGGGTGTATACCGGCCGACAGCCTCCGCGTGTCAGTTCGTGCGAAGGCTGCGTTCCGGGTGCCGGCGTCCCTCCCTGCCTTCGGACGGCGGGGGGTTATGGGGTGTTGGAGCTTGGGGGGGGGGTGCGGGATCCCGGAGGTTTCCGGGGTCCGGAGCAGCAGGTTACATTTGGGCGGGGGCGGGGTGCCCCTGACCCGGTCAAACCTCGGCCGACTTTTGCTAATGGCATGGCGAAGTCGGGAGAGAGGCATGGCAACTTGCCGGGTGGCAAGTTATGGCATTAGCGGTGGCAGGCACTTTGCTAAGGCATGGCTGGTGCAGCCGGATGCCGCTAATGGGGGATAGGGAGTTTGTTGTTATCTTGTTCTAATTGCTGTTGGTTAATAAAGCTGCAACCAGTTGTGTTCCATGAAGTTATGGTGTTATGTCTTTTGTCAGGGTCGGGTGGGGTGGTGGTTGGGTCGGTAAGGGGGGGGGGGGGAAAGGTGGGGGCCCGAAGCGCCGGGTCCGCCTGCCTCGGTTACTGTATAAAATTGTGCTACTCTCGGTGCAGAGACATTCAAAAAGCCATATTCTTTTTTAGAAATAATGCGATTATGTAGGGCCTCCTGTGTAAGCTCTTTGATAGTAATCTGGAGATCAGGGTTGGGATCTGCTGACAAAACCTTGTAAGTGGTAACATCATGCAATTGCGACCAAGCCTCCTCCAAATAAAAATCCCTTGTTTGAATAACAATTGCCCCCCCCCTTTATCGGCTCTGCGAATTACCCAATCTGTTCGTGCTTTTAAGGTCCGCAGAGTAGCCTGTTGGGGGCGAGAAAGACGAGTGTTACGTAATGGGTGACTGCTGATCAATTGATTAACCTCTTGGAGTACTAACTCTTTAAAGATCTGTATAGCTGGATGAGTTGGACCCGGTGGCGTCCAAGTTGACGTGAGAGGAAGCCTGATCCGTCTGGATTCAGATGATTCATGTATCACATCGATGACAGACGTCGTTGCAAAAAATTTTTTTAGATGAAGCTTGCGTATCAGACCTTTTAAATCAGCCCGAAATTGGAAAATATCAAATTCAATAAAAGGAACGTATGAAAGCCCTCTTCCTAGTAAATCCTCTACTTCTGATGTTAATACTTCTCCTGTAGTATTGACCACTAGACTCTGGGGTACTATTTCCCCCAAGGCTTTTGTTTGCCCCGTCCCTGGCCTTGAGTGGATTGCAAAGGTTGAGTTGTTTTCTTCCGTCTGGGTCGACTGTCTCCATCTTCTAAAAAACTCTCTTTCGATGCCTTGCTAGAATCTGAACTGCCACCATCATCTGTAGTGTCATCAAAATACACATGTTTCTTTGTTTTTTTCTTTCGATTGGCGTTCATCCATGGGTACACGTACCCAGTAGTATAGTCAGTCCCATCACGTTTTAGTTTTTTTATCTTTTTTGTCATTACTTCTTGTCACACTGCCTCTATTTTTTTAAAAGAACATCTTAGCCCCACAAGATTGCGCGATATCACTGTCACAGCTGCCCGCGATCCCAGATTGGGTCACTATAAATGTGGGCAATGTGAAATCTGCATCATCACTGTACAACAAACAAAGTTCACTCACAGGGACACTACCTATACATTAAAACAAATGACTTCATGCGAATCCACGCATGTGGTTTATGCTGTTCGATGTCCGTGCGGCTTGCTTTATGTGGGCAAAACTATACGTTCTTTCAAAATTCGGATGAAAGAACATGAGAGTCGATTGCGATGTAGTCGGAGAGAAGCTCCCCTGGTTCAACACCGCCTACAGTTTCATCATGTGTTTGCCCAGCTTCGCTGTTGGTGTATTGAGAGAGTAACAGCTGCAGCAAAAGGAAAATCTCAAGAACAAGTCTTACTCTATAGGGAACAATGGTGGATACACACTTTAGCCACGGTGCAACCTGATGGACTTAATGCTGGTATTGATTGGGCAGTTTGCATTTAGATTTTGACCAATGAAGGATGAGTTTTCACTGCAGTTTCGGTCCCTTAGAGCATTTAAAAATGGCCGTTTTGGTTGTCAGTCCGGATGCGTGGGTTTTTTTTTGAGGAATTCCCTAGTGAGCCAGAGGGGAACCTTGTTTTTGAGACGAGCGTCCAATTATCATCAGGTTAGGAATGTTTTTATCTTATTCCACATGCTTCATTATGATATACATCTGTAGTGTGTGCACTTTTTAAGTTCATAATTAGAGTTCAGTGATTTTGAATATGGTTTTTTATAGAAAATTTGATGCACATAACAGTCCCTTGAAAAACCCTAAATGGAGAAACGTATGGGCGCCTATAAGGTTGGCATCGGGACATATACTGAGAGCTGTGCTTGAGAAGAAGAAATTGGAGAGTCTATTATTCACATAGAAAATTTGAAAAAACAAGCAAAATAAGAAGGAAAAATTTGTGTGCTGTGAAGTATTCTACAACTGATTAAGCTAAGTACTTTTTGTGCTAACAACAATAACTAAATAGATTATGAAGTCATATCACATTAACTTTTAAAGCTTTTTTGTTAGCACATACAGCAGTATACACAGCTGTAGATACAACACAGTTTTAACCGACTTCAGCCGTTGATGTTAAACCAGCACATTTCTGGAAGAAAAGTGAAATCCAGTATTTTCAGTGCTAATGGTTGTTTCTGAGGCTGTCGTCGTGGTAAAAACTGAACCTGTAGAAATTGTTGGATGAAGTTCATTTATATTATGCTATAGCAATCGTCCACAGAGAGAGACCCTTTTCTTTATTTAGTAATCCTAACAGTATAGCCTAATGGGAGACCGCCAACATGGCTTTAGACAAGGAAGATCGTGTCTTACTAATCTGTTATGTTTTTTTGAAGGTGCGAATAAACAGGTGGACAAAGGTGAGTCGGTTGATATAGTGTATCTGGACTTTCAGAAAGCATTTGACAAAGTCCCTCATCAGAGACTTTTGGCAAAACTAAAGAGTCATGGGATAGGAGGCAGTGTACTATTGTGGATCAGGAACTGGTTAAAAGATAGAAAGCAGAGGGTATGGCTAAATGGCAATTTTCCCAATGGAGAAAGGTGAATAGTGGTGTACCCCAGGGATCTGTGCTGGGTCCGCTGCTTTTTGACTTATTCATAAATGACCTGGAAAAGGGCATAACGAGTGAGGTTATCAAATTTGCAGATGACACAAAACTATTTAAAGTTGTTAAAACCCAAGAGGATTGTGGAAAATTGCAAGAGGATCTTGATAAATTGGAAGACTGGGCATCAAAATGGCAGATGAAATTTAATGTGGATAAGTGCAAAGTTATGCACCTAGGGAAGAACAACCCAAACTATGATTACACGATGCAAGGTTCCACATTAGGAACCACAATCCAGGAAAAAGATTTAGGAAACATTGTGAATAACATGTTAAAACCCTCAGCCCAGTGTGCAGCGGCGGCCAAGAGAGCAAATAAGGAAAATAATGGAAAATAAAACAAAGGATATAATAATGCCTCTGTATCGTTCCATGGTGCGACCGCACATTGAATTTGTGTACAATTCTGGTCACCGTATCTTAAAAAGGATATAGCGTTATTAGAAAAGGTTCAGAGAAGAGCCATCAAAATGGTAAAGGGGACGGAAGTATACCCCTATGAAGAAAGGCTAAAAAGGTTAGGGCTCTTTAACCTGGAAAAGAGACGGCTGGAGGGAGATATGATAGAAGTCTATAAATTAATGAACGGAGTGGAACGGGTAAACATAGATCGATTGTTTTCTGTACATCATGTCATGATGTGGGCACTGATAAAGTTGTTTTGAAGAAAAGAAATCCTGTTTCTTTAGAGGAACTAGATGTGCAGTTACCCCCAGGCACAGCTAGAGGGAGCAGGAACAGACATGCCGCACTTAATGAACCTAGGCCAGTGATGGCTAACCTTTTTGAGCCCGAGTGCTCAAACTGCCGCACAAAACCAAAGAATTTCCTCAAAGTGCCAGCACGTCAATTAAACCTTAACAACAAGATTTTAGTATCTAAAAACTCTTTATAAAGTTGCCTGAACTATGTAACATCATTTGTAAAGGTTGGAATCTTTGTATTGTCAGAGAATCAATTTGATTCACAATCCTTTGGTTTTCATTTCAATTTATTGGCAATTTATAATGTTTTAATGATTTCATTCAATTTAATGAATTTAGGAAGAATTTGATTCAGTTACACAATATATTTTAAATGTATTATTCACATAACATGTCAAATGTATCCTGAGTAAAAAAAAGATAAACTTCTTAAAACTGTTAACTGTGTCAGGACTCGGTGTGTATTCCCAAAGAATCTATACATGAAAAAAATTAATGTGATGTTTGTTGTTGCATGCATGCTGATAACTTGTCAAAGAGAGATCTTTCTACCTTTTGTGCATTTTTTTTCAGTTGCAATTGCTCCAGCCACTTTCTTCTGGTTTCTTCATGTTTTCTGCTAACTCTCCATCATCTGCTGTCCATTTGTCCTTTCTTCTCTCTTCTAGTTTTTTTTCCATTCTCTCTCTCTACATCCGCTTTAACATACTAATCTTTCTCCTTTTGCTCTTTCCTCATTCCTATTTCATCCACTCAAATTTTACCCCTCCATCCTCAATCCCCACTTACTCTCCCAATACCCGGCCAACTGTAGATTTTTTATCCCTCCCACACAAAATATTTTTCCCCTCTCCATTTTACTCTCCCAGCCCCATCCCATTCTAATCCTCCCCCAACATCAGCTCCCTTCTAGTTCCAGCCTCACCCAGCATCCATTCCCTTCTAGTCCCTGCATCAGCCCATTTCCAGTCCTAGCCCCCCATCAGCCCATTTCCAGTCCTAGCAACCCCCCAACCCAATACCAGTCCTAGCCCCCCCCCCATCAACCCACTTCCAGTCCTAACCCCATCAACCCATTTCCAGTCAGCCCCCCATAGCCCATTGCCAGTCCTAACCCCCCCATCAGCCCACAGCCCATTACCAGTCCTAACCCCATCAGCCCACCTCAAGTCCTAACCCCTCCCTATCAGCCCATTTCCTGTCCTAGCCCCCCCATAGCCCATTATCAGTCCTAACCCCCCCATAGCCCATTACCAGACAGCCCCCATCAGCCAACAGCCCATTACCAGTCTTAACCCCCCCATAGCCCATTACCAGTTCTAACCCCCCCAACAGCCCACAGCCCATTACCAGTCCTAACCCCATCAACCCACATCAAGTCCTAACCCCTCCCCATCAGCCCTTTTCCTGTCCTAGCCCCCCCATAGCCCATCAGCACTCCTAACCCCCCCAGCCCCCCCATAGCCCATCACCACTCCTAACCCCCCCATAGCCCATCAGCACTCCTAACCCCCCAGCCCATCAGCAATCCTAACCCCCCCCCCCCCCAGCCCAGCCGAGGGAATTTTATTTTTTTAAAGCTGTCTTCTCCCGCTGCCGGGGCCGCCGCGGCAGAATCGAGTGTGCCGCGGGGCCCCCCCTGCCCAGCACAGCCTGCCCTCCCCCTCTATCCGCTCTCTCGTCGCAGCTCACAGTGACACGCGCCGGCTTTCAGAGAGCGAGGGAAGCTCTGTTAAGCCCTTCGCGCTCTGAAAGCCGGCGCGTGTCACTGTGAGCTGCGACGAGAGCGCGGATAGAGGGGGAGGGCAGGTTGTGCTGGGCAGGGGGGGCCCCGCGGCACACTCGATTCTGCCGCGGCGGCCCCTGCAGCGGGAGAAGACAGCTTTTTTTTTTTTTTTTTTAAATTTTACTTGCGGACCTTCCCGCTTGCCAGCTGCAAGGCCTTCGCGTGCCACAGCTGGCACGCGTGCCATAGGTTCGCCTTCGCTGACCTAGGCTCTCTGATGACCTGCAGCTGAAAGGGAACCAGGAAGTCATCAGTATCCGTTCACTTTATAAGCCAGAGCAGAATGTTTCTAGAGGGGACGGGGAAGGAGTAGAGGTGGTAGTAGAAGAAGGAGAAACAGCAGAGAAGCCTGGAGGCTACCAAGGAGATAAGCCTGATTGCTGTGAAGGAAGCAAGGCTGGGAGCTGGAGGAGAAACAGACTTCACAAGAAGCACAGCTCGGTCCCCGGCTGGTAGGCAGAACTGCAGCTACCAAGGGAGAGGTGCAGGAAAAAGAAGCACTGTGGATTTCAACTCACCAAAGCCAAGGTATGAGGCATTAAACATTGACTGTAATAATTGTACTACTAAAAGCTCTGCTAAAACAAGTATTCCTTCCATGAGAAACAAGAATCAAGACTGGTTTAGAAAACTACCACCAGCCTTGAGAATCCCTGGCTATGGGAAGCCAGACTCCCAAGTTTTAAACTACCATGCTGAGATAGACAGGGACAGTGAGTGCTCCTTGAATGAGTACAGGGGAGAAGAATCTATGGAAGTGGATTATCCCAGCACTGTTCCCTCACCTATGCCAGAGTTAATGGAATGTGATTGGTGCACTGCCTATGCTCCAAAGTCTGTATGCTCCACATACCACAGAAGAATAAGTGAAATGTAATTTAATGTTTCTTACACTGAATTATACTATAGAAAAACCTGCCTTAACGGTGAAGTAACAGTTAAGTGCTCAGTGTGAATATTGGTACCTTTTAAGACAAAGGACTGTTTCTGTTGTCTGGAATTATCTCTTAGTTGAACCTTGCTTTAAACGGGGAATAAAAGCCTTTTTTACCCTCCACCTAGTCTCTTTGATCATTAAACGTCTCTACATAGTGGCGTAAAATCTTTGTGTCACAGGGAACCCCGTGACAGTCATCAGAATATAAAAAGACTAGGAGACATGCAATGAAGCTACAGGGTAAACTATTCAAGACAAATAAGAGAAAATATTTTTTCACTCAACGTGTAATCAAACTCTGGAATATGTTACCGGAGGATGTAGTAAAAGCTGTTAGTGTAGCTGGGTTTAAGAAAGGTTTAGACAAGTTCCTGGAGGAAAGGTCCATAGACCATTACTAAAAGGGGCCCAGGATATCACTGCTTGACCCAATACAAGGATTGTGGAACCTGTGTCTTTTGGGGAAACTGCTAGGTACATTTGACCTAGATTGGCCACTGTTGGAAAGAGGATTCTGGGCTTGATGGATCTTGGTCTGACCCAGTATGGCATATCTTATGTTCTTATGTTCTCCTCTCTGTATTTCTTTTTCCATAGAAGCTCTTAGTTGCTCCAAGGTGTTATCATTCACCTACTTCTTCACTCTGATCTGAGGAACTAGAGATCTTAAATTTGCATCAGCTGCTTTTTGCAGTTTGCCTTTTGGCACTATTTCTCTTTCTTCCAGTTTTTGGTGGATTGTCTTTGTATAACCTCTTGATTTCAATATAGAGTTTGTTGCACAAAATTAGTAATACTTTATCTTCTCATTATGTGCAGAAGTCCACTTACTTGAGTTCATTCTCATTAACTTTTTCATTAACTTGTGTGGTTTATCTCTAGCTCAGCGTGGCCTTTAGCTGTGGCACGGATGTTATCTGATGTGCATTCTCTGGTGCCTTTTCAGGCTTGAAGGATAAATGAAGCTTTTATTACATTCAGTACATATAAATGTTTTGTCTCCCATATGAGTCATTTGGTGAATTTTTAGAGCTGAAAGCTGAATGAAGCTTTTATGACATTCAGTACATGTAAATGGTTTATCTTCCATGTGGGTTATCTGGTGAATTTTTAAATGCCAAAGCCGAGAGAAGTTTTTATTACACGTAGTACATGTAAATGGTTTGTCTCCCGTATGGATTTTTTGGTGACATTTTAGAGTTGAAAGCTGAGTGAAGTTTGTATTACATTCAGTACATGTAAATAGCTTGTCTCTCATGTGAATTGTCTGGTGCCTTTTCAGGCTTGAAGGATAAATGAAGCTTTTATTACATTCAGTACATGTAAATGGTTTGTCTTCCACGTGTGTCATTTGATGAATTTTTAGAGTTGAAAGTTGAATGAAACTTTTATTACATTCAGTACAAGTAAACGGTTTGTCTTCCATGTGTGTCATTTGGTGAATTTTTAGATGCCAAAGCCGAGGAAAGCTTTTGTTACACTCGGTACATGTAAATGGTTTATGTCCTGTGTGTGTCATTTGGTGAATTTTTAGATGTGAAAGCCAAGTGAAACTTTTATTACACTCCGTACATGTAAATGGTTTGTCTCCCGTGTGGATCCTTTGGTGACGATTTAGATGTGAAGGGCAAGTGAAGCTTTCGTTACACTCAGTGCATGTAAATGGTTTGTCTCCCCCATGAATTTTTTGGTGATTATTAAGAGTTGAAAGCCGAGTGAAGCTTTTATTACACTTGGTACATGTAAATGGTTTGCTTCCTGTATGGGTCATTTGGTGAATTTTTAGAGATGAAAGCCGAGTAAAGCTTTTCTTACACTCAGTATATGTGAATGGTTTGTCTCCCACGTGAATCCTTTGGTGACATTTTAGAGATGAAAGCCGGGTGAAGCTCTTATTACATTCAGTACATGTGAATTCTCTCTCGTCTTTCTTTACTTTCCCCTCTGTCTGGTTGAGTTTAATAGTCACTTGATCACTGTTATTATTTTGGAAGGAGGTCTCATTTCTCAGGTGTCTCTGGTGCTTGGAAACGTTTGTGAGCTCCCTGTCACTTCTCTCACACGCAGTGACTCCATCCAGTGAGTCTCCTGCTGCATCTCTCTGCCTCTTCTCTGATTCCTGCAGATGATTCAATGTGTTTCTCCTCTCAGTCCTCTGTGAAATATTCTCACAGACATTTCCTGATTGTCCTGGGATTTGTTCCATTTTTTCCTGATGTTCTTTTTGATTCCCCTCTCTCTTCCTTTCCTGGGTAACTTCATAATCTGCTGAATAGAAATGGAAGGCATCAATCATGTGTTAGAGTACACCTTTTCAATCTGTTCGAATCTTGTGGCATACCAAATCTAATTTAGCGTGATGCTCATTCTATCTCTCCCCCTAGAAGGAGAGCAGCAATTTTTGCCTGTGTGGTCTCATTCTGTTGTCCTCAGTCTGATGTGTGAATATTCAGGGTCATAAACTCAGACATCAGACTGATGCTGGCATATCGTTAAGAGAGATGCGCTCAAGGAGGGGGGCTAAGGCTACCAGATTTTTAGTGGATGAATCTAGGACACTTCTTCCCTGGAATGCTAGTACTAACCTACTCTCACCTATATCTAGAAGCACATTCTGTAAATTTTGTTACCACAAAATACTTTTTAGCCTGATATAAAAGCCTCAAGATTGGTGGGTATGTCCTGCATACAACAAAATTAGTTACACACCAGAATAAAATCCTCGGCCAAACCATTCCAACTATGTACAACATGTAAATTCTATGATTAGCTAAAATCTATGACATGAACTTTATTCCAGAGCATCCAATTTACTCTAGGAGCTGAAGAGCTACTGGAGCTCTTCACTGCATATTCTAATTACAGTACTAAACAGTGAAAATATTTTTTTTCTATCTTTGTGATGGAAGAGAAAGGAGCTGGAGCAGGACGAACAGAGTTTCTCCTGTGCTATACAGAATCTACTCCAGTCCATTAACGACAAGCGGAGAGGGACAGATTAGGGAGCAAAGTGGCTCCTCTCTGCTCTGTCTGCTCCAGGCTCCCCTTCTCCTCCTGCTCTCTACACGCTGGCTGGAAGCAGAGGGCTGTTCTCTGGGGCACTGTCTAATAGAAATGGGGCAACACCCTCATGAGTCCAGGCCTAACTCTTTCAATAGATTGTTAACTTCCTTCTCTTACGTGTTCATGTACAGTGCTGTGTACGCCTTGTAGCAATGTAAATGACAAGTAGTAGTAGTTCATAACTATCACCATCAAGGACGTTCCCAAGGCAGGCAGTACACTGGTGAAGAAGTACTGTGTTAGAGGGCCGTGGTTGTTTCTGAGATATTACCTCTGTATAATAAGAGGAAAGACAAGTTATATTGCACTGGTATATTCATGCATGGGTTTCTTATTACTGGTGTTTTAGAATATTTGCAGTGCTGATTTTCCATAGGTAGGTTTGGTGCAGTTCTTGATGCTGGTGCCAAGTCTCCATTAGCATTATTATGATGCACAATGTCTAGCAGTGGAGGAAGTTAGTAGTGTTGTCACTGACGTGAGACTAAAATTTGAATAGAATTTTTTTGTATGTTCTGATGTAAAGTGAAACATCCTACTTTTGCTCTGCATCTATTGTTGGGGGAAGTTTTATTGATGAGTCTGGGAGTGTTCCATATGAATGAATAATTATGCCCTATCAGACTGATATTCAAAGGTGATTAGGCATTCACTGGCAAATGCATAATTATCCTAACCATGCATTCTCAAAAAATATGCAGATAATATCAGGCTTTTAAATTGCAGAATGGACAGATATTATGTGTATACTTGTGGGGAGGAGGAGGAGGGGGGAGGAGGGAGGAGGAGGGGGAGGAGGGAGGAGGAGGAGGGGGGGTAATGGACCCATAGGCAGATTATGTACCACCACACAACCCACCCTCTGGGGCTCAGGGTGGGAAACAGGATCACCCACCAATAGATCCACAGTCTACCTCCCTGCAATGGCAGCAGTAGAGGGGACCAGCAACCCCAGTCCTGCTGGGGAACATACAGAGCGGTACACATCCATAAAGCAATAGCAGACAGACGGCAGGCCTGGAAATGCTCAGCTGCCCTCACCATTATCTGACATTCTCCAGTAGCAAGCCTCCAGCCGCTGCACCCTGCAAGGTGTTCCAGCAAGACACATACTAGCTACAGACAGTCCGCCAGCTAGTCCATAGTGCATGGTCCTGGAGAAGATGCATGTACCCAGAACGGGGATGTCAGCATACACACCAAGCAGATAAGTCAGTGATTGGGCCCCAAAAGGAAACCCATAAATATCACATGAGAGAAACGCTATATAGCACTATGGGGGAACCTAGCCATGCCATGGTCACTGTTCAATCAGGGTGAGAGTGACCCCCCCAGGAGGACATGCTATGGCCACCCTGTCCGTGCAGGTGGTGGCCAGGCACTACAATGTCCGAGCCATTGCCCTATGCCGTGTGCAGATGCATCCAGGCCAGGCCACCCTATCCAGGCTATTTCCACTTTACCTTGCTCCTCATTATGCACATTGGCAGGCCAATACTGGCAAGTGCTAGCAGTGTGGGCTGTGGAGGGTGTTGGCAGCCACCACACACTGGATAGATAGACACACACTCCCCACACCTATGCCAGCATTGTGCAACTATAGAGGTGTTGGGCAGCCCAGGCCACCACACAAGTCCTGGGCACAGTGCAGGCATGGCTATGGTACGCAATACTGTAGGAGTCACTCCCCAGGTTGGTAAACACTGTCAGACACAAGACCTGTAGCACACTCCACAGACATCAGAAAGGTTGCTATGATGCAGCTCACTCAGAAAAGTGTAGTTAACCTAGGAATTGCTATCTGCCAGTACTCATAGCAACCTTTTGATAGATGTGTACCATATTCCCAGGTTTAGGGTGGCATTACTAAGGTATGCAAGTGCTAGTATTGGGAGATGCACGCAGAGCCCAAAGTCCTGCCTCCCCAGGAGGCTTTGGATAATGGGGCCTGTGGGTGCAGGTGTGTCTGCCCCTGTTGGCTGCTGCTTTACGGCAGAGGTTCCCAACTCCAGTCCTGCAGTGCAAAACACTGTTTGGGTTTTCATGCTGTCCCTCATAAATATGCATGAGATACATCTGCATACCATAGGGGTGGCGCATAGAAATGCAGCACAGGCATCTTTATCAGAGGCAGCATGGAACCGGAATGGTGTTTGGCCCTCCAGGACTGCGTTTGGGAGGCTCTGCTCTAGGTAATGTGCATGTTTATGGTGTCTGTGCTCTGTAGGGTAAAATGTAGGTGTCTTGGGCATGTTTACGTCATCTGCAATAAAGGTGCTGTCTGTATTAGCACGTTGTAGTAGTGGGTAAAATATGGGGACTGGGTTGGCGGAAACCACAGCTGGGACTTGAACCTGTGACCCTCTGTTTCTGAATACACTGGTTTTGTGCACTGCACCACCTTCTTGTCACAGAGTCAGTACATTCCTTGGTGATACCATGACTGTTCGTCAGACAGGGCCCATCTGTTGCAGTACACGGCACCCACCTACACAGGGCTAGGCCACGGTCTGCTCTGGTCAGCTGCCACTGCCCCCTCCACCACCAGTATCCCTCAGCCACCATGCTGAAATGCCCTTCTGCTGGTGGTGCTGGTGGTGCGCAGTCTCAGTCCATCCAATGTGCAGGTAGGCGGCTGCCTATGGTGTGGGTTCTGGGGTAGGGGTGCCTGCATAGGTGTCCACGCTTCCAACCCAGCACCGCCTGCCAATGTTCCGTGCCCTTGGGGGTAGCTGCTGGGTACTATCCCCTGTGACACTGTGGGAAACACAGTCGTGCCCATGTTGGGCCTTCAGCAGTTGCTGTCTGGCTGCTCTGCTGCTTCAGCATTCGTATGGGCCACCTAGGCATCGCCCTAGTCCGCACTGTGGCCCAGCTGCACCACAGCATGTGCCGCCTGCGGCCCTCTGTATCCCCTTCTCCGGCATCTGTCCAGTTGCCGTTCCGTCATGCCCGCCCTGATGTTGCGAGACATGTGCACACCATAGGAACCCTGTCCGATGTTGGGGAAAACCCTGAGCAGCGCTATTTCACTGTGGGCTCATTCACCTTGTATGGGGACGGATTATAGACCCTTCCACGATTTATATCTGTTCTATGGAGCTTACTCGGGGGGGGGAGGGGTTGATGTTTCTCATTGATACCACTATTGGCCAGCTTGGTTATGGTTTTTTTCCAGTTTGTTGGGGTCATTTTCAGTGTTTATGTGCCCTTTTGTTCTGTGCACATGTATCACACTTATCACTTTGATTAGGTTTCCCTGCCTGGGCTGTACATTGCTGACACTTAAATGGTTTCTCTCCCCTGTAATGTGCATTTAACGGCAGGTTTTCATTCGCGTTGGAATTCAGCTCTTCAGATCAGCGCGTTAGTGTGAAGGGAGCCTCTCCCCGCCCACTCTCCGCCAATTGACCCCTTCTCTCCACCCTCTCTCCACCTTCTGCGGTGTTTTTCCGCGCCTCGGGGCATTACGATCGTTAGCGCTTCATAACGCGCGTTATGTAACGTTAACGATCGTAAGCGCAGCATTATGCTGCGCTTACGATCGTTAACGTTACATAACGCGCGTTATGTACGATTATCGCAGTTTAGTAAACATACCCCATAGTAGTCAAAGAAGAAGTTAAATATCTGGGCATAACACTAGATAGAGCTCTGAACTTAAATCTCACATCAACAAAACTGCAAACAAGGCATATCATCAATTGAAAACAGCCAAACAAATCAAACCAATGCTCCGTCAAGACCACTTCCGCACAGTATATCAAGCACTCATCACACCACTGCTTGATTATGGAAACTCACTATATCAAGGCCTTCCTCACCAGACACTACACCCACTACAGATGGTACAAAACACCACAGCACGCATCATTACAGACACCCCAAGGACCAAGCACATCACTCCTGTCCTACAACTACACTGGCTCCCAATGGTGGCAAGAGCTAAATACAAAACAATCATGATAATCTTCAAAGTCATTCACCATCTCTCAGCGGACGTACTCCAAAGCATTATAACAAGAGACATCAGCAATAGACCAAGAAGAACCAATAATAACAACATGATCAGCACCCCTGCAGGCTATAACAAAACC